>FR990001.1:11085000-12285000 GCA_905404265.1 Fabriciana adippe
CATTTTAACGGTTAGTATGGAATAGATAGACTATATATTTCATTAATGCTCTGCTCCCTTGGGTAGTAGTTTGATGACTCTATAGCCAATAGCCATAACCTATAGCCTTCTTCAATAAACGGGCTGTCTAATACAAAAAGAATTTTTCAAATCGGATTAGCAGTTCCTGAAATAAGTGCGTACAAATAAACGAACAAACAAACAAAAAATAACTCTGCCTCCTTACAATATAGATAGTGTAAAAGCGACATTATAAAATTGTAGGGCATGTAATTACGATTAAAATATATTTCATTTTATGTGTTTGTTGGTACTTATTATATTATTGTAAGAATTGAAACTAGTTTGCGAATGTTCAAATATTTGGCAGCACAATTTCGAAATATACTCGTACGTTGCATTGAGAAATGGAGTAAAATGATACTGGTGCGTTATGTTTATTTAGATATTTATTTGTGTTTTCTTAATTTATCTTTTAATTGGTTATATAAAAAATTATTTTGAAAGTTCTGTGTAAAAATCGGCTTAAATACTTATAATTTATGTTCAGAAATCGCTCAAAAGGTTTAAGGTACTTACTCTACTTGGAAACTTAAAAAAATCTTGAGCGACCTTTAAATATTAAAATATCGACTTGAAAATTTCAAAATCCTAATCATTTTTATAGTTGAAAATAGTGAAATACCGAGAAAAAAGAAAAAAAAATCGATTTTTAACGAAAATTTTTTTGAACTGCACTTTGGAGGGGACTGTTGAAACATAATAAACTAACATATTGTCGTAAGAGACTCGAAAAAAAATATTTGTTTTTTTTTGGGCCACTCTAATGTCCATCTGTGTATCAATATTCATCCACTTTTATCTGTTTGGTGGTTTTCTCGTAATTTAATAACAAACATTCAAACATACAGTCATTTTTACTTTTTTTATTTATAATACTAATAAAAAGAATAATAAAATCGGTTAAAAATGGGATAATAATTACAATTTCAGAGTGAAAACGCGATAGCACAATCAAGTGACACTGTTTCTAGTGTTAGTCCTAGCTCGAGTACAGTCAATTACGACTTGCCGCCACCAATACCTTATAATGATGAAGATGATGATGATGATGATGTAGACATACCAACGAAGTACCCGTCTGATAGCGGCGGTAGCAACGTGTTCAGCCTTCTCAAACTTGTGTCTAGTATTCTCCCAGCGTCGAGTGGATCTTCTAGCGTGAGTGTTTATACAAAGTTTTTATTAAGAAAACCTAAATAATAGTCTAACAGACGTTATTTGGCATTTTTATATAACAATATTTAAACAAACCTATGTTTTTGCGGATTTATTTAAATTTTTGGTCAAAAAATAGAAAAATGTCAAATGTTCGTGTGAATTTAAGAAAATAGGTACATATAATATTTTAACATACTATAATATACATATATGCTGGTTTACAAGTTTTAATATGATCAAAGATATCGATAAAAATCGAAAATCAAATGAATATTTATTACTAAATACGAGTAATCATCTTCTTTAAGAGAGGCTGTTTCAAATATAATAAGGAATCTTATTCTTATTTTTATATACATTCAATACATACGTAGTTTTATTAATGTAATTCAACATAATGTGTTGAGAATAACAGCTTTCTTCCTATTGTTCTGTTAATAAAATAAACTCATTGTTATTTTATTATTTTTAAGTTATTTTTTATACTAAGATTGGATAATTGTTAAACAAAAGCTCACAATATTATTTCGATAGTTACTCAACGTGATTATCAATTTGCGGTATATATAACTTGTAAACCAGTCCTTATAAAATAAAAAGCTTCACACAAAATATTTATTTTTACCAATTAGTAGATAAATATTTTTTGATCATAAACTTATTTCTATAATTATCTTGATATCTTATAACCAACAATATGGATACACTGGGTTAATACAATTTAATCATTTACACTGCACCATTATAATAATTTAATCATTAACAGTGTAGAGTGTGACATTTATTACTAATCATCACGAAAGTTTGCGTTTTTGACACGATTGATAATAATTAATAACAAACCTTTGTTTTGTTGTGTGTTTTTCTGCTCTTTCTGCACTTTGGATCCCGCACTCACACGGTAAGTCACTATCTACTCCTAAATTCTTCAATATGGTATCTATTAACTTTTTAATTTCTTAAAAAATGTTTAACATATATAGATTTTTCCAGAAAATTTATCAAAGAATAATAAAGGAGATCATGAAGCGTACAAAATCTAGAATAATAATTCGTAGAAGCGATGCCGATAACCAAATAGATGTTGACTACATTTCTGATTTGAAACCACCGCCATTAGAAAAACAAGAGGAGAAAAAAGAAGACAGTGACAGTGCTTCTAAAAGCAATTCTAATGAATCTGATGATGCAGCAGAAGAAAGTTTAGAAGGGGAAGATGAGAAGAATAAGTCAGAACAGGCATCAGATTCCAATATAGATGATGATGATTACGATGAACCGCCAGGAGGTGGAGATGGTGGAGGTGGTGGGCTTTTAGGTCTTCTAGCTAGTTTGAGCGGAGGCGTAAGTTGTTTAAACAAATATTCTTCACAATTAAATTATAAATAGACAAATATTAGTACGGCTAATATTCATATAGGTAAATCAAATTTACTATATCTGGCTTAGAATTTTATGCTGACCTGATAAAGATGTCGTAGATATTACTAGAAAGCTATGGCTAGGTGTTTTTGTCTATTTTATTTAAATGCTTGTATTTTGTATTATTCATTAAACTATTAATATTTATTTATTTAGGAAGATGGACAGTCGGACTTAGGATCCCTACTCGCTACTATAGGTGGTATTGTGGCAAATCTAAGTGTAAGTTCATTATACTACAATAAATTATAATGGTTTATCATTAAACATTCAATATTTAATGTTAAAAATACATCTTTTTCAGGGTGATGGAATAGATCTAAATGCTCTTATTGGGTCAGGTATAGGACTTTTTGTGGGATTATTGGTATGTACTGTAACATATTTGATGTAAGTTTTAAATGTCGATTTTCTATTTAATTAATATTTACAGTCTGAGGGAGAAGAGAACCCTGGTGCTGTAATAGCAAGTTATCTTCTCACGTCCTTAGATACTATAACTGGAGGTGGGTCGGTATGTATCAGTTCCTTGTAATTTAATTAGATTTTTTTTAATTTAAAAACATTTATTATTTATTGTACTTTTGCTTGCAGAAAAATAATGGAGCATTCTTTGGGAAATTTTTGTCTAAACTAATAAAAGGTATCAGTGCGGTGAGTTCTGCTACTACCATATATCATCGAATCTACAACTATCTAGTTTTTTTTTACTTGTCGCGTTTTTTGTATGAATTTTCTCAAACATACTTAAATCACATTTTATTTAACGTACCTAAGAGTAAACTATTTTTAATAATAACGTTTAAAAGTTTAGAAATATTTAAAAGTTTTGGTAGCTATATAAATATTATAACAATATTTTAGGGAGGTGACCCCGACGCAAGTTCTGAAGAAGAAAATGGAGAAAAACCAAAAGATTCCATAGGATTTTTCCTAAGTTTCATCATGGCTTTGTTGGGGGATATGTCTAAAGGAAGCTCAGGATCTCAACCTTGGAGACGATACGTTCAAGAAAATACGTATTAATTAACAAAATAAATGCATTAAAACATTGTATTATTCATTATATGTAAATTCTTTTTAATTAATGTATACGTAAGCTCCATCCAAATAATAAAATTTCAAAAGAAAAGTCTTTTAAAACAGAGTCATTTTGTTTAAGCCGTTTCCTAAGAAGTGGGCAACAGGTAATTGAAAATGATTGAAAGTATTGCATTAGTTTCTTAGGTTTGCATTAGTTTCCTTTCATTTTCTGCCTTTTATCTTATTTTCTTTATATCACGTCTATTATTTTATAAGCTAAGTTTCTGCTCACAGCGTCGGTCGCAGTTTCTCAAAATTCCTACTTATTCGGTCATGTCGGTACACTGTGAAGATGTATAAGTACAAATTGGCTCACTCACAAACTTTTCCATTTACATATTAATATAATTTATTATTTTAAGCGGTTATACTCTTTATTACACCATTGTCATTGATCAGACAATATTCTTGCCACGTTTAGCTCTGCATAAGAAAATTCACCATTGCAAAATCCCTAATTTCTAAGTTCCTTCTTCCAATCCAAATAAAAATCGTGTGTGTATGTATGTTTCCTATGGACTCCATAACGGCTGGAGCGATTTTTAAGATTTTTTCTGGTCATCTTCACATTAGACCAGCTAGCATTTCCGTGTTTGGTATTGATCGGAAGTTTGAACGCGAGCGAAGCCGCAGGTACTGCTAGTAATATATAAAATATCTAATCGTTCTTTTGAATTTTGCAGGGGGCGCAACAACATCCCTCAGATAAACCTCCGCAGTCACCGTTATGGACACTCAAATTAGATATTCTTCGAGCTCTAGTACAATTTGGGACGTCAATCATTGGAATAGCTTCCTCAGCGGTCTTCTCGTCCTCTTCCGGTTGATAAGGGTTATAATAAAAGTTTAAAAAAGTATCATATTATGCTTCTCATTATACTACCTTTTTGTATAGATAAAATTAATGTTCGTACACAAGGTACGTTTATTTCCGATTGATATAATCCAAAGTAGTCTCAGCAAAATTAGTTTAGAAGTTCTTGAGGACAACGGACAAACAAATGGAAATAAATGAAGCCAAGCATTTTAATGTTTCTTATTTCTTATATGTTAATTTTGGTTCTTAAAGTATTGTTTTTATAAGTAGTTATATTTAAATCATATTTTTAAAAAGTATCTGTAGCGCTAATTACTAAATTACTTTTTTACGGTTGAGCGGCAGTTTCATACCTGCTGTGTATAGTGTCTCCTGCTTCGACCAGGGACTTATTAGGTTACCCTTTAAGGGTTTTTAACATGGTTTATCGTTAAGTGTTTTAACAAAAACCCTTTCAAAAGGATTACCTAGTCAACGTGCAGTAGTAGTAAAGAGAATCTTCAAACGCAGCCACAGATATGTACAGAAATTTTAGACAAAGAAGTACCTACATAGCAAAAATTATTCCCGCTCCTAATCCTGCTACAAAGAAAATAGATTTTATCATCTATGCTTTATGGATTATATTCCATTACCACTACTTAAAAAGAAGATTAGGGTTAATGTATTATTTTTTTATTAGGCTTAGGGTAATCTCATAAGATTGATTTATAAGCGATGTAACCCTTTCGATAGGGTTAATTATATGTATAAGGATTTATTCATTGATATCCATTATTTACTGGATTAACTTTAAACCCATATTTATTAAAAATTCAATTTATTTCTATATTTATTGGAGTAAATTTAACTTTTTTCCCCCTACACTTTTTAGGATTAGCAGGAATACCACGACGATATTCTGATTACCCAGATAGATTTATCTTAGGGTTATCATTACAAATGATTAACACTTTCCATTTGCTAGTGGTGGGTTACACATTTAATGGGTAAGAATGTTTTTCTAAAATGGTTTTGAATGGGTAATCATTTTATAAGACTTAACATTAAACCCTGGTTTTACGCTCCCTGGCTTTGACCATAAACATTGAATTTTGAATCATAAAAATGAATTTACTTAAGTATATGAAATGCTTAATGAAGCTTTCAAACCAAAGAGCTCAGACACGAACTGTGTCGATGAACATGATTACGGTTAAACACGCTGTATATGAACAGTTCCACTACATTAATATATTATGTAGGTACATTGCATAATTTTTTTATTTATTGTGTAATAAGTAAATAAAATAAAACTACTATAGAATAAAATTACATAAAGAAATTTATTTATATTTAAATAAAAAAAACAATATGTAATTTTTTTATATATTTTGAGACTCTTTGAAAATTTTTACATCCATGCATTGAATGAAATTTTCATAGTTTCATCTCAGATGTTGGTTGTATGCTCAATTCGGTAATCTGTAATTAAAACAACATTCTTAAATTAAATGCCTTTACATAATAATTTTATCTAGAGTAGTAGTAGCTCGGGTGCGTCCCGAGGTGCTTCTTATCCGACTTCCAAAAAGGAGGAAGTTCTATATCAGTCTGTAGGTATGTTCAACGATTTATTGGAGACGGCTGGGCCGATTTTGCTACTTTAAGCTGTACTATATTTAGGTAAGCCCCGAGGTGGTCCCATAAAATTTTCAATAGAATATATCGTTTTCAAGAAAACCAGGAAAAACCATGAGATTTGAAATATGTTAACAAATCTAATGAGACTGTATTACTTACTTCTTATTGTCATTGTATCTATCTTATATCTATATTTATTATTTAAAATAAGAAACTGACTGGCTTCACTGACTGATCAATCAACGCACAGTTGAAACCGCTGGGGACTAGAAGCATGAAATTTTGCACAAATGTTTCTTAAACGACGTAAGTGTGCTAGTGCACACTTACGTCATTATATAGGCTCATTTATAATGTAATATCAATATAATATACTATCTATTCCTCACTAACCGATAAAACGTACCTAGGGACGAACTCGAGCGAAGCGAGAGTGACCCGCTAGTAATATTATATCCAAGCAGCACCATCTTTTTGCAGATTTTATTACTAACAGTAGTCTATGTGTTACACTAGTCACAGTCTGTGTACTAAATTACATTCAAATCAGTCCAGCCGTTTCAACTCAAAGGAGTAACAAACACACACGCACATACAAACTTTTGCATAAATAATAGTCGTATGATAAAGTATATATGTATAAGCACAATTCTTATAATACTATACTAGTACAGATAGTGTATTCCATACAAATATTATGCTCGCATAATAACATCGCTAATCCGCGCTTACTCAGCGGGCTATTTTCTTTGTTCTAAAATGGATAATAGATGGCGCAAGTGGGAATTGAAAAAAGGCGACATCTAGCGCCTCTATGCAAATGTAAGTCTCTAAATGATAGATGGCGATAAAAGCTAAGGGTATCTATCCCCGAACTGCCGCTGTGCAATGTTGTAGGTACCTCTATACAAGACCTCTCAAGGACACTATATCAATTACATATAATATGTTTAAAATAATATCTTTGAGTGCTACCACAGATCATATAATATCATATAAGTAAACTTATTTTCTCATTATGCATTTTATATTTGAATATTAAATACTAACATTCACATTAGGCGGTGTGGACAGTATGAAGACGATAGCGTCGACGACATCATCGGGCTGCAAGATTGGTACCTTACTGTCAGCGTCATCAACCAATTGCGTTTTCACTAATCCAGGGGACACACTCTGAAAAGTGATACAATAATAATTATTACATCGAATATTTGAAACATGATGAAATTTGGTATGATGATGGCTGGTTATCCGGATCAACATATAGGATACTTTTTACTGGGGGATAATATCTCAACTCTGAAAAATCTATGCTAACCGTTCGTATAAATCTATACTAAACTTTAAAACGTAAGTAGGGACGAACCCGAGCGGAGCGCGGGTGAGTCGCTAGTATAGAATAAAACCGTGACAAAATCCAAAAAAAAAACAGGTTTAAAATAACAATTCAAAATAGCTTACTGTAACTTTAATATTGCTCTTGATAGTGGCCAGTTCGTTTAACAATGTGGCGGTAAAAGCTGTGACTGCATGCTTGGTCGCCGGGTACACGTTGAAAAATAGACTGAACGGAATGTAATGTCCTGCGATGCTGAAAAATAATGATAATACTATCTTAGGTTTACAGGAATGGTTGACACTTGACATTGAAATAAAATTCTTTAATGAGACCATATTTGCTAATTGCTGTGAAGCATCAAAGACGTCGGGAAACAAAATAAATCCTACTATTATTATAAATTCGTTAGTTTGTGAGGATGTCTGGATGTGTAGATGTATGGATGTTTGTTACTCTTTCACGCAAAAACTACTGAATGGATTTTAATGAAACTTTACAATAATATAGCTCAAACATCATACAACACATAGGCTACTTTTTATCCCGGAAAATGTACGGTTCCCGTGGGATAGTTTGTTTTTATTTCGTTTGCACTTGTTAAGAATAATGATAATAAATTATTGAGTGTAACATGGAATTAAATCATAGTTGAACAAAAAAACTCGTTTCAAAGCGTCTTAGGCACGTGAATTAAAAAAATACAAGGGAAAAAGTACATACTACTAATTTTTCTCTTGGTAAGGGTACCCGCAGGATAGGAGCAGTATATTTGTACATGTGGCGAGGGCCAAAGTGACACGAGGGTGGTTACTACTGTTATGGTATACTAGCGATTTACCCTCGCTTCTTTCGGGTTCGTCCCTAGGTTGCTTCCCCATACAAAGTTACTCCCCCATTTTCACCCCCTTAAGAGATGATTTCCGGGATAAAAATCCTATGTCCTTCCCGGGATCTCAAACTATCTTCTTACCACATTTCACCTTAATCGGTCCAATAGTTTCGGAGCCTATTCAATACAAACTTCCAAAAAAAAAAACAATTTTTTCCTCTCTATAATATTAGAATAGATGTATATGTAAATATCTTTATTAATATACCTGTTTATATTAACAATATGTCCATCAAAATTCCTTTTAGTCATAGATGTGATAGCTTTTCTTGAGCACATCACTAGCCCGCAGACGTTAACATTGATCGTTGATAGAATTGCTTCATCACTAAGACTGCCTGCGTCTAAAAAGAAAAAAATAATTAATTATTGTAAAATATAGGTAGGTTTAAAGACTAAAGTTCCTAAAACAATACTAGTGACAAATTCCTCCTGCACCATTACTACGGCGGCCAACCTTACTAAGATTTGTCATCTGCGCAGGAGAGTATAGAAATATATGTATAAGTGTATGCATTAAAACAATTTCTCTCTCTATTTTTTTCAATCTCAGAGTCCAATGACATGACAATTCGAGATTCTCGCCGCTCACTCGTAAAGATCAGGCGAACGACCAATAGCTTTACATTCTCTCCGAACTAAGTGGTTGCAATACTGCCAAATTCCAAACTCCAGGCTGTTACTACGAACTTTTTACCGGAAAACCCCAATATCTATACTAGGCTCAATCCGAGACTAAAACCCAGAACCTCCGGATCTACAGTCGTATATACTAGCCACTAGTCTAATGAAATAGTTCTAATACCTGTCAGGAAGGTCAGAAAGGGCAATAACTTAATTAATATAGTTTTTCAATTATTACATCTATAAAATAGTAAGTAATAAGGTAAATTACCAAAAATAGTCCCTTTGTGGAGAGCTCCTGCGTTGTTAATAAGTATATCGATGCCTCCAAATTTTTCTTCTATCCATTGAAATGTGGCTTCAATATCTTCAGTATTGGAAATATCACATTTTCTAGGGTGAATTGATCCTTTGCCGATCACTTGCGATGTTAATTTCTGTAATAAATAATAATCATACTTGTTGTATTATTCTCTTATTAAATATCAAGATTTTTAACCATCTTCAAAAATGGAGGGTGTTGTTGAAGGAATGAAATTGGTTGTGACATGAGCACTGTCTAAGATGTATGAAACTAAATTAAATTAGTATAAATAATAACGTTTCCCGAAATAATTTCGAGAAAGAAATACATCCAACGAAAGAATAAAATAATAATTTGCCAATACCAAAAGACTATTACAATTTCATATTAATAATATTACCAAGCATAGAGAGAAGTAGAGAAATAACAATTTAGCGTGGTATGGGCATATCTCAAAGAGCAGAGAATGTCAATATATCAGATGTAAATTGAATAGACATATTAGAAGTTGAGAAAAACAGAACGGGGTAACTATGGATCGTGTAAAAGACGTGCAGACTGAGACGACGGTTGTTAGTCAAAAAAAAGTAGAAGAAGGAAACATGTGCAGATTGTATAAAAAACAATGATAAGCGGAATATTAAGAGGGATATACGTATATATATATGTATGTAGTATGTACGTACTTCAACTAACTCTACTCTTCTCGCCAAACCGACGACTACGAGGCCCAGGTTAGCAAGACGCAAGGTGAGTGCTTCGCCGATGCCAGCACTAGCGCCCGTTACCACCGCGACTTTACCACTCCAACGCTCCATCTGTTGAATAACTTATCAATAAACCACATCCTAGATTACCCTTTACTAAAAAAGATAGGCTGACTTGAAAATCACTTTAAAACAAATTATTTCAACCTTAGAAGTAGATTTTTTTAAATTTACCTATACATATATTGTATCGGATACATTAAAAAAGAATTATTAAAATCGGTTCACACTTGACGAAAATATCGCATTATATACACAAAAAAATCGAGTACCGTCAAAATCTTTAAAATTGTCCGTAACATTTTTATGCATTTTTAGCCAATTTTAAAATTAACGAAGTTAGTTTCAGAAATCTTGGAATAGTAATATAGAAGACTGTTCTAATAAAACTACTTTTAATCTCAAGACACTTATAATCAATATGCAATCAAGCAAGTGCCATTTTTTAATGTTGGAAAATGCATTTACGCATACCACCTGTGTACATACAAGTTTTTGTGGGATTCACCAGCTAGAAAGACAGTATTACCCACTAAAACCCAACAGAATCTACCCCGTCTTAATCACTCACGCACTGACGCATTCAACCACGATGCTACGACGGCAGGTCTGCCGAAGCAGAGTACACAATCAAAAGATTGTTCCCTCGGTTCACTCTACTGTATAAAATGTAAATGGCTGGTCTGCCAGACGCCAATGATCTCCCTCCCCCCTACTCCCTCCCCACTCTCCCCTGCTCCCTCCCCCCTCCCCCTCCCTCTTCTACGACAAGGTGAACACACATCCAGGGGAATAAAGTAAGTGTCTAGATCTATGATTTATCTATACATCTATACAGATAAATAAAATTGGAGTGTCTGTTTGTAATATTAAAATAACCGCTTTTTACTAAATGTATATGGATGTATACACGGTATATATACCAAAACAACATTTTCTACAATTTTTGTCTGTCTGTCTGTCTATCTGTCTGTCTGTCTGTTTGTTCCGGCTAAACTCCGAAACGGCTGGACCGATATTGACGGGACTTTCACAATTCACTGGCAGGTAGCTGTTGTTATAAGGAGTAACTTAGGCTACTTTTATTTTAGAAAAAGAATCAGGGTTCCGCGAAAAAAAATTAAAACCCATAAAATTATGAACAAAATCCGCGTACGGCGTACGCACCCGAGCAAAGCGAGAGTAAATCGCTATATAATTTAAATGAATATCTTAGGAGTAGCAAGCTACTATTTACGTATAAACATAACATAACGCGAGCGAAGCGAGCGTGAGTAGTAGTGAGTAGTAGTGAGCATAAAAAAATATATGTATAATGAATGATAAAACATTCTTTACCTTATAATGTATGGAAAATGGAAAATTTTAATAACGCTGACGGAATTGACGGTCTAGCTAGTTCTATATATCCATATCCGTCTGTTTGTAGCTTTTTCTTGCTTTTGTTTGAACAGGCTTAATAATCATTACTTAATAAGTAAATCAATATATGTATAGGAGGAAGATTTCGGAAGAATTCATTCTGGAATACTTTGAAAGAATTTAGAAACACTAGTTTTGCCCACGGCTTCGCTCGACAACCCAATGGACGGGGATCACAAGTTACTATAATATGTTGGTCGACAGGATGCAATTTATTCCTTGCCAAATTTTATCGTAATCTGTTCAGCAGTTTAAGCGTGAAAATGTACACTGAGTTTATATTATTAATATAGATTAACTAGTTTTTGTGAACCAAACCTGAACTAGCTTATTTATTTATGTTAAGTTTCTCCTTAACATGGGTAGATGATGCTTAATAAGCCACACTACTGTAGGATGACACTTATAAAACCTAGACATATTTCTTGAATATATTCTCATAATCAGTACTTTTGCAATATCTATTTAATTCTTTTATAATCATCCGTATGTCTGTCCGTGTGGAGGCTACAACACCGGCTCAGCAATTCGGCTGAGAAGAGCCTGCGAGAAACTCAACAGAACTGCTCTTTTAAATAATGAGTTACATAATTTACAATATTACAAACATTTCGTAACTAGTCACTACGAGGTGGTACCGACATCTCTGTGCAAAAACGCGGGAAAAGAAATGAGTATCCGCGTCCTTTTTATATTTTTAAATACATTCCTATGGGCCAAGGTCACATAACTAAATCTATACATATTATAAAATTCTAACTAAGCCGAATCTGTACATTAAATATTTTTTGGAAAATCTTATTGAAATAGACGTTATTATCGATACAGAGGCCGAATCTAGTTTTTAGAATTTTTGTCTGTCTGTCTGTGACCGCATCACGGAAAAACCACTGGAGGGATTTTGATGAAATTTGGTATGATGATAGTTGGTTATCCAGGTCAACATATAGGGTACTTTTTACTGCGGGAAAATATCTCACGCCTGAGCTCAACGTTAAAACTTAACTAGGAATGAACCCGAGCGGAGCGAGGGTGAGTTTCTAGTGCCTTATAAATACATAAATCATTACAAATTAATCAAATATATTATTTTCCATTAAAAAGCTTTTATATAAAAATGCAACCTTACACTACTATTATAAATGCGAAAATTTGTATGTGTGTATATTTGTTATGCTTTAGTCTTAGATTTGGATTAAATGTAGTACACTACATCTTAATATATAAAATTCCCGTGTCACGATGTTGGTTCGCGATGAACTTTTTTTTTAAATATGTGGTTTGTTCCAACTTAAAATATACGATAGTTTTTATCCCGATTTTTTTCGTTTTTTATTGCAAAATTAAAGATTTTTATATCCGGGGAGGGATTCCGGAGAGAGAACCTAAGATACAAATTTTACCCCTCAGCTAAAAAAAAAATTATAAGTGTGCCATAGCAATGCGTGGTAGGGTCTGCTAGTATATGCACTTAGATATGTCATATTATGAACTAGCGACTCACCCTCGCTTCGCTCGGGTTCGTTGCTTGTCGTCCTAGGTTGCTTCCCAAAACAAAATTAATTAATTAATTTGGTTATAATTTTTTTCGTGGGACCTTATTTTTTTCTAAAATAAAAGTAGCTTAAGTTACTCCTTATTACATCAGCTATCTGCCAGTGAAAGTCCCGTCAAAATCGGTTCAGCCATTTCAGAGATTAGCCGGAACAAACAGACAGACAAAAATTGTAAAAAATGTGGTTTTGGTATATGTAACGTGTATACATCCATATGCATTTAGTAAAAAGCGGTTATTTTAATATTACAAACAGACACTCCAATTTTATTTATCTGTATAGATGCAAAAGGTACTTAGGAATGCACTTAAGCAAAGCGAGAGTAAGTCTATAAAATGATTTTCTTTTTCAAAACTAACGAATAGTGCTAGAAGTTAGTAAAGAATAATAAAAAAAAATATAAACAATCTTTCTTGCTTTAAAATATGTAATATATAAGATCTTTGAACTCACGAGTCAAGCCGATCAAGTTGTTTCCACTAGTTACAACTTACAAATAAATAATAACAATACCTCAAGCATAAATGCTTGCTGTTGTTATAATATATGCATTATAATTAATTTGCAATTAAAAACAATTTTATAAAATTACTTTAACGTAAACACATTGGCTATTAGATATAATGCAATGCGTAATACATCTGAGATTATTATATTAGGTGTTATTTTCTAATCTGCTAAATGTTTGTTTTCGTATTCAGACCTTTTTAACGTCTCACTGCTGGGTCAGGGTCTGGGAGGGTCAGGTCATAGTCCACCACGTTGGACAAGTGATGATGACCTCCCGACTGACTTTGGCCACGGCGGCCAGACTTATTGAGACTAGCCATCTGAGCAGGAGATATTATAGTGCACAAGTGTGCGCGTACACAAAAGTGCACTCTCTATTCCCGTCACTCTCATACTCCGGTGGGACGACACGAGACACGACCGGTGAGAGTTAAGGCGCAGGACCGACGGCTTTACGTGCTCTCCGAGGCACGGGGGTGAAACACCGCCAACTTCCCAACTTTAGTGTGACTTATTAAACAGAAAGACTCACTAACTAAACTTAGCCCGACCCGGCCCTTGCCTATGTTTGTTTTGAATATACACATTTTTGCTTTGATCTGAGAAAAAGGAAAAGACGATGACCTGACCTGTTACATTCTTTTCAAAAATAATTATTAAATAGCTCTTGCCTGTGCTTCCATTCACGTAATTTAATTGTTTATTAATTATAATATAATTATTTCGCTCCTAAGAGTCATAACTATCAGTGGTAGTCGTGTCAATGTTAACGAAGTATCCTATAAAAAGTAAAATTGTTTTTTTTTTAATCTGACTGATAGTTTCGTAGATTAGCGCGTTTAAGCAAACAAAATTCGAATTGACCGCGATCACCTTATACTTATTCAGTTATTTTTCACCTTCTCTATTTAATTCGGAAAGGCTGCTTGGACCGAAAACTGTTTTTACTTTTTACTTATTGCTGTTAATGCTTATTGTCTTAAAGACTACCTCACAATTTTCTTTATATTAAAAGAAAAATTGCAAAACAGGTATTTGTGCATATATTTATGTATGTATATTAAAGATTTGTTTTTATTTTACATACAAATCTGTATGTACTTGTTTACTGGCACAATTTTTTATTTTCTTGAATAAGAGATTGCAATTTACTGCTCTCGGTACTAGTATTAGTTTATTTTGCTAAAGGTCACTTTACAAGTCTATATTTGTCAATTCTTACATTTCCTTCATGACTTTATTACCAATTGATCGAAGGTCTTGCACGAGATACTATTCAACAATCATTTATGCTAATAGAAAATTAAAAATATTTAAGGATAATATATTAAGACCTACTAATGACCCTTGCTCTGTAAAAAACAATCATAAATCTATCCTACGGGAACCGTACATTTTTCGGGGATAAAAAGTAACCTAGAGGCTATTCCAGACTTTAATCTATCTCTGTGCCAAATTTCACCCAGATCCGTTCAGCCGTTTTGGCGTGATTGAGTAACAAACATCCAAACATTCGCATTTATAATATTAATGAAATTTATGGGATTATAATGGAATGGGTTAATATCAAATATAAATGAGATTTAAAATAAGGCTTAATAAGGAAGAATCCCTATTCAATTCTCATACATTTTTTTTATGTGTACCTATTATTATCGTAATGTCCTCCTGACCGATTGCGGCCACGGCGGCCAATCTTGTTGAGACTAGCCAACTACGCAGGAGATATCATAGTGCACAAATGTACGCGCAGACACAAGTGCACTCTCTATTCCTGTCACTCTCATACTCCGGTGGGACGACCACTCGACACGACCGGTGAGAGTTAAGGCGATTATTATCGTAAACGACTATTAAAGAATATCATCTTGTCCAGCCCGGACAATGCGATTTCATTTGTTTATTTGTATGTGCCTATGTATTTAGCTATTCAATTCTTTTTTTTTAAATTACCACTACTGGGCTTACCGTGCCCAGTAGTGGGAACGTTGGCCAAATGCGAGTTGGTGGACTTCACGTCCTTCGATAATTTGCTAGGCTCTCTTATACATACAGGTTTCTTCACCATGTTTTCCTTCACCGCGAGACAAGTGTTAATCGTGTTGAAAAAATTTCACATATAATAATATTAGAGCTGCGAGATCCAGGATTTGAACCTGCTTCACTTGGATTTCCTAGCGCATTACCACTGTTCTACTACTGCTTTTATTGATTATAAAGTAATGATTGGATAATTGGAAACACTACTTTTACTTTAGACACGCAAGACGTGATATTTTCTAATAGTATTAACAGTCTTGATTGACGAAAGTCGAAAAGCTGTAATAACTTTGAGCTCTTAAAAATTTTCAAGTTTCTATTGTTGATTTTGTTATTTTTCGGTATTTATAAGAGACTATAATTATTATCAGAGTTGTGTTGCTGGTAATCGAACTAATTTCTGGTTTTGTCTCACGTATTTTGATTCAATTTGATAATATTCTTGGATCTATACATAGTATTTTTTTAGTAATTTTAAAAATTACTTCATATGAAATTTTAAAAATTTAACAACTAATAAGAAAAAAGAAAATGTTACATAGAACAAAACGAAGATATCTTAAAATTCCTTTAAACGAAAATATCTTAAATACTACCTTAAATATACTTCTCAAGTAACGTTCAATAGGTAGTTGGAAAAAATGTATTAAAAAATACTTACTATTATGGCAAGAAAAACGTTCAAGTAGAAACTGTACAATGAACCGTCACTTGTAAGTCTAGAAGTAAAAATGCAAATGCCTGATATTATAGACAAACACAAGCTGTTTTTAATTTATAGCAATAAATGTTTAACAATACCATTCACAACACTAACTGTTGGACAAATTACCTTGCTGACGCTTTAGGTAGAAGAAAGTGATGGGTGGGGGGGTTAGCCTTCTAGTGCTTACCTACAGTCGAGTCCATAGTCCGCGCCACAAAGATTAGCAATAAAGTTTATTGCTCCCTCGTCAGTTGCTAAAAGCAAAGACGTGTAATTTAAAAATTATCAATTTCGAAGACAAAATAAGAAATGATCATCGATTTTTATTATAATTCGAGATTGAACTAGATTTGTCTATTTATCTCATTTTGTTGATCTCCATATAGTTGTCTTTGGTATTTGTAAAAATGGTGTAAAAAAACCTAAAAGTGTCTTATTTTATACTTTATTTGATGATTAGCAACAAATCAATTCTTATTATAATCTTTATATTTGAAATAAATAAATTTAAAGCATTATAACAAGTTTCTTTTTACATTTGCGAATTTATTTCCAATATTTAACAAAACGCGAGTTATGGCACTTCATCCCCAAACTTTTTGGTACGTCAGATGGCAGGGATGCAACACCTTCGGGCCGTCATTTTGTTGATTGTTCATTCGTGTTCGGATAGCGCTTGCGTGTGTATGATGTCCTCGGGTTATCCATAAATCTCTTAACATTTTTATTGAATTTTAGCTGTTGAATTTGTTATATTTTTTTATTGTTATTGTTTCTGTTACTTTTATTTGTTAAAACTCCACGAACAGTGTAGAAGAATTAAGTTGTGACAATGACTAACAATATACTTAAATGTATTTTTTTAAATAAAAGATATTAAATGATATTTTAATTTTATTTTCTATGGTCTGTCTTAAAAATTAAATTAAATTTAAATTTACACACTTAACACACTACTGCTTGGCTGCAGAATATTTAATATTCCGGTGGCAGGTTTATCATCCCTGTTAGAAAAACGAAAGGTCAATGCACTTTATTGCCAATCTTTCTGGCGCGGACTATAGTAACAAACGCAGCAATGTAAGTCTTACTGCTATTTTACATTAATATTGTGTACGATACGGTAGTGGTTAGGCCACAAGTTATACGATACTCGTAGTTACATCGTAAGTAGTACTTCCGGGTCGAGCCGGCTCATTTATGACTAGCGACTCACCTGCGCTTCGCTCGGGTTCACCTTTAGACAAACAAAAACAAATCTATCCCATTGGAACCGTACATTTTTCCGGGACAAAAGTAGCCTATTTGTTATTCTGATGTATAAACTATATTATTGTAAAGTTTCATTAAAATCCAATCTGTAGTTTTTGTGTACTAAGCTGTATAAGTTACTATAGTTTTTTAACTATCCCACGGGAACTCTTTAATTTTCCGGGATTAAATGTATCTAAGATGTTTACCGGGGATATAAGGTATCACTATACAAAATTTAATTTAAATCGGTTCAACAGTTTCCTAGATTAGCCCGAACAAACAGACAAACAGAGAGAGACACAAAAAAATGAAAAAAATCTAAATTTGTTCTAATTCTCTTTTTACATCCCCTTGACTCAGTTTTTAGCATTTTTTTTCTATGTACAGACATTCGACCTCTACAGTTTTATTATATGTATAGACTAGCGACTTACCCTCGCTTCACTCGGGTTACTCCCTAGCTTGTTTTATTTTTCATATTTTTCCGAGACTGCTGAAAAAAACTTGCCAAAGGCACGTGTTTACTAGACTATGTATTTCATTGGTAAATAAAACATTTAACCGACTTTTTATTATATACTGCCATCTATATATCTGTTGAGAAAACTTCATGGAAGTTAATAATTAAAATCCATTTGTCACAATTATTTGCTTAGCTATAACAGATGGCGTTAATCATTTAAAGATTTACCAATTAATAATAATAAAATTGGTTGTCCCACATTATACTAGAATGTGACTAGAGGTTTTTTCAGGCAAATTTAATAAAAAAAAAAATGCTAGGTTTATGTATAAGTATGCAAAATATGCACATACACATAATGTATAAGGGTCTCATCAGAGTGTGGCTTCCTACATTAGCGTCAAATCGAGATTCATAATACTTTTTTTTGGCTCAGTTGCTGTGCCAGCGGTCGCGGGTTCGAGTTCCGTTGGGGGCTTTCATTTTTGGATGAGCACGAACGTGTGTATAATATGTATGTTTTTGTTTGTTTAGAAACTATTGACGAGTTTGTTTTATGAATAGAAAATATTGGAAACCGTTAGATTTTATATAGGTTTTTAACAATAATTATGGTTGAATTTCGACCACTGGACGAACACTAGAAATAATAAAAATATATTCATTAAACAGCGAAACAAATTAAGTAAAAAGTAATTTGGCAAAACGTGCTTTTTGCTTATATACAAATGTATCTAAGTAGATATATATTAGTATCTGTTATGTTGTTACAGGTAATTAAAATTAATGTTGTGGTTATTTATTTTCATTCTTAGAATTTTATAATATATTTTTTTTTAAATATTCGTTAATAATAAAATACAATGTTGCTAGATGTACTGCTTTTGATTTTTAAGAGAATATTATTTTTATATGACATTAGTTGATATTTCTACTGAATACTTCAAGTTTTGACCGATTTCAAAAACGAAGAGGTACTGTATTTTTTTAAAGTATCACAACAATATCTTTGCCAAAAAAAGGAAGTGCATTTTCGCATATCATCGGCATATAGGTGTTTATGATACTGGTAACTGGGTAAGTCACAGAATCACTTTTACATTTAACCACGATGCCACGAAAATCGATCGCCCGACCTTGGCAATACAAGTAACTTTTCAATGAGGTTATCTACCTCACTATCCTGAGAATGCAACATAACGAGAAATCACAAAAAATATATACATCAATTATGATGTATATATTTTTTGTGATTTCTCGATATATTAATATTATACACTAATTATATAATATGTCGGGGACATTAACACACAGCACGATCTAGTTCCATGGTAAGCTACGAGGCCTGTGTTATGGATACCAGATAGTTGTGTATCAACTATCTGGTACACACACACACACACACACACACATATATAACTTTGAGTAAGTACATACATATAAATATAAACGCCCATGACTGGAGTACAAACATTCGTGCTCATCACACAAATGAATGCCCACAGTGCAACGGGACTCGAACCCGCGACAGCTGGGACAGGAAGTAGGATCACTACAAACTGAGCCAAGCGTCGTTTATTAGTCATAAAATGATACGTCATTTACTATACACTAATAAAAATGTTTTAAAGTGGATAATTATTTTTCTATACATATAATAAAATTGCATCTAAGTGGAATCTGTACATTAAATATTTTTTGGAAAATCTTATTGAAATAGTCATTATTATCGATACATACTGAGGCCGAATATATAGTTTTTAGAATTTTAGTCTCTCTGTCTCTTTGTCTGTGACCGCATCACGGAAAAGCCACTGGAGCTTAGCTTAGATTATTCGGGTCAACATTTATAGAGACGAACCCGAGCGGAGCGAGGGTAAGTCGCTAGTATAATATAATATATTAAATTTTTATAAAGACAATTTTGTATAGTATTTTTATTTATCAAAAAAAGATAAGAATGGATAAAGTAAAAAATATAAATATAGCCCAGGCAAATCGGTTTACATAAATTATGTAGTCAACAGCAAATGCTTGTAATACAAAGTCCACAGTACAGTTATTGAATCACTGGTTATTTTGCTCGAAAATGAGGTTACGACTGGCATGAGTCATCTCATTAAAAAACAAAAAATAAATGAATCAAAATTTAAATTTAATATGTTGGGAAATTAACACACAGCACCGTCTTGTTTCATGGTAAGCTACGAGACTTGTGTTATGGATACCAGATAGTTGATACACTACACATAATATATAACTTAAATACATAACACCCATTAACTATAAATAAAAACACCCATGACTGCACAAACATTCGTGCTTATCATACAAATAAATGCCTCCAACGGGGCTCGAACCCGCGACCGTTGGCACAGCAAGTAAGGTCACTACAAACTGAGCCAAACGTGTCATCAATTAATTATTTTATTCTTATGCACATTTTAGCCTAACACATAAGTGTAATTGATTCAATTTGCATTTATCATATTATTTGCAAAATTATCTAAAGCCATCTCAATTATATAAAGCCTAAATATTGCGATTATTAAATCTATACTAATATTATAAAGCCGAAGAGTTTGTTTGTTTGTTTTTTGGTTGAACGCGCTAATCTGAGGAACTACTAATCCAATTTGAAAAATTCCTTTTGCATTAGATAGTCCGTTAACTGAGGAAGGCTATAGGCTATATATCATCCCAGAAAAATATACGGTTCCCGTGGAATAAATTTGTGTTTGTCTAGGGACGAACCCGAAGCGAAGCGAGGGTGAGTCGCTAGTATATGATACATACAAACACACTCATACATTTGAATGAATTAAATTTACTAGTCGTAAGTACCTACTTATTTGTAATATTTCGAGTCGGTTTTAGGGGAAGCATGTACGACTGCAAATCCGGAGGTTCTAGGTTCAAATGCCGGATAGAATCAAATTCAGTTATTAAGTTTTTATGTTAAGAAATTCTCATTAAGAACCCAGAGTGGAGAAGGTAGAAACGTAAAGCCGTCGGTCTTGCTGATTAATCTACGTTCGTGTAGAAACTCGGACCGTCGTCCCACCGTAGTTTTGGGACTTGGGAGTGACAGGAATAGAGAATGCACGTTGCGTTTGCAAGCATACTTGTATACAATAATCATTCAATGATTAATCATTGAATTGCTGTCCATCCGTCTGTCTGTTAGAGGGTTGTAACTGTCTCCGACTGCATAATTCTATTTTCCTTCGATAACTTGTTCTTTTTTAGTTGCGTTTAAGATCGCTTTATAGTCAGGTTTTATATTTTTTTTTAATTTACAGATAATCTCAGTGAGATTGGCCACCGTGGTTAAAAGCGGTCAGGAGGATATCATACTTCTACTCGATGTCACATGATTTAACTTAAGTAGGTAATTCGACACAATTCTCCCAAAACCTTTAAATTGATACTATCACAAGATCATATAATACCTACTATACTACATACGATGATACCTTGATGGAAACAATAATTAAAAAAAAGTTTAATCGTAATGAAAAGGATTTTTGTTGAATACAATAATTCATTTCTACGAGATCCATACATTACAATTTGTCCAAAGGTTGATATTTTTAGGTTTTTAAAACAAAAATTTATATATACTAGCGACTCATCCTGGCTGCGATTGGATTCGTCCCTAGGTTTTAAGGTTTAGTATAGATTTCTCAGAGATGATATATTTTCCTACATGTTGACTCGGGTAACCAGCTATCGTCATACCAAATTTCATCAAAATCTATCCAGCGGTTTTTTCGTAATGCGTTCCCAGACAGAAGAAAATTCTTAAACTATAAACACGGCCTCTGTATCGATAACAATGACTATTTCAATAAGATTTTTCAAAAAATATTCAATATAAAGATTCGACTCAGAATTTTATTATATGTAAGTAATTTTATATATGTAAGTATGACACAAAGGCATACATAGATAAAATTTAAAAATAGTAATAATATAATGTTTCGACCGGTTATAATTACGTTAAATGCTGATGATTAAGACTGTTGTGAATAAACACAGGAAAAGAACGTCAGTAGCAATTGTTTAATGACTAAAGTTAAATTGAATAACTTTGATTCATCGTTCTTTGTATAGGATAAACTTTTCGTTATCACTCTTATCTGCTTCATAACTTGAATCTCTACGTTAAAATCATTAAATTATGAATCTATTTTGATTTGTATTTTGTATGTCTATGTAAAAATAATTGTTTGTTTGTCTGTTTGTGCTCGTAAAAATGTTGAAATATTTTTTTCAGTCTTCATAGAAAGAGGAGGTACTTACTTAATTGATATGTACATTTTTTGTTTTTTTTTTTTATGTTAAATCAATTTTCATGATTTTTTTTAACAAATAGTGTTAAATGTTAGGAAAGAATGGGTATTCTTTTTTCTTAAAGGAGAGGTCTTCTTTCTAATAGATATAATAGGTATACAGTCGAACCTGGTTAAGCAAGACTTCAAAGAACCGGGATCTCTTTCTCGCTTATGGAGTTTTCTCACTAAGCTAGAAAGTTTATAGAGATACAAGAGTGGATACACTCATTTATAAAGGTTTAAAAATATACAGCAAATGCGTAGTGATAAACATGTATGTATTGGATGGGGATTATTTATTAGAATTTGACTAGAAACTAACATTAGTTTCTCGAAATTTAAGGAAACAAAAACAAATGTAAGTTCCACGAAAAAAACATAAATCGCTAGTGTTAAATTCGCTCGACTTTCTCTTATAGAGGTTTCTGTTTCTCTGTTATAGAGATTTTAGAGGAATAAAATGACGGGACCTGGCAATTACTCTCACTTACAGAGTTTTCACGCTTACCCAGTTCTCATTTATTTAGATTTCACTGTATATTAAATAAGGTATAAATATAACGTAAATATACTATACTGCCTTTTAATTACGTTTGAAGTCGTTAAGTACATGATTTTAATTAAAAATTAATTATCAGAAATATTTTTAAGCACACATCGGTACACAGTGTGACAAAAAACAGTTATTTTTTAATTTAATGTTTAAAGTAAATTCTTAACAGCTTGACCTCCTTGTAAAATCTGGCAGCATATAGTCGTAATACTTAACGCGAACAATTTTATTAGTGTTTTTATCGGTGTAAAGGCAGTGGTAGCCCAGTGGTAACGCGCTCGCTTGGGAAACCGAGTGAAGCGGGTTCAAATCCCGGGTCTCGCACCTCTGATATTTTCATGTGCGAATCATTTCTAACATGATTACCACTTGCATTACGGTGAAGGAAAACATCGTGAGGCAACCTGCATGTCTGAGAAAACCTAGCAAGTTTTCGAAAGACATGTGAAGTCCGCCAATCCGCACTTGGCCAGCGTGGTGGACTATGGCCCGATTCCCCTCGTACTGAAGAGAGGCCCGTGCCCAGCAGTGGGACGTCAAAAAGGGCTGAATACATTTATAGGTGTATGTTGTGTATTATTCCAATCTATTGATAAAAAAAAAAACAAAAAATGATATAAAAATTCTTAGAAATAATTTTGTGCAAAACAAATATATTACATTTTTCTAATTTTATATAATCTTATTAAAAAACCCAAAAAACCCGACGTATACATTCTCTTACTAAAGAGGTCAATTTCTTTTTCTGAACATCTTAGAGTTTTCATTCATAATAAACAATACTAGGAAACAGATTACTCACTCAAATAGCGTTGAACTTTAAAGGCCATTCTCCACTAAAATATAGCATCTTATAGCGCGTTTTTTTTTACTTAAAACTTAAACTCACATTTTGTTCAGATATAAAAAAATCTAACAGATTTATTTTATGAGAATGTTTTGTAAGCGGACGTAGAATGAACGGGTTCGATTACTACGTAAGGTGACATAATAAAAACTTTTACGGATGTATATGTTTTTATTATATAACTTATATCTTAAATATATGATAATGTACACATGTGTGAGATATGTATATGGTGTACTACTGCCTATTCTCTCCGACTCTATACGCGCGCTTAACTCCATTACTAAAAAAACTATGTACCACAAAAAACATATAAAGATACTAGCGACTCACCCTCGCTCCGATCGGGTTCGTCCCTACTTACGTTTTAACGTTTAGCATAAATTTCTCAGAAATGAGATATTTTCCGGCAGTAAAAAGTATTCTATATGTTGATCCGGATTACCAGCTACCATCATACAAAATTTCATCAAAATCCCTCCAGTGGTTCTTCCGTGATGCGGTAACAGACAGACAGACAGACAGACAAAAATTCTAAATACTGTAGATTCGGCCTCTATATCGATAATAATGTCTATTTCAATAAGATTTTCCAAAAAATATTTAATGTACAGATTCGGCTAAGTTACAATTTTATTAGATGTATGTATAGATAAAAGTATTAAAACCAAATATGTTTTGTCAATATTAACCAGGCTAAAAGAAAATCTGATTCAAAACATTTTTTTCTACATTCAACTTTCTTCCGATTCATTGCTACGCAATATAAATTCTGCTATATTATGTTATGGAGTCACAGCTTAAGTACATAAAAGTGTCTCACAGTCGTCTAACTGGTCAGTTGAGTTTGAGCTGTGAGACGTCGAGCGTTTGTGATAGAATTTATTAAATTAAGTTGTTACTTAAGGAAAATGCTGCGTCTATCCATTTTAGCCGTACTGGCTGTATGTGGACATGTTATGTCACATACATATCACCTGGGAACATGTCCTGTTGTTGAACCGATGGCAGGATTTGATATGAATCAGGTAAGCTTATAATATTTTTATAAAAAAATTATACAGTTCTTATTATGCTTCCACTTACTTGTTTTAGGTATAAGGATGGTAATTATATTAAAGTATGCTTTGAACATTTCTATACTTACAATATTTAGTACATTACTAGCAGCTCACCCTCGCTTCGCTCGGGTTCGCCTCTAGACAAACAAAAACAAATCTATCCCACGGGAACCGTTCATTCTTCGGGGATAAAAAGTAGCCTATTTGTTATTCTGATGTATGAACTATACTATTGTAAAGTTTCATTGAAATCCAATCAGTAGTATTTGTGTACTAAGCTGTGTAAGTTAGGTACTATATTTTTTTACCTATCCCACGGGAACTCTTTAATATTCCAGAACGAAAAGTATCTAAGATGTTGACCGGGGATATAAGGTAACATCATACAAAATTTTATTAAAATCGGTCTAACAGTTTTAGAGATTAGCCCGTATAAACAGACAGAGAAACAAAAAAAATGAAAAAAATCGGGATTTGTTCTATTTCTCTTCTTACATCCCCCCTGACTCGGTTTTTAGCATTTTTTTTCTATGTACAGGCATTTGATCTTTACAGTTTTATTATATGTAGGGGAGACCGGGGCTAGTTGACTATAGGGGTAGGTTGACTAACTATCAAAAACTCGTCCGAGGCAATAGCCTTCAGCTAACCAGTGAGACACGAAAGACCGTCACCTCCCCCCGCTTCGCCACCGGGAACGCGGCGTCGCGCACGCACGTCGTTTGAGAGAAGGAACGTAATATTGAAAAACAACACACGTAAGTAATTTTTTTTTGTCGTAATATTATTTGTAATAACGCCTATTTATTCATGGTTATTGATTGTCAAAGAGTTTATAACGAATGTTTGATTCATGTTCTTTCTTTTATGTATTATTTTATTTGATTTCGTCGCAGTTTTGAGGTTATGGAATGTGGTTAAAAGTTAAAAAGTGGTTCGGGGCTAGTAGACTAATGTATAAGGGGGTTGGTTGACCACCTGGTCAACCAGCAACATGATATTATGGATATTGTTTCAGGACCATGCGAACATACAAAAGAAAGACTAATAGAGGGAGTACATCCAAAGATGTAATAGAAAAGTGATGTGGATGAAACATTTTGTATGGAGTGCACTGAATCTTATCGCTCCAGTATTTTTGGAGAAGAATGGGTTCAGTGCACTGTGTGCAAGTCGCGAGCATACACAAAATTTGTAAACGGGAACATATTGTTCTATGAATGCAAAAATTGCACCTCCGATTTAGAAGACTAATTGGATAGTATGATCTCAAAATAATTTATTTTATTAATAAAATAATATACCTATAACATATACACAAATATATATATATATATATATATATATTTATATATATATTAGAATATATATTAGATAGATATGATAATTTGTTACCAAATGGTTAAAGTTTGCAAGAAATTATTTCATTTTGTTTTAAATACTTAATGAGAAAGTATTTTGTGTTTTGTGAAAAAACTTTGTTTATTTTTAGGTACTCAAATTGCCTAATGTTTAAATGTCTGATTGTTTATTCTTATAATTTGAATTTTATTGTGTTTAATTGATATGGCGGAAGATCGCCTTGGTTTCAATAAAAAAAATGAGTAATACATTTTTGTGTCTTTTATCCTATTTCCTCGTAGATTTTGCCCTTACAACTTCATAGGTCAACTTACCCCAGGTGAATAGTCAACCTACCCCAAGCATGGGGTAGGTTGACCAGTTTTTCCTATTCTACAAAAACTGGCCTGTACTCTAAATCATAATGAATAACGTGCTTTTTGCAACTTTTTTGCAAAGCTTAATAGTTAATCTATGAACTGAACCCGTTTTTAAATTAATATACTCTAAAGAAATAGAAATAGAAACCTTTAAGCTGAAACTTGGTCAACCAGCCCCGGTCTCCCCTATAGACTAGCGACTTACCCTTGCTTTGCTTCGGTGCGCGTAAATAGATATAAATAGTTATTGCGAGGGTAATGCTGAAAGTGTTTCTATAAAGTTTTTGTATGAACTCAAAGATCACAAACTTTATTGAAATTTAGATATTATTAACTAGCGACCTCGCTCCGCTCGGGTTCGTCCCTAGTTATGTTTTAACGTTTAGTATACATTTCTCAGAGATGAGATATTTTCCCGCAGTAAAAAGTATCCTATATGTTCACCCGGATATCCAGCTATCATCATACCAAGTTTCATGAAAATCTGTCCAGCGGTTTTTTCATTATACCTACCCAGACAGACAGACAAAAATTCTAAAAACTAAAGATTCTGCCTCTGTACCGATAATAATGACTATTTCAATAAGATTTTCCAAAAAATATTTAATTTACAGATTCGATTCAGTAAAAATTTTATTATATGTGTAGAAAATATAGAGGACAAGCTAGTTTTATGTAAATAAGCAGTAAAATAATTAAAAATTGTAAGAATATTCTTTTAAAAAGAAATAATAACAAATTAACAATGAATGTCATGTGTGTGTCAGAGATGAAACGTGAATCATAAGTACTATTAGTATTAAAAGAGATAACGGTCGACCGTCAATACGCAGTAAACAGTGACCGGGGAACATGACCCTATGTCAATATACACGATAATATTCTAAGTACTTATTAAGTAGACGTGAATTGAAACCATTATCACATTACTACTGTTTTGTTTGTTGCTCATTGAAGATTTTTTATTTTATTTTAAATTGAACCTAGAAACAATTATGGCAATCGATTCACATTGAGCAAAAATTTCACGTGAGACACACATCAATAACATACAGCCGAAATTAGTACCTACGTCCGTACAATCTCTTTTGAAGTTGATCAAAAATATTTTTGCTCGATTATTCATTATAACTAGCGACTCACCCTCGCTTCGCTTCGGGTTCGTCCCTAGAAAAAAAACAAATCTATCCCATGGGAAACGTACATTTTTCCGGCATGATATATAGCTTATAGCCTTCCTCAGTTAACATGCTATCTAATGCTAAAAGAATTTTTCAAATCCAATTAGTAGTTCCTGAGATTAGCGCGTTCAACCAAACAAACTCTTCAGCTTCATTATATTAGTATAGATGAGGTAAAACATTGTAGGTACTTTCACTGAATATATTATAGACACGTATATAAATCGCATATATAGCATACCTATATATGCGACTTATATATTTATAAGCTGAAAGACTTTTTTACTGTAATAAAAAATATTTTAACGTTGCTATTTGTGGGAATTTCAGATGCTGGGTATTTGGTATGTAATTCAGAAGACGTCGACCGCTTCACATTGTATCACATACAACTTCACCAGGACCGACGAACCCGGTACATATCACCTGGAACAAGTCTCACAACATTTTATTCTGGGTTTAACACCATTGGAACATGACTATAGGTAAATATTTAAATTACTTAAAATTATCTTAATATTACCTATCATATTGCTGTAGGTACTAGTTAAAAAATGTAATTTTTTTTCTGCGTATTATATAAATTTTAATAATGAACTTTTCACAAAAAGATATATATTTTTGAAAAAAAAAGCAACACCGACTTCAAAATCATTTTAAAGTAATTATTGCCATCTTTAGGGGTGTTTTTTTGTTATTTATTTATATATCAATCCATTTATCAACCCATCAATCAATTTGCAGGATTAACGTTAAGAATAGGGTAACCTATTAATAAAAAAAGAAAATAAAATTCGTTCACCATTGGCGATGATATCATGAACCTTCTTTTGTGAAGTCTAAGAAAAAAAATCCTAGCCGAATTAATTCGATGAAATATCCCGATTCCCGAACTACTTATAGTTAAAGACATCTTTATATATCTATACAAATAAATAAAATTGGAGTGTCTGTTTGTAATATTAAAATAACCCCCTTTTACTAAATGCATATGGATGCATACACGGTACACATACCAAAACAACATTTTTTACAATTTTTGTCTGTTTGTCTGTTTGTTCCGGCTAATCTCCGAAATGGCTGGACCGAATTTAACGGGACTTTCACTGGCAGATAGCTGATGTAATAAGGAGTAACTGAGGCTACTTTTTTTTTTTAAATAGGGTGTCTCGAAAAAAAAATTATAACCAAAAAAAATAAAATAAAAAAAGTTTGTTTTGGGAAGCAACCTAGGGACGAACTCGAGCGAAGCGAGGGTGGAACGCTAGTTACATATTTAAAAATCAACGTCTTCACCAGGTACACTGGAATCCTAACTGTTCCTGACCCCGCTGTGCCTGCGAGAATGAAAGTGCGATTTCCATTAAGTGAGTAAATACTTTAGAATTTTGAGTTGGGAAAAAAAAAAAATATTCTCTATGTAGGATAAGTAGATAATTATTGTTTTATACTATTGTAAACAAATATTATTTTAAAAGAGCAACTGTTGAGTTTCTCGCCGGCTCTTCTCAGCAGAACTGCCTTCCGAGCCGGTAGTAGATTCCTCACGGACTGACTACACTGACATTTAATTTAAATTTAAAATGTAAAATTGACGATTCAAAAGTGCTTGTGAAAGTCTATATGAAAAAAAGTATACTTTGATTTGATCTCTAATACGTTGAAGCTATCACTTCCGAAATTATTAAGGTAAATTATGAAATTATATAAAATAAAGTAAAAAAAAAAAACAATAAGATACAAAGTATTTGATATTATTTGATTTAATTATGAAATCAGTTTATGAAAACTGATTCATAGGTACCTTAAACTACTTAGATATTTTTTAATCAAGGCGATCTTGATAGAAACATAAGGCTGAGTGCTGACCTCGCAAAAATCTAATAGTAATTATTCTAATTATAATTATAACCACGTCTTGTCTGTAGATCCTGCTCTTTTCTTAACCAATACCTGTTGTTCATTAGGGTTTATCAGATATAGCGTTTTTATCTTTTAATATATTTCATTTATAATATTTTAGGTGTCGCAGGCTCCGCTAGCTATACAGTGATGGCAACAGATTACTCCAATTACGCTGCCATATTCACTTGCCAGAAACTAGCCTTTGCAAACCGCCGTTCCGCAACAATTCTCTCAAGAAATAAGGAATTGGATAAGATGTATGTCGACAAGGTCAGTATGTTCTTTAGTTATCATTCGTTGTACTCTATTTTTTGAACATAAACATAAAAACAGGTATCATGGAGGTCATCTGCTTAATTTTATCATTCAATTTCATTCATAATTTTTTTTATGCTATTAATTTAGGTACATTAGATTTGTTTAGGTTAGTCATAGTCATTCGTTTTAAATTAAAGTCACTACTAACACAAGTAACAAATTACTCCTGCCTGGTTCTCAATCTTTTATTAGATAAGTGATATTTTCCTGCTGGTGACATACCAGTATAGTTGTTTAAAAATAAAAAGGGTTATTCATCACAGCGTAATTGACAGTGATTGTACCTTTTACATAATATAATTACATTAGATGACAGTGGGTACATTGAAGCATATATCTAAAGAGGCACTCCCCTTGGGATGAAACATGTAGGTACTAGGAAAATTGCTTGATGTAAGATATTGCTCTTGATATACATATGTATATAACGTATATACGTTTGGTAACAAATCCAAGAAAGCTGTAATATATTATATTTGTTGTCATACAATTTGAAAAGAAATTTTACGCATATGTAAGATATAACAATAAAAAAAAAGTAAGCTTCTATCCTTTATTCCTTTGGTCGACTGCGTCGAAGAATTATAACCCAAATTGATCGACTAGATCCCAGAATCCTGATCTGTCAGAAATAAATAACTCTTGAATCTTATAAAATGTGAAATTGTAATGACGAGATAGATAGATATCTAAATGTAATGCTGTTAGCGTAATTAATCATAGTATTTAGTCAATTTTAATGTAATGACAGATAAAGTGCCGTCGAAACAATTTTTTTTTGTCTTTGAATTTATACAAAACTCGTATAGAGAAAGCATTTACCATTTTTGCTGAAAGTCTGATTTTTTAGGCATTCTTTCTAATATGTTTCCCTAAAAACATTATTGATGTTTTCAATTGATGCGGCTACTAATGAAGTATAAGAAAATATATGATATAAGTTCATTTAATATTCGGTTTCAGATGCGTGCCAAACTTGCATCATACGGAGTTGACCCCTACGATTTGTCTATTATTTCACAAAATGAATGTCCCAAACATCCAAATGGGACTGCGAATGGCGTTAACATTAACATTGACCCCGACACTTTCTCGTCACATAACATTGGTGAAGCTGTGAGAAAGACTGGAGGCGCTATTGGTAAGTTTTGTAATATATAATACTAACAACGATACAAAAACTGTAGTACTACTAATACTGCGAAGAAAAATATCGTGAAAAAAACTGCTTATCTGAGAAAACCTAATTAGTCCTTAAAGTAAACAAACTTCACACAGGAAATCCACCAACCTGCATTTGGCATGCGTGGTGAACTATGTCCAGACCTTTTCTATTACAGGGAGGTCCGTGCCCAGCGTGATATGAAATGAAAAATATGAAAAAGCAAGGTCCATTTGTTAGTCCAATATAATTTGCAACTTGCTTACTTGTAGCAGCAATAAGCTAATTTATTATCCTTAATCGTTATTAAGAGTTTTATGTTCATACTAGCATTTCCCGCGGCTCCGCCCGCGTTCAGATGATCAAAAACCAAATTCTTAGGTTTTACACATAAGTATACTCTTACATTATACATTACTTTCATTGCGCACCGCATGATTGGTAAATAATGGCAGTGATTGACAATGCCACAAAGATTCCTCCGTTAAATTGATTTTTTTGTTTTAGCAATAACATTTATGTATGTCTATACTTCTGTTTTGTTTGTTTTTTAGTTTTGGGCGATAAACTCTCAAACTACGGAATTCATTTTAATCATTTTTTACTAATAGACAGCTATAGATTAATTTAATATATAGCTGATTATTTAAATTACATAATGATAACTTTTCTTAATTAGCGCTAGTTAGTAATATTATCCAAAACGATTTTCAAAAGAAAGTGTAATAAGTAAATAATTCTAAGCGAATACGTTTCTTTACTTCATATGGCTCGGCTAATATGATTAAAGTCGCAAGCATTTTATTGTGTCCTTTAAGCCTTTACCTTCCAAGAAAAGGTGTCAAGAAAAAGTGAAAAAGTTGAGATATAAGAGTTCCTAAAATACTTTTTCATAGTTTTTGAGATATGAAATATTTTTAGTTATCCGCTTTGGCAGTTTAACAGCCATAAACTTGTTTTCCATAAAATGTTATAAAATAATATAAATTGAACTTATTTTTACGGTGCAAAAAATGAGTAGGTATTGTGGAAACGTAAATATTATTCGTATTTATTTTAGTGTTAACCATACAAAACACGTAAGTAAGAAAAACAACATAGCATTTTGCTATACGAAACCTAAAATGCGCGAGTTGGATTTACATTTGCCCAATTTTTACATTAAAAGATTAAAAAACATTAACATTATTTACTAAACAATAAAAATTTACAAATATTCTCATTTGAAAATTGTTTCGGCCTACAAAATATTACTAATATGTTACTAATTTATAAAGCTAAAAAGTTTGTTTGATTGAAAATTTAAGCACGGGCAGGGCCGCGGGTAATTTAGTAGTAATTATAGTAAAGTCATAGAAAGGTTATATCTGTACATTTTTTTTTTGGATAAAACTACGTATTTTAAAAACACATGGCGACATCTATTGTCAAATAGCTAAATAACACATAAATAAATTTTCATTAAAATAACTATTTTAATGAATAAAATAGCGCTGTTAATATTTCTTTTAAGATAAGTTTTTTTTAATAGTTTTAACAAAATATATAAGTAAGTTACCTTGCTAAAGTATTAATAGCATCATCGTGCTTTTACTTTAACCAGTTTTTGTATTTTTTCTCAGAAATGAGATATTTCCCTGCGGTAAAAAGAATCCTATGTGTTGACCCGGATAACCTGCTATTACCATACCAAATTTCATAAAAATCCCTCTAGTGGTTTTTCTGTGATGCGGTCACATTCAGAAAGACAGAAAAAATTCTAAAAACTATAGATTCGGGCTCTATATCGCTAATAATGAATATTTCAGTAAGATTTTTCGAAAAAAATATTAAATTTAGGGGTTCGGCTTAGTTACAATTTTATTGTATGTATAGTTACTAATTTATGAAGCGAAAAAGTTTGCTTTACTGATAATTTAAACACGGGCGGAGCCGCGGGTGATTTAGTAGTAATTCTAATAAAATCGAAAAAAGGTCATATCTGTACATTAATTTTTTTGGGATTAAAACTATGTATTTTAAAAACACATGGCGACATCTATTGTCGAATATCTAAATAACACATAAATAAATATTAATTAAAATAACTATTTTAATGGATAAAATAGCGCTTTTGATAATTTGATTTTCAAGATAAGCTATTTTTATAGTTTTTGCCATATTTTGTAAGTTATCTTGCTAAACTGTTTACAAATAGTATCGTCGTGGTTTTGTTCCTACCAGTTTTTGTATTTTTTTTCAGAAATGAGATATTTTCTCGCGGTAAAAAGTATCCTATATGTTGACCCGGATAACCAGCTATCATCATGCCAAATTTCATCAAAATCCCTCCAGTGGTTTTTCTGTGATGCGGTAACAGACAGACAGACAGACAGACAGACAGACAGACAGACAGACAGACAGACAAAAATTCTAAAAACTATAGATTCGGCCTCTGCATCGATAATAATGTCTATTTCAATAAGATTTTCCAAAAAATATTTAATGTACAGATTCGGCTTAGTTAGAATTTTATAATATGTATAGATTATGTGGTATGAAAATTTGTAAAGTACAAAATTTAAGTACACACTAAAATGCAGCAAATAGTAATACGCAAAAGTACAAAAAAACTTATATATATACGCACGTAAGAAGTTATACTTCTTTGACGTAACAGAACAAAATGTCACACCTCTTTATTTGTAAATGGAATACAGCTAGCTTCATCATGTCGCTTTTTGGCTATCGATGTGCGCGCGCATCGTAAAATTTTTTTCAAACGTGCCAAAAGAAGTATAACTTCAATAAAAATCAATCGTCTCAATTTGCCGTTTTAAAAATTGTTTCATCATTTCCAGCTGGTGGTGTCGAATACGTCGTAGAAGCTGGTAAAAAGGTGTATCACAAAGTAGCGGATAGCAAGGAAGACCTGACTGAAATGCCAACACGACCAATTCGCAACATGGATGCTGATGCTGAATGGTTACCTTAAAATATAAAGAATTTAAATTAAATTCTAATTTAATGTCTTATTAAACATAAAAGGTGATAAATATTGTAATTATTATAATAATTCTTAGTATTTATCAAAATATGTGCCAAATATGTAAAGCATTTCGTTGTTTTATCGCCTCGCAGCGCATTCGACAGCTAGCCTTATCTCACTATGTATTTCTCAAATAGGTGTTCAGTCGGAACAGTCAAACATTCTTATTTTTTATTTAAGATTAAAGCAAATTATTTTCAGTAGAGTTTCTACATACTATGTATGATTAAATGGAATAAATTATTATTATTGGGTTTCATTTACACTTGACACTAAATAATTGAAAATAAAGAAACAAATAGTGTACTTTAGTGCATAGATGTACACGATTTACACAAAGATATTACAGTCTGATATTTGAAGTAGTAGCACGTACATTGTACATAGAACCGTTCACCTCCTTTGCATTACAAAAAACCACTAAGTCCATTCAGGTGTAAATACTGTAATATTTGAATATACTACGAGTATATTCTTTCGGATTGAACCGATTTGGATAAAAAGTTATATTCTGCCGACATGTGCTTTTCATTTTTAGGGGTTCAAAATTACCCCTTATAATAAAAAAAGCTACATAATATTTTAGTGATGCTCCAATTCAAGTCGTCATTCAAATGTGCAGAATAAATATTTATTACAATGCTAGAATGCAGTTCATAATGTATCGATTTGTTTTTTGCAGTGCATAGGGTATGTAAACGTTTCTATGTACATTGTATGCGTTACTACTTATTTGATAAAACGTTATGTACGTACTGCAAAAGAAAACGAATGTTTCGAGAGCACCTGGAACCAAGAAAATTTACTTTAAGCTATTATAAGCGTCATAACACACCGGTGGACTGTGGAGCTACAAAGAAAAGCTAGTAAATACTAACTATTACATAGCATAGAATATGAAAATTTGTCAATTAAAAATAGATATTAAATGATGAACACTAATAATAAACACTTGCATTAGATAGTGCATTAGATCTGGACTTACGCCAAGTAGTCCATTGGCCATGGCACATTCAGATCATCTGCTCGCTCTAATAGACTCGTGACGGCTAGTTGATTCTGGAATATATGGCGACAAGTTATAAGATACTGAGATACTAAGTAATATATACGAGTTCATGGCGGTTATATAACCTGCAGAGATTACAGTTACTTCCTTAGTTAGTGCTAATCTTATTAGATTATATAATAGAAATGCTATTCGTTGGTGAACGCATCACTTGATAACAGGTGGATAAAAGCTATTTTTTAATTTTCGTTATTAGTTTGAATCGGGTTTTTAGGAGAAGCCTTTTGAATTGTTTTCCGAAAATTTATGTAAATCAAAAGAAACTGAAAGTGCTTTTTGAATTATTGTGCGATGTCAAAAATAACAAATAATTTTAAAGTTGGAACAGGAAATAGTAATATTGATCCCCCCGCGCCTCCCCCTTCCCCCCAATGTGCGTTTACCTTGTCGTGGCGGGGGTCTCATTAACGTACGGCAAGCCAGTAGGGTGCGAAGCCAAGAAACGTACTGGGAGGCGGCCCACCTCGGTGGGCGGTGTACCATGTAGGTTGCTCCTGGTACTTTTCTGACAGCAGAGTGGACCGTGGGAACAACTCTTTGGTTGTGTGGTCTGTTTCTGCAGACCTGCCTTCGAGACGTCGTGGTTGAGAGAGAGAGAGAGAGAACAACTTAACTCTATTTCTCTAGCAGAAAAACGTAGGGTCTCTAGCTGAGAAACGTCTGCTCTATCGCAAAATTTCTACCTGACATTTCATATCTATACCATCAAAAATTTAGCTTCATAGGTAATTTTTGAAATTTAGTGTTTACTGTTTAATCAATGCATTATTGAGTGACTTTTTTATATACATACTTGTATATTTTATTATCATAACATCTTCAGGCTAACCATATTATTATATAGAGCTATCATAAAAGTTATTAATTAGTAATTTCATGTTAATTTCATAAAAAATCGAACACTAAGTAAAATATTTTACATAGTTTTAGGTTCTTTAGAACCAAAATCTATGTATTTTATTTTGTAATATTATTTATAACTGTAATATTAATAGGTGATAAACACAGTTGGCTAACACGGTAATGTATGTGTCAAACTAATCAGACAGTTTGGCCACGAGCGTTGGCTGGGCATCGGTTCCCAGCACGCGAACTGCTAATTTTTAGGTCAAAATGTCAAAATCTAGTATATTTAAAAAAGAGTCTACTTATATATAAATAAAACAAGAATCATATAGAAGCCTTATAGGCGACATTATATTCGGTATTTTGTTATAAGTTTTGTAATATAGAAGTGATTTTAGTGCTTCTGGACGTATGAAAACTACAATGCGTGGTAAGTATTATTATTTTTAACCGACTTCAAAACGGAGGAGGTTCTCAATTCGATTGGTATTTTTTTTATGTATGTATACCGATTACGCTGAGATTTATGATCCGATTTACGTGACTCTTCTTTAGTTTGATGCGGAATAGTTGCCATTTGGTCCCATAAAAATTTAACATAGTATGGCCCAGTAGTTTTCATTTCGTTTGATTTGACAAGCCCAACACGTCAGAATCGGATTTTAGAGCCAGAATTTTTAGTATTACTAATAAAAGCGAATTTTAGCTTGTCAGTCTTCATACTTTGCTACTACTATTATGTCTACACTAAAAAGGGAAAAATAAAAACTTTTTAAGAAAAAAATCTCATTAGGTAGAAGAAAACATTCGTCTAAGGGAGAAATATTTACTTATAAAATTTTAACTTAAAAATTAAATTACGAAGTATACAGTATTCTTTATTTTTTATATATCTATAAATAAATGAAAGGGAAAGAAGTCAAGAATTCTAATTACTGTTATTAATATGTTTGTTTAATTTAATTTAAAAAATAAATAAATTTAAAATTAAATAACAGATAATTAAGGATTTCCCTAATTATTTTAGTGTTCTGGTTAGCGGTGGTGTTGCTGTATGTAAGTAGAGAAGCAAAATGTGCTTTTCGAAATTACGAAGCTCTCAAAACAATTGTAAATATAGGTAAGTTAACAATTTCTACATATAGTAACAATATTAACTAGTTAGAAATATTTATTTATTACTCAAAAATAAAAAAAATAAATATAACAAGTATGTATGTCTTGTGTTGAAAAACTGTATTCGTGTACTCAATTGCTGTTTTTGTATCGACTTGAAATTATATATTCTTTTTTAATTTATAAATAGATTAGGTATACATAAATTTAAAATAGGTTCCATATAAATTTTAAGAAAAAAAAATATTTACGTGATGAAGCATCTGTACTATTATAGTATACTGTGATGACAGATCACATAATTCTAGTACAGATGCCTTATCCCATACAGAGAAACTGGACAGCGCTAATTCGGGCTATTCTTTGGGATATTTTTGTTTGCTTGAATAGATAATAATAGATGTCGTTGATTCGCAAATCATTAAACTGTTTTATCTTATAAATATATGCAAACTAACGAATGGTAAATATTGTAAAATTCGTTTTGCATTTGAATAAAAAATAAATCTGTGATTTTAACAATTTTTAACAGTAATAAACAATTCATAAATAGTAAAAGCGCCATCTATGAATATACACTACAAACCTATCATATAAATTACTGATATTTCCAAAATAAAAGTAAAATTACAAAAAATTGATTTACGGACGTATTATTTCTTTTCCCTTTACTAAGAATATTTTTTAAAACAATAATATACCTTTTTGGGATCTAACTTTTTATCTTTTGTTAATTTAACACAACTTTAATAACAAATCGATACATGTAACGCCATCTGTTGACATTTTTTGAACTAATTTTTCGTTATTCGTGATGATGCTGTGATAGAGGTAATTATTATGTTCCAGGTGTAATTTTACCACCGAATACCGTGACCGAAGTGGCTTTTGCATCAGCTCTGGCACGAGCGTCGATGGAAAGTGAAAAGTACAATTTTGCAATGAAAATTGTTTATGCTCCGCATGGAGACAGTTTTGCTGCTTCTAAGGCGGGTAAGGCGGCTTTAATAACCATTGCCATCTCAAATATTATTAATATCGTGTGTTTGTGGTTCTACCACACGAGTCTTATTTTGACTATGTCATAGGCAAAAAATTAATAATTTAATCCCGAAGAATTCTAAATATGAATAAAACCGAGAAAAAACATATTAAAAATGTCAAATATTCGCGTATATCTAACAAAGTATCTATAAATGGCGTTTAATTGAAATTCATTATGTTCTCCACTGCTGAATCGACTAGACTAGACTTGTTCAAATCATGAAATCTTCCCGGGAAAACCTGGCACTTGAACTCAAGTTCATGGCCAAAAAAAATATTAGGGCCCCTCCTCTCAAGAAATACAGATTATTCACCATAATATTATCTATATTCGTTAGGAGTGTATGATTATTATTTTGTTTTTCAGCTTGTGAATTGTTAGGTAGCGGAGTGATCGCCATTTTTGGACCAACTGACGCTACTTCTGCTGCCGCAGTAGGAGCCCGTTGCCGAGCTGCTAAAGTACCTCATATACAAGTAAAATATGCTATATATGTATACTAGCCTTAAGGGATGATTTCCGGGATTAAAGTAAAGTACCCTATGTCCTTCCCAGGGTCTCACATTATCTTCTTACAGAAATTTCATCTTAATCGGTTCAGTAGATTCAAAGATTAATCCCTATAACCTCACAAACTCACACACGAGTAAAGCTACACACTTTAACACACACGTGTGTACACACAAACTTTACCTCTTTATAATATTAGTATAGATTATTTAATATCTATTAGCATAATACTTGATACAGACACTGTTAAAAATATTTAAATTTCCTAAATTTCAGTTCTTTTTTCTAATTTCTCTCATAATATAAAAACATTCTGATTTACTAATAGGTCTTGGTTATTTGTTTATTACTTAACGAAGCTGATTAAAATATATAGGAATGAAGTTACTCGTAATAGTAAATCCGTGGGTATCCGAGAACTATAGTTAGTGTTTTACCCTGAATTGATGGTGGCTTGCAATATCGTATAGAATGAAATAAAACGTTTATTTATTATCCTCGTCAACCTAATTATAACTTGACTGGTTACACAAGTAAAACAATGTATCTGACTATTTTATTCATACAACTGTTAATTTTAATTTATATTGTAATCTATACATATAATAAAATTGTAACAGATCGTTGTCTGTACCTGAAAGATATTTGAGAAAAACTATTATTGGGGATATTTATTAACGCAATAGAACCCAAAACAATGATTTTTAGTTTTTTTTTGTCTGTTTGTATATTTGTCGGTTTGTCTGTTTGTCTGTGCGTTTGTGCACGTTAATCTTAGAAACGACTTAACCGATTTGGTTGCGGTTTTCACTAATGTACTGTGGTAAGCTTCATTTAACATTTAGTATTTGTTTTATTTCAATTGGTTTCTAAATTAAAAAGTTATGTCAATTTAAAATATCATTTAGGGGCAAACCCAAGCGAAGCGAGGGTGAGCCGCTAGTTTATCATAAAAAATCATCAAAATTAGTTCCACGAAAACCTACATAAAAACGTTTCTGATAGGCTATATGGCAACCGCCTCCGGTCAGAGGAACGGAACCTCAGAGTCCACCAGACATTAATTTATACCCTGAAGCCGTGGCCTTATCAAAAGCTGTCGCTCTATATATAAAAGACACTGATTGGATCACATATACATTACTCTACGATGATGAACAAGGTATGTGTTTATGCAAATGACAAAATAATTAAATAAGTTCTTCCATGAGCAAACAGGAATCGAATAAATATTTCACAACAATTTTGAAAAATATGCAGTTCATTTACGAGGGTTCAACACTTTTGAAATAGCATTTGGTGCATTACAGGGTGTTCTTTCTTACGAAGTAATTACAAATTAAATATGAAGTCAATTTAGGTAAATTCGAATTTTAATTAATGGATAGATTATATAGTTAAGTGGTAACGCGCTCGCTTGTGAAACCGAGTGAAGCGGGTTCAAAGCCCGGGTCTCGCACCTTTGATATTTTCATGTGCGAATAATTTTCCAACATGATTACCACTTGTTTTAAGGGTGAAGGAAAACATCGTGAGGAAACCTGCATGTCTGAGAGAACCTAGCAAGTTTTCAAAAGACATGTGAAGTCTGCCAAACCGCCTTGGCCAGTGAAGGGAGAGCCGTGCCCAGTAGTGGGACGTTAAAAAGGGCTGAATATATACATACATAATACATATGTACCTGTATATAACAAATGAAATTATGATATTAGTTTTCAAAATAGCTATGGTAAAATCTCTGATTTCCAGTTCTATTCGTAATCATCTATTAGAAAACAGCAAAAGTGTTGACTATAAAATATACTTAAATGGATAACTTAAAAAGGTGTTTCCACGTGACAAAATAAATTTAAAAAATGTAAGTAGCATACCTAACATTTCAGGTCTTATAAGACTGCAGGAAGTTCTAAAGTATGCAGATAAAGGGCATAAGTGGCTTATACGTAAATTGAAACCTGGAGAAGATAATCGCCAACTGTTGAAATCGTTGAAAGCTTATGGAGAAACCCGGGTTATTATCGACTGCCATTCTGACAGAGTACTCGATTATTTACGACAAGCATTTGAGGTCAAGTTCTTTGAAGATTACATGGTAAGTTGCTTTAAAGGAATGAAAGGGGAAAATAAAAGGCTTTAAGAATTAGTACCTGGGCGACCGAGCTTCGCTCGGAGTTGTTTTTTTTTATATCGTATTTCTTAGATAAAAAAAAAACTAAAAACTTGAATAAATAAAAAAAAGTAAAACTTCGTATCCGATCGATATTCAAACTCGGGCACGCCTACGATTGATAAACTTGCACCTTGGTCGCTTGACCACGATGCTTATGACCGAATGAAAACACGAAAACACGTGTTTTCCCAGACATGAGACTAATCTAGCTCGATTTTTCGCCCCCGAAAGCACCCATATACCAAATTTCAGCGAAATCGTTAGAGCCGTTTCCGAGATCGCTGGTATCAATAAATAAAGATACAAAGATATACAAGAATTGCTCGTTTAAATATATTAGATAATAAAATTAATGAAATAAGAACTTACTCGTATTTTTGCAATCGACAAAATCTATTATGATTACGTATTTTATTTTAGCATTAAACTCACAAAATACGTAAGTAACAACACAATATTTGGTGGTACGAAAGGCAAAAACTTCGGCGTACGAGTCGTTAAAGTTCAGTTGCAAATATATTTAAAAATCGTTTCGGTCTTACGAATATGGTAGACTGGAGGGTTTCTTGGTCATTTAAACGCATTAAGTGCCGGGAAGCACTAGTATAAAATATTCAAGATATATTATTATAATTTATCACCCTTCAACCCATCTATTATAGTCATTTTTTAATCGAAATTTAGGTCCATGAAAGAAAATATTTGTTTGTTGTTCTTCAATTACCCACTTCTTTTTTCCTTATGAATAAAAAAAAAGTTCGTGTGTTCGTGTGTCTGCAATTCACACATGGTAGAAGTGAAACTTAATATTATATATTTGTCAGACAATAACAACGGTTAAACCATAGCAACATGACAATATATTCTATCTCATTCTCTCGCCGGCTTAATCCTATATATTTATGTGTTTGTCTCTTTTTATTGTCGCATTTCCGTTTCATCGAGTTTCAAATCACAACGATTCAAAAAAGTTTCGCTTCAAAAAGTAATTAAAACACTAATTTCAGAGCTACGTGCTTATGTCACTGGACGCACACACATTGGACCTTCAAGAGCTAAGACAAGGACTATCAAATGTGACGTGTCTAAGGATATTCGACCACTCAGACTCAATAACGAAATCCTTTCATGCTGATTGGAAGGCTAGAGCGACGTCTGATATTAAAGTTCCTCGACAAACGCATGAAATAACTGTAAGTTATCGAAATACTATAATTATATATACGAAAGTTTGTATGTGTGTGGTGTTTGTGTATGTCATTATTATTCTTTCACGTTTGGATGAAATTTACTACATAAACAACCTTGATCTGGAGTAACACAAAAGCTGTTAAGCACCTACGGACGCACCCGAGCGAAACCAAGGTAAGTCGTATAGAAATAAGTAAGTGTAAGTACAAGGTAAGTCGGTATAAAAATAATATTTTATATACATATGTATTTTCCTTCAATTGATTAAAGCGGACCCGCGACGATCAATCGCAATTGTCAATGTGCTACGGTATTGTCAATTGCAATTGAAGTGTGATTGATGCAGTTTTCAATGTGTTTGCGCTCAGTATGCTTTTTGGCATTGGAACAGTTAGTGTTCGCACAGGCAGCTAGCTATTAGTCTCCTTAATCTGTGTGCAGCTACGTAGCCGAATGACGGAAACGATTGTCAATGACTCAGTAAACGATCAATTGGCAACTTTAATGGCTCCTGTCAATGAGCATCAATGAAAATTTCCATCAATTGCTTTCAATCACGTAACTACGATTTACGAATTACGATTGACAATCGCTTCAGTTGTATTTGTGAACGATCAATGGCAATTAACAATAACATAAAAATTTACAATTGCGATTGATCGTCTCGAGTCCGCTTAAAAACAAATTAGTTTAATATTTTATTTCGGATACAGAATACATGCTCATTATCACACTAATATCATTAATGCGAAAGTTTGAAAATGAGTAATCTCTTCACGCTTCAAAAGCAACGAATTCATTGAAATTTAAAATGGAGATAACTTATATCGTGGACTAACGAATACAAATCTTTGTAGCAACGTACCATGCAAGCAAATCCGCAGGTTTTAGTAGAAAATATTTAATGTTCTTACTTATTACATTACGTTTAAATCATATGTAAGCGTAATATGGAATATTTCCTAGACAAGACTAAGTACTCTTTGTATTTAATATTATTCTTAGGTCGAAGCAGCCTTAGCTAGTGATGCTGCGCGTTTGTTAACCGATGCTATGATACATGCACCGGAAGAATTCAAAATAGAAGCTCAGGCAATCCAGTGTGACTCAGATGAACAGTGGGAAATCGGAGAAGAGTTTAACCATCATTTACTAACGGTAATAAATAAATTTTCTTATTTATAAGGAAATATTCTTTCCTTCCTAATATCTAATGTTATTCTTATATGGGTGTCGTTTTTCAGAATCCAATAACTGGTATCACCGGTCCCATTGCTGTGGACAATACTACTGGCGAACGTACAAATTTCAACGTAGAAATAATGGAATTATCCAACAGTGGTTTTAATAGTATTGCAAAATGGAATGCTGAATCCGGCTTCCAATATTCTCGATCAGCAAACGAAGTGTCTGATCTTTTAGCAGAGAAATGGCAGAATAAGACCTTTAGAGTCGTGTCTCGTATAGATGCTCCATACTTAGTTGAAAAGATCCCAAAAAATGGCGAAGTTTTAACAGGAAACGATAGGTACGAAGGATATTCAAAGGATCTTATTCATGAAATATTGAAGGAGACTTTACATTTAAACTACGTACTTGAAATTGTCCCAGGCAATGGGTATGGATCTTACAATAAAGATACAAAAAAATGGGACGGTCTAATTGGGCACCTGCTTGAAAGGGTAAGTCTTAAATATATCCGATACAAAGTTGATCATTGAAATGCAAATAATTTTTTAAGAATAAATACGTTTAAGATATTCAGTTGTTGTCTGTGTAACTATACGATATTCTAGTTGCCCACCTGTCGCATTGAAAATATCAAAGGTACTATAATAAATATTTACTTCGAGATGGTTGAAGCTTTTTATTGATTTTGATATATTATGCACATAAGCTAACACAATTTTTAATAAGAAAAGTAATTAGAAAGTATTGCTAATAATTTTCGAAACGAACAACTCTTGAGAAGATGAAAAATAAATAATGATCTGTTATATAATTAATAAGTATTAAAACTGAAATAATTATGTATATATTTACTTTTCTAAACAAAAAGTCAACTAGTTATCGTTGATTTTATGTATAAAATATAGCTTGTGTTTTGATGTTTGGCTCTAAAGTGATATTTATTATGATCTTGTCCGTTCACGTTTCCTTGGAAAACAAAAGCGTCCTACAAAACGGATTATAATTGAATCAAAAATAGGTCGACATGGAAAATATAAGTAAAATTGCAAATAAAATTTAAAAAATAAATAAATAAAAACTAACTTCAAAAAAAAGACACTAAAAAGTAAAAAAATAACTGATTGATATTTTTTATTTGGTATAGATACCTAATCAGATATTTTCGAAGTCGGTGTGCTTTGATTTGAATCGGGTGGCCGTGGCACATATAGTTTTACTAAAGTACACACGGATAGTTTTACTAAATAATTTAAAATTAATTAATATTTTTTGTTAACAGAAAGCAGAATTAGCTATTTGCGATTTAACTATAACCTATGAGAGGAGAACTGCCGTAGATTTTACAACACCTTTCATGACATTAGGAATCAGCATATTATATTCAAAACCAAAACCACCGGAAACTGAGCTTTTCTCGTTTTTGAAACCGTTCTCTGTTGATGTCTGGATTTACATGGCTGCTGCTTATTTGATGGTGTCACTGTTGTTACACATATTGGCCAGGTATGTTGGGTAGATAAAAATGGAATTTATAAATTTAAATTTAATTTATCTATAGTTACAGATAAATAAAATTGGAGTGTCTGTTTGTAATATTAAAATAACCGCTTTTTACTAAATGCATATGGATGTATACTCGGTATATATATATACCAAAACAACATTTTTTACAATTTTTGTCTATCTGTCTGTCTGTTTGTCTGACTGTCAATCTGTTTCTTCCGTCTGTTTATTCCGGCTAATCTCTGAAATGGCTGAACCGATTTTGACAGGACTTTCACTGGCACATAGCTGATGTAATGAGTAACTTAGGTTACTTTTATTTTGTAAAAAAAAGTAGAGTTCCACGAAAAAAATTTAAAACCAAATTAATTAATTAATTTTGTTTTGGGAAGCAACCTAGGGACGAACCCGAGTGAAGCGATGGTGAGTCGCTAGTAAATAATAAAAGTAATATTTCGAACTTAATATATATTTCATTTACCATGTAGCATAAAATGAAAATTCTTGTACATTTTTTTTTCCTTTTGGTACTTTAGATTGGCTCCAAATGATTGGGAAAATCCTCATCCTTGCGACAAATCTCCAGAAGAATTAGAAAATATTTGGCACATCAAGAACTCCTGCTGGCTCACTGTTGGCTCTATAATGACACAAGGATCCGATATTTTGCCTAAGTAAGACTATTGTTCTAGGTATTATGCAAGTTTATCTTCCTTATCTTAATTATTTTATTCAATTAAAAAAAAATGACTTTGTCTATGTTTTTTTCAAAAGAGGCTTAATACGTACAAATGACATCACATTCTTTTCTGATGTGATACTTGAGCTACGCTAATGGAGAAATTTTCAATTTTTATATGTATTAATTATAAAAAATTAAGTAAAAAATCACAACAAATTAAAAAGGTATGAAACTTTAAAGTTGCGCTTGTAAGAATAATTTCGTGACGTCACTAACCAGAACGACCGAAATTTAAATTAATTTCTCAGTCACTCAAAATTACTGGTTTTGATCTAATCTATACTAATATTATAAAGCTGAACAGTTTGTTTGATTGTTTATTTGTTTGTTTGTTTGTTTGTTTGGTTGAACGCGTTAATCTCAGGAACTACTGATCCGATTTGAAAAATTATTTTTGCATTAGATAGCCCGTTAACTGAGGAAGGCTATAGGCTATATAGCATCCCTAGAAAATGTACGGGTCCCGTGGGATAGATTTGTTTTTGTCTAGGGACGAACCCGAAGCGACGCGAGGGTGAGTCGCTAGTCTATAATATAATTCCATTGCGTTAATATTACATATGACATTTGATATTAACAACATCGTGAAAATTCTCCATTACACTTAATTACAGTTATTAAGGATGAGAGTAAACATATCTACACTAATATTATAAATTATATATAAGTTTGTAAGTTTGTGCGTTTGTTTATAATGGATAAACTAAAAATCTGCTGAACCGTTTTAGATAAAATTTGTTATGAAGATAGTATGAGGTCCTGGAAAGGGCATAGGATAGTTGTTATCCCGGAAATCATCCCTTAAGGGGGTGAAAAGGGGGATGAAAGTTTATATGGGGAATCAATCATTTCCCAAGTAAGGAATGTAAAACTCAACATACCTATGTATATATAATATATATAGTCTATCTATTTTATACTAACAGTTAAAACGTACCTAGGGACGTGACGAATCTGAGCGAAGCGATTGTGAATCTGAGAGTGAATATCTTTTAGATAGACTACTTTGTTGAATTAACATGTACCTATAGCCTTACCAAACTTACATCATAAATGCCTATATCATGTCTAATCCAGCGGAAAATTACACTAATGAATAAATTCATTACGTTATATTTTTAACAGAGGTTATTCCACACGATGGGTGTGTGGTATGTGGTGGTTCTTCGCTTTGATCATGTGTTCGTCTTACACCGCAAACCTTGCAGCGTTTCTTACTAATGCGGCGATGGACGATTCAATAAAAAGTGCCGAAGATTTGGCCATGCAGACTAAAATCAAATATGGGGCGGTAACTGGAGGATCAACATCTTCTTTTTTTAAAGTATTACATATTACATTATTTATTGCATCTAATAAAACAACATATGAGTAAATTTAAGAGAAAATACGTGCGTGTCTCAACACCCAAAGATTTCTTTATTTTTTTTCTATAAGGAAATCTGCAAACAGTATTTACTTTTAGCAGATATGTTCTGAGATTTTAAAGATTCACGAATGACGTGTAAACTTTTCTTTTATCTCGCATTTTATAAAATGTAACTCATAATGAGAAAAATATACGCAACCTTTTTTATTACTTACAATTTTGATGCTTATTGATTTGTTTAAAATTTTACAATGTTAATAATTATTTCAGCGTTCCAATCACTCAACTTTTCAAAGGATGTGGGCAGCCATGGAATCTGCTCGGCCTTCAGTATTTGTCAAAAATAATAACGAAGGTGTAGAAAGAGTACTAAAAGGCAAAAGAGGATATGCTTTCTTGATGGAATCCACAGCTATTGAGTATCAATTGGAAAGAAATTGCAACTTAATGCAAGTTGGCGGTCTACTAGATTCTAAGGGTTATGGCATAGCTATGCCGTTTTGTAAGTATATGTGACTTTTGTTTCAAAATGATTTTTAATTCTAGCGTCCCTATGTACCTATCATTTAATTGTATCGGAATAAAAATATTTTATGCCCAATTTCCAGACTAGAGAAATCTGGAAATCATGAAGATTTCGTACTCTGTAGCTTCGTCGTAGAAGAAGTCGTCATTTGCAATTATAAAATTAGTACAGTTTTATAAAAATATGTACCTACCTATCTAATATATTTAAATGAGCAATTCTTCTATATTTATTTATTTATACCAGCAATCTCGAAAACGGCTCTAACGATTTCGCTGAAATTTGGTATGTAGGAATTTTTGGGGGCGAAAAATCGATCTAGAGTAGTCTTATGTATGGGAAAACGCGTGTTTTCGAGTTTTTATGCGGTTTTCTTTCGCATTATTCGAAGCAAAATATGGTCGATAATTTCTTACGTACGGGTATAAGCATCGTGATCGAGCGACCAAGGTGCAAGATTGACAATCACAGGTGTCCGGGTTCGAATCCCGGTCGAATACATATTTATTACTTTTGCTTTTTTTTGTATTTATTCAAGTTTTTAGTTCTTTTTTATCTAAAAAATACGATATATCAAAAAAGAACTCCGAGCGAAGCTCGGTCGCCCAGGTACTTCTACTAAAGTACGCAACGTTAATTAATGAATTAATTTTGTAAAGCCCGTGATAGCCCGTGTATACTGTATAACCATGATTTGATAAAAAATATTTTTTAAACGACATACATAGAATTACCATCTAATATACTAATATAATTATTTAATCTAATTTAACATAACTTTGATGCTGCTAGCTTTGCTGGTGTTGGTATGAATAAGCTAACTTCACCGAAGAAGTTCTCTTACCGCGTTTTATTCGATGAGTGAGAATGCTAGAATCATTCATCCTTTTCCCTCTCGCTCTCTTTCCTCTCAGTAGTCAACGCCCATAGGCTATATGTATACCTGTTGCAGCTTACTTTACCTGATGATACCTGACTGATGGCAGGCTGTATGTAAGCAATCTCACTTTAAACCGAAATCCGTTCAGTACTTCACTGCAACAATAAAAAATATTCTTCGAAGCCACCGCTAATGATTTATAGGCAAATATTACGAATTTTGTTCCTGATTTCTAATGAAATTGTAACTGAATTTCATGATGTTTTAGTAAAATATTGTTTTCTATTTTTAGATTCTTCATACCGAACGGCAGTTGATAATGCGGTTTTAAAATTAGCTGAGAGTGGTAAATTAGTAGAACTTAAAAACCGATGGTGGAAGCTTTCTGAAGATGAAGCATGTGCTGTAAGCATCGATCAAAAAATTACTAGGTACACAATCCCATGCAAAAGTTCTCTTAAAACTGTTACCAATTATGTTTAAGTAATTCATAATTATTTTAGTTGAAATAAATATACAACAATGTAAATTGAACCTTAAATGCCAAGCTTAAAGTTTTTTTTACAAAAAACAATTAAAAGCGAGCTCAAATGTCTCAAATGAGCGCTCATTCAATGAGAACATTTTTTGTCACTGATTGTGTACCTAGTATTATTTTATCAACGGTAGTAAGTATATTAAAAAAAATACTAAAATTACTAGATCATATCAAAGAAGTGAGAATATTCCTTATTGAAAACTAAAATTTCTTAAACTATTTCATGCAAAAACCATGGAAAATGTTATGTAATATTATATTATACAAAGGACTTAAATTCGACGTCATCGGGTATCTCATTTTTTTCATGTTAATAATGTAGTCATTTAACATTTTAAAATTAATAAAGAAAAATACAAAAATAAAAACCCGACTGCGTAAAAAGCTAACTTAAAAGATGAGAACAAGTTGACGGAGAAACATAGTGATATACAGTCCAAGACACTATACACGTAGCAAGAGTCGTAGCTATTATAAAAAAATGTATGTATGTATGTCTCCGACTGCATAAACTAGTTAATAGAAATAAATATTTTCAGGCAGAAGAAGTTGTAGAAGATGCAGCGGCAGGAGAGTTAGGTGTAGATAACGTTGGTGGTGTATTTGTTGTACTGGGCATAGGTTGTGGTATGGCGGCTGCGATGGGAGGTTTTGAATTTTTGTGGCATGTGAGAAGTGTAGCTGTTGAGCAAAAGGTCAGTAATATTGAAAAAAAATATATACTAATGTTATTTAAAAAAAAAATACGTTCATTTTCATATTTGTGTGAACCTCAACCTACATATTTGGAATCTACTGATTTTAAGCTTTAGAATTAGATCATACAATTATATTTATAACCCAACCCTAGTTGCTGTGCCAATGGTCGCGGGTTCGAGTCCCGCTGGGGGCATTCATTTGTGTGATGAGCACGAATGTTTGTACTCCAGTTATGGGTGTTTATATTTATAATATGTATGTATTTAAAGTTATATATGTGTAGTGTGTCAACTACCTGATATCCATAACACAAGCCTCGTAGCTTACCATGGAATTAAATGGTGCTGTGTGTTAATGTCTCAACATATTTATTATTATTATAAGATTTTTCAGGTACAATACAACTTTCAAGTAATAAAAATTAAAATATTGTGATAAAATTTGGTCAAAGACTTTCATAAAATCACGACTTTGAGAAAATCTAAGATTTTTTGGTTTTATCAAGCCTATAAGTTTTAAGTTTCACTCGAAAAGATAAAATAGTCGGTGGTTGAAAGGATGGCTTATATCAGCTACTATAATTCTAACTTAACTTTTCTAACTAACTAACTAACTCTATATTTACTAACTAACTAACTAACTCTTTATATTTATTTTATTCTTCTAGATGACTCCAACAGAAGCATTTTGGGCGGAACTTGCATTTGCATTAAGTTTCTGGGAAACAGAGAAACCCGTGCAGCATTCCCGGTCTTCATCCACAGCATCTGGTTCAAATATAGCATCGAGAGCTTCATCTGTTCTACGATCAGCAGTGGACTTGTTCCACCTTGATGTATTTAATAAACCAAACTAAATTAAAAATCAAAATATAACTAATATTTATGTATATTTAAATTATAATTTGTCTTAAAATAAGTTGGATTTAACTCATTAAATATTAGGGCTCACCCTAATATAAATTTTCTACAGAATTCCTTCTATAATTGACGAAAAATAGAATCTTAAAAAAAATATGTGGGAATGACATCATTATGAAGTAAAAATATAGCAAAATGTTGTTTCATTTTAAATCTCACTTATTTCATTTTAAATACGTCAGAAAAACAATTGGGAAAATAAAAAAAACTTAATTAAACAAACAATTAAGCATTTATTGTAAATAAGTAAATTATAAATTTTATTAATAAAATTAAAAAAATAATTTTATTTCTTAAATAATTCAGCATAGTTTTGAGGCACAAACTCATGGTTACGATCGACTCAGCTTCCAATACCACAGATATTACTTGGTCCAGTAATTGTACTGAAATGTTCTTTGAAGGACCTCTAGAATTTAATTCAAATTCAAAATAATAATAATAAATCATTTGTAGTAGTTGTATAAAAAAAACGTAACAGTAACTTAACAATACATTTTATTTTTAACTAGCAACTCACTCTAGTTCGTCCCTAGTTACGTTTTAACTTTTAGGTCAGAGATGAGATATTTTCCCGCAGTAAAAAGTATCCTGTATATTGACCCGGATAACCAGCTATCATCATACCAATTTACATCAAAATCTGACCAGTGGTTTTTCCGTGATGCGGTAACAGACAGACAGATAGACAGACAAAAATTCAAAAAACTATAGATTTGGCTTCTATATCGATAATAGTCTATTTCAATAAGATTTTCCAAAAAAATATTTAATGTACAGATTCGGCTTACAATTAGTTAGACAATATTTTGATATGGTTTTTATTTCGATAAATTATTTATTATTATTTTTTTTTTTTAATTAATATCTAAACTTATTTTAAGGCTCATTTATAGGTTCCATCCCTGGATGTTACATGAATTACTTACTCATTATGAACGATAACAACGACTGTGCCTCTTGGTGTCGCGAAAGCTACAGTGTCATTTGTTCCCAAAAGACAAAAACTGAAGAAATTATGCGCTAAAGCAGCGGTCAGCAACCCGCGGCCCGCGAGCTGCCTCCATGCGGCCCGCGGCCCATGACTGTTTTATAAAGAAAACTTTTTATGATTTTTAAGTATTTCGAATTTGTAATCACGAAAAAAATAAATATGTTTCTCGTCTCACAGATAAGCATTTAAGAGTAATTTTAGGAATTGTCACATTGTGTCTTTTTTTGCTCTCACAAGTGCGGCCCGCCTTTACTAGGTATTGCTACCTTGTGGCCCCTGCCTGCCGAAAGGTTGCCGACCGCTGCGCTAAAGCAATAAGACGACCAAAATTGGCGAAATAAAAATCTTTATATTTAAGGCTATGTAGGCCCGTCTTTTCCATTGGGCACCATACTAAGCATTATTAGTACCAGATTCGATGGCAAAAAATAAAAGATTTGCAATGCGACTTACAATAAATTTCTAACCCCAAGCTTATGAAATATTAGTATTATGTTTCTTTTATTGGTTTTATATAATTTAACTAGCTGTACCCGCGGCTTTACCTGCGTTCAAACTTCCGATATAAGCATCAGTTTTACAATAATGTATGGAAGTCTGTCCGATTTTATGACATTTATAATATTATAAACTGCTTCACTTTCTATGGTAGTAGCATAATGATGTATAGCCTATATCCTTCCTCAATAAACGGGCTATCTAATGCATAAAGAATTTTTAAAATCCGATTAGTACTTCCTGAGATTAGCGCGTTCAAACAAACAAACAAACTCTGTCTCTTTATAATCTTATTATATAAAAGGCAAAGGTGATTGACTGATGTATCAACGCACAGGCCAAACCCTTAGGGCTAGCAAATTGAAATTTCGCACACGTATACCTCATGTGACGAAGGCATCCACTAAGGAAGGATTTTTCAAAATTCAACCCCCAAGGGGGTGAAATAGGGGATAAAAGTTTGTATGAAACTTCTTATTCCTTGGACATATTTGCATGAAATTTCGTACGAATTGAGTAAGACGGAAATAATGAGTTACGTATTTCAGCGTTTTCTTAAATTCAACCCCTATGAGGGAGAAATGGGGGATAAAAGTTTGTATGAAACTTTTTATTTCTTGGAAATATTTGCATGAAATTTCGTGTAAATTGAGTACGGTAAAAATAATGAGTTATGTATTTCAGCATTTTCCAAAATTCAACCCCTAAAAGGGTAAAATAGGGGATGAAAGTTTTAAATAAACGCACAGGCTGAACCCTTAGGGATAAAAACTTAAAATTTCGCACACGTATACCTCTTATGACGTAGACATCCACTAAGAAAGGATATTTACAAATTCCACCCCTAAAGGGGTAAATAAGGGATGAACGTTTGTATAGAAATCCGTTATTTTCGAAGTTAGGGAGGTGATATTTCATATACAAACTTCTGATTAGAAATAAATAAATATGTATTTCAGAGTTTTTGAAAATCTATCCCCTAAGAGGGTGAAATAGGGGTTAAAAATTTATATGGGAGATTCGTCATTTTAGAAGTAAAAAGCATGAAATTTCTTATACAAGCTTCTGGTTAGAAATAAATAAGTACGTATTTCAGAGCTGTTGAAAATCTATTCTCTAAAAGGGTGAATAGGGGATGAAATTTTATATGAGAAGTCCGTCATTTTTGAAGTAAGAAGAATGAAATTTAATATTAAAGCTTCCCAACAAAAATAAATACATGCGTATTTCATTGTTTTTGGAAATTCAACCCCAAACGTGAGAAATAGGGTGAAAACATTAGTATAAAAATGAAAAAAAAGAATGGCCTGATTTGCTTGAAATTTACTATTTGTCTTTCTTGATTGAACTGATAAGCAAACTATAAACATGTATTTCAAAGTTTTTCAAAATTCCATCTCTTAGACGAGAGAAGAGGTGAGAATTAATTTGTTTGTTTCGAAGGGTTAGCATGTTTGTATGGACATATTCCCAAAAAAACTGTATGTACATACTTCTAAATACAAAAAACTTAAAAAAATAATAAGCACTGACTTTAAAACACTAATAAATGTAATAAATTTAATTAAAAAAAAACACGACTGCGTAAAAAGCGAAGTAAAAGGTGAGAACAAGTTGACAAAGGATCTTTAAAAATAACGTAAATTTTAGCCTGTTTATAATATGTTAGCCGAGTTACATGATTCTTAAGTCGTAAACATATGCGAGTTCTATCATTGTAGTCTCTTCCTCCAACTTTGAAAAGATAGAAGTAGTGGAGCGTGCTAAATACTTTAAGCATAAATGAATTTACAGAATACACATAAAATGTCTTTTCAGATACTGGAAATTTTCAGTTACGTGATCTTAAGTTTTTAACCTAACCGCGAACTTATATTTGCAATTAATAAAGTATGTATTGCGAAAACAAATATATATATATATATATATATATATATATATATATATATATATATATACTAGCGATTTAGCTTTCGCTTTGCTCAGGTGCGTACGCCGTACGCGGATTTTGTTCACAATTTCATGGGTTTTATTTTTTTCTCGCGGAACCCTGATCCTTTTTTCTAAAATAAAAGTAGCCTAAGTTACTCCTTATAGCATCAGTTATCTGCCAGTGAAAGTCCCGTCAAAATCGGTCCAGCCGTTTCGGAGATTAGCCGGAACAAACAGACAGACAGAAAGACAAAAATTGTAAAAAATGTTGTTTTGGTATATGTACCGTGCATACATCCATATGCATTTAGTAAAAAGCGGTTATTTTAATATTACAAACAGACACTCCAATTTTATTTATCTGTATAGAGTATAGATATTTATGTGTAATTGTGTAAGTAACAACAACACAATATTCGGCGGTACGGAGCTCTCGATGCGCGAGCCACAATCATACATTTGCAAATCATTACAGCCATCAAATTATTACTAATAGCAAAAAGCCAAACAGGTTTTTTGTAGTACATATTTGCTTGAAATTTCGTATGCAATGAGTACGGCAAAAATAAAAAGTTACGTATTTCAGTGTTTTCCAAAATTAAACTCCTAAGAGGGGATGAAAATAGAAACTTAAAATTTCGCACACGTATTTCTCTTAAGACGTAGGTATCCACTAAGCAAGGATTTTTCAAAATTCAACGCCCAAGGGTGTGAAATAGGGGATAAAAGTTTGTATGAAACTTTTTCTTCCTTGGACATATTTGCATGAAATTTCGTATTTTTCGTAGTTTGATCGCGAGCGAAGCCGCAGGTTCTGCTAGTATTAGTATAAATTAGTTTCAATTAAACATTAAAAGAAATTCAATTTGAGACGAACTGTGGCAATAACATAAAATAATTATCTAATTAACATACCAATTAATAAACAACAAGTCGAAAAACTTGTCCAAGGTAAACGAAATGTCAATATTTTGTATTTCGTGACAGAAAAATGAGATAATTTTTTAGCACATCAATTTCTTTATACACTCTGACACAATGAGTAAACCTGCCCATGGGCATTCTCCTTTTTTGATATTATTTTTTATTTTTTATGGGACAAAGGGGGCAAACGGGCAAGAGGCTCACCTGATGGGAAGTGATGACCTCCGTCCATGGACATCTGCAACACTGCAGGGCTTGCAGATGCGTTGCCGGCCTTTCAGGAAAGGGAGGGAAGAAGAGGAAGAGAGGAAGGTGGGAGGAAGGAGGGAGGAGGGAGGAATGAGGGAGGAGGGAGGAATGAGGGAGGAGGGAGGGGGGAATGAGAAGGAATGGGGAGTGAGCCTCCCGGACTCTCATTTACCGGACGAAACGCGACAGCATAGCTGCCACTTCACGCCGGTCTCCTGTGAGAGAGTGGTACTATACGAGGCGTGCCGGCCCATTCGGCTGCCACCCGAAGGTAACAAGCATGGCACTACCACATTAAACATATTATTTTATGAAAACGAATGAATTAAGGGAACGTATCTATACTACGTATTCCGTTCTTTTAGATAGGGTCTTAAAAATACTACGCTTGGTCACTAACACTTTTTCGAGCGCGCTTTCACATTTCACCCTTACCGCGAGATATACTTACATACTCGTATGTAGGTATGTCTCTGACTGCATAAGACTATATTCCTTCGTGAACTTGTTTTCATCTTTTTAGTTAGCTTTTTAGTATAATTTATGCAGTCGGGTTTTTCTATCTATACAGATAAATAAAATTGGAGTGTCTGTTTGTAATATTAAAATAACCGCTTCTTACTAAATGCATATGAGTGTATACACGGTACATATACCTAAACAACATTTTTTACAATTTTTGTCTGTCTGTCTGTCTGTTTGTTCCGACTAATCTCCGAAACGGCTGGACCGATTTTGACGGGACTTTCACTGGAAGATAGCTGATGTTATAAGGAGTAACTTAGGATACTTTTATTTTAGAAAAAGAATCAGGGTTCCGCGAAAAAAAATTAAAACCCATGAAATTGTGAACAAAATCCGCGTACGGCATACACACCCGAGCAAAGCGAAGGTATTTACCCTATAATTTAAATGAAAATCTTAGAGTAGCAAGCTACTATTTATGTATAAACATAGCTAACCGTACCTATGGACGAACGCGAGCGAAGCGAGCGTGAGTCGCTAGTTTTTATAATATATTTATTTTTTCAAACTTGCCTTAATACCACCACAAAGAATCCCATTTTCATATATAAAAAAACCATCATTATTAAGTCTTTGATGTTAAATATATTCTTACAAAACGTCTGTGTATAGTAAAATTTCAGATCAACTTAAAAAAAATATTGAAATCCAAAAATATGTACGTTCTACCAAAGTACTTTCCGCTTTTATTTTCTTTCCTTCAATATTTCCTTTGCGTCGCGCAGTCGGGTAAAAAAGTATATCCTTGATTTTTTAACCCTATTACTTGAGTCGTCTAGTGTAACAAACAAACTTGTAAAAAAGATATAAGGTTAATCGTAATACAAAAATATAATGCACATCTCTTTAAAATATTTATTACACATTCATTTTAACTTAAAAAGTAATTTTTATTATAGACTTATTCTGCGAGCATTTCAAGAAGCGAGAAGAAGCATTGTATAATTATTCAGTATTGGCACAAGTTTTTAGTTTTCATTTTAAATAAATACAATAAATGAGTTACAATGTTATTCCTTGCAGGTATTGATATAATACATTGTAGCTTGTTTATTTAATTGCCACAAGAACTTTACTTTTACCATTTGATTTGTATTTAAATATCTTTTCTTTTCTACGAGACTTCCAATATTTTGTATCTTCCTTTGACAGTACATGTTCCCCACTCACTGCCACTGCTTTTATTTTATCTGTAATTGAAAACAGCTTTTTTATAAAAATATACATAGCATAAAAAAATCTAAATCTGATTAGTGCTTAAAGTACAGAATAGCTGAACAGAATTTAATATAATTTAGTAGCAAACTATGATTGCAAGTTATACTGTGACTTCATCTGCTTACCAGGCTAGCAGAACTGTGGACAAAACTAGAATTTACCTTTAGCCTAATTCATCGGTCGGCAACCTTTTACCAGGCAGGGGCCACAAGGTGGCTATACCTAGTAAAGGCGGGCCGCACTTGTGAGAGCAAAAAAAAAAACACATATACCACAAAATATGTCCACTACAACATTCCATGTCACAATTTCTAAAATGACTCTTAAATGCTTATCTATGAGACAAGGAACATTTTCATTTTTTCGGTAATTACAAATTCAAAATACTTAAAAAACATAAAAACTTTTCTTTATAAAACAGTCACAGGCCACGGGCCGCATGGAGGCACCTCGCGGGCCGCATGTGGCCCGCGGGCCGCGGGTTGCCGACCGCTGGCCTAATTGATTGAACTTTATTTATTTAAACATCTAAGAATATTGAATTTTTTATATATTATTCATATGGATTTACCAATAAAAGCCATTTATAAAGTCTTTTATTTGTTTTTCTATAGCCTAACTTTAGAATTACAAGCATATGCCCAGAATAAGGTAATTAAAAAAGTAAGGGATGAAATAGTATCAAAGTACATGTACCCAATATTTGACATTACTATAATGTTACATATGAAGGCTTACCAATTTCTTTTAATTCTTCAATATCATTGTCTACTTGACGTTTTTTGTGTTTATGAATTTTCTTAGATGTAATATTATGTAATTCTGTATCAGTATCCTTCACTTCTTCGCATGATAAGAAACATTCAGAATCCTTAAAAAGTTTAACTCCACCTTTAATTTTTCGTTTTCTAAAATCGTAATTCAAAAATATTAAAAATTATTTTTAAGTCAACACTGTTTTATTGGTTTACTATTTACTTACTTTATCCTACTTTCTTCAATATCTACAAATTCAATATTTTTAGCAATGAGAGCTGAAATTTTGGCTCCAATCCGATTTTGTAACTCATTTGACACTTTTATATCATTGTAATGTGTAGATTCTTCTAAATATCTCTCAGATCGAGGTTTGTCTTTAAAATAAAAGAAAAAAAAAATATGATAACTTATTATATTTTTATATCATATTTTTTAATTATTATATTACGTCAATAACTTATTTACAATTTAAATACAAATCTTTATATAAAACACTACCTACCATTTTTTTTACTGGGCCCCGGCGTTTCATTTTTAGAATCATTTATAAATTTAACAAATGTAGTATCAACAGCTTCTCTGAAACGAGAAAGATCTTCTTCTTCTGATGAATCTGACATGTTTCTGTAAAAATCTAGAAGAAAGTTTATTAATTTTCAGTTCAGTTCAGTTCTTTATTTAATGGCTTTAATGCGTGCCAGTTGAGCACAAATTATTTCGCCAATGTCACGTTGAATGGAGGAGTCACGTTCGAGATTGGCCGGTGAAATTTTGAAATATTCCACTAAAAGACTGGATTAACAGTATGAAATAAAAGGACTTTAATGTTATACCTCCACCTAAAAATAAAAAAAACAACACAAAAAATTAATTAAATTATACTATGTAAAAATAGGATGTTAGTAATTTAACTTATGTTAGAAAGGTGTTAATTCTAAAGCTTAATTTTATTAAATTTAACATATTTACACAAAAATCTACATAGGGGACTAAACACAAACATCAACAAACACTGAACATTAAGGGGACGGGGGACTTTGAAAGGAAGAACATCATAAAGGGGACGAAGGAGTTTGGGGCAATTGAAAAGGATGTGGGAAGCTGAACCTTCATCTAAACCGCATTCACATATTGAGTGGTCCCTGACCCTGATCTTAGACAGATGAACAGGAGTACTTGCGTGTCCAAAGCGTAGGCGACTAATGGTAGCTATAACCCACCGTTCTGCATGTTTCTGACGATAAAACCATGGTCGCTTTGGAATCTCCGCCTGAATAGAAGCATAATGCTTACCCTTAAAAGATTTTGATAAGTTCCAGTAGCTGACCCAGGATTTGTCCAGATGAGTTTTCGCAAGTGATAATAAATCTTGAGCAGAATTATTAAAATGTTCAAGAGAGCCACACTGAGTTGCAACTTTAGCGCAAGAGTCAGCAGAGGTATCCAACACGCTGCACCAACACAGCCATCTTTAGACAACTTAGATGCATCTGTATATATATGAACATGATTCAACCAATTTTGATGCAAAAGCTCTTGAAACTTTGTGTTGGTATCAGCGGCACCCTTTACTAGACCAATATCTGTGATTATAGGAGGAGGATAAGTCAAGGCAAGATAGGAGGTAGAGAAAAGTGGATTGGAGTTAAAAGAATTGATAGGATGAGGGAGGTTGGTAAATCTACGGTAACTATCTAAAAGGTAGGATACAGGTGTATTTGGGGCGGTAAGTTCGGATAATTTAATTAAACGAGGCCACAAAGGATGGGATGAAAGCTGTAACGATTTACAAACAAATCGGTCAGACAGGAACTGACGGCGGATCGGAAATGGAGGGTCCACACACTCTATCTGAAGAGCATTGGTTGGAGTCGACCTCATTGCACCAATTATAATCCTAAGACTTTTAAATTGTAGTTTATTCAGCTTTTCTGAAGCTGCCTTATTAAAGGGGTCTAAAATGAAAAGACCATAGTCAATATGGCTCCGAATTAAAGCGTTATACAGCAGTTTTTGAGAATATGGGTGTGCACCCCACCACACACCAGACAACGCCCTTAGAACGTTAATGCCTTTCTCGCACTTTTTACTAATATACTCAGAATGAGCAACTCCGTTCAATCTGCTATCAAGTATAATGCCTAGAAATTTAACTTTATCAACCACCTTAATTGGTTGATCCTCAACACAAAAATTAAAGCTCGGATTGCATCTCTTTTTAGAGAATACTACTGTCTGACATTTAGCCACTGACAACGATAAGCCATGGTAAGAGAGCCATTGGTCTAGGTAGTGCAAAGCAGTATTTATACGAAACTGAATGTCCTCTACAGACTTTGAGCTAAAATAAAGGACGATGTCATCAGCATACTGTAATATACTGCAAAAATTGTTGACAGACAGTTCGAGGTCATAGGTGTAAATGCTGTACAGCAACGGACTGAGGACCGAGCCTTGAGGAAGGCCTTTCCAGACCTGCCTGGGAGGAATATTTAGTAAGCGGTGTCTAACAGATATGGTTCTACTGGTCAGCAGATTACAAATGAAATGAGTCAACCTCGCGGGAATACTCAGCTGTTGCATTTTTTGCCTGAGTAACGGAAGAAGAACATTATCATATGCAGAAGCAATATCCAGGAAGACCCCCACCAAGTATTCTCCCTTAGCGAAGGCTAGTCGAATGTCTGTCGTAAAAATGCTGAGACTATCTATTGTACTCAGGCCCTTTCTGAAGCCAAATTGAGAGGGCGCTAAGATTTTCCTGCTTTCCACTAACCATTCCAAACGATTTTTAAGAAGGTGCTCAAAAATTTTGACAAGAGTGGATGCTAATGCAATTGGTCTATAGGAGTTGGGATCAGAAGGACTTTTTCCTGGTTTTAGAATTGGGATAATAAGCTGGGATTTCCATGCTTCAGGGATTATTCCTGAATCAAAAGATGCATTGATTAAATTTAAAAAATATTTTTTAGCCCTATAATTAAGTTTCGATATAAAAGAATAAGGAATGCCATCTTCTCCTGGACACGAATCTTTTAAACCCGTTAAAACATTATTGAGTTCGTCGAAGGAAAAAGAGGCATCCAATTCACCAGAAGCAAGAGGTGGTGGAAAATTAGGAAAGGAATCATAATTAGGGACAGAAGGGGGAGCTAATTTGTCTGCAAAGTCATTAAGCCAATCGGACGGATTATTGGAATTGAGTTGGACATCATTAAGAGACCTGCGAAATCTCTTAACATTTGTCCAAACTATTGAGGATGGACAGCGGGGATTCAGGGATTCACAGAAATTAATCCATCCAGACTTTTTCTTTTTCGATACTAGTCGCCTAAACTTAGCATCACTCTGCTGGTACTTTATAAAATTCTCCCCTGTCATAGAGGCCTCATATGACACTTCAGCAGAAAATCTACTATTGACAGCATCAGTGCATTCCTGATCCCACCATGGATTGGAAAGCAATTGATACTGTGAGGAGATTTTTTTGGGAATATGAAGGTCTGCAGAAGATAAAATAGCCGAAACAAATTGGTTGTAACAAAAAATGATATTCTCACCATTAACAAGCTCAGGAAGTGATTCAATCATACAATCAACCGAACAAGCAAAATCTGCCCAATTTGCTTTCTTTAGGTTATGTGAAAGTAGGGGTTTGGTGTTTGGGAGGGATATATTTTTGTTATGAATAGATATAAGGATGGGAAAGTGGTCACTACCATGGGTGGATGGAAGTGTGATCCATGATAATTGGGAAGCAAGAGAAGGAGAGGATAAGGATAAGTCCACAGCGGTCTTGGGGTTCTGATTAGGATGTACTCTTCTGGTCGGAGAACCATCATTTAAGATGCACATGTTCAGGTCATCAAACATATTGACCAACAAAGGAGAGACTCCATCACAGTAATAACACCCCCACAAGGTATGATGAGTGTTAAAATCTCCCATTACCAGACATGGACTGGGGAGGGCAGTGAGGATAGAATGTAGCTCAGGAATAAGGGCAGGGGAAGGATGGGGAATATAGAGTGAGAGGAATGAAATATTGAAGGCTCTCATAGCAACAGCATTAATGTGCTGACTGTGAGGGGGAAGAGGAATGGAGGAAAAGGGAGTAGAGTGCCGTATAAGAATGGCACTTCCTGCATACCCATCATTTCTGTCATCCCTTAAACAGGTGAAACCTGTAACTCGAAACCGAGAACTAGGCAGCAACCATGTCTCCGAGATGGCAATAATGACAGGCTTATGCAGGTTGATAATGGAAAGTAATTCATGTTTCTTGTTTTTTATACTTTTACTGTTCCATTGCAGGAAGCGGAGTGGGACCATTGTTAATAATTTGGAAAAGCTGGGATAGTTTTTGGGCAACGTTGGACGGTAAAGGGAGTTCATCGCAAATTGAGATAATGCTAATTAAAGTTTCTGTAAGAGTAACTAAGAGGGATTTGGTATCTGAAGGGGTATTAACATTATTGTTAAGAGCACAACCATTGGGTAAGGAGGAAGAACAATTGCCAGTAATGGCTTGGTGGGCTTCTTTATCATATCCCTTGCCCATAGGAGCCCTGGGACGTGATTGACGGACAACAGTTTGGCGGTATGATTTTGTTTGTGAGGGAGAAGGAACAGGTGAAGAACCTTGAGTAATGGAATATACGGGAGGGGTAAACATTTCCTTAGCTACATCTGAGTAGGATCGTTGGACTGGAGGAAAGCGAGCAGAGGCTTCCATATAGGAAACATTATCCTGCGACATTACAATTTTGATAGATTGCTGTCTAGAAAACTCAGGACAATCCTTATCTGTAGCAAAATGTTTGCCTGAACAATATAAACAAGTTGAGTTATCTCTGGAGATATCACACGCATCCCCAGTATGTGGTTGGGCGCACCTGTAACATCTAGGCTTTGATCGACACTGGGATTTAATATGGCCAAAGCGACAGCAGCTTAGACATTGAATGGTAGGGAGTTTATAAGTTTCAACTGGTAAGGATGTATGGTAGCAGTATACTTTTTCCGGTAACATTTGCCCACGGAATGTTATTACAACAGATTGTGTTGGAACCCATGTAACAACACCCTCACTGACATTCTTTCGGTTCAACCGTCGCGCTTTCATTACTGCTCCACAACCAGAAGGGAGTTCTAACGACTCCGCCAGTTCCTCCATTGACCAGTCTACTGGGACACCTTTAATAAGACCCATTCTTGTGACATTATATGTTGGGATAATTGCTACATATTTTGCCATAGATAAAAAGGGGTTTATTATGAACTCATTTGCTGCCTGAGCAGAGGAAAATTGGACAGAGATTTTGTTGCGGCCAACATTTTTAACCCCATCATTAACTATAGACTGAATCTTGTTGTGGTGTAAAAACTGACCAAATTTAATAGCCCGTATAGTAGTTCCTGCTGCTGGGTCTGCAACTTCCCGTGAGACATGAACAATGTAAGGACCTTTGTCGTCATTGGAATAAGATTTGGGACCGTCAGACATACTTGGGTGGACATAAACATTTTGTATGGAAGGAGTGGCTGAAGCAGGATCGGTAATTGTTTTTTTTGTGTTTACTGATAAATTATCATTAATATCACCTGGCCTCTTACGCGTAACAAGCTTTGCCACCAAAATTTCATGTCCACCTCCAGTGTCCGGTGGATCCGGAGGAGGGTCACCGTCCATTATAAAAACCTTAAACTACAACTTAAAAATACACAATACACACAACACACACAATAATACTACTTACCGCCACCTACACCGCACAAATACAGACAAAACCAACTATTTCAATACTTTATAATACAGAAATCCTTATAAGAAAGGCCTAAAATCTCACTACACGTGTGTCAACCACAACAAACGGAAGCGAAAACTATTAATTTTACAAATTACAAGTAAATAGTAATTTGTTTACATGTTTATACAAAATGTCAAAATACACGTGCTTTTGACGTACCGTCCTGAAAAAACTGCCGACTTATAATCTTTCAAGTTTTGAGGTGTAGAAGTGAAATATAAGTAAGTTGGTTTATAAAATCAAATTTATTTCCTTGTTAATCACTTATTATTCCAGTATTTTATTAGTTTTTAAAATAATTAGGAAAATCACGAAAAATAGTATAAATTTCAGAACGTCTTTATATTTTGTCAAACTATGTCAAATGTAAACATCAGCTGTCAAGAAAATATAATTTTGGGGTTAGGTTTTTAAAATATTAATAAATAATCAAATAAAAAATTGTCATTTATAAGTAAATAAAAAATCTATTCAAGAATTATGTCTGAATACGCTAAACCCCCTGTTGATCCAGATTTAGTTAAATTTACGGAAAAGAATGACTATGATTCTCTCGCGAAATATTTAGTTGGGAACATCTATAGATACAGAGAAAATATTATCATACCTAGAATATTAGGACCCGTAATTATAAAAACAAATGAGGAGAAAATGATTGAAGCCACAGTAGAAAGTTGCCCATTTAAATCACTAACCAGTTGTATTATTGGTAAGTATTTGTTATAATTTTGTATGAACTTCTTTTCTATTCAATATAATATAAAATATAATATATAAATATTTTATTTTATTTAATAAATCTACAAATTTTACATTGTTGCTTAATTATTTTTTTATTATAATTCTCTTTCTTTTGTTATGAATTATACTTGCCTAATAAATATTTAACAATATATAAATTTTAGGATATGGCCTTGGAGCAGCTGTAGGATTGTTCACTTCATCATTAATGCCTAATATGACAGACCCAATGGCACAGCAGAATCAGACAGCTAGAGAAATATTGCGAGAAATGAAAAATTCTATGTTGAGCTATGCAAAGAATTTTGCAATGCTTGGTGCTGTGTTTTCTGGGGTAGAATGCTGTATTGAAAGTGCAAGAGGAAAATCTGATTGGAAAAATGGAACATATGCTGGAGGTGTCACTGGAGGACTCATTGGTTTAAGAGGTATGTTCTGAAAGTACTTGTATTTATAACATATCATTAATATTATTTAACTCTTCTTAATTATGACTTAATTATTTTTAAGTCATTAAAATAAATAAATTTGCTACCAACAACTTTCAAATCATGTATATGATCAAGCATCCTACTAATATTATAAATGTGAAAGTTTGTGAGGATGTATGGATGTTTGTTACTCTTTCACACAAAAACTACTAAATGGATTTTAATGAAACTTTACAATAATATAGCTGCTTTTTATTCCATAAAAATGTATGGTTCCCATGGGATAGATTTGTTTTTATTTTTCTAGAGATGAGCTCGAACTAAGCGAGGGTGAGCCGCTAGTTCTGTGTAAAAGAAATAGGTACTTAAATATTAAATTATGAAAAAAAAAAATTGTTCCTGGCTAGGTATATGTATTAAAAAAATATTACATATGCCTAGAAAGAATATTTTGTTACATTAATAAAATATTTAATTTTAAACTTATTTTCAGGTGGTTTAAAGGCTGGTGTATTTGGAGCTGCGGGATTTGCTGCCTTTTCTACAGTAATTGACTACTACATGCACCAGCGTGGATAATAGATGTGTATAATTAATTTATTTTGTATGATATGTGTTAATTAGTCAATAAATAGAAAAATCTTAACATATTTTTAAATAAATTTTATACCTCTGTTTTATCCTACTGTGTTTAATAAAATCTACAAATCGTACATAAAACAGCTTTAAATTAAATAAGCATCATCAGTCATCACAGTAACATGTTCGATAATTATTATTCTTGTTGTTCCTTGTCTCTGATTATTATGATTTACTTATGAATCAATGTTGCCAACACTTGAAATTTTATCTCCCTAAGAGTAATTTCAAAAACCCCTAAGACCCTCTAAAACTGACAATTTGAAAAATGTAGGTTTTTATCCAATAAAAAATTCTTTAATTTTTTTTGAAGTAATACCTTTTTTGGGACGTTTGGAAAAAATAATGAGAGTAAAATTTTTACGATGCGCGCGCAAACCGACAGCCAAAAAGCGACATGATGAAGTTAGCTGATAACTGCTTCTTGCCATGGTAACCATTGTTATTGTCTGTCAAATGATAAATAATATTATATTCTTTCCTTAAATGATATTCTATAAATATGTGATTGTAATATGCCTTATTTTATTAATTTATCATTCCTTTTACAAACAGGGAGTTGTGACATATGGGATGAAATCTTTAGCTGTTTTTGTTCTGTGACGCCAAAGAAGTATAACATTAACTTCTTACGTGCGTACACAAGTACAGCCATAGGATTATTTTTAATTTTAAATGAGTACAAGTAGCGTAAAAAGCTTATTTAGGGTAATGATTATAATAATTACAAATAACCATTTAATAATAATAAAAAAATCATAGAGAACTTAGAAAACAATAAAGAGTAGATAAATGATGCAAACGATATTTAAAGATTCTTTTTTCTTCGTCTTTAGCAGAAACTTTATATAACATTATTTATATTTAAGTCATGCTATTAAAGAAAAAACCCCTAAAAAATCCCTAAACATTTTTCCCCCTAAAAATCCCTAAATTTGGGGGGAAAACACCTAAGTTGGCTACACTCGTGTGAATGTAATGATAGTATTGCCACTGCTCATGGACAATTCTTTTATAAAATATTAATATGTAGTAAGTTTAACTATTAATTATAGTAAAAAAAGATTTCATGCAATTAATATAATAATTTTTTATTTAAAATTTGTTCATGTTCATGTAATATATATTAAAAAAGTGAAATTTAAAAAATATATTTTACTGAATAGCCTAAATATTTATAAGTAGCAACACCAATATATACAAAAAAAAAAATAACGACCGAAAACGGAAAAACGAAAACGTTATGCGTGTGCGTGATTGATTTTTACTTATATTTCTCAAATTATGTATTGAAATGTGTGATTTCTTGTTTTAAACTAGTTAAATATTATACAAAGTAGAAGTAGAAGTGAATAATTTTATAGTGCGTTATACTATATAGTCAAAATGAAAGATCCTTTTGTGAACGACTCTGGTATCGATTCTCCCACAAGAGATAGTTTAAGAAATATCGAGGGATGTTATAATAAGAATATTTTTAAAGGCAAATCTTTTGCCAATTCACGCCGTGCCTTGCAATCGGGGGCTGAAAAAATCTCACGGACATTTAAGAGCGTTAGAAACACCTTCGGGAATTTGTCACAGGTACGTTTTCTTCTTTATTCGTAGAAAGTGAAAAAAAATCTGTTTCTACCAATATATGTATTAAAAATTTTACATTTTATATGAATTTTGATTAAATTAATCAAAATGTCACAAACCTTATAGATATTTAAAAGTTTTTAGATTTTACACCTCCATATTTACAGTATTTTAAAACAGTTTTATTAATTTATTAATTTTTTATACATAGCATTTCAGGCTTAGTGGTAGACGCAGACATAGGCTGACAGAGGCAGGCTCTCCATGCCGAGTTCCAACCACTCCTGTAACTAAGAAAAAATCGGTACAATTTTTATTTCAGTCTATTCTTATTGCTTATATTAATTTCTTTAACATTTAAAATTATACTTTGAGTCAAAATTGGTGGTCTCAAGACAAACTTTTTCTTTGAATTGTAGCCATATTTTGATATTACATTATTCATTATAGACATTACTATTTTTAATTTGGATAATTTTTTCACATATTGATGAAAGCACTAACTACACTGAATAAAAGCTTAAAATCTTTTATAAACATTACTTTTAAGTAGAGATAAAGGAAATTACCATTAAATTGTGAATGAATGTAATAGGAACAATATAATTTAAAAAAGCCATGTATTTAATAAAAAATCGTCAAATTTTATACAATATTCATTATCCATTCTAGTGTTAAAAAAGACTAACTGTTCTGTACTTCTATGTTCTAACTTGTTTTTTCTATTTAGGCACTTTTGCTTTTAAAACGTTGTCTAATTACATTGGTATTCAGCCCTTTTTACTGTCCCACTGCTGGGCCTGGGCCTCCCTTGAATACTCAGAAGGGGATCAGGCCATAGTCCACCAAGCTGGCCACGTGCGGATTGGCAAAATTACATTCAATGTTCAATATTGCTCTGTAATACAGTCTTTTAACATTACATAATTAGTCTAAACATACTTAAAAAAATGAACATTTATATTTTAATGTATTTTAACTGGAATTAAGGTTTATAAGTAATAATGTTTAATATTTTGTTGTAGATATTGGGTAGAAGTCCCACTAAGCTCTACAGTCCCTTTGGTATAGAAACACCTCATAACCGCGACTTCAGGATGTCTCCTTACATGCCAGACACTCCAGAGCATGGGTAAGTTTATTTTAGTTTTTCGTTATTTACTCTGACATAATTTTTTTTTTAAATTACATATAATAAAAAATTAAAAGAGTGTGTGTATCAATGTGTACACACGCAAGAATTAAAACTTCTGTAGGCTATCAGTATTCTTTATGAAATTCAATTTGTTTCAAATAATTCGGATAGGTGAGATACTATAAATAACGCATATTAGGCATATTACAATCATATATTAATAGAATATCATTTAAGGAAAGAATATAATATTATATATCATTTGTCAGACAATAACAGCGGCTACCATGGCAACAAACTATGTAATTTTTTTCGTAACACATTTACCAGTTTATTCCCCTAGTCAAGCGTGCGTAAAGAAGTTTTAGTTCAAAAACCAGGTTTTTAAATTAAGTATTATTTAAAGATCAACATCATCTCCCTGCCCATTTCCCAATCACTTGGGGTCGGTGCAGTACATCTTCTGTACTGTTGATAAGATTTGGCAAAAGTTTTACGATTGGCCGCCTGCCTGACCCATCAACCCTCCTTAAGAATGCTATTATTTACAAGTATTATTTATTATTATAATTTTTTATTATATACACATAACATGTAATTATTAATTTCACAACATTTTTAAAGTTGATTTTCCCTTCTTATAGGCCACATCTATGTCAAGTTTCATAAATTATTAAAATCCTGATGTTCTACGTGACATTGGCGAAGTAATCTGTGTTCAATTGGCACACTATAAAGCCATTAACAAAAGAATTGAATTGAAATCCTGATGATATTATAGTAATTTAATGATGATGATGATAAGTGATGAATAGAGGCGGACACTGTATAGTGAACCATTCAAAATGCTAGTAGTAAATGTTACTAGCTTTTTATTATATTTTAATCTTATTTTGATTGCCTCGGTGGTGTAGTAGCTAGCATGTGCGGCTGCACATCCGTAGGTCCTGGGTTCGAGTCCCGAGTTATTATTTCTGTTTAGTAAGTCTCGGAAACAGCCCGGATTTGGGAAGTTGGCGGTGTTTCACCCCCGTGCCTCGGAGAGCTGTGTCGCGTCGCTCCTGCGCCTTAACTCTTACCACGAGTGTCGAAATATCGTTCCATCGGACTTTGAGAGTGAAAGAAATGGAGAGTGCACGTTGTGTCTGCATTCTCTCTCACACGCGCTGCGCTATAATATCTGCAGTTGGTTAGTCTCAGTGAGATTGACCGTCATGGCCTAAATTGGTCAGGAGGACATCAATATTATCTATACAGATAAATAAAATTGAAGTGTCTGTGTGTTAATGTGAAAATAACAGCTTTATACTAAATGAATATGGGATTATATACGGTACTTATAAGAAAAACACAATTTTTAAAATTTTTGTCTGTCTGTCTGTTTGTTTGTTCCGGCTAATCTCCGAAATGGCTGGACCAATTTTAACGGGACTTTCTCTGGCTGATAGCGGATATTTTAAGGAGTAACTTAGGCTACTTTTATTTGCGAAAAAAGAATTAGGGTTTCGCTGAAAAAAATTAAAACACACCTAGGGACGAACCCGAGCGAAGCGAGGGTGATTCGCTAGTTTTGAAATAATTACTTATAACATATGTTAATGATTGAATATCTTTTTCTTTCAGAATATCTCCAAAACGACGCAAAGGCGTAACACACTCTTGGCATATTTTGGCGAAAAAGCGACCTCGGGCGCTTTTCCCGTAACGTAAAAACAAACATACATTTAAAACAAAATATCCCACCGCTTATTATAAGTAAATTAGCTTTGTTTATTACACTGACATTGATTTCGCGCCTAAAATTAAATATGGCGGCATTATAAAAATGACGTAATCTTAATTTGTCTTTTATGACAAATCCGAATGTATTGTATTTTAAAGTTTTTTATGTGCTTTTAATAAATTTTAGCCTCTTTCCAGTTTTAGGCGTGAACAAAGTGAGTTAAATTTTAATAATAGTATTATTTTGTATGGTGCTATGGAGTTACGTGAGCGCTTAAATAGAAAGGGCTTCTATGGACGGACTGATTGTCATTTTTATACGTATATATAAAATTTAGCGGTTTTTAAACATTCCCATATTACTTTTTTTTTTATTATTACAGTGAAAACTCTTTACTAAATAGTTACATTGAGTATCTATTGTGGGACCATCCATAATAACAAATAATTCAGTCTTAACGTCCCACTGCTGGGCGAAAACCTTCCCTCAATGTGAGACTAAATAGGAGACATAACCCACCATGTCATCACCCACTACCATAATAGTTTTTGCTTTTCTTGAAATTTATTTAGTTTTTTCTAATGAATTAGGTTTCTTTATGATGTAAGCAAGTGGTAATCGTTGTAGGAATGAGATATGAATATCTGTGACAGTCGTTTTGAATCTGCTTACTTAATATTTCCATATAGCGTTACCAGAACGGCAATACCTCTAGTACTTCTAACATAAATGAAGCTGTAATCAAAATAATTTGCCAAATGTAGCGAAAATGTATCGCAAATACTCAATTCTCTACATCTATGATTTAATACTCCTATAATGTTATGATATGTATTATATATGAAAATATCTAAACGTTAGAGGGAGATAACAGATGCTTTCTGTCTCTTTTCTTACTACTCGACCTGTAGTGCGTGTGCATCACGAATTCAGTCGGGCAATTATTTTATTGCCTGGATAACTTAATTATACTTTTATAGATAATTTGTTTACGATTTAAAAAAAATTGAATAACAATCAATAGATTAAGTAATTATTAATAACGGTCTCATTTTAGTTCTACGTTTTGCCGATAGCGCTCTTAAAAAACTCCAATACGATCTCATCAAAAGCGACAAAAGCCACATAGAAACCAATAAAAGTCACATAGAAACCAATACATATTTATTGGTTTCTATGTGGTTTTCGTCGCTTTTGATGAGATCCTATTGGAGTTTTTAAATAGCGAGAGGGAATCTGCTCACAGCAAAGAGTCAACTCGACTTATTCACGCACAGTATATAACTAATAAGTGCATATCCAGTATTAAATACGCCAAAATGTATTGCTTGTATAATATATACAGTATATTTACGCTTTACGTGACAATATTATATAGGCCATTAATTTAACTTAGATTTAAGATATCATTTTTGATTTTAATGAAATAATAATTGAAATTAGTTTTTCATTTCAAAAACCAATGAAAACAATTTTATTAAAAAAAAAATACATATATATTGATTTAACTTTTTTAATATTTAGTTTAACGTTAGTTGTTCTTGGATATGGAACATACACTACAACTTCATTATCATACGCCTTTAAAACATTCAATTTTTCTTCTTTAAATTACAAACTAAGTGTGTAAACAAATCCGGGAAATCAATACTAGATATTCTAACTGACAGATTGGTTTTAAATTTTGCAAGAGACCTGTATTTGCAATGAACAACATTGTAACTCAGTGTCGATTTAATTTAAAAATACAAACGACTTTTCCCCTATATTTTAAGTCTAAATTCAAAATTATAATATTGAGTAACAATGTTTTATGTAGCAGGTTGTTTTTAGTATTGCTCGGTTTTATTTTTTAAATGGCTATATTTTCTATGGTATTTAGACAAAAACTATGGTTTTTTTGAGGCAAGAAACTTAAAAAGATGAAAAATACAATTCTATCATAACTTTATATTATATTGTTTGGTATTTTTTTTTTGAAGTCAATATGGTCATTAAAATAAAAAGAGTTTTTATTTTTTAACTATTTGAATACCTTTGAATGTAATCCTATATAAGGGAAATCGAGATTTTTTTCTTATAATTTTTTTGTCACTTTAATCATTCTAGTGTTATTTATTCGTTCATTCAGTAGATTCTATGAGGCTCATGTTTTAAGTCGAGTGAATGTAAACTTTAATCATTCGTCTTTGAATGTAATTTTTTATAAGGGGCCATTCATTAATTACGTAAAGGTCCTGAGGGGGAGAGGGGTTCTCAAAATGAAGGAGAGGGGGAGGTTTGTTTGTTTGTATCGAATAGGCTCTGAATTAAGAAGATAGTTTAAGTCCCTGAGACAGGATAGTTTTTATCCCGGAAATTCTCCCTTAAGGGGGTGAAAATGGGGATGAAAGTTTGTATGGGGAAGCAAACTAGGGATAAATCCGAGCGAAGCGAGGGTGAGTCGCTAGTATTTTATAAGCCGAAATGTGATTTTCTAACATAGAGTGATGGGTACTTGAGAGCTAAGCGTAGTGTAGGTACAATTACAAAAATAAAAGTGTTTGATTTACGTCCAATTATGAGTTTTAGTGGAATTGATCTTTTCTGAAACCAGATAAAATCTTACGTAAGAAGAGAAAGGGGGAGTACGGGGGAGGGGGGAGGGGGGGGGGGGAAGAGTAAAATGGGCAAGGTTGTCCTTACGTAATTAATGAATAGTCCCAAATCTATTTGATAAAATAATTTTAAAATATATATATATATATATATATATATATATATATATATATATATATATATATATTAAAGTATTATCTTATACCTTGTCGGCTCAATGTGGCACAATAACGTTATATAATACATCCACCGTATATTTTAAAATGTTCCTGTATTATAAGAACCGTACAAATCTTTTCGCTCTTTATAAATTTAAAAACTTTTAAGTAGTTATTTTAAAATATATTTTTAATATCATAAATAAGACTGAATGTCTACTTACATTTAGGTATCGATTTTTATTATGTATTATATGATTTTTAATTTGATGGTTGAAAATAAGTCAAGAAAAACTTGTTTAAACAAATGAAATCTAATAAAAAATACTAATCCACATTTTAGAATATTATCTATATATTTTATTATGAAAGATAAAAGAAATAACCGTGATTTTAGAAAACATGCCGTTTTTGCAGCCCTTTTTATTATTAAAATAACAGATAACATTTATTTTATTATGCAAGATACTATATATTTTTCCTCAACAATTTAAAGTTTAATCCTAGTATAGTTCTCGCCAAATTTTTTGGCCGCCCTGAAGTTGGGACTATTATAAATTATATGTTCTTATAGTTTTATACGTATTTATTGTAATTTATTATATTTACATATGCAATGCTTGCGGCGGGAGGGGTGTGGTGGGGCGGGGGGCGTCCCCTGCGCGCCTCGCCCGATACCTTCATGTTCCGTTTTACGCATCGGTTCGGGCCAATTCAGGGCGGTAAAAAAATTTGGCGAGAACTGGATATGATTGAAGTTACTAGGAACATTAAATATCATATAGGATTGCTTAATGGAAGACGTTACAACTTAGATATGTTTTTTATGCATATTCGAACGTTTTCAAACATTGTAGGTGAATAATTTTCAAGATTGAAGAATGAAAATCGCTAATTTAAAAAAAAAAATGTCGTTAAGGGGTTTTGAAACTCAGCCGAACTAAGTAATTTTAATTTTATCTGTTTTATTTTAACACTTCCGTCCTTATTGTACAAACCTTTTTTACAAATAATAAAAATTCCTTTTATACTAAATAAAAAATCGACCTGCTTTCTACCATCAAATTAAAATGTGTAGATAAATAATTATTTTATTTTATCTGTATTTTCAGGCTATGCTTAGTGTATCGTGTATAATGGCTATTTATATTTAATAAACTTTTTTACAAGTAACATTTGTTTTGATTATTTTTAATTGTAAATGCACATTGTTTCATTTTCCTACTCCTTCTTTACTATTTTATTATTAAAAAAATAAACTGTTTAAAGTTCAAAGTTCAAACAGAAGCATTTCAGGTTAAAGTCGATTGGAAATGGAATCGAACCCATAATCTTCGAAATTTACGTAGTATCATTCAATTCAACGATTTAGGACTAACGGAGACTATCTATACAGATAAATAAAATTGAAGTATCTGTTTGTAATGTCAAAATAACAGCTTTTTACTAAATGCATATGAAATTATATACGGTATTTATACGAAAAACACCATTTAATATATTTCTTTATCTGTATGTCCGTTTGTTCCAGCTAATCTCCGAAACGGCTGGACTGATTTTGACGGGATTTTACTGGCAGATAGTAGATATTATAAGAAGAAACTTGAGTTACTTTTAAAAAAGAAGGTTTCGCTTAAAAAAATTAAAACGTATCGTATACATACGAGTACGTACGTACATAATATATCGGAATAGTGTTTAAAAGTTTAAAATAAGAGCAGTTCTCCAAATATACATTTAGAAAAAAAACTTAAAAAAGTATGAGAAATAAAACAAAATATGATAATTAACTCTTTATAAAAACTTAACATTAACCTTACATTAATGAGCGCTTCTTGCCCTATTGATGAGGTACTAACAGTTGACTAACGTCATATTAAAAAAATAAAAGATTTATCGAGCATGTTCCACAACTTCACTCGCTATTTATTTTAGCAATCGAAATATTCATAACTAGCGACTCACCCCCGCTTCGCTCATGTTCGGCCCTAGTTACGTTTTAACGTTTAGTATAGATTCCTCAGAGATTAAATATTTTCCCACAGTAAAGAGTATCCTATATGTTGACACGGATAGCCAGCTATCATCATACAAAATTTCATCAAAATCTGTCCAGTGGCTTTCTCGTGAAACGGTCACAGGCAGACAAAAATTTTAAAAACCATAGATTCGGCTTCTGTATCGATAATAATGACTATTTCACTAAGATTTTCCAAAAAATATTTAATGTACAGATTCGACTCAGAATTTTGTTATACACTAGCGACTCAGCCTTCCTTCGCTTCGGGTTCATCCCTAGACAAAAACAAATCTATCTTACGGGAACCGTATATTTTTCTGGGATGATATATAGCCTATAGCCTTCCTCAGTTAACGGGCTATCTAATGCAAAAATATTTTTTCAAATCGGATTAGTAGTTCATGAGATTAGCGCGTTCAACCAAACAAACATACAAACTCTTCAGCTTTATAATATTAGTATAGATAATGTGTATAGATAAAGCTTCCATATTATGTTTCCTTTCTGTTATCATTAATATTATAAATACCATAGTGTTTTTATACTACGATAGTACTTGCGATTAGTATAGACTATCTATAATACTTTCTTAGATTTACGCGAACATTTGACATTTTAAATAAAACTATCTTTTCGGATCTATTTTAGTTTTTGGTGCACAACGTTTAAAATGCTTTACAGCAACATTGGAAACCAAAAATCAAAATAAATCCGCGAAAAAATCCGAAAAGATAGTTTTATTTAGTAGACCAGTATGAGATAGCTTACAGTTTTTTTTGTTGCATAGTAATATTTTATGAGCGTCATAACTTATTCTATTCCGATTTCGGCGTAGCCCAAAGGAGGGTTATGTGTTTGACCTATATGGACATATGTATGTATGTCCGGTCCTATGTTCCCTCGTAATTACTAAACGCCTAACGGATTTTAACTAGAAAGAACCCAAGCGAAGCGAGGATGAGTCGCTAGTCACTTATATTAATAACACTTAGTTCTGAATGTACCAATAGATGGCGTTATCCGAGAACATTGAAAAGCAGAAAGATTTTTTTATCTAGTTATATTAAACGAATGAAGCTGTGGTGGCTAATTTTGACAAATCCTCTATCATCTCAAATACGATTGTTTTTTATAACACTGTTCACTTTTACATGTTCTGCTCCAAATATAGTAAACGTATTCACATTGTTTTAAATAAATCACACAAAGTTTTTTTTTTAATTTCTGAAACTTCAGATTCATTATATATATTAATTTTTTTCTATTCTTGTTCTTCAGACAACTTTATAAAATGATTGTAATTAAAAAATGTCTTCGTCAATTAAATATTCAGTTATAAAAAAAATCTCGGACTTTGATCAAAAACATACATATTCATGAATAACTAAGAAACAGTATTGACTACTGTATATTATTTAACATTTAAATTCATATTATCAATTGTCAAACGAGTCTTAAGGGCTTATATACATCATAATATATAAAATTCCCGTGTCACGATGTTGGTCCTGGATGAACTACGAAACTAATTCAATCTTAACGTAATTTCTTTTTAAAAGAGTGATTTGTTCCAACTTAAAAGATAGGATAGTTTTTATCCCGATTGTTTTCATTTTTTTATTGTAATTTTTTTTATTGTGTGCTACAGCAACGCGTGGTCGGGTCTGCTAATAATGCAAATATCTAAACTCTTCAGATATGAAAGGACATGTAAAAGTAGAACATCGAAAATTCTAGGATCGAGTTACAATAACGCCATGCGTTAATTTAAAAAAATATAATTTTTTTTTACAATCAACTAGGAAACGATACTGTTTATATAATCTATGCTTTTTTGGCATAGACTAAAATTATGTCACATGTCATATTTAATTACAGGCAAATGTCATGTCTACATATTATATTTATTTCAATAATAAAAAAATAAATAAACAGTATGCCTTTTAATAAACAAGGCAACGTTAACCAGTTTCTAATCTGGATCGAATATCAAGATTTAAATACCCTGGGCGAGAATCGAACCGGCGACTTACACTATGATATGTCATTTAAAAATACATATATTTTTGTTTTAATCTGTTGTCTGAAGAAGAGTATGGTATGCATAATAACTTTAAAGGTATGACAAGTACATTTTGGTCTTTGATATATAAGAACTCAAGATACACAATTAGCTCAAGTATCCTCAAAAAGAGCGCACGTTTCGAAATTGAATTGCTCTTTTTTCAAATCTCTTTTATTCATTGCTTTTTGTATGGCAAAATTAAAACGCACGTTGTTTCGTTTAAAAATGTACTTTATGTGGTGTGCGCAAGTTCGAATTTGTGTTTAGACAATTAGAACTATCGACTGAATTTCACACTTTGGTTTGGATATTTGTTAGGAAATGTGTATCTTAATTTTTATACATCAATGATTTTAGTATTCATTTTTTTTAACTAATTTCAATTTCAATCTATAAAAAGAGATGGATGATCCGTTTGCATGAGAAAGAAAGAGAGGATAAATTAGTTAAATTTTTAGCGCGATTAGATAACACATAAATTGCGCGCATGCGCGTTTAAAAATCCCTTCTAATCTGCTCATTCAAATTGTAGTTTGATGAAAAAAAAACATAGTTCGAAACAAAACTTCTTTTTTGAAGATCAATGATTTATTTACTGAAAATTTCTCTAAACCAATATTATAAAAGCGACAGTTTGTTTGTGTGACATGGATTTGGTTGAAATTTTAGTACACACATGACCTGGGGTAATACATAGGCTACTTTTAAGCACCTATGAACACACTCGAGGGTAAACCCCTCTTAGTATTTTGATACAAAGATATAGATATCAAATATCTTTGTATCAAAATTAAACATACAATAATCTTCTTTAGAAAACAAACACAACATCATCTCAATGCTTATTTGTCCAAATGTCAATTAACCGACAGAGTTTTTAACAGAATTATTGACTTAAATATAAATTCTATCTGTATAAAATAAACATTTTACTTCAAAATACCTCAAAAATATATATTTTATCTATATGTATATAAATGTTAGATATAATGGTTTGTTTTTAAAATAGAGGAAAACTCTTTACTGTAAAGTATAACAAGTGTTGGTTTGAACAAATAAACACTGAGGCGACGAGTTAACCCTCATTTAAGGTGCTAAAAGTTATACATTAAATTATTTTAAATGACAATTATATGGCAAAAAAACAGATGTCAAAGACGAATAGAAAGTAAAATATGTCACAACATAATGGAATCCAAAATAACAATGTCAAAAATGATGAAATATTTTTTTATTATATCTATATAGTAGCGTAAAGCTGTTAGGAAGTTTTGTTAAATTCACTTATGAAGTCAACTATTTAAATATAAATTTAATTTTTTTAGGCATTAATTTTTTTTGCTAACGTTACTTTTCCACATCACTTATATGCATGTTTTTGTTTTATGAGAGTCAGTCACTTTGGTTTATAGTTTTTTATTTTAGCACTTATATTCACTTATACACTATATTTCACACTGTCCTTACCTAAAAGAATGTGGGTTCACTTCTCCGTGGAAATTTCTGGAACAAATTTTATTATTATTATTTCTTAATTTTGTGATAGCATAGAGTATATATTTTTCATATAAAATATTATAAAGAGAAAAAAAATTGTATGTTTGTATTTTTGTTTGTAATGGATGAACTAAAAATCCGCTGAACTAATTAAGATGAAATTAAGTATGAAGATACTTTGAGACCCTGGAAAGGACATAGGATAGTTTTTATCCTATTTTTAAAAGCTATCCTAACCTGGGGGTGAAACGGGGGATGAAAATTTGTATGGGAAACTCACACTAAGACTTCCACTAAATTGTTGTTCAGATCTTCTTTTATACGCCGGCCGTGATGGCGGCCGCATATTCGGATTTCTTAGTAGTTGCCTTTTGTTATTACTCCTCCACATTTTGAAATTATTTCTTGGAGAGAACTTGTCTTCATTCTCTGAAGAGCTCGAATTCGGTACGTCATTGAAAAGTTTCAATTTCTTAAGATCTATAGTTCTGGTGAATTTCGGCTCGACGGGGATTTTGTTCTGTAAAAAAGTTCATAATAATTTTTATCTTTCAATGTACTAAAATCTAAATTAACTGTTGATGTATCGATAAGTTCACTCGAGATTTTTTGAATGCTTTTACAACAGAATTTTAAAAAGTTATTTATTTAATACTTTCTTAGAATTACGCGCGAATATTTGATATTTTAAATAAATTTTAAATAAAACTATCTTTTCGGATTATTTCGCGGATTTATTTTGATTTTTGGTTCCCGACGTTTCGAATGCTTTACAGCAATCATGGTCACGGGAGAGACTAAGGTTTTAGACGTCTCAAAGGCGTTATATACTTGTTACTGACAGTGCCTATCCACAATTTTACAAAAATGATTTTAAAAATTCAAAAATGGCACCAGAGTACCTTACAATCGAGATCTCTTGGCGATTACGAGATCTCTGGGCGTTCCTTTAAATGGCCCGATATAAAATATTATACGTATAAAAAAAATGACCAATTTTGGAGGGCAGAAAGAAGCATATAATAAAAGAACTAGCAGAACCCGCGGCTACAAACGGGTTCAATCTACAAAAAAAAAACTGGCTTTTTATATAATATTGTTCATACAAAAATATTTAAATCGCGATTAAAAAATTGTGGGTAGGGATAGGAGGCCGTTTCGGAGCAGTGCGACCACAAACGACATGACACGAGATATTTATATGTTAGATATTATAGCTACCACCGTTTGAAACAAAAATGTTACTAGTCTAGAAAAATCATATATTTTTTAATGTCCATCTAAAGTTAAAAAACATCACGACAGATATGGACAATTTGGATGATTAAAAAAAATTCACTTACCAAACTATCCAAATTGGTGGTATCCGGTGAATATCTGATATCTTTATCGGAAAGTCCTGAATTATTGGACATCCTCTCTGAATCGTTTAGCGGTGAATTGTAACAATTAGCCACCCTTAGACTCTTAGAATTCTCTTCTTTAAATATAAGAAATTTTCTATATAATTCTTTATTAGAATACGATAACTGCTGTTCAAACGAAGACATCATTGAATTAGAAAGTATAGTTACATCTGTGTTTTTAATAAGTTTAAGCAACGCCCGCGCCAAATTTTCGTCAAATGGCAAAATACACACTCGTTCTAGCACATTACTCGCAACATCACAATCAAAAGTTCTGCCAATGCTATATATAAAATCCGTCAAATTAATAAAAACTGTTTTAAAACGTGAAAAATTCTGAGATTTCGCAATCGTATCCATGAATGCATCGCACAAGAGTACGTTAGGTTTAACTTTGTACTTGAGTAAATTTTCGCAAACGCTCAAGTCGATATTGTTCAAATATAGCAAAGTTGTTTCTATTACTTCTATCGCTAATAAATTATCCTGATTTGAATTGCTATTTGCTCTCGTGATGAATTCCAATGTCATTTCGACCAAAACTTTTGTTAGTTTCCGACGAACACATTCTTCGATAAAGCACATTCCATATAACCGTCTAAGTGCTGGCGAGCTTATGAGTAATATGAATTCTTCTTGAAACGCTTGATCGTTTATTTTCTTCAGTCTATTTTTTATATCCTCATTATCTAAATACTTGTGTGGAAATTTGCAAACTATATTTTTGCAACTAGATGCTAGGTTGAAAAAGCAAACGCCTTTGAAAACGAAGCTGTATACTCCAAGCCTCGGTTTCAACGACGATCCCATAATAATAGAGTCGTTCTGTATCAAATTAGGTCTTTTTTCTACATCGTTTCTATCATCATAAATAGACATTGAAATAGAATCTTTACTTGTTAAAGACTTAGGTTTTTCTACTTCACTTCTATTTTCATAAAGAGACGTTAAAATAGAATCGCTATGTGCTAAATTTGACTTAGTCTTTTCTACATCGCCATTTCTATCTTCGTAAATAACTATATTTTCTTCAGAATTACTATCGTTATTTTCACGATACATAGACGTTGAATCTGCATTTGACTTCTCACAGACCGTTACTTCGTTCACGTTTTCCGGATCTTTTAGTAGAGGCTTTTTGATTTTTGTCGGTCTATACGTTATTGTATCGGGTTTTTTAAATACGTCTTTGACTGGTGAAGGAATATATTCTTCTATATGATGTTCTCGGGGTTTCTGACACCAATTTCTTGGCGATTCCATATCAGTAATACTTTCAGCGTACAGAGATAAAGCGTCGTCTTCATCGTTGTTATATGTGTTGTTATAAGAAGACTTATCTTCCAATTGATCTGGTTTTTTTTCTTGATCGCTTAAATTTTCTTCTGTATCTGTACCTTTATCTGATTTATTATTAATATAATGGTCTAAATTAACATTAGTTTCACGTTGCCTTTCACAATTTTCTTTTTCGCTTTCATCTATATCTGGTCTATGATCTGATAAAATTTTAGTTATACTCTCACAGTGAAAAATTACATCTCTTTCTTCGTACAAAAAGTTTTCACTGAATAACTTATCTTGAATTTTTTTTATATCACTGTTCGCATTTTCGTCTGTGTAACCTATCCAGTTAATAATTTCCAAATCAAAATTCTTTAATTTTGAAGCCAATTTTTCTAAAGTACTTGTTAATTTGCTTGTATTTTGAATATTTTGGGGTTCCTCCTCTTCATCGGAGCTACTGTCTGATGATGAAGAGCTCATATTTAATGGAAAAATAGTTTCACCTACACCGTCTACTACATCTTCTTCAGCATTATTTTCTAGCGGTAGATCACTCTTAGCGTTATTTTCAATGTCACCTATCACACTAACACCTATATTATTTTCATCGTTTTTCATGTGCCGATCAATATTAGTAAGTTTGATCACCGGAATTTTATTATCGATACGAAAGAAGTCTTTGGACGAAACAGTAACACAAGTTGATGTGCTAGAACTAGATATGTCTTTAGTCCACGAAAGTTCTGAGCTCGCCATAGAACATCTTCTTGTGTTAAGCGAGTCCTTTTCCTTGCAAACATTCGAATCGACAGTACCGACTTTAGTATTAACTTTAGATTCTTCTGGAACTACTTCTTTTTCTATAGTCACATCAGCTGCTTTTTTTCGAGTTTTGGGTCCAGGTCTTATTGCAGTTTTTCGGTTGGGTGGCAGTTTACGTTTAGAGATAGTATTCACAGTGGTTGAGACTTGGCTATTTTCTTTAACTGATTTGTTAGCACCTGTAACTATTAAGGGATACTCATACAATTAACAAGAGCCCTAACCACTCATTTGCCACTCATTTTTCTAAATCCGATACGTAGTTTTTAAGTAAATTATACAAAACTAGCGTTCACTTGGCAATGTCTGTAGTACATTAATTACTCTATCTTTATAAAAACTTAAAAAAAAAATGAAAACCGACTTCCAGGCACTGAAAAGTAAAAATAACTAAACAGGGGTTTTCATTTAGAATAGATACCTAATCAGATATTTTCGAAGTCGGTGTGCTTTGATTTATATTGGCTGGCACCGACTTCGAAAATATCTGATTAGGTATCTATTCTAAATGAAAACCCCTGTTTAGTTATTTTTTACTTTTCAGTGCCTGGAAGCCGGTTTTTATTTATTTTTTTAAGTTTTTATTTTTCCATTTTTAGTGTAGACGTAATAAGCAGGTAATTTGTAAAAAGAAAGATTTTTATTAAAAACATATTCGATTAAGCCATTTATTTAAAAACCGCTTGACCGATTTCGATAAAATTTATATGGGACCACCGGGGAAAAATACCCTTTGAAACAAAAAAAGAATTTTCCAAATCGGTTGAGGCGTCTTCGAGTAATCGGTGAACATACATAAAAAAAAAAGATTCCGACGAATTGAGAACCTCCTCCTTATTTGAAGTCGGTTAATAAATTAGGGCATATTTGGTACTCTCATGCATAAGCTACTGTAAACTTCCATCAAAATCCGTTCACAAGTTTTTGCGTGGAAGATTAACAAACATACGTCCTTACGTTCACGCAAACTTTCGCATTTATAATATTAGTAAGATTATTTAATTATATACAAAATATTAAGCAAATTTTGATGTAGATTGGCATAATCATTCATAATAATATTCTGATTTATTAAACAGTATACAATAGTTAAGCATATAGCAAATAAAAAAATTACGGAGCAAAATTAAAAGTATAACTAATAGTACAAAAATAAGGAATGAATACAATATTTTTAGTACCTTATCAATCAACATATCTAAAGTTTTACCTGATAAAGATTTTTTAAGGGTTCTTTTTCCTTTGACGGGGATTGGATTTTTAGGTTCTTCCTTGTCAGGGTCTTGTGTGATTTCTGAAAGTTATTATCATATTTTTACCCACAATTATAATTGTATGTGCGCTACAATCATAATCATGACCTCTGCTTTGTATAGGATCATGTATAATATTAATAATAATAATTTTATTGAAATACTTTTACAAAGTTATATAAAATTTACAAAATAAATGACCAACGACACAATACAATTTGGAACCTACCTGAACTAGGTTAACAACCTGTGTTTCAGGTTATGGTTTTATAACCATATAACTCAGAATAAAATGTATCTCAACATGTACTGACCGATCAAATAAACACTTAATGCTTTCTTATATTTAAAATGTCAAATAAAAACTTTTGCCTATAAACTTTGTGAACATGCTATTTCTAACAGAAAAAGATTTTTTTCATTTAAGAACTGGTAGTAGAATTTAAGCAGTCAAACTTAAAACAAATAATATTGTATAATTCATTTTGTTATTTTAAATAATCTATTCCATAAATAATATTGTGATGGTAAATATTACTTTCTAGCGACTCACTCTCTCTTTGCTTTGGGTTTGTCCCTAGACAAAACCAAATTATTCCACGGGAATCGTACATTTTCCGGGATAAGAACAAACCTATGTGTATTCCAGACTATAATCTATCTCTGTGTCAAATTTCATCCAGATTCGTTCAGCCGTTCTGGCGTAAAAGAATAACAAACAAACAAACAAAGATCCATTCATCCTCACAAACTTTCACATTTATAATATTAGTAGGATATGACTAAAATAAATTGCTATATTTAAAACTACTTTTCGCCATGCATAGCCCTCAAAAATTTGTTACAGTCTGATCAAAATGCAGAGAGAGATTACTGAAGGTAAAATTTTCATAATATATTACATATTGGTTGTATTTCAATACTGTAGTTTGTATTATCCATACTATAATAAAGCAGTAACTTAGCGAAATCTGTACATGAAATATTTTTTAAAAACAATGACTGTAACGTATTATGTAACAATATAGACCCCAAAACAGTAGTTATTAAATTTTTTGTCTGTTTGTCTGTACGCGTTTGACGCAAAAAGTAATGAACCGATTACAACGAAATTTGGTAAAGTGATAACTTATTACTCGGGTCAACATTTAGGATACCCTTTCTTTCAGAAAAATCTTTCTTTCCCACGGGAAATCGCAATAACTGGTTTGAGTCCTCCTTAGAAACCTTCCGCTGTCTAAACCTTAAGACATACATCAAAACAATGTACTAAAAAATTGTAGGTCTTGAAAAGGTCAATAGAAAAATCTACAACAGTATATGTCTATCTCTTAAGGTACACTCGCAATACCTATTCTTATCTATAAGTATAATAAAACTAACTTAGTCAAATCGATGTGCGCGTTTCACGCAAAAAGCACTGAACCGATTTTAACTAAATTTTGTATAGTGATAGCTTATCACTCGGGTCAACATTTAGGATACCTTTTACTACAGGCACATTTTTCGTTCCCGAAGGGAAAACGCAATGACTGGTTCTATCGAGTCGTCCTTAGAAATTTCTATGGTTAACGCTGGCTGAACCTTAAGAGATACATCAAAACAATGTACTAGAAAATTGTAGGTCTTAAAAAGTTGTACTGGCAAGTTTGCAATATTATATGTCTATCACCTAAGGTACATTCGCAGTTACTATTTTTATTCACTACTCGCGACTCACTGACTTATCAACGTTCAGCTCAGATCAGCAGTAAAAGGCACCTAGGGACGAACCCGAGCGAAGCGAGGGTGAGTCGCTAGTGAAAGATAAGATATTCCTTACTCAGCTTAATTTCAGAGTCAGAATATAAGGAATTAGGAATAGGAATATTAGGAATATTACGCAATGTTTAAGATACTTTTAAATACTTCTTTAGTAAAAGCTGCCATATTTAACTTAATTTTTATAAGACTCACCCTCGCTCCGGTAGGGTTTGTCCCTAATTATGTTTTAAAGTTTAGTATAGAATTCTCAGAGAGGAGATATTTTCCTGCAGTAAAAAGTATCCTATATGTTGACCCGGATAACCAGCTATCATCATATAAAATTTCATCAAAATTTGTCCAGTGGTATAAAAACTATGAATTCGGTCTCTGTATTGATAATAAGGACTATTTCAATAAGATTTTCCAAAAAATATTTAATGTACAGATTGGACTCAGATTTTTATTATATTTATATCTATAATATACATAGATTAAAATCATAAACTCTGTATGCACACATGAAAAGCTGTTACATAAGTAGTTTTCACTTAGAACATTATTGGTGCTATCATATACAAAGCAGGGGTTTAGTAGTTTTAAGACTGAATTGAAAGACATTCGCAAATTGCTGCAGGCAGTATCTTGTTCATTAATAAATTTAAGATTATAATTTATATGGAATTTATTCATTAAATATGTCATATCATGAAGAGGAGAGATGAAACGCATATGACGAGAATGATGGAAATAAATGTAGATAGATCGAAGATATGGATAGATGTTGTGAGACAGGACATGAAAGAGAAAGGGGTGAATGACAAGGAAACGAGGGAGAGTGGCAGAGGAAGAGTGGCAGAGGAAGAGTGGCAGAGGAAGATGTACTACACCGACCACAAGTAATTCGGAGAATGAGCAAGGAGATCATGATTTTATATGGAATTTAAGCAAAATGTCAAAATATTAACTATTCATATTATTACAAAGCATTTACATTTAATAAGAAACATATCAACATTGACAATGCACGATAAAAATTAATGTAATGTCAGAGATTTTACAAACTTCATAACTTTCAAAGAAAAATACTTGTGTGTACGATAACAAATCTATCCCTCGGGAGCCATACATTTTTCCAAGATAAAAAGTAACATATGTGCTATTCCAGACTATAATATTTGTGCCAAATTTCATCTAAATCCATTCAGCCATTCTGGTGTGAAAGAGCAACAAACATCCGTCCATCCATTCTCACAAACTTTGACATTTATAATATTTGTAGGATACATAAATAAATTTAAAAAGCAAACCTTCAGTTTTTGCCAGGACTGGATCTGGACTCCCATTGCATTGTACACTTTCAATAATAATTGTATTTTTCTTAGCCACAGCCCTTCTTTTATTTCTTCCTTGTTCTAAAGGTTCTCCTAAAATTTCATTTGCCACCTTATCTTTTTTTAACAATCTCTTTCTATTTAATACAGGTTTTTTCTTCGCTACAGTTTTGTTAATTTTAACCTTTTTTGTGTTTGTTGTTTCAGTTGGCTCCTCTACAAGTAATCTTTTCTTAGGAAATTGTCTTCTAACAACTGTTAATTTTACATTAATTAATTAATAATAATCATGGATTATTTTATAAAATGACTTTTATGTTTTATTTGTACTTACAGTTACAGTATACTTATAGTTACAACTTATATACTTACAGTTTCAAAGTAAAAATAAAATATGCTCAAGAAAGAAACTTTAAAATATAATTTTCTTTTAATTATATCGTGACAATGGCTTGTTTTTTATCAAAATTTTAAGTAAGTTAATACCTGATAAATTACCATAGTAAATAAGCTTATTTACACTACCTTCATTGGCCAGCATAATTTTAATATCATTCTTGCCAAGCATTGGCGTTACACCTCTTGCCGGGTTTTCGACAGTATCTATCAACGAACAATTAAAGGATTTATTACATGCAATAATGTATAATAGGTTTAAATATAAAAAAATACTTACTTAGAACATTTTGCAGTGGAATTGTAACTTTAATTTTTGGGTTATTTTTATCAACGAGATTGCTTTTATTGGTACGGCTTCGCAAAGTTTTTGGTTGACCAGATATTCTTGGTACTTTTTTAGGTGGCATTTTTGCAAATTGTTGTTTTCTCAGCTTAATAACTAGCATATGAACTACTACATCTCAAGTCATTTTTAATTGTGTGTTTTTACAATTTGTAATTTTTAATTGTGTGTTCTTGAATAATGAAAATCTCTATATTATAAACATATTCTCAAGTTAACTATAATATAAACTAGTACAATTAATTCAACTTTGCTTATTCAGCAAGATAAAGTAACATGAGAAAATAAAAATAGTCGTTCAACGAAATTTATTTGTGACATTTATAAAGTGTCGCCAAGTGCCAACTGTAAAATTACTTTCACTAAAAAACGTGCTATTAAAAATGCATCTAGTACACACATAAAATTTTATGTTTATATACAAATTTTAATGAATAATACAAAAATGAAATAATTGTGTTAGTCTTTAAGTTCCAAAAAATCTATCTTTAATTCGCTCAGTATTCATTACTGTACTTTAATATTCAAATATTTCAAAATTTACAGCTTTAGTTAATCGTTTTTAAGGCTTAGTATCTTAGTTCTATTAAAGATAAATTTTATAGTGGGAAAAAAGTTTATAGTATAGAAATACGTTATAAATTATACGGTATTCCTTTTCAATAAAAACTTTTCTATGGTAGTTTATTCATATAGCAACTTTTGTTCGTGCATTTGTAAATTGAGAAGGTCACTGAGGTTACTAATGTCAAAGCAAGGGTAAGAATAAAACTTGATAGTTGATACCTTGTGAATTGTGTTATTTTACCGGCAAATTTATATAAAAATACGCTTACAAAATGCCTGCAAAGTACAAAATTGTTATGATTCGCCATGGGGAAAGTGAATGGAATCAAAAAAATCTTTTTTGTGGCTGGTACGATGCTGACCTCAGTGACAAGGGTAAAGTAGTACTAGATTAAAAATTAATATTATTTGTGCTGTAACACAATTTTCCGTATTATCTTTTATTTTTTTATTTATGTATATCGTTAACAAAATAAAATTCTGTAAAAATGAAAGTTTAAACTATTAAGTAAGCTTTTAAACTATAAAGAACTAGATTTGTTTTTCCTGAATTTATCTTCGGTTTTATTAATCCTAATGATGAATCCTATGAATAAATATTCATTTAGGTCGCGAAGAAGCCGTCTCTGCCGGTAAGGCTTTGAAAGCCGAAGGTTACCAATTTGATGTTGCCCATACATCCGTTCTAAAACGCGCACAAATTACTTTGAATAGTATTCTTCAGGAATTAGGTCAGACCGACATCCCAATTAATAAAACCTGGCGCCTGAACGAAAGGCACTATGGTGGACTTACCGGCCTCAACAAAGCTGAAACAGCAGCTAAATATGGTGAAGCACAGGTACATATTATTACCTAACTATATATATTTATTTACCCACTATTACAAGTAGTAATTTATTACATCATTTTATAATATGTTAAACAAACATTATTTTGATCTCATCAACTTTTTTATCTAAAATAGTATGTGTATAAATAATAAATTTAATTATTCATAAATTTTGATAACAATATTCTGTTTCATATCAGTATTTATATTTCATAATAACACATTGGTTTTTGATAATACTTATTTCCTAATGCTATATTATTAATATTAGTAATTGCCCATAAGTTTATTAGTATTTTTTTAAGTGACAACCCTACACATTCTTGTGAGGGGTGCCTGAGCTATTCTATCGATTTGGATTGCATCATTATTAAATTGATTAACAATTAGCATGATACTGAGCAATGTTTTTAAATTGAATATATGCAGTAAAATAAAGTTTCATTTAAATACAGCTGTACTCAATTGATGCAGATAGGCAATGATTTCAAAAATTCTTTCTTTGCGTCATTCTTCAATAAAAATTAACAGTAAAAATTTGAGCATCAACTACTTTTGCTAATTACATTTCTAATTTGTTTTAGAAATACATAAAATGCTATTATGATAAATAAGTTTTTTTAACATTAATGTATTATTAAAATTGCTCAGTTTAATATCAAGAATGTTTACAATAAACTATTTGCTTTTACTTGTCGTTTAGTATTGAAATTATTTTTATTTAAAACAGGTGCAAATTTGGCGTCGTAGTTTTGACATTCCCCCACCAGCAATGGAGAAAGATCATCCGTACTATGACAACATTGTCAATGACCCACGCTACGCTGGTGACCCAAAGCCTGAGGAATTCCCCATGTTTGAGAGTTTAAAACTCACTATTGAGAGGACTCTGCCTTATTGGAATAATGTTATTGTTCCTCAGGTATGCTCGTTCTATTTACTAATTATATTAAAAAAAAAAATGGCCAAGTTCGTGTCGCGCAATGTAGGATTCTGTAGTTGCCCATCACAATAATACAGACTAAGAAGTAGACTTTCTGTTGTTTCATACTATGAATATTTACTATTAACGGTTTCGGAAGCTCATAGTTATAAGAACACTTTATAAATTGATTGAATATTATTCGTAAACTTGTAAATTAGCTGTGATAGTTTCAAGAACCTATCCAACGACACCCTACACCATGGGGTAGACCAGAAAAAAAAATCCCCACTTTATACGTAGAAGAGGTACTCTAAAAAAAATTTTTTTTTCAAGTTTTATGTTGCCGTTTTGTCGGTGTGACTAATATATCCATTCCAAATTACAGTTTTCTAGTACTAAGAGTCTCTGAGCTAAGCTGCGGACAGACGAAACGACGGACATAGCGAAAATATAAGAGTTCCTTGTTGATTATGGAAATCTAAAAAGAGATTTTATTAAAAATTAAACCTTATTTTTGCCATACACTATTCTAAAGACTTTACAACCCTCACTCTACATTTAGGGGTGATATAAAATATGTATAGGGTTAGAAAAATACTGTCATGAAAATACATATTACATTAAATGAGAAATATAAATTTTTAGGTTTTCAAAAAAAAGTTGTTTACATATTAATAAATATTATATGTACCAATGATTTATTTATTTCATCATATATTTAAATATATATTTTATTTTCAGATTAAGGAGGGAAAGAAAATTATCATTGCTGCTCACGGCAACAGTCTTAGAGGCATTGTGAAGCATTTAGATGGTAAATATAAATAATTTGTAATATAATATTGTCACTAACAAAATACAACAAAATATTGCTCCAACAGTATATTTATAAGATACTAATGACTTACATCTACTTAAGTCCGCCAACCCGCACTTGGTCAGCGTGGTGGACTATGGGCTTTGAACCCGCTTCACTCGGTTTCCCAAGCGAGCGCATTGCTACTGGGCCACCACTGTCTTTGCCTGTGTTATAGTATAGATAAATAAATAAATAGGTTGGGACATTGACACATAACACCATCTAGTTCCATGGTAAGCTACGAGACTTGTGTTATGGATACCAGACAGTTGATACACTACTCATATATAACTTTAAATACATACATATTATAAATAAATATTGTATTTTCCAGAACTTTCCGATGCTGCCATTATGGAATTAAACCTGCCTACTGGCATTCCATTTGTCTATGAATTGGATGAAAACATGAAACCAGTGGACTCAATGGTCTTCCTCGGTGATGAGGAAACTGTGAAAAAAGCTATGGCTGCTGTAGCTGCTCAAGGAAAAGCAAAGTGAAAAAGAATATTAAATTAAAAAAAAAACAATAAATAAAGCACTATAGTCTTTTAGACAATAAAAAGGTATAGATGTTATCAATATTTTGTTGATTTAAAATATGTATATGTACATAAAAATGTATGTATAGGGAGTATGTGTGTAATTTAAATAAACATGAAATATTTTTTTTTTTATATAATCTTTATTGCAAAATTTTTATTAAAAAGTGTAAATATAGGTGGGAAATTCAAAGTAGTTGCAACGAACGCCATTGGTCAGACCGAATATGACGTTAGAGCATATCATAACGGAGCGACTGGCGATTTTGTCGCTTACAAAGGTTGGTGTTTAAAGTATCTGTATCGGTATGATATTTTTATTTTTTTTTCTAAATTTTAGTTTTTGGAACTGGATTTTTTTTTTACAGTTATATATAACTATGTAAGCTATTGTATAAACAATTAAAAAAAATCACGCATATTCCCTATTGTCTATAGTGCTTTTATAATAATAATTAATAAATTTAATGAAATACCTAATTAATTACTCAAAAGTATGAAAAATACTGTATTCCAACCTGTGGACATGTTTGAAGTGAAAACCTTTATGTTTAATATTTCCTTTTTTGGTCATGTCATGCTATTATTATTAAATTTAGAATATTAATTTATTTAAATAGTGAAAAAGCTTATAAAATAAATATACTATATGGTTATTTGTTTTATTATTTTTAATCAAATGTGTGAAGTAAACAAAAAAATCTAAGAAGTTAATGGCTCGTTCAAGTCTGTTGTTATTGATTTTGTACAACAGGACAAAATGAAATTAATGTATTTCTGTTTTGTTGTATTTCTATTTTGTTATGAAGATTGAAAGATTTCGTACGATTTCGAATACATGATCGTACATTGTATTAACTCCAAAAAGATCGTATCAATAGAATTTAAATCCTACGGTTGGCATCACTGGCTCCATAAAGTAACTTGACTGGTTCTAGGCCCTAGGGGCTAGGCCCCTAAACTCTAAAGTACAGAGAGCCGCAAGCCACAGCTTTTTGGACTTTATTCAACTATAATTTTCACTATCCTATTTGCAATATTTCTTGATTATTTCTAAAAACTATCATTAACTCGACTAATTATCTATTTAACTATACAAAATAATATATTAAATTTAAATAAAACTTTTCAAAATATACCTAACAAAATATGATTACAATACAAATGTCGCCTATAAATACAATATCTCTAACTGTACTACGTACCTATATATTAAATTTTACTACATGCTAATAATTATATTAACAGCTAAACTTATTTGTACGACGACTGCATAATACTATGTTCCTTTCGTCAACTTGTTTTAATTTTTTTAGTTCGCTTTGAATGAAGTCAATGTTTTTTTATTTTATAAATTAATTTCATTATATGTAACTTAGATAACTTAGATTAGAAAGAGGTCTGTTAAAATAATTGATGAATTAATACAAACATATCATGCCAAAATTTTATATATTTTATTATTATACAAAATTGTACAAGGGGAACCAAAAAGATCTCCATTTAATTCAATTTACTGTCATTAACTGAAAATCAAGTATTATACTACCAAGCACTCTATTTCCATAAGTTAAATTGTAATAAACGCGTCCTTCATCGATAAAGAACTCTTTTGGCACATAACTCGGATTAACTAGAAGATTTTCAAATTTATAATAACCCTGAAACATAAATAGTAGATCATTTTTAATATGCTTTCATTTTCTGAAATAAAAAGTAATTATTTTAACTCTTGGCTTTTCCTCTGAAAGGTACTTTAATTTTTTCGTTATGTTGGATAGATAAGCGATTTTGGTGTTATTGGAAATTATGTGGCTATTTACGAAAAAAATAATAATTCTGTCAGTTTTAGATAAAATTGATGGCACAAGGATAGTATATGGGACGTGACCCCTGTAGGAGTGGGTGGTATTTTTGAATAGGGATGGTGATAGGGAGTCCAAATATATAAACATTATTTTGAGGAAACGCAGGAGTCTAAAGTTATGGAAACTTAAATTTACAACATTTCCATACATTTCTACCATAACTCATTACAAAAGATATCTTTAACGTATGGAAATATTGTAACTTTAAGTCTTGATAACTTTTGACTCCTTTGTTTCCTCAAAATAATTTTTATATATTTGGACTCCCTATCACCTATCCAAAAATACCACTCACTCCTCTAGGGGCCGCGACCCATATACCTACTAAATGCAACCAAATTGATAGAGTATTTATTAGATACTAGCGCCTTACCCTCGCTTCGCTCGGGTGCGTCCCTAAGTACGTTTTAATTTTATTGAACGAAACCCTAATTTTTTTTCTAAAATAAAAGTAGCCTAAATTACTTCTTATAATATCAGCGATTTGACAGTGAAAGTCCTGTTAAAATTGGTTCAGCCGTTTTGGAGATTAGCCGGAACAAACAGACAGATAGACAGACACACAAAAATTTTAAAAATTGTTTTTCTTATAAGTACCGTATATAATTCCATAATATGCATTTAGTATAAAGTTGTTATTTTGACATTACAAACAGACATTTCAGTTTTATTTATCTGTCTAGATTATTCGCATGTAAGTAAATTTTAGTGCACTCTCTGTTCCTTTCGCTTTTACTTTCACCTTCCACAGTACAGTGGTATGACAGTTGGGCACAATCAGGTATGGATTAGGCGTAGGACCTACGCAGGCATTATGAGCTCTCCGAGCCATGATGCAACACCGCCAACTTATCAACTCCGGGCATTTACTGAGGATTTCTTCACAGACACAATGACTACTAATTCACCACACTTGGGACTCGAACCCAGAACCTCCGAATCTGCAGTCATACATTCTAGTCACTAAGCCAACGAGATAATCAACAGTAATTACATTCTCCTTAAACATGTAGGTATTAAGACAAAACGAAGTATAGGAATACTTTCCACTTTTTTGACTCCCAAGTGATAATTTATGTATTAATTTTTTTACAAAAAAATATATTTAGATTGCTTACAGGTCCCAATGGGCATAATAACTTCGGGTAAGGCCGTTCTGATGGTGGTATTCGATAGTACGCTGGTGTCAAAATGCTTCCAAACATGTTATTTCCAGTGAAGAAGTCACAAGAGCCATAATGTAATTCCAAAAACGTCCGTTTATACGTGTTGAGCAAAAGTTGGTAAATATAGAAACTGTGCTTAAAAAATAAACATAAAATGAAATTTTATGACAATTTGATAAATAGATACTTTTATAATTCAATTCAATTTTTATGTTCAATGGCTTCTAGGAGTGCCATTTGGATAGATACTTTAAACGGATTTGACCCAATTGGGAATGATATTTGTGATATGCAAAATTAAAAAAAAAAAGCAAGAGTGTCCGCCATTTTTGCCTTTAAACATGTAGCTTTAGCTGCCATTTGCTTGGGAGAGACACCTGTAAGAAAGCTATGATTATGTTGGTGCTACATGTTTAGGTGATAGCCAGCCAACAGATTACACGAAGGTTTAATTCTAAATAAAACTATCTTTTCGGATTATTTCGTGGATTTATTTTGATTTTTGGTTCCCAAAACCAAAACCAAGACTTTGGAAACCAAAAATCAAAATAAATCCGCGAAATAATCCGAAAAGATAGTTTTATTTAAAATGTCAAATATTCGCGTAAATCTAAGAAAGTATTAAGGATTAATTATTCGTGTACCGATGGAGTTTTCTTTAATGGTAATACCACCGTCTTTAGTGTGACGTATATGCCCTTTAACTATGAGAAATCAAATTTTATTAATTAATTGTCTGAATACACTTATGAGGACATGGGCTATACTAAAATTTTTATTTTAACTGTTGTATTATTTATGGGTACCTACTTAGATGTAAATTGTAAAATTAATGAATTATTTTTATGTTATGTAGGTACTGTTTTCATCTCTGATACCATATTATGCCTTCAAATACGTACTCTACAATTTTTTTATGAACTTTCTCGAGTAAAAAAAAGCAGTTTTAATACATTTTTTTTTTAAACACACTATGGAATATTCGAAGTAAGGTCTTTCATCCTTCCAACCATGTTATAAAAATAGCTAAAGTTTTCATACCGTATGTCACAACTTTCTGTTTGTAAAAGGAATGCAGCTAACTTCATCATGTCGCTTTTTGGTTGTTGGTGTGCGCGGGCATCGTAAAAATTTTACTCTCATATTTTTTTTCAAACGTGCCAAAAGAAATATAACTTCAAAAACATTTATTTTTAATTTCGAGATTCGTGACACAAAAACATCGTGCGTATTGTAGAGAAACAGTATAGCGATTTATCTATTACTAGCCGCTCACCCTCGCTTTGCTCGGGTTCGCCCCTAAATGATTCTTTGAATTGACATAACTTTTTTATTTAGGAACCGATTGAAATAAAACAAATATTAAATGTTAAGTGAATCTTACCACAATATATTAGTGAAAACCGCACCCAAATCGGTTAAGTCGTTTCTGAGATTAGCGCGCACAAACGCACAGACAAGCAGACAAACCAACAAACAGACAAAAAAAAAATCATTGTTTTGGGTTCTATTGCGTTAATACAGATCCCCAATAATAGTTTTTCTCAAATATCCTGCATGTACAGACAGCAATCAGTTACAATTTTATTATATGTATAGATACAATCAATGTCTACAAAACATGTCGGCTGAGCACAGACTACTTCAAGACACGAGGAAGATATCTGCGATATATTCCTTCACATATTATGTTTAATATAAAATAGTTTTAATCTGGATAAGCAGATGGGTGAAGAACTTTACTTCGGAACTTAGATTGTAGATACTGACTATGAAGCTGTTATTCAATGGCTTTTTCAAGAGAAAAGTGGAGTTTACGTAATGTAAATGGTCTGAGCGACGAATTCTTCGCGTTACAAAAGATGAGTTCGAAAAATATTCCTGATCGACGAAAGTTATCTTTGCTCGTTCAAGATTAAAATATTGATTCTGAAAAGAATAAACTTCAAATGAACATAAATATACTTTTTATCTCAAAAGTTACTGGTTAAAATTAAGAGGATTGTGAAGTTAAATAAAAAAGTAAATTTTCATACAAAAAACGATAACGTTTCCCCCCTCTTCAACATAATCTAATTTTCATAATTTTTGGTAATGTTGTAGATGTAATGAAAAACTAGGTCCGTAAGTTTTTATTTTAAAGAAATATTGTGTACCAGCTATCATCATACCAAATTTCATCAAAATCCCTCCAGTAGTTTTTCTGTGATGCGGTAACAGACAGACAGACAGACAGACAGACAGACAAAAATTCTAAAAACTATAGATTCGGCCTCTGCATCAATAATAATGTCTATATAATAAGATTTTCCAAAAAATATTTAATGTACAGATTCGGCTCAGTTAGAATTTTATAATATGTATAGATGATAGAAGTTATTAGCATCTAAATATCTATATTTTTGACTTAAAAACTTCCTAGAGCGTTTTTTTTTAATTAAGCTGAACTGAATTACTAAAAAAATAACGTACAGACCTAGATTAAGGTGTACGGAATCTAATGAGATGAAAATTGTCTCATGACGTAAATGTTTAGGGGGTGAAAACGTTATCGCCCGAAACAATATTTCAAACAGGAAATGTAGGTAATTGCCTCTAAGATTTACAACTCTCTCTATCGCACCATACGGGTTGACAAAGCGAGCGGTATGAAACAGATAGCATTTTTTTAAAAACCTACTCTCGCCGCGTATCGACACTTCACAATCCTCTTAAACTCAATTATTTCACCATAAAAATCATAAAAGCCTATTAATTAAAAAAAAATGCCTTAAAATACGCTAATATAGAGGACGGCGACAAAGAAACAAAAAAAATTAAGATTTATTGAACGTCTTCCTTTTTCGAAGTTGATTAAATTAGTAAATAATAATATGTAATAGCACAAATCATATAATACTATACTATACCGTAAACCGGGGCTACTTTGACATAGTTTGGAAGGTTTTTGTGGATTAACTTTTTTTTGAAGTCTTCTATTCTTGTTTTTTCTTTCTAGTCTGAGCAATTGATGTTTTAGCTACAAGTTTAGCAGTAATCCAAGGTGTTCAGAGCATCGCTTAGTACCCAATTTTTTTTTTAATTTGGTGTCAAAGTAGCCCCGGGTGTGGGGCTACTTTGACATAACATCTAATTTCATCAAAAGTCGTAGTTTTGCAACCGCAGGGCTACTTTGACACTTAAAAAATTAAGCTTTGTGTTATATTTAGTGAAAGAGACCATAAAAGCGCCAAAAAAATAAAAAAAATCAAGGAAATCAACGGATTTATTAAGTTCTCAATTTCTTACAGTTTAATAATTGTTTTATTTGCTTATAACTACAAAAATAGACAAAATGAACAAAAAACTTCTTAACAATATTAGGCCCATTGGCTCATTTTTTGGCTTGATCATCAGGTATTATAGGAACTTTCATCACACTAAATCAACAAATTACATCTAAAAGACAATGTCACTCCGAGTCCTCACAGCGCTCGCACTCATAGGCAGGGTTTCAGGGTTCATATTGTTAAGAAGTTTTATGTTAATTTTGTATGTCTATTTTTGTAGTTATAAGCAAATGAAACAATTATTAAACTGTAAGAAATTGAGAACTTAATAAATCCGTTGAATTCCTTGATTTTTTTAATTTTTTTGACGCTTTTATGGTCTCTCTCACTAAATATAACACAAAACTTAATTTTATAGTTGTCAAAGTAGCCCTGCGGTTGCAAAAAATCGACTTTTGATGAAATTAGACGTTATGTCAAAGTAGCCCCCAATGTCAAAGTAGCCCCGGTTTACGGTAGTTCTTAATTCTCAAATAAGGAAATACATTGAAATTACTAATATACTTAATTATATATATATATATATATATATATATATATATATATATATATATATATATATATATATATATATATAAAACAAATTGGTGTCTGGATGTATATTGTGTTTGTTAATCTTTGGATAGGCTTTACAATCATATAGCTCATACATAGAACACACAGGCTGCTTTGTATCCTGTAAAATCTACGGTTCCCGTGGGATAGATTTGATTTTGTTTTTTTAGAGACAAACCCGAGGGAAGCGAGGGTGAGCCGCTAATAATTAATTATTTTTACTCAACGGCAATGTCGATTCTTTGAGTAAAAAATGTGTCTGCTCTCTTATCAAAAGCAGGGGAGATCAGACGAGATGTTAGGGCGGTCTTCACCGGGAGCATTCGCTTGTAACAGTTCAGATTCGAGCATTACGTAAGTGAGGGAGAAGAACTGAGCATATTAATATTACTCGTAGTAATGCTCAGTTCTTCTCCCTCACTCTGAATCTGAACTGTTACATTACAAGCGAATGCTCCCGGTGAGGGACCGCCCTTATGTCTCTTAAAAAGTGTTTAGTACTTCGACTCTATGGACCAAGGATACGTACCTATGTGTGTATAAACAGTCTATATTAAGAAGTTACTAAATTTAAAGTACAAATAGAATATTACCTTGCACTTACAGAAGTCACACGTAAAGAATAAAACAGTGATGTAGTAAAACAGTACGATTTTGAATATGAGTAACATTTTTCCAACTATATCTATCTATTTTAATAAAGGTACTTACTATATAATAATGAACTTATATAGGTTTATTTTTATTGGCCTGATAAATCATAATGATTTGTATAATTTTACGTATAGTACATGTAAATAATTGCAAAATTATACAATTACACATCTGTTATTGTGAAACCAATCAGTGCCGGATTCAGGGTGTATAAAAAAGGGATTTGAAGTTGATTTTAATATGCTTGTAAGTCTATTTATATGAAGAAAAAAAAATTAAAGAGTGCGTGTATGAATGTGTACACGCACAAGAAGTAAAACTTCTGTAGGTTATCGATACTCTTTATAAAATTCAATTTATGTATGTTTTAAATAATTAGGATAAGTGAGATGCTAAATACAACGCATATTAGGCATATTACAATCATATATTTACCTATAGAATACCAGTTAAGGAAAGTATATAGTATTATATATCAGTACCTGGCGACCGAGCTTCGCTCGGTGTTCTTTTTTGTTATATCGTATTTTTTAGATTAAAAAAAATCTAAAAACTTGGATAAATATAAAAAAAAAAGTAGAACTTTGTATCCAATATCCAATATGATCCATATAATGTTAATCTTGCACCTTGGTCGCTTGACCACGATGCTTATGCCTGAGTGTAAGAAATACGACCATAAATATCGAACATATTCTGCGTAGAATAATGCAAAAGAAAACCGCATGAAAACTCGAAAACACGCGTTTTCCCAGACATGAGACTAATCTAGATCGATTTTTCGCCCCCGAAAGCCGCCCCATACCAAATTTCAGTGAAATCGTTAGAGCCGTTTCCGAGATCGCCGGTATAAATAAATATATAAAGATATAAATATACAAGAATTGCTCGTTTAAATATATTAGATAGATTTGTCAGACAATAACAACGGTTGTCATGGCAACAAACGTTCGCCTCGCCCGATTTACACTTTTCGTAATGCATTCACCAGCTTACTCCTCAAGTCGAGCGGGCGTAAAGAAGTTTTACTTCAAAAATTTAATTTGAGCTGTGTGGGGTTTACGTTTGAAATAATCAATTGTTTTTTACTGTCTGGAAATTGTAACGGTTTAAATTAATGGTGAATTTTCATACTTCCACCAGCTCTTTTTTCTCTCTTTATTCTATGTGCTCTCTTTATTCTATCTATCTATTCCTTGACGACACGTTTGGCTCAGTTTGTAGTCCCACAATCTACATTTCAATATTGATATACGCACTAGATAAAATATATTTCATTTTTTATCCAAGAAAAATATAAACGTAGCTTTCAGGGGCTCTCCCTAGTGATTCACACCATAGACATTGAACTTTTCAAGTACAACTATATTTATAAAGGCCTTTGAAAATCCTACAAAATCAAAAGCTGCATTTATATTTTATTTTATTGACGAAACGTTTGACTCAGTGTGTAATGATTTTACTTGCTGTGCTAGCGATCGTGGGTTCGAGTCCCGCTGAGGACATTCATTTGTGTGATGAGCACGAATGTTTGTACTTCAGTTATGGCTGTTTATATTTACAATATGAATGTATTTCAAGTTATATACATATGTGTAGTCTATCCACCATGTGGTGTCCATAACACAGGCCTCGTAGCTTACCATGGAACTAGATGATGCTGTGTGTTAATGTTCCAACATATTAATTTATCTACTATATTTAGTACAAGAAAATTATTATTTATTTTATTTAAAAAATTGTGAACATCAATGCGGTCCTAATATTAAACTTATTAACATGGTGTATTACACATAATTCTTTAAAAACACAATGTGATTTGTATAATGGATAATTTTAAATGATTTTTGTTATCATAATTGTTAAATCATATTAAATTGTTCGGCCAGGCGTTACCATTTTAGAGTATACTATGTAGTTGGCTGCTGAAGAGTTGTAGCTGTACGTCAAAGCATAATCCTGAATAATACTGATTTATTTTTATCTTTTCATCCGATTTATTTATCAATATATATATATACTCACATATAATAAAATTCTAACTGAGTCGAATCTGTACATTAAATATTCTTTGGATAATCTTATTGAAATCATTTTATAATCGATAAAGAGGCCGAATCTATCGTTTTTAGAATTTTTGTCTGTCTGTCTGTCTGGGAACGCATCCCGAGAAAACCACTGGACAGATTTTAAAGAAAGGTATAATGATAACTGGTTATCCGGGTCAACATATGGGATAATTTTTACTGCCGGAAAAATATTTCATCTCTGAAAAATCTATACCAACCGTTATAACGTATCGAGCTATCTAGCTGTTTTACTTATTTAAATGTAAAAAGATGTTTATGTAACTTCTAATTCCACTTTAGAAATTTTCATTGATGAATACTTATTTGATATAAAAAGATAACTGCTATCAGTCAATAACCTCGAAACAGCATTTAAGTTGAAGGCGTGGTTTTAACATTTGTGCTCAATCAACATATAAGATAAATGAAAAAAGCGTGTGTGTATTTATGTATGCACGTAAAAAGTTATACTTCTTATTTTTTGGGATCATTTAAGTAAAAGCTTGTTTCTTTTTTTTTTAATTTGATTCGTATTTGCCTGAGCAACCCCATTTTTTATATCCATTTCATGGGGGTGCTTAAAAAAAAGTCCGCCATCGTTGGGAGTCCGCCATATTGGATTTACAATGACGTCACTTTACGTATTATATTTCGCTTATCAAGCCCTTTCATTTGATGTCCATATCATAAAGGTCACCATGGAAACGATAAATCGCGATTTTGTAACGTCCGCCATATTGGATTAAAAATGGCGGCGTTTATGTAATCGTACATTGTCACGAGTGTACCAAAATTCAGCTTAATCAGATACTAGTAAGTGGGTCAAACTTGCAAGATTTGATTACAGACAGACGCCGGGACAGGAGAAATTAAATAAAAGCTTGTAATAATTTTTACTTTTATCGATATAAAACACGTGTTGTGTATATAGAAATACCGGAATATCTTGAATATAGACGTCATTTCACACCTACTAAAGGGAGATTTAACGACTAACTTCATACAATAGTCTAATTTGACGACACGTTTGGCTCAGTTTGTAGTGACCCTTCTTGCTGTGCCAGCGGTCACGGGTTCGAGTCCCGCTGAGGGCATTCATTTGTGTGATGAGCACGAATGTTTGTACTCCAGTCATGGGTGTTTATATTTATATGTATGTATTTCAAGTTATATATGTGTAGTATATCAACTGTCTGGTATCTTTTTTTTTTTTATTTAATAGCCGAATTTCCCCCGACATGGTGGTCGGAGACCTTGTTTACAATTTTTTATTATTTACATTGTATTATACCAGAGGGGTATGGGTGAGTTATTTACAATTTTTTTTATATTTATCTATTTCTGATTACAGTTTAGAGCCTTTAGTTTATGCTGTTTTTACATACTATTTTCTATTCACTATGTTTTTGCTAATTTAGGAGCTATGTTTTACATTTATTTTATTGCAGAATTTTAAAACCTTAAGGTTTTGAGAATTTTTTACAATTTTATTTTACAATTTTTCTCATGTCTGATCCATAACACAAGCCGCGTAGCTTACCATGGAACTAGATGGTGCTGTGTGTTAATGTCCCAACATATTTATTTATTTATCTGTCGCATCGTAAATAAATCACTCGCATAATTTTTTGATTTTTCCCTAACGCGCTAAAAGAAGTATAACTTTAAATATATAGATCTATTACTTTATACTACCTTATTATTACTATATTAATAATAATAAGTTAGCCCTTTTAACGTCCCACTTATGGACTGGTTCTATAGTCTATCATGCTGGCCACATTCAGGTTCGCGGAGTTAACACGTCTTTCGAACACTAGTTAGGTTTGCTCAGATATGCAAGTCAACGCGTTATTTTTCTTCCTTGTATAAACAAGTGGTAATAATGTAGAAAATAAGATCTACACTTCCGTACCGGATCCGGAATCTGAACCAACTCGACTCTGCTAACAAAGTGATTGCACTTCAAATGGGCTACCACTTACATATGCTTACATTAAAATATTGATAATAATTTTGTACTTTAAAAACACGCTTTCAATTTATTGATAAGCATTCTTATCAGCAAGGTAGGTGAATCGTTGATACTGCGATTGATTAGGATGCTATATATAAAGATTTTCATTTCCTCCTTTAGTTTATTAATGATATGGTATAAAAACAATAGATGAACTTTAAAATATGAAAATAAAAATAATATTAGTTTTATATTTAGTGAATGTGTTGAGTGTACAATCAGCTAAAATTTTAGGAGTGTTTCCTATGCCATCTATCAGTCACCAAGTGGTTTTTCGTAAACTTACTCAAGAACTTGCGAAGAGAGGTCATGAGTTGACTGTAATAACAACTGATCCAGTATACCTTAAAGGGGAGGCTCCAGCAAATTATCAAGAAATTGATGTTCGAAATGTATCTTATAGCAAACTACAGATGTCTTTCCAAGCCAATTATAAAGTTGACCAAAATCTTCCAAGTTTCACAGAGCTGCGAGAAGGGTCTTTAATATTACCATCTATTTTTGAAGCTCAGTTAGAAACTAGAGAAATTAAAGAATTACTAACTAAGGACAAAGATAGTTTTGATTTAATATTAATTGAAGCTGTTATGCATCCTGCTGTAGCGTTTTCTCACACGTTCAACGCCCCAGTCATACTAATTAGCTCAATGGGAGCATTTTTCAATAATCATGATATTCTGGGATCTCTAACACATCCATTTCTTTACCCATCTTTTATTCATAGAAGAATTTACAACTTAAGTATTTATGAAAAAATTATCAATTTGTATTACGATTTTATTTATAAATATGCTGTATATTCAAATGAAGACTATGAAAATAAAATGTTACAAAAATATTTTGGACCAGATATTCCTCCATTAAGTGAATTGTATGATAATATCCAGATGCTGTTTATAAATCTTAATCCCATTTGGGCTGATAACCAGCCAGTGCCACCAAGTGTCGTTTACATGGGTGGTATTCACCAGCTCCCAGAAAAGGAATTACCAAAGGTACGTATAACTGTCTACAAGTTATTGTTTCTATAGATTACCATCCTTAATATTGAAGGATAATTAGAAACTTAAGTGTATTGTTTAAATATAATGTAATATATCAATATTGTTACACGAGAAAAATATTTTTTTTATTAACTACTAGCTTTACTTTTAACTGCCAAAATAATTATAAAATCAAATTTTGGAAGTCGTTTTTAACCTACATTGTCGTGTCGATTTGAAATTTTGCATCTAAATCCGAATAGCAAAATAATAATTTGGTACCATAAATCTTTTTCTTTTCCTTTTCTTCGATAGTAGTAATTAATTTGATCAAATTCTTTTGTACGATTTCTACACTACAGTAGGTTCGCTCGGGTTCGTCCCTAGTTACATGTTAATATTTAGTATAGATTTCTCAGAGATGAGATATTATCCCGCAGTAAAAAGTATCCTATATGTTGGCTCGGATAACCAGCTATCATCATATCAAATTTCACCAAAATCTATCCAGTGGTTATCCCGTGATGCGGTAACAGACAGACAGACAGACGAAAATTCTAAAAACTATAGATAAAGAAAAAAGTCTATTTCAATAAGATTTTCCAAAGAATATTTAATGTACAGATTCGGCTTCGTTATAATTTTATTATATGTATAGGTAACAGTATACCTTAGCCAACAGAGAGTATACCAATGATTCATACATTATTATTTTTTTTTTTTTTCAGAATCTTAAAACATATTTAGATTCGTCGGAGAGAGGTGTTATATATTTAAGTTTCGGAACTAATATATTACCACAAATGATGCCTTCTGATAAAGTAGACATTATGGTGAAAGTTCTTTCTAGCCTTCCTTACGATGTTCTGTGGAAGTGGAATGACGAAGAACTTCCAGGAAAGGCAGATAATATAAATATTTCTAAATGGTACCCACAATCGGATTTACTAAGTAATTGTTTTTAAAATAAAATAAAAAATGGATTAGAAAGCGTTATGCAATATGTATTTTATCTTAAATTTTCATTACAGGACATCCAAACGTTAAGTTATTCATCACACAAGCTGGTCTTCAATCGACTGATGAAGCAATATCTGCTGGTGTTCCACTTGTGGCAGTTCCAATGCTAGGCGATCAGTGGTACAATGCAGAAAAATACGTCAGACACGGAATAGGAACTAAAGTGGACATAAAATATTTAACTGAAGATGAATTTAGAAGTGCCATCGAGACTGTTGTTAGAGATAAAAGGTACGATAACTCGTAATACGATGAGGTACTCGATAGAGGTAATAATTTCAGTATATGTTAAATAAAACTATCTTTTCGGATTTTTTCGCGTATTTATTTTGATTTGTGGTTCCCGACGTTTCGATTGCTTTACAGCAATCATGGTCACGGGAGAGACTAAGGTGTTAGATGTCACAAAGGTATTATATAGTTGTTACAGACAACCTATAATTTCAGTACAGTAAATACTGGAATGCTTACCAAATGCGTTCTGATTTTATTTTGGAAATTTTTGACTGACGGTTATTTTGAAATTTAGCGGACTTAAAACGAGATAGAAACTATGGAAGTACGGCCAGATAGTGTAGTTAGCGTTTTAATTTAACATAGTAATCAGAAGACACGTACGTTAACTACAACGTACATACGTACGTTATGTACGTATACGTACTAGTATAGCTTCAAATTAATTAATTAATTAATTGGATGTTACTTTTTACTTAAAAATAGATTTAATTAAAGAAATATAATTATTTATAATCTTGATTAATCTTAATTAACCTTGAACTAAATAACAGGCTTAAGATAGCCTTCACAAGATAATCAAACTATACATAAAACACATATACATGCACATATAAAGAAAACATTCAATCATTAACATAGTTTAAATGATTGTAATTAATGTTATTTGTTATTATAATTTATTTTTATAGGTTACTAGCGACTCACTATTCACGCTGTCACTGTCCCTACTTACGCTTTAACGTTTGGTATAGATTTCTCAGAGATGAGATATTTTCCCGCAGTAAAAAGTATCCTATATGTTAACCGGGATACCCAGCTATCGTCATTCATCATATCAAATTTCATCAAAACCCTTCCAGTGGTTTTTCCGTGATGCGGTCACAGACAGACAGAAATTCTAAAAACTATAGATTCGGCCTCTGTATCGCTAATAATGTCTATTTTAATAAGATTTTCCAAAAAAATATTTAATGTTATTGATGTGATGTGATTTTACAAAAAATATGTACAATATTATTATATGTACGAGTATAGATAGTTTATTCTATATAAGGTCACGTAACCGTGATTCGTTTACTTATGAGTAACATAAATTGTAATTAATTTTATAAATCTAAATGTACATGAAGAGTAACTATTGACGCATAAGGGCGGTCCCTCACCGGGAGCATTCGCTTGTAATGTAACAGTTCAGATTCAGAGTGAGGGAGAAGAACTGATCATTACTACGAATAATATTAATATGCTCAGTTCTTCTCCCTCACTTACGTAATGCACGAATATGAACTGTTACATTACAGGCGAATGCTCCCGGTTAGGGACCGCCCTAATGTCCTCTTGACTGACCGATTGCGACTACTGCGGTCAATCTCACTGACAATGAGACTAGACAACTGCGCAGGAGATATTATAGTGCAGCGCGTGTACGCGCAGCACCAATGCAGTCTTTGTTTTCATTCACACTGTTTTTTAATAAAAAGTAAAGCACAAGACGACGCGTTTGGCTCAGTTTGTTATGACCCTACTTGCTATGTCGGCGGTCGCGGGTTCGAGTTCCGCTGGGGGCATTCATTTGTGTGATGACCACGAATGTTTGTTCTCCAGTCTTGGGTGTTTATATCTATAATATGTATGTATTTAGAGTTATATATGTGCAGTGTATCAACTATCTGGTATCCATAACACAAGCCTCGTGACTTACCATGGAACTAGATGGTGCTATGTGTTAATACCCGAAAATATTTATTAAAAAATATATCTAAATACGCAGTTTGAATCTAATCGTTATATACAAGAATTGGTTATTTAATATTATAAGATAGATATACTATTTTCCTAAACACCTTTTATTTTAATTTTCAGATATCGTGAAAATATATTGGAACTACGTAAATTGATACGTGATCAACCGGAGTCGTCTCTAGACCGTGCTCTGTGGTGGTCTGAGTATGTCATAAGGAACAAAGGCGCAAAACAACTAAGGGCGCGTGGTGCAAACATATCTTATTATGAATTTTTCGAAATTGAATTAGTACTAATTTTATTATCAATAGTATTTTTAGTTATAGCTATAGTTATAATAAGCCTAATATATTTGTATAGGTTTATATTAAGTTTATTTAGAACTAAGAAGAAGATTAAATTACATTAAACAAGAGAAATATTTATTTTTTATTTTTTAAGGTTCCCGTAAAATTTCCGTCCGTCTGTCATGTCTGTCTGTATGTCACAGACATTGTACTCGAAGACCATTAGAGCTACATTGCTGAAACTTACACTTGCTGACATACTTTTGCCCGCAGTTCCACTCTCGTAGTTTATTTATGATTTTACTCCTTTAGTAAAAGTTGCAACGTGATGTTACATATCCTATTTATAAATGAAGTTGAAGGGTTTGTGTCTCTGTACGTCTAAACCACAGGGTTCGATTTGAAAATTTTTCATACATATAATATTTATAGTCTATTCGTTAATGTAATTACTCTCGCTTCAAACGGGTGCATCTCAAGATGTTTATAATAAACAGTTTATGCCATACAATTTATTGCTTTATTTTAAGCCATTTAGACGACGCTATCCGATAAATCAATTCAACAGTTAGTTTTTTCCGAAATCAATGCAAGTTATTTATATATGTATATAAAACAAAGTTGTGTTAGTTACATCATTTATAACTCAAGAACGGCTGGACCAATTTTTATGATATTTGATTTTTTTGGATTTCTTTTAGTCCGGAATAGGATAATAAGTATTAAAACATCAGAAAAAAAAATTATATGGCCAACGCTGGCACCTAGCGATGAATCCGAGCGAAGCGAGGGTGAGCCGCTAGTTATGATATAATTTTTATCGGAATAAAAATTAGTCTAAAGCACTCGGCGGTAATGTAGCTTCCTTTTAGTGAAAAAAATTCAGAATCGGATCAGTTTCAGAGATTACTCCCCTTCATACCAAACTCATGAACATACAATCTTTACCTCTTTATAATATTAGTATATTTATAATAGTATTGATTTATTGAGGAAGGGTAAAAGCTAATATGTAAACCTTAATGTCGTTCAAAATTAACTTATTATTTTGTTTTGGGTTTATTTTCTCACTGGTGACTCACCGTCGTTTCGCTTCGGGTTCATCCCTAGACAAAAACAAGTCTATCCCACGGGAACCGTACATTTTTTCGGGATGATATTTTATAGCCTATAGCCTTCCTCAGTTAACGGTCTATCTAATTCAAAAATCGATTTTCAAATCGGATTAGTAGTTTCTGAGATTAGCGCGTTCAACCAAAACTCGAACTCTTCAGCTTTATAATATTAATATAGATTTTAATCTTTGAAGTTTATCAATCATAGATGATGAACTACCCCTAATTAGTTAATTAGGACTACAAATTACGTTTTTTCTCATATTAAGTATCTAATAAATATAAATAAATAAATATGTGGGTACATTATTAACATACAGCATCATCTAGTTCCATGGTAAGCTACGAGGCTAGTCTTAAACTATCTTCTTACCAAGTTTCATCTTTATCGGTTCAGTAGATCCAGAGATTACCTCCTACAACGTCACAAACTCACAAACTCATAAACTTTACCTCTTTATAATATTAGTATAGATAAAAGTTAGATAATGTTATCGCGAATTTGTTTAACAAAGACCTTTAAAAGCCTCGCACTGACATAATGAAACTTCCAGTAAATATTTTCTTTATATATATATATAAAATTTTTTTTCATATATATATTTTTCATATAATATATAAATATCTATTATTAAAAGATTTACTAAAATTGGTTTAGTTATTGAGTTAATATTAATTAAAATTCAAATCCCATCAATGAAAACAAAATTTAAAACTTTAAATAAAATTCTGCGTACTTTTAAATTTTTCATTCCATACTAATATTTACTTTAATAAAGGACTTACATACATTCATGTGTAATATGACAATAGTCATAAAATTTTATTACGAATTGCATTTTGTACGTGAAGGTACAAATTATACATATTTCATTTTACACTGTTCTAGATTAATGCACAGATAAAAAAACTTTTGATGTGAAAGATAAATATAAAACCTCATTCATAATAATCACTATACACTAATTATTTCAAAATTTTGTAAGCACGCCTTTAGGGAATTTTTGAAAGAAATTAACATCTGCAAAATTATTTGTAGTATAAATATACTTATTATATGTATACTTTTAACAAAAAAGGTATAACACATCGACTTCAAAATCACTTGTATGTATTGTATTCAGCCCTTTTTAATGTCCCACTGCTGGGCACGGGCCTTCCTTCAGTACGAGGGGGACCAGGCCAAAGTCCACCACGCTGGCCAAGTGCGGATTGGCGGACTTCACATGTCTTTCGAAAACTTGCTAGGTTCTTTCATACATGCAGGTTTAATCACGATGTTTTCCTTCACAGTAAGGCAAGCGGTAATCATGTCAGAAAATCACTTAAAAGTAGCTATTCCACCTTTTGGGGTAGATTTTCATTAACTTAAGCCTTCTAAAGTAGCGCTCTTTCGAATTTCACTTAAGCCTGTTGAGGTGCTATAGCATAGATCAAAAGTAGCCGAAGAAGAATAAGCTGGTGTTTAAGGACGTTAATCTGAAATAAACTAGTAATTATTACAAACAATATAATAAAACCCTAAAAATCTTTTAATATTCTTTGTATATCCTATAAATAAATATATCATAATAAATATTCAATAGGGCAATGGTATCCCAGTGGCAACGCGCTCGCAATCTCTGATATTTTCATGTGCGAATCATTTCCAACACATTAAACACTTGCCTTACGGTGAAAGAAAACATCGTAAGGATTAACATTTCTAAAAGAACCTAGCAAGTTTTCGAAAGACTTGTGAAGTCCGCTAACCCGCACTTTGTCAGTGTGGTGGACTAGGACCTGATCCCCCTCGTTTTAGCGGGTGAGGCCCGTGCCCAGCAGTGGGATATTAAAAAGAACTAAATATATACAATACTAATATATAATGTATAATTAACTAATTAACAAACAGTGGTAGCCCAGCGGTAACGAGCTCGTTTAGGAAACTGAGTGAAGCGGGTTCAAATACCTAATCTCGAACTTCTGATATTCCTATGTGCGAATCGTTATCAACATTATTATCACATGTGTTACGACGAAGGAAAACATCGTGAGGAAACCTGCATGTCTGAGAGAAACTGCGTCTCTGAGAGAAACAGCGTGGTGGACTATGGCCTGAACTCCACTTATATTCAATGATTGGAGGCCGTACCCAGCAGTGGGACGTTAAAAAGGACTGAATACAATTAACCAATTAAAAAAAAATACCCTATTATTTAAATTAATAAAAAATTAAAGAACGGCTGCGTTTCAAGGTTATTTATTATACAAATTATTATTTAAATTAATTTTTGAATGTCAAGCTAACAATTTATAGACTGTTAAAGTGTTATTAGTTGTACTTAAATATAAGACCTTAATATTTCATTCTTAGGAACATAAATAAAAGCTTTGCTGTGTCATTATTGATTGTTAATTGAACTAACTTATTCCATTGTTAAGTTGGATGTTTTAGATAATCGAATAGTCTAAGAACATGATCGTGCCATTGATATAAGGCGTGATCGACGATTAAATATAAAGGGTTATATTTGTCCAATCTGTGTTAAAATTTTGCCTTCAAATTATCTATAATAAGGAAATATTCAAAAAGTGATAAGAAGATAATAAGAAGATTGTGTTATCTGATTACTACTATAATTGCCAAAAATTGTGTGTATGTGAGTGTATTATTTGCCCAATTGCCATACCGCACGGTTCACCACCCACCGAAGTGGGTCATCTCCCTCTGTCTTAGTTACCCCAGGTCATATTCCCCCTCCCCTCCCCCCATGCGCGCTCACCTTGTCGTGGCTGGGTTCTCAGTCGCGTCCGGCAGCTCAGCCGGGCGCGAAGCCAAGGAACGCACAGGGCGGTGGCCCGGTGGTCGGCTGGTCGGTGGGTGGTGTACCATGCGGGTTGCTTCTGGTACTTCTCTGATAGCAGAGTGGACTGTGGAGCAGCCCCGTGGTCGTTGTGGTCTGCTTCGGCAGACCTGCCATCGTGGCGTCGTGGTTGAGTGCGTGAGCGATCCTGCGATGCCCCATTAAGACGGGGGAGGTTTTGTTGGATTTTAGTGGGTAGTACTTGCTATTCTAGCCGGTGAGTCTGTCTGGTGTATGTCTACAGGTGCTACGCGTAACATTAAAAAAAAGGTCATATTCCCCCTGTTATTATCTTTTCATAGTTATTATCATATCATAAATATATCTACATTAAAATAAGTCGCTAAGTACTCGTTATCTGAACAATTCGTTTAGTTTAATTTAATTTTGTTTTTATTTTTCAATAAGCTTAATATAAATCTACATATATAACTAATGATTGCTATAGATAAGGCTACAGCTAGAAGTACTACTATTAGAATAATTAGCACAAGTTCAACTTCCAAGTATTCAAAATACGATATGTTTGCACCACGCGCCCTCAATTGTTTTGCGCCTTTGTTCCTTATGACATACTCAGACCACCACAGTGCACGGTCTAGAGGAGACTCTGGCTGATCACGCATTAGCTTTCGAAGTTGCATTATGTTTTCACGATACCTGAAAGTCAAAATCCTACAGTAAAATATAATTAGATAAGAACAGATTAAAAAGATAAAATAAATTAAAAGAATGCTGAAAGAAATTATTTATAGTTTAGTTTTAATGAAATTGTATCACTTAAATTAAACTATTATTTAGCTTTAAATTTAGCGTTAATTAAAACGTTATTACATTTATTTAAGTTTATCAATACATAGTATAAAAGAAAGTCGCTTCCCGCTGTCTGTCCCTATGTATGCTTAAATCTTTAAAACTTCGCAACGGATTTTGATGCGGGTTTTTTAATAGATAGAGTGATTCAAGAGGAAGGTTTATATATATAATACACAAATATTATAATACAGAAAAGCCGACAAATTCAAAGATTTGTATTTCATACTAACCGTTAAAACGTACCTAGGGACGAACTCGAGCGAAGCGAGGGTGAGTCACTAGTTATTTTATATGTATTTACTGTCTTTTGTTTGCTTTTTAATTCTTACAATAAAATGCGATTGGTAAAATATGACATGACTAAAATTAACAGAGATGCAGTATTTAAATTCCTTAATAGGTAACCTAAATACTTCTTACTTCCTATTATTCGATTCGATTTTTTTTTAAATTATTATACCTCTTCTCAGTCATTAATAACAGTCTCGATAGCATTTCTAAATTCATCTTCAGTTAAATGTTTTATGTCCATTTTAGTTCCTATTCCGTGTGTGACGTATTTTTCTGCATTGTACCACTGATCGCCTAGCATTGGAACTGCCACAAGTGGCACACCAGCAGATATTGCTTCATCAGTCGATTGAAGACCAGCTTGTGTGATGAATAACTTAATCTTGGGATGTCCTGTAATGAAAATTTAAGACAACATACATATTGGACATTTACATATTATATATTTTGCATTATACGCAAACACCATTTTTAAAATATTAAACTTTAAACAATGATGGGGAATTTTAACGTAAATATTTGACCTAGAACCACCAGTTTCACTTAGAGATTTTGAAAAAAATCTTAATGAAATGTACTTACTTAATAAATCCGATTGTGGATACCATTTAGAAATTTTTATATTATCCGCCTTTCCTGGAAGTTCATCATCATTCCATTTCCATAAAACATCATAAGGAAGGTTAGAAAGAACTTTTACCATAATTTCTAATTTATCAGAAGGCAACATTTCTGGCAAAATATTAGTTCCAAAGCTCAAATATATAACGCCTTTCTCCGAAGAATCTAAATATGTTTTAAGATTCTAAAATTAAAAATTGATTTATTACTCAAAAGTTACATAGATAAATGATGTATTATAAAATATATTTTGATTCCTTATCCAAGAATTTTTACTCACAAGTTCTTATTATTTTAATAATATTATGAATATAAAAGTGCGTCTCTTAGATTCTATTGGTAAAGGAACAACAGATCGAGGTCATTTTTGCGTCGAAATAGTTAAAGAGTTGGAGAGAGATATATGCAACTCTTTGTCTTTGTTTTTACCGTATTCCGCGGAAGATTAGTTTTTTACAAAAAGTTAGGTAGTTTAGGGTGTAAAGTTTATCATTAACCTACACTGTACCTTTGGTAATTCCTTTTCTGGGAGCTGGTGAATACCACCCATGTAAACGACACTTGGCGGCACTGGCTGGTTATCAGCCCAAATGGGATTAAGATTTATAAACAGCATCTGGATATTGTCGTACAATTCACTTAACGGAGGAATATCTGGTCCAAAATATTTTTGCAGCATTTTATTTTCATTATCTTCACTTGTATATGTAACATATTTATAGCAAAACTCATAATATAAATGAACAATTTTTTCCCAAATGCTTAAATTGTAAATTCTTCTAAGCATAAAGGATGGGTAAAGAAATGGGTGTGATAATGATCCTACTATATCATGATTGTAAAAATATCCTCCCAAAGAACTGACTAATATCACTGGTGCATTGAACTTATGTGAAAAAGCTACAGCTGGAAGCATAATAGCTTCTACAAAAATTAAATCAAAATTGTCTTTATCCTTGGATAATAATTCCTGAACTTCTGCAGTTTGTAACTGAGCTTCTAATATAGATAATGTTACTGAAGAAAGTCTTTGCAACTCTGAAATACTTGGTACGTCCTGGTCAACTTTATAATTGGCTTGGAAGGCTTTCTGTAATATTTGATAGGATGTATTTCGTACATCTATTTCTTTATAATTTTCGGGCGCCGCTCCTTTAGGATAAGCTGGATCAGTCGTTATCACAGTTAGGTTATGACCTCTTTTGGCGAGTTCTTGAGTAAGTTTACGAAAAACCACTTGGTGACTAATAGATGGTATAGGAAACACTCCTAATATTTTTGCAGATTGTACACACAGCACGTTTAGAAAACATAAAATTAATATCGTTTTAAGCATCATCTTTTAAAGTCTACTGTGTTAATGAAACTTTTAAATAATATTCATTTAAAGCCAATGAATATCTTTATATACGTGATCCTAATCAAATAATATAACGTACTAATCGTTATTTTACCTGCGTTATTGATAAGAGTAAATATCTATTACGTCGCTAAAAATATGCTTACAATTTTTTTTTTGTGCTTATCTGCGATCAGTCCCAAACTATAAGCAGATTTGTTCCCTGTCATCCTTATCGTGCCCAAGGAGCTCCCCAGCAGGAGACACCTCATCCTTCACCATCTGTCACCAAGTTTCTGTATGTCATGGCGTTTCAGTCGTTTAGTGTAACTGATATTTGATAGTGCGGTAGCTAGGTCATTTGGGTGGTTTTCCAGCCGTGTTTTATATTTATTCCCTGTTAGTTTTAACTCCTCCTTAACAGTTCTTATGCTCAGAGCTTCATGGATCTCTGTGTTGGTGATGAACCATGGTGCATTTGAAATAGTTCTTAAGATACCATTTTGCAGCCTTTGTATTATGTTTAGATTGGAGTCGCAAGCACTTCCCCACAGCTGTGCGCCATACATCCATATTGGTTTTAGGATCGTTTTGTATATCAGCAGTTTGTTATCGATAACAAACTGCTTACAATTAGAATGAAAAATATACTGTAGGACTATTTTAAGCTGAAACATATAATTTTATCAAGGTTTAAGAATTCTAATAGGGTAATATTTTGCAGATATAAGCATGCAAGTAAATAAGTTGACTCACGTAGAATAATTACTTACCTACCTAATTGAATTATGCTGATATTTTAATAATAATAAATGAGCTGTTGGTTAGTGGTGATACCACGGATCTGTGACCTCCAAACAATATCTGTGCCCCACCTTTTACTTTTCTTCAGGGGCTGTCCAGAGTAGAGGACAACAGCCAAGTGCTCGAAAAGATTGAAGTTCTCAATCTGGATAATAACGGGAAACCTGCTCACGAGCACTCTCACGGTGGTGAAACCGGTGCACACCTCTCGACATCCTTAGCCGATGACGTTGATGTTGTGTTCGATGCATTATGCCGCTGTTATTGTAAACTAAACTATTAAAAAAACGGATGTACGGTAATTTCATCCAATGGTTCAGTTTTGTAGCAGATATGAATCATAGGTGTTAGCGGTCAACGCTACTTCCTAATAAAGTGTAAGATAATGCTGAGTTTTTTGTACATTGTGATCGACTCAATAAAGTTAATTACTATTTTTATGTATGTAATAGTTTCTGAGTAGTAGCCCGGGATTGGGAAGTTGGCGGTGTTACACTTCCTGTGCTTTAGGGAGCAAAAAAAGTCATCGGTCCTGCGCCTGTCTAAATAATCGTGTCGAAGTGTCGTTCCACCAGAGCTTGAAAGTGAAAGGAAAATAGAGTGGACTTTTCTTTGCGCGCATCATTCATCATCATAATTTATCTTATACACTATAAAATTTCCTGCGAAAATGGCTAGTCTCAGTGAGATTCTCCGCCGTGACACAAATCATTGATATTACCGTTCAGATATGGTATTCTGAAAACATTGTAACCCTTGGTAAAACAAAAGTGTTTCTATTTGTCAACTACACATAATATGCAACATTGAATATTAATATTAAATAAATAAATTAATGTTTACAACATTCATCATTATGATTTAGTAAATAATGCTGCTGTTGATGTAGTGTGTAAAGAAAACTTGATTGTAACGTGGTGACAATGCGAGTTCCAAGAATACATGTCTTTTACATTAACTCACATTAAGCAAATAATAATAAATAATATAAAGATATATAGTATTCCTGAGTCAAAACGAAGCTTTAACATATTTTTTGATATAAGTAATACTCAGACAGTACACAACAGGCATACTTTAAAGGGTATAATTTTTTTCTTCACTTAAGTGTACTATAATCAAAACAAAATCATTGAATGGTATACTCTCAATTTGGGCTCCATATCTATACAGATAAATAAAATTGAAGTGTTTGTTTTTAATGTCAAAATAACAGCTTAATACTAAATGCATATGGAATTATATACGGTACTTATAAGAAAAACGCATTTTTTTTAAAGTTTTGTCTGTCTGTCTATTTGTTCCGGCTGATCTCCGAAACGGCTGAACCAATTTTAAGGTTAAAAGTAACTTAGGCTTACTTACTACTTACTTTTATTTTAGAAAAAGAGTTAGGGGTTCGCTCAAAAAAATTAAAACGTACCTAGGGACGAATCCGAGCGAAGCGAGGGTGAATCGCTAGTCATATATATAATAACTTTTACGAGTTAATACAATCTTCGAGGAGACACGAAGAAGTCATTATTACAAATTAACTAAAATTCTTAATTTTATCTAACCAAAATGACTGAATTAAAAAATAAAACCCCTAATAAAACCATTTCGGGTAATTAGATAGCTTCATACTTTTAATATCAATTACATTTTACTTAAACCCTCGGTTAAAATTTCATTTTATCCAATTACTTTGGCCAAATTTAATTTTGACTGACATTTATGAGACAAAACTCGCTAATTATGTTAAACCTAGTTTGGACTGTATTTTATAGTCAAATGTTTTTTTTTATTGTACAGTGCTACAAGGATCATTTGGCTCTTGGCCGAAATCAGAACTAACACCGCCATCTTGTAAAGCGTCACTTTTGAGAGAAGTTGGAGTTGATGTTCGTTGTTGATATTTCGTGCTTTTATTTCAATAAAAATATCTCAAAATATAAAATGGTGTTAGAGAGGTTAGGAGGTTTTTTTTTTATAAATAAAAAACCCTAATTTCACACCCACGCTCTCATGTCAATGTCACCTAAGTGCCTAATGATCCTTGTAGCACTGTAACATGGTATACAATATACATACGGTACAGTTAAAATTAAAAAGTTCCATATAATATCCATGTCTGTTTTAATTTTTTATTTTTAGTATAAATATATAATCTATTCATTAATCTACATTGAAGGCATTCATTATTATATATGTATTACAGAAAATTACTACAATAGTTTTTTATGTTAGGACAATTCTATGAGTTAGGTTAATCTGAACCGTGTCTTTTTCTAAAACAGAACAGAACAGGTCTTTGTCATAAAATTCAAATATTATGCGAGCAGTTCTTTTCAAATCAAACTTATTTTGCATCAATAATATTATTGATGATATCAAAATTACTAACTTAAAAATTACTACAGTTACAGCACAATAATGTCAAATAACGAGTGTATCGTTATGGGGACTTTGGCGTCAATTTTTCGTGTTTCAAGGATTTACGGAATAGCACCAGTTAATTTGACTCCTTTGGATGAAGCACATTCTCGCCTTTCATCGTCAAATGCTTATCGTGCCTCGGCCTCTCAGAAGATTTGCATTTGTAGCAGTATCGTTGTCGTCATATATTGTAAGTATTTTTTTATTTAAATTGAATTATTATTAGAATATTAATGCTTTATTGTGAATGATGTTGTTTTGTTTTTATCGTCGTTTTGTATAATTCCGAATCCTTCCGAATTCTATATTGAGCCACAAAGAGATTGGTTGAAAGAAGATTGTATATTGCAGAGATGTAGATGTTGATATGGATGTATGGCGTGACGCGAATGGATAAAGAAATGAAAATCTATACTAATATTACAAAGCTGAAGAGTTTGTTTGTTTGTTTGTTTTGTTGAATGCGCTAATCTCAGGAACTACTAATCCAATTTGAAAAATTCTTTTTGCATTAGATAGTCCGTCAACTGAGGAAGGCTATAGGCTATATATCATCCCGGAAAAATGTACGGTTCCCGTGGGATGGAGTTGTTTATTTCTAGGGACGAACCCGAAGCGAAGCGAGGGTGAGTCGCTATATTAGAGAAAGTGATTACTTATTTTATCCATGGACATGGTTGTCGTGGTACTATCATATCATGCGGTGGTATGGATGATTTGTATAAAATAGAACATGAATAATAAGGGGAGTAAGCCCGAATATGACGAATGATAGAGATGAATCGAGGAACAGTGCATACTGCACGCACTCCACATAGGTGAGATTAGATCAAGAAGGAAAAGGGGCGACATAAGATGATGTGCTAAGTGGAATAGACTGTTAAGTTGATAAAAGTGTGATCAAATATTGTATTCAAAATGAAACTTGACTGTGGCATATTCTGCGACAGGAATCTTAAAAAATATATACATATCTATAATAATTAATTAAAATTTTTAGTGATGAGCAACATCGCGAGAATTGTGTATTTTAAAACTTATGAAACACTATTACAACGTCAAATGGTGAAGACTTTATTTTGGTCAGTAGTATATTTTGGTCAAATTCTTTGTAACAGTATAATAATATTAATGACTGCCTTCGGAGGTTATAATAGAATGATGCGGTTAGTGGATTACTTATACACTTTAGAAAAGGTTCGTAAGTTTTTGAATATAGATATACAATTATATCTACATAAATGTGGGATTGAGGATACCAGAAATGAAACTATGTATCACCTTAATACGTTTATTACTGCTATCTTCTATATATTAATAATGCACATGCAGCTCGCTTCCTCTCAAAATCAACCGTCCACACTGAATCAATCATGGCCGAACACACTCTATCCCTTTCACTATTTCTTCCTTTCATTCACACTTCACAGATAAAACAATAACTATTTATATTTAAAACATTCATCCCACATAAATATATGTATGTAAATTGTAAATACTAATCCATAGTATAGGGGCCAATGTTATTATACTCTGTTAAACTATTAAATTCTTCATATAAATCAAAATTTAGACCTTGTATTTTCTTTTCTAGGCAACAATAATAAGTTATTGTATTTATACATATTTATATTTTTTTTATTTCTAATCATCAGCTTGGCTTAAATTCACGACGCTGTTAATATATTAGACGTCCATTGGCAAATATATACCAGACCATTACTAAATCAAAAACTTTCCAAATGCCTTTAAAATCATCCACTCATATTCTAAAATGATCGAACTGCATTGTTTTAAGTCTTTTATTCATGAACTTGAGAATTATTTCAGCTAAATTTATCCATAGCGGATTCCTTTTCCTAGCTTTGTGTTTTTGTATCACCTGCGTTTAAACATGGATCATCTAAATTTAGCGTAGCCTTAGCTGAAATAATGCTCATGTTTACATTTCATTTTATAGTAAGTTCTCTAAGTCTTGTTAAAGAGTAAGAAGATTCAGGAAAACCTTTATCCAATTTTCAGCTAAACTGGAAAATGAGTAACAACTATGCAAATATTAAAATAAAATATTCCAAAGTAATTTTTTGGGGTTCCCTATTGATCATTTATTTTATTGGTGCCATCTTTGTTTCTATACCTTTATTGGACTACGAGTATCCCAAACAAAGTAAGTAGGTGGTTTAGGTTTCTAATTTTATCCATCACAGATTCCTCTTCCAAGATGGGTGTTTTTTATTACCTGCGCTTAAATATGTTTAATATAAATTTATTTATTTTTTCAGTGTCTCTTCTGTTAACTTATGTATTCGACTTTAATTCGCGAGTCTTCACAGTGCTATTGCAGTTGCAATTTGTGTTCCTTGTGTGCTTAGTGAATAAAACGGTCGATGTTCTACAGGAGCAATTACAATCACTCATTTTGAAACCAGAAATACATAGTAAGTTTTAGGTATACATATCGTTATATTCTGTGAGTTCTTGGTATAGAAATTAAAGTACGTTTTCTGCACTATAGATTACATAAAAAAAATTATATGTTGGGGCATTAACACACAGCACCGTCTAGTTCTATGGTTAGCTACGAGGCTTGTATTATGAATACCAGATCATTGATACACTACATATGTATATATAACTTTATAAATACAAACATATTATAAATATAATATAAATATAAACACCCATGACCAGAGTATAAACATCGTGCACATCACACAAATGAATGCCAGTGGGACTCGAAACCGCGACCGCCCGCACAGCACGTAGGGTCACTACAAACTGAGCCAAACGCGTCCTCAAATGACACGATAGATAGAAAGACATTTTTCACCACTCTCAACATGACTTTACTCCACTTTTCTTCACTTTTACACTTCTTCTCTTAGCTCCGAAATTCAACTGATTTCTTGACACATACTCAAAGAACTAATTATAGTATTCGAATATTCTAAGCTTTTTTAATGATTTTAGTTCCTTTCTGGAAAATGTTTTGTTTCTCTCTTACACACGGAAATTTACGATTAAAGTGGTTACATGAATCGTAGGTCTTCTGTCTGTTTAATTATTAATATCAATGTCGATATAAATCTTTGGACCATTTTAGAACATAAGCATAATCGGTATTATCATCAAATATTTCTATCTCAGCGTGCGTATACGAGATGAGACTTCCAGAAGAAGGTATTCTAAGTGCAAACCAACATTAGCTTTAAGTATCACCATATATGACTAAAGTTGATTATTTCTCTTATTTTATTTTGCACATCTTTCACTTGATGAACAATATATTTTGCAAGTTTGAAATGTCAATGAATGTTCAGACGATAAAAAAGGTAAATTGTTTAGACGAATATCAACTCAAAAATATCAACTCAAAATTTTAACTTTAGAAATCTAGAAATAAAGCAAATATAAAGCGAACGATAATAATACAAGACACTTTTGTCATATTCTTAAATTATGACAATATTATATTTTACTCGACTCTAAGACATGTTACTAACATGTTTTTGAGTCGAGGGCATGTCATTCCATAAAAACTAAATGGAGCCATTTATGACGATGTAAATCATTTGGGTGTCTTGCATATATCATGTCAGGATTATCAAATTACTGGCCAAAGTCAGGACCTGCTAGTAAAACTAAATCTTCTGTACAACAAGAATGTACATCACCATTTTGTGCGTTCAATTTAATAATAATAATAGATATAATGGCATTTCGTTTCATAATTAAAAAAGAAATCGCATCAACATTTTTAAATGGTCGCTATCTATCTCTGCCTGTAATGTAATGTAAATTGGACACGTTTTTCGCACTTAGACTCGCATTTGGTCCGTTGTATGTTACAAATCCTGGCTAGTTCAGCCAGCCTAATTCTGTCCAAAAGTACAGAAGTTTCTTGGGAAATTCACAAGCTTCGCGGAGTGACCTCATTAGTCTGAGGATTTCATTACGTTGAGAAGTTACCGCTACGCATTCCACAGCGCTGAATCTTCAGCGCTGACACACCCTCTGCACAGAGGACTGTCCGTTGCGCCGATGTTCAAAATGGCTCATATGGGCTTTAAACTTTTCTTAACATTTATCGTAAATTCGTAACAAAAATACAAATATAATGCCATTATTGTATTTCAGCAACACTTGGTAATAAAAATGAAAACTCTGTACATATAACAATACGGAATCTTCATTACATCTATAAATCATTATGCCAACTAGTTAAAAAAATTGACGACGAAGAGGGAACTATTAATTTTCTTATATTTATGTTTAAAATAATTGATATAATGCATGCAATTTATATTTTAGTAGAAGAACCAGGTTAGAATAACTTTTTATTGTAAGTATTATGTATTTTATAGCATCCATTTAAAGTCTGAAACCAGCGCTTTTGCTGAAGATCTTAATTTTTGATACTTCTTGACTAAGTTAAAATTAACTGCAAAAGTAAAATTTTCATAAACTACCATAGAAAAATATACCAGATTCACCAGATCAGTTGAAAGTCATTGTTATCAATAAAAACAGTCAAATACCAATGTTGTTATTATTTGGCAATCTTACACGAAAAGTCTTAGGCAATTTTCAATTTATTGAATTTCACTTAAATTCGTGCCATGCTACGTTTAAATACTTCTAATTGATAACTTGTTCACACAGGGTATAGGATTTTGCAGGTAATATGGATTATTTATATAGGAGCTACATTGACTTTACCGATAGAGCTGTGTCATCAGACTGTTAATAAGGTAATAAATAACATACTTTAACATACTAATATTATAAAGCTGAAGAGTCTGTTTGCTTGTTTGGTTGAACGCGCTAATCTCAGGAACTACTAATCCGATTTGAAAAATTCTTTTTACATTAGATAGCCCGTTAACTGAGGAAGGCTATAGGTCGGAAAATATCATCCCGGAAAAATGTAAGGTTTCCGTGGGATAGATTTGTTTTTATCTAGGAACGAACCCGAAGCGAAGCAAGGGTGAGTCGCTAGTAACATATAAAAATAAAAAACATATCATACTAATTGAATTATGACGAGCTGATTTTAATTTTAGTGTTTGCGCAAATGTAACAAATTAACTTAATAAACAACTACTAGTTTCTTCAAAATCCAACAGCGAATTCAGTTTTTATGAATATATTTATCGACTTACCCTCGCTTTAGTCGGTTGTGTCTCTTGTTTTTTATTTTTGTTTTTTATTAGCCACTAGACAGCGCCACTATTGGGAATTTTTTTATTACTATCAAGTCTATGCGCTACATCAGTTGATAGTTTATCTGTATTCTAATTTTCATCCAAATTCATCTAGCGTTTCAGCATAAGAGTAACAAATATACATACACACATACATACATACAAACTTTCGAATTTAGTATAATTATGTGATTTCTTGTATGCAGTTTCAGATTATTCGAGTTTCAGTTAGTCATCTAATATGTCTATCAACTAAAGGAGACGCGAGAGAAGAATTATATGCTTTTTCTAATCAGCTAATGCAAAATGCGCCTAAATTTTCTCCACTAGGCATGTTCACGTTCACAAGACAACTTTTACTGGGAGTAAGTTATGCGTTGGCTTGATAACTTGTAAAAATAAAATAAAGAATTTAATTTTAAATATACTAATAATAATCTCTTATTTTTAGACGGTTGGTGCATTAGTTTCATATTTAGTAATAATACTTTAAAACTATTTGTAATTGAAATGGAAAAAGAAGTAAGCTGTAACATTTTTCGCACGTTCTTCTCTACAAGTAAAATATATGCTGTTCTCAATGTATTTGGTTTCATTTAGTAATAAAGTAACTACAATAATATATGTACGTTGTTTCATTTCGTCCCGATAAAAAGTGAAGATTCGTACGAGAAGACATTCTATGAACTTGGTTTACTTAAAAGTGAAAATGCATCAAAAATATTGATACAAAAATATCAAAAAGATCAATAGCATGATAAGATAAATTATATATATATGGCCATCATTTACCGAAGCTTTAAAAGTATTTTTTAATATTAGAAAGACTTAGACAGATCCCATAATCCCAGGCTTCATATCTATACTAATATAATATTATAAAGCTGAAGAGTTTGTTTGTTTGTTTGTTTGTTTGTTTGGTTGAACGCGCTAATCTCAGGAACTACTAATCCGATTCGAAAAATTCTTTTTGCAATAGATAGCCCGTTAACTGAGGAAGGTTATAGGCTAAATATCATCCAGGAAAATGTACGGTTCCCGTGGGATAGATTTGTTTTTGTCTAGGGACGAACCAGTAATAGTCCAGTAAAATTACTGTGCCTCATAGAGCACGATAATCCCTCGGTCTTGCGCTTGATCGCTCAGCAGTCGTGTCGAATTGTCACCCCACTGAATTTTAAGAGTGCACTTGTGTTTGCGTGCATACTTGTGTACTATAATATTTCCTGTGCAGATGGCTAATCTCAGTGAAATTATCCACCGTTAACGAAATTAATCAGATGGCATTATCGTTCGGATGTGGTGTTCTGAATATATAGTAATCCTTTGTACCTACAAAAGTTTTTCTATTTATTAGTTACAAATTAAATATGCAACATTAAATATTAATATTAAAGAAATAAATCAATATTTACAACATTCATCATTATGACTTAGTAAATAATACTGCTATTGACTTAGTTAGTGTGTAAATAAAACTTGATTGTCACGTTGCGTAATGTCTAATGACAACGAATGCCTAATATGTTCCAATATTAAGCAAATAATATATAAATAATATACAGATCAAACAGTATTTTTTAGCCAAACCGAAGTTATTTTGATATTAAAAAGATTCAGTCAGACAGGCATTATAATCCCAGTGTGCCTGTTCTTTAAAAAAAATTTTCTTCCAAAAACATTGAATGGTACACTCTCGATTTGAGACCCATGTCATGTATAAAATAGCTTCTATATTAATTATCGACATGATATGAAGAAGTCATGGTATAACTAAAACGACTAAAATAAAAATAAAAAAACTACTAATAATACTACAGACTTTTAATATCAATTGCGTTTTACTTAAAACTTCGGTTCAAAATTTAATTTGGCCTACAAACCTAGCCAATTATGTTTAAGACAAAACTATTTTGCACCGTATTTTATAGTCAAAAGTGGTAAAGTCAAAACATAGTATACATACGTTATGGTAAAAATTTCCACATAATATACTTATTCATATCTTATAAGCTTTTAAAGTATAAAAATTATTAAGAAAAAAATAAAAATCGACTTCAAAAAAAGCACTAAAAAGTAAAAAATAACTGATTGGTAGTTTTCACTTACTATAGAATCAGGTATTTTCGAAATCGGCGTGCTTTGATTTGTATCGGCTAGCACCGACTTGACTGAAGACTGACAAACTAAAATTCGCTTTTATTAGTAACACTAAAAATTCTGGCTAAAAATCCGAATCTAACGTATTGGGCTTGTCAAATCAAACAAAATGAAAACTACTGGGCCAAACTATGTATGTTAAATTTTTATGGGACCGAATGGCAACTATTCCGCATCAAACTAAAGAAGAATCACGTAAATCGGATCATAAATTTCAGCGTAATCGGTGTACATACATAAAAAAAAAATACCAATCGAATAGAGAACCTCCTCCTTTTTGAAGTCGGTTAAAATTAACAAAAATACCTATTTACCTTATCTATTCATCTATCTACAGTGATAGCATTAATTATTTATGTATTAGAGATAATTACTACAATATGTTAGAACAATTCTATGAGTAACGTCAAATTGGACAGTCTTTTTTTCGTCATAAAATTCAAATACATACTATGAGAGCAATTCTTTTACGATTGGTTAAGCTGTTGAAACAATTAAACTCATTTTGTATCAATAATATTATTGATGATGTTTAAATTACTAGCTTAAAAATGACTACAGTTACAGCACAATAATGTCAAATAACGAGTGTATCGTTATGGGGACTTTGGTGTCAATTTTTCGTGTTTCAAGGATTTACGGACTAGCACCAATTAATTTGATTCCATTGGATGAAGCACATTCTCGCCTTGCATTGCCAAATGCTTATCGTGCCTCGGCCTCTCGAAAGATTCACATTTGTAGCATTATCGTTGCCGTCATTTATAGTAAGCAATTTTTTATTTAAATTGGATTATTATTAGAATATTATAGCATTGTTGATTTGTTTATATCATTGTTTTGTCTGATTCGGAGTATTGAGCTACAAAGGGATTGGATGAATGTAGATTGTATGTTGCAGTGATGTAGATATTGATATGGATGTATGGCGTGACGCGAATGGATAAAATAAGAAATGAATATATTAGAGAAAGTTATTACTTAGTAAATGCGGAGGTAAGAAGTACAGAAGACCGAAGAAGAAAGACCGAAGACAGTATGGATGAATTGCATAAATAGAAAATGAATAATGGGAAAGTAAACTCGAATATGAGGAATGATAGAGATAAATCGAGGTAAAGTGTGTAGTGTAACGATCCTACATAGGTGGGATTAGACCTAGAAGAAGAGAAAGTTGGCGGAACAATATAAGTTGTAGCATATTCTGCGACAGAAATCTTGAAAATAAATATACTTAACAATTAATTCATATTTTTAGTAATGAGCGACTTCGCAAGAATTATGTATTATAAAACTTATGAAATGCTATTACAACGTCAAATGGTGAAGAGTTTATTATGGTCGATAGTATATTTTGGTCAAACTTTTTGTAACAGTATAATAATATTAATGACTGCCTTCGGAGGTTATACTAGAATGAAGCGATTAGTGGAATACTTATACACTTTAGAAAAGGTTCGTAAGTTTTTAATTAAAAAATACAATTATACATATATACCTAATACCTTTAAACGAGCAATTATTCTTGTGTATTTATTTATTTATTTACTTGTACTGGCGATCTCGGAAACGGCTCTAACGATATCGCTGCAATTTGGCATGTGGGAGTTTTCAGGGGCGAAAAATCGATCTAGATTAGTCTTATGTTTGGGAAAATGCGTGTTTTCGAATGTTTATGCGGTTTTCTTTCGCATTATTCCACGCAAAATATGGTCGATAATTCCGCATGCTCGGGCGTAGGCATCGTGGTCAAGCGGCCAAGGGGTAAGATTGACAATCGTAGGTCCGGGTTCGAATTCCGGTCGGATACATGTTTTAACTTTTTTTTTTGGGTTTTTTTCGTATTTATTCAATTTTTTAGGTTTTTTTACAGAAAATTATACTTTTGGTCAAAAACTCCGAGCGAAGCTTGGTCGCCCAGGTACTGTGTATTTATGTAAATACCAATTCTAGTGTAAGGGTCAATTTAATAAAACTATTAAGTTCTCGAAATTTTATTTGCCACGTATTTGAATGGGACAAATTTTGAAATCGCTGATTTACGTGTTTTAATTATAATTTTAGCTAATAATTTATGACATAAATAATATAATCAAATTTTAAATAAAGAATAGACAAAAAAAAATACAAAAATATATTTTTTTTTATTTTAAACGTGATAAGAATGTTCGTCCACGTATAAATTAAAATTTAGACTTCGAGTTTTCATTTTTAGACAATAACTAGCGACTCACCCTCGCTTCGCTCGGGTTCGTCTCTAGGTTGATTCCCCATACAAACCTGCATCCCCATTTTCACCCCCTTAAGGGTTGATTTCTGGAATAAAAACTATCCTATCTCCTTTCCAGAGTCTCAAACTGTATTCTTACCAAATTTCATCTAAATCGGTCCAGTAATTTCGGAGCTTATTCGGTACAAACAAACAAACAAAAAAATCTTTCCTCTTTATAATATTAGTATAGATTATTATAAATACAATAAGCACCTAGCGACGCACCAAAGTAAAGCGAGGGTTGCTAATTAGATTTCTAACTTTAAAATCATTATACCAGCCTTAGAAGTGAAATGTTTATTTAAACATCTACTTAATACATATTATATTATGTACGACTCACCCTCGCTTCGCTCGGGTTCGTCCCTAGTTACGTTTTACTGCTGAACTGAGCTAAACGTTGATAAGTCAGTCTGTGAGTCGCGAGTAGTGAATAAAAATAGTAATTGCGAATGTACCTTAGGTAATAGACGTATAATATTGCGAACTTCCCTGTATAACTTTTTAAGACCTACAATTTTCTAGTACATTGTTTTGATGTATCTCTTAAGGTTCAGCCACCGTTAGCCATAGAAATTTCTAAGGACGACTCGATAGAACCAGTCATTGCGTTTTCCCGCGGGAACGAAAAATGTGCCTGTAGTAAAAGGTATCCTAAATGTTGACTCGAGTGATAAGCTATCACTATACAAAATTTAATTGAAATCGGTTCAGTACTTTTTGCGTGAAACGCGCACATCGATTTAACTATGTTAGTTTTGCTATAGGTATAGATAAGAATAGGTGTTGCGAGTGTACCTTGAGAGATAGACATATACTGTTGTAGATATTTCTGTTGGCCTTTTCAAGATCTACAATTTTTTAGTACATTGTTTTGATGTATGTCTTTAGGTTTAGCCAGCGGAGGGTTCCTAAGGAGGACTCGATAAAACCAGTTATTGCGATTTCCCGCGGGAAACAAAGATTTTCCAAAAGTAAAAGTTATCCTAAATGTTGACCCGAGTAATAAGTTATCAGTTCACAAAATTTCGTTGAAATCGGTTCATTACTTTTTGCGTGAAACGCGTCCAGACAAACAGACAAACAGACAAACAGACAAACAGACAAAAAAATTAATAACTATTGTTTTGGGGTCTATATCGTATACATAATACGTTACAGTCATTGTTTTTAAAAAATATTTCATGTACAGATTTCGCTAAGTTACTGCTTTATTATAGTATAGATAATATGTTACTGTATACATTTGTATATTTTTTATATATAATCATCAGCTAATTATTGTCTAAAATTCACAGTACTGATGATTTTCATACCCACAATGTTCATGTATAAAGGACTTAAAACAATGCAGTTCGGTCATCTATACACATAATAAAACTGTAGAGGTCGAATGTTTATACATAGAAAAAAAATTTTACTAAAAACCGAGTCAGGGGGATGTAAGAAGAGAAATAGAACAAATACAGATTCTTTTCAAATTTTTGTTTCTCTGTTTGTCTGTTTGTACGGGCAAATCTCCGAAACTGTTAGACTAATTTAAATGAAACTTTGTATGGTGGTACCTTATATCTCCGGTCAACATTATAGATACTTTTCATCCCGGAAAATTAAAAAGTTCCCGTGGGATAGTTAAAAAACTATAGTAACTTATACAGCTTAGTACCCAAAAACTATTGATTGGATTTTAATGAAACTTTACAATAATATAGTTCATACATCAGAATAACAAATAGGCTACTTTTGACCCCGAAAAAATGTACCGTTCTCGTGGGATAGATTTGTTTTTGTTTGTCTAGAGGTCAACCCGAGCGAAGCAAGGGTGAGTCGCTAGTTCTAGTATGAGTGGTTTTAAAGGCATTTGGAAAGTTTTTGATTTACAAATGGTCTGATAAATATATGTCAAGGGACGTCTAATATTTGAACAGTGCTGTGAATTTTAGAAGTTTCAGAAAAATCTTTATCCAATTTTCAGCTAAACTGGAAAATGGGCAACAACTACGCAAATATTAAAATAAAATATTCCAAAGCAATTTTTTGGGGTTTCTTATTGTTTATCTATTCTATTGGTGCCATCTACGTTTCTTTGCCTTTATTGGGATACCCCACACGAAGTAAGTAGGTAATTTAGGTATTTAATTTTATTTATCGTAGATTCTTCTTCTTAGATTTATTTTTTAAACGACGAAAAAGAAGGAGGAAGTTTCTCAATTTGACACGTAAATATATTTTTTATGTTTGACCACGCGTAACTGTTTACTGTGTAGTCCGATTTCGATGATTCTTTTTTTATTATATAGGGTATACCTCAAAGTTTGCTTCAAAGAAAAAAAAATCACCCCTTAGTGTAAAAAATAGGGGGTGATTGATTTTTCACCTACTGAATTTTTAAAACACATTCTTCTTATTTTTCTACTACTCTGTCTACACTTAAAATGGAAAAATAAAAACTTTAAAAAGAAAAATAAAAACCGACTTCAAAAAAAAAAAAAAAAATACTAAAAAGTAAAAAATAATTGATCGGTAATTTTCATTAACCTTTAACATTATAGATACCTATATAATAACTATACTACGGCACTTAATGCGTGAATACACCTTGTTCCAGACGTTTCGACTGGGTTGCACCAGTCGTGGTCACGGGCAGACTGGCGGTGTACGGCATCTCCTGCATGTTTCAATCGTGAGGATGGATACAGGTTGTCGTCTGCGTGAAGCCCAATAATAGAAAAATTAAAGTATCGCGGTTTTCCGTCGAACGCACCGGTAGACAATATTGGTGTCGTGTGTAGCGGCTATTATGAGCGGTATTTGTGAAGATCCAGTGAAGTTGCCTGCGAAAAACATCACAGATCGTAGCAGGGGATGCCGTATACCCGTGACCACGGCTGGTACAACCCAGTCGAAACGTTGGGAACAAGGTGTATAGCCACTTATTCACGCGTTAAGTCCCATAGTATAGTTGTTATATATATATATATATATATATATATATATATATATATATATATATATAATTATGAAACGCGATAATATAAAAAGTTATATACATAGATGCCTAGTCAGATATTTTCGAAGTTGATGCCAGCCGATACAGATTTAAAATAAGTCGGTTTTAATTACTTTATTTATTACTAGCAGAACCCGCGCCTTCGCCCGCGATCAAACTGCGAAAAACATAAACTCTTTCGCAATACATACTTTATTACTTGCAAAAATATGTATAAGATGTTAAGCGTATATTGTGTAAATTTTACTCTACTTATTAATCCACTCTTGAGCCATGTTACTCTATTTAAATATATTCAACAATTCAAACTTCACCGCCCAGTTTTACCCACTTAGGAGCTGAATTTAAAAAAAATCTACAATACATGTTTATTTAATTTGTATTGAAGACCATTAATACCAAGTTTCAAGTAATTCTGATCATAAAGATTTTTTTCCTTATATAAACAGCACAACCCCCTTTTATCTTTGTAAGGGATGAATTTCGAAAAAAATGATATTTGTATTGTTTTAGTTTTCATTTTGAAGTTAAATACCATTTTCCGTGCATCAAATACAGAGTTTCATACAAATCATCCCCTAATTGACAGCCTTATGGAATGAATTTCAAAAAATGCTAAAATACGTATTTATTTAATTGTATTGAAGAGCATTAATACTAAGTTTCAAGTAATTCTAACCATAAATAATTGTTTGCCCATATAAACTTCATCACTCCTGTTTACCCTTTTAAGGGATGCATTTCGAAAAAAATCTAATACACATATTTCTTATTTTTCATCTTAAAGCTAAATACCACTTTTCGTGCATTTCGCGTTAAGAATAACACAGTTTCATACAATCTTTTACCTCCTATTTTACCCCCTTAGGGGATGAATTCCGAAAAATCCTTTCTTAGCGGATGCCTACATTGTATAAGGAATATGTCCTCTAAATTTCACGTTTCTACGACCAGCGGTTTAGGCTGTGCGTTGATCGATCAGTCAGTCAGGACAAATCATTTTATGTATATATAGATTATATGCGCTTAAGCATATGTAATCTTTTACTTATTTTTCAGTATATCTTCTGTTAGGGTATGCATACCACTACAAATCGCGAGTCTTCATAGTACTATTGCAGTTGCAATTTGTATTCCTTGTGTACTTGTTGAATGAAACGCTGCATGTTCTACAGGAGCAATTACAATCACTCATTTTGGAACCGGAAATAAATAGTACGTTTTAAAAACATATTAGATTGTATGACTACTCTAAACAAATTAATGTACTATAATAGGTCCGTTAAAACAAAATGGCTCAAAAACATGGGCTTTGCATGCAGAGAAAAATTTAGTACTCTTTTATCTTTCATTAAACTGGCGACTCATTCTCGCTTCGCTTCCGGTTCATCCCTGGTTCAAAACAAATCTATCCCACGGGAACCGTACTTTTTCCGGCATATAAAGTAAACTATAAGCTATTCCAGACTATAGTCTATCTCGGTGCCAAATTTCATCCAGTTCTGTTCAGCTCTTCTGGCGTGAAAGAGTAACAAGCGACCATCCATCCATCAATCCTCACAAACTTTCATATTTATAATATTAGTATGGATTCGCAACAAAAATGCAAATATAATAAAATTATTGTATTTTAGGATCACTTGGTGATAAAAATGGAAACTATGGACGTACAACAATACGGAATCTTCATTACATCTATAAATCATTATGCCAACTAGTTAAAAAAATCGACGACGAAGAGGGAACTATTAATTTTCTTATATTCATTTTTAAAATAGTTGATATCGTGGACGCTATTTATATTGTAGTAAGAACACCAGGTTAGAATAAATTTTTATTTAAGTATTTTATAGAATTCAATTAAAGTTTGAAACCAAAGCTTTTGTTGACAAGCTTAAATTTTGGTACTTGACTAAGTTAACATTAACTGCAAAAGTAAAATTATCATGAACTACCAATGTTTTAGTATAAATAAATAAATATATTGGGACATTAACACACAGCACCATCTAGTACCATGGTAAGCTACGAGGCTTGTGTTATGGATACCAGATAGTTGATACACTACACATATATAATTTTAAATACATACATATTATAAATATAAACACCCATGACTGGTGTACACACATTCGTGTTCAAACAAATAAATGCCCCCAGCGGGACTCGAACCCGCGACCGCTGGCACAGCAAGTAGGGTCACTACATACCGAGCCATACGTGTCGTCTATAACGTGTAATCGTATAAGAACACCCAAATACCAAAGTTGTTGTTATTTCGAAAACTTACAAGAAATGTCTTTGGCTTTCAAGTTATTTAATTTCGCTTAAATTGATGCCAAGTCAGCAAAAATGATAGAATGATGCTTTGTTTTAAATAATTCTAATTGACAATTTTTTACGCAGGGGTTACGATTTTGCGGACAGTAGCAATTATTTATTCAGGAGCTACGGTGATTTTAATGATAGAGCCGTGCCATCAGACTGTTCAAAAGGTAATAAATAATATCAAGCTAATTGAATTATGATGAGCTGATTTTGCATTTTAGTCTTTGCGCAAATGTAACAATATCTATCTAATACCTTCAAAAGAGCAATTCTTGTATATTTATATTTCGGAAACGGCTCTAACGATTTCGTTGAAATTTGGTATGTGGGGGTTTTCGGGAGCGAAAAATCGATCTAGATTAGTCTTATGCTTGAGAAAACGCGTATTTTTGAGTTTTCGTACGGTTTTCATTCGCACGCAAAATATGGTCGAGCATAATCATCGTGGTCAAGCCGCCAAGGTGCAAGATTGACAATCACAGATGTCCGGGTTCGAATCCCGGTCAGATACAAAGTTTTTGCTTTTGTTTTTTTTTGTATTTATTCAAGTTTTTAGTTTTTATTTAAATTGTAGTTTCGGCCAAAAACTTCGAGCGAAGCTCGGTCGCCCAGGTAATGAATTTAATAAATACTAGTTTCTTTAAAATTGCGAACAGCGAATTCAGTTTTTATGAATTTATTTAGCGATTTACCCTCCGTTTCTGTCGATTGCGTTCCTATTTTTTTTATTTTTGTTTTTATTTGTCAAATTTTATTACTATTAATAGTCTATATGTTACACTAGGTCATAGTTTATCTGTATTCTAATTTTAGTTTAAATTCATTTAACGTTTTAGCATGAAAGTAACAAAAATACATACACACATAATTTTTTTGTACACACACCGTCGAAATATGGTAGTGTGATTTGATAGATGCAGTTTCAGATGATTCGAGTTTCAGTCAGTCACTTGATATGTCTATCGACTAAAGGAGACGTGAGAGAAGAATTATATGCTTTTTCTTATTTGCTAATGCAAAATGCGCCTAAATTTTCTCCTTTAGGCATTTTTAGTTTCACAAGACAACTTTTACTTGCAGTAAGTTATGTGATAGCTTGACATCTTACATAAATAATTTAAAGAGTAATTTTAAATATAATAATCATTCTTTTTATTTTTTAGACGGCTGGTGCATTAGTTTCATATTTAGTAGTAATAATATAAATGAAATTAGTTTGTAATGGAAGTGGAAAATGAAGTAAGCTGTTATATTGTTCGCACGTTCTACTCCACAAGTAAAATATAAGCTGTTCTCAAATCTCAATGTATTTGGTTTAATTTAGTAGTAAAGTAATTTAAATTATGTACGTTGTTTCATTGTTATCCTGATAAAAAGTAAATTCATCAGACATTCTATTTATTATTGATGCAAAAAAATTTAAAAGATCTATAGCATTATAGCATGATAAGACAAATTAAATGTCTGTAATAATAGCACTTTATGTACATACATAAAATATTGTTACATAGTAGTAGTACGTAATATTATACAGTTGTAACATGACTGATTGATCAAAGCTGGCAGAGGAGGGAGGAGTGTGGGAGGGGGTGGGGGGTGGGGGGTGGTGGGTCGAGGATATCAGTAGAAACCTATCGATTTAAACCCATGAAGTTTGTTGTATGTTCAGCGATTTTAGTTGTTTCAAAGTTATTAGTATTTTAAAAATAATATATGTGTAATATTTAATAAGTATTGTCGAAATATCCCCTACATGATAGTGTTTTTAAGTAGTAGTTGTAGGCTCGCTTGCGTACACACCACACCGAACCTGTATCGAAGTTCAAATATCACATTAAATATTAATACTAAATATGTCAAATAAAAGAACGTTAACGACCATCATTACAGCATAGTTAATAATGTCGCTAATGACTTATTTATTTGATCTATTTTTTACATGTCTTGGAATTGTAAGCGAACAGTGTAATACAAATAATTGAATAAAACCGAAGCTTTAAAAAAACTCTTTGGTATTTGAAACACTCGAACGAGCTCTAGTCACAGTGGACCCTATCCTGTAAATGGTCATCATCTTTGTACCCTACCATACCATAACTCCTACAGTTAAATACGGAGATGCATTTTTTTGGCTAAATGTTTTGGCGAATGAAGTTAAAATTTGAAGTAAATACATATATTAACATAAGGTAAACCTTTTTCTACAGTATAGCATATACGAAAGAATATTTTTAGATTTTTTTTTTTATCTCGTAATTGACTTTATTATTTATTGGTCAGCCCTCGCCTTGCTCAGATCCATCAATTCCTTACATATTTTTAGCGATAGAATAATATAAATTATTTTTATTACAGAACTAGACGACTAAAGAACCGAAATGATTTAATTAGTTCATGTTTATCTATGCATTAATCTCCAAGTATGGTTAACAATAATTGTTTATGTTGAAGAAAAAATACTACATTAGTTTTTATTAGGACATTTTACTAGGTTAGGACCAATTTGAACAAAAACATTATGTTCTGTATGAAGTAACATACCAGTTCTACCAATCCCTTCCTTTTTGGGCATTTGTTCTGAATTTGAAACGCTTCATTATATAAATCGCTTCATCATTCTTTAGTCCACAACTGGACATAAGTCTCTTCTACGGCACGCTACTGAGTTCTACGTATCCAAACTCTGCCAGCCACTTTATTTATATCATCGTTTCACCCACCTGGAGGGTATTCTACACACGTTTACCAAGTCGTGATCTCCATTTTAAAATCCGTGGACCGATGATATTACATCGATTCGATTCTGTGACAAATATGACCAGCGTATTGCTGCCGCTTTAGCATACTAATTCTTTGGGTTAAGTCGAAACTGGGGAACTATGGGAATTAATTATTGGGCTGAAAAGAAAAACATAAGATAATATGCCATTAACTTATAATAACGCGCGAATATTATTTTTTTGTTTTAGATTCTTTAAGAATTGGTTAAGCTGTGAGATGTGAAGCGGGAACAAAGGATTTCATTCTGCATTAATAATATTAATGTTTTTGAGGATATTCAAATTACTGATTTAAAAATTAAGAGTTCAATTATGTCAAATAACGAGTGTATCGTTGTGGGGCCTATGGCTACAACTTTACGTGTTTCAAGAATATACGGAATGGCACCTGTTAATTTAGTTCCTTTGTATCAAGCCCATACTTGCCTTTCATCGCCAAATGGTTATCGTGCATTGGCCTCTCGAAAATTTAGCATTTACAGTCGTATATTTGTTGTCCTATATAGTAAGTAATTTTTTTATATAGAATATTATATTTTCGCTTATTTACATTAAAATTATATATTTTTTTTATATTAATATTTCATTGTGACTTATGTTGTTTTGTTTTTCTTTTCATATGTCCTGTGCATTATCAGAGGATTATTTGCTGTAATAATTTCTGATTTGATAATAATCTTTGCGCTAATATTTTTGAAATTTCAGGTTGAATATGAATAAATTATAAATGGAGTTTCTAAACGAACAAAAGAGTAACATTTTATATTCATTTATTTCATTTGACAAAATTATTCTACTTGTTGAGCACTTGGATTATAAATGTGATTTTGTATAATTAGTATGATTATTAACATACATTCATAGTTCTATTTGATATTTCGTATTTTTTTAATGAATAAGATTATTTTTCATTGATTAATTAGAAGTTAGAATTCCAATATCTCCGATCTGCCATCCTTTTTTCAAAAACATATGATTTATGTAGGTAAAAAAGGAAAAAGATTAGAAGTATGGGAAATAGGTAGTTAGTTGGTATAGAGTTTCTTTCTAGCTCTTTGGAATATCGACAAAGTGGTGTACCTGCTGTCAGAGATTTTTTCTACTCAATACCATTCGACAAATCACTGTTTATAGATAAACTATCACGATGCACTTTCAATAAGGCCGCCTGCTGTGTATATATATATATATATATATATATATATATATATATATTTGTGTTTTATTGGGCCTTTCTCTTGGTGTATATTAAACGATATTATTATTATCAGCTGTACCATATTTTTTAACAGCAATCTTTTTTCTAATATGAAAAGAAATCTATATGAATTCATTTATATTTTTAGTGATCGCTAACGTCATGAGAATTGTGTATTTTAAAACTTACGAAAATCTAATACAACGTCGAATAGTGAAGACAATATTTTGGACAACGATGTATTTCGGTGAAATTTTTTGTTACATGATAATAATATTTCTGGCTACCTTTGGAGGCTATAATAGAATGAAGCTGTTATTGGATTACTTATGTACTCTAGAAAAGGTTTGAAGTTTTAAAATATATTTGTATTTATTCCTCAAATTTTAAATTTCATTTTTCATACTGAAACTATACTAATTATAATATAACTATAATAATTATACTAATTATAATTTACAAATAAAGACACATATAGATAAAGAAAAAAAAATTAACTTACTCATACAAAACCCTAACATCGACCAGGACAATCTTAGATAAATTAATAATACATAAACAAAATTATTATTTACTTACTAATTAAAAACCAAACCATTTACAATAAGCTGTGTGCGTGCGTGTGCATGCGCGCGCGTAGTTGAGTGGGTTTGTGCGTGCGTGTGCGTGTGTGTTAAAAATGCTTCAATTTAGTGTAGTAGTAAAATGTAGTTTTATAGAAGTAGTGCCACTATAGTGTAGTAGTAAAACGTAACGTACTATAGAATACTCATTGTTATTTGGATACAATATATACCTGCTGGGATGTATTCGGATGAGGCCTTCTTTTTGTAACAGTGCACACGTCCAATTGAAAAAAATTAAAGCAATAATTTATTTTGGTCTCTTGAAATGAATATTTTTAAGTGGAAAATTAACGGCCTATAATTTATTACAGAGACGCCAAACATATTAAAATTGCTATAATTCTAGACACGGATTTGCTTTTTAAATTTGTTACTAAATTGCTACTAAATTGCTACTAAATTGTACCCAGAGGTAAAGAAATTATTATAGGTTAAAAAAATCTTTTATTCAATTTTCAGCTAAACTGGAAAATGAATAACAGTTACGCGAATCTTAAGATAAAATATTCCAAGGCAATTTTTTGGAGTGCCTTACTGATCATCCATTTTATTTTTGCCATCTACGTCTATACATCTGTTTCATCTTTGTTGGACTATTACAGAAAAAGTGGGTGATTTTAATTTGTATCGCAAATTGTTTTTCTGGATTTGTTTTATCATGTCTTAATCATAATATACTTATTTTCAGTGTCTTTTCTACTAGCGTATACATTCTTCTTTGCTTCGCGTATCTTCACAACACTATTGCAGCTACAATTTATGTTCCTCGTGTGCTCCGTGAATGCAACGGTGCATGTTCTACAGGAGCGATTACAATCACTCATTTTGAAATCGAAAATACATAGTATGTTTTAAAGATGTTTATGTTATATTTCATTTAAGGGCCACACATTCGTGTACACATTCATACACGCACTCTTTAATTTTTCTTTATTTATTTAAGACATAACAATATACAATGTACATATACCGCCATGTTAGAAGAACTTTGGATTCAATTATAAAAAAAAAAACTTACCTAAACTAATGAAATGTACAGCCATTTTGCCTATCATATTTGTTTTGAAATACATAACATGTATACCTCAGATCAATCGGAGGTATGGGCTTTTTGAAACTACACCCGTGTATAGTTACGCCATATTGACAATTCTGTTAATTTATTAATTAAGTAGTTTGTATCACTTTTATTTTTTAATACATTTATATTTTATAATAATTTTTTTATGTGTTTTAGGATTACTTGGTGATAAAAATGGAAACTCGATACGTATAACAATACGAGATCTTCATTATATCTATGAATCATTATGTCAACTAGTTAAAAAAATAGACGAAGAAGAGGGAACTATTAATTTTTTTTTATTAATTTTTAAAATATCAGATCTTCTGAACGGTGTTTACGTGTTAATAGCAGGAACAGGTTAGAATGTTTAAATTTTGTTATAAATATCATTTATCTTATAGAAAGTAATGAAATAAATTCTGAAATAAAATCTAGGTGACAACGCTCATTGGGGATGGGGATGACACTGATAGATCTAGAGTAATATATTTATATATACCTACCTAGAATAACATATAATATACATAATAATAATAATGTCCTCCTGACCGATTCCGGCCACGGCGGCCAATCTCATTGAGACTAGCCAACTGCGCAGGAGATATTATAGTGCACAAATGTACGCGCAGACACAAGTGCACTCTCTATTCCTATCACTCTCATACTCCGGTGGGACGACTACTCGACACGACCGGTGAGAGTTAAGGCGCAGGACCGACGGCTTTACGTGCTCTCCGAAGCACGGGGGTGAAACACCGCCAACTTCCCAACTCCGGGCTGTTACTGAGGCTTACTATACAGAAAGACTCAATAACTAAACTTGGCCCGACCCGGGACTCGAACCCAGGACCTCAGGATGTGTCGTTGTTGTCTATATTTCATTGGATTGGATTTTTTTTCGATTTAACTTAATGTTTTTGTACTTTACTAATGGAGAACCTAGCGACAAGAAGATAATAATACTTTATTTATATACAGTAGAAACTCGATTAACCGGACTAATTGGTGTCCTTAGGCATTCGGATAATCGAAAAGCAGGTTTTTCCTGAAACAATTGCTAACTAACTAAAACTACTTTTTATCCCGGAAAAATGTACAGTTCCCGTGGGATAGATTTGTTTTTGTTTGTTTAGAGGCGAACCCGAGCGAAGCTAGGATGAGCCGCTAGTGCTTTAGTGCTTGCATAAATTCGACTTGTAGGTATATGATTGGTCGCGGTTGGTAGTCCGGATAATTGCGAATCCGTATAACTGACGGCCGGATAATCGAGTTTCTTCTGTAATTCTAATTGACCGCTTAACACAGGAGGAGGGATACTGCAGATCGTGTGGGTTATATATCTAGGGGTTACTTTGATATTAATGATAGAGCCGTGCCATCAGACTGTGAAGCAGGTATGTTGATGACATATTATAGGTTATTCAATTGTGAACTGATTTCTATTTTTGATTTTGCTTCTCAGTAACAATAGTCTACAAAATTGGTCAAATTTTAACGTCTGATCTATATCAGTCTCATAAGAATGTATCAGGATTTTATTTATTAACATTAGATGATGTATTTGTAGATTTGTATTGATGCATTCTATCAAATGCATTTGATAGAATGAGAAATTCTAAAAGAGCTTAAATATAATTAAAGTATTAAAATTATATATGCCACTAGTTTCTTTAATAATGAACAAAAACTCATTTTCTATAAATATATTTGATGTGCGTAGTTTCAGGTGATTCGAGTTATAGTCAGCCACTTGATATGTACATCAACTGAGAGAGACTTGAGAGAAGAATTATATACTTTTTCTTATCAGTTAATGCTAAATGTGCCTAAATTTTCTCCTTTAGGCATCTTCACTTTCTCAAGACAACTTTTACTGGCAGTAAGTTACGTAATAGAAGATATATTCGACTCATTTCTATATTATATGTATTGTTATGTTATTTAGTTTGGAGTGAAGGATTTTTTATTTTTTTTTAAATATGGTAGATTTTTTTTGTAATTTCCAGATGGCTGGCGCATTTGTATCTTACCTGGTTATATTATTCTAATCGACGACGTAATTATGTGTGTTATACTAAAGGTCCTAATTTAATAAAAAATGCACTTAGAGAAAAATGGAGGAAACTGTAACTTGTTCTTACATTCTACTTGCGAAAGGGAGAAATGTAAGCCATCATAATACATTTGGTTGGTTTGACTGGTTGTTTAGCAATAAAATAACTAAAGAATTTATGCTGCTTTATTATTGTCCTGATAAGAATCAAAGACTAGTAAGGTGTCTATTTACTCTGTTTTCTTTATAAGTGAAAATGCATAAAAAATAATGCTTTCTTAGATTTGTGCAAATATAATGCATATTAAATAAAGCTATCTATACTAAACGATATTTTTTTTGCGGATTTTTTATGATATGACCCTAACCCACTTAACCTACCAGTTTCTCCCGTGACCACGATTGCTGTAGCTATCTTAATGTTGGGAACCAAAAATCAAAAGAAAGCCGCGAAAAAAATATGGTTTTCTACAAAATTGATTGATATGTTTATAATAATAGCACATTATGTACGTATAATATTTTTTTTTAATTACAAGCTTTTGTTTAGTTTCATCTGTCGGGGTCTGTGTAATGGAATCTTGCAAGTTAAATTTAACCCACTTTCCAATTTGGTACACTATTTTCGTTCTTGATACAATGTACGATTACTTAAATGCCACCATTTTTAATCCAATATGGCGGCTGCCACAAAATAACGATTTATCATTTCCACATTAACTCTTATGATATGAAAATCAAATGAAAGGGCGAAATTGATGAGCGGAATACAATAAGTAAAAAGATGTAATTCTATATTCAATATGATGGACGTCACGAAATTGCGATTTACCATTTCCATATAAACCCCTATGGTATGGGTATCAAATGAAAGAGCTTGATGAGCAAAACACAGAAAGTGAAGTGACGTCATTATAAAACCAATATGGCGGACATCACAAAATGGCGATTTATGATTTCCACACTAATCCCTATGATATGAGTATCAAATGTATCAAGTGAAAGGGCTTGATAAGTGAAATACGTTGAGAACAGTGACGTCATTGTAAATCCGAAATGGTGAATTATGATTACAAACTTTTATTTAGTTTTACGTGTCCCGGTGTGTCTGTCTGTAATCAAATATTGTAAGTTAAATTTGACTAAACATTATTCTAAATTAAAGAAAAGTATACGAATAAAATAAAAACTAAAAAATAAATATACAACGTATAATAACGAGTTTAAAATAAAATTAATGTCATATGATTGTAAATATAATTAACTATTCGTAACGCTGTCATTCGTTGATTATTTTTGTTACAGATTTACATAGGCGTATACTCACATTGAACGTACGCTTATGTATTTATATCTATTATTATTTATTATTAGTTCATTGACTCTTTAACTGCTTCTGTGGTCTAGTAGTTAGCATATACGGCTGCAGATTCTGAAGTCCGGAATCCGGTTCCCGGTCGGGTCAAGATAATGATTGATTTTCAGTAAATAATTTTTTAGTAATAGCGACACGTAAATCAGTGGATCCTACGCCTGACATTTCACCGGTCGAGTCAAATTGTCATTTCAACAGGAACAGAGCGTGAATTATAATATTTTCTCCGTAGTTGGCTAGTCTCAGTGATCATCAATGTATAAACTTTGGTTCTATGCCTAACTAATCTACCAGCAAGGTCATATTCCTCTAAGATATAGTGAATATTAATAAGTTCATATTTACTCACTTTCAGTTATAATATATTATGTAATAGTACTGCTAATATAATCAAAAGTGTGAAATCGATGAAAGCTTAGTCCAAGTAAATTGGCAAAAATCCTAAATATGAATAATCTACATTTTAATTTTAAAGGAATATTCTGAATTGTTTTAAATTAACCAATAAAAAAAAGTTATATTTCAGGTATATATTTTGCTATTATATTTTATACCTTTTATTTTAAATTATATTATTTTGAGTAGCTAACGCTCCCACAGCGGTAAAGTGTAAAAAAGGAGAAACAAAACAGAAACAACGACATTAATATGAAATATTTATGTTAAATAAGTAAATCGTAAGAATCATGAAATCCACTAATGATGCTTTGGGCTCCTACATATCACACAAATATATCTACATACTATATATAGCATATTATAAAATAAGATTCAACAGTTTTATACATAAACATACATACATAATTTTCATAAACAATCTATCATTAACAATTTAATACAAAAATTGTATGTATGTATGTATATCTCTCTTGGCCGATTTCGACCACAGCGACTGTTAGGACTGGGTAGGTTTTGCTCTGATTTTGTGGGTTAGGGTTTTGTTGCTGTGCCCTTTGGTGCGCTCTTGAGTGACTTGCATACCCGACTTTATTAGTAAACGTACGTGCGCATTGTGGGCATGATAATACGCCGTCGATATAATTATAAGTAATAGCCACTGGTGGTCGCAACTTAAGCTCATCCCTTTTCTTGTCAAGCTCTTCGCATCGCTCCATTTTAAAGATGTTTACCTGACGATGAATGAGTTGACGCCACTCGGGCCGCTGTGCTGCCTTTACCTCCCATTGAGAGGGCTCTATTTTGCATCGTTTCATATGTCTTTCAGAACATCCTTGTATCTTAGGTACTGGCCACCGCTTTTACGCTTACCGTGCTGAAGTTCTGAAAAGAAGATACGCTTCGCCAGTCTGTCGTTCGACATGCGAGACACGTGCCCACACCATCGAAGCTGCCGCCTCATTAGATACACCTCAATACCTCCAACATTTGCTCGTCTCAAAACATTTGTATTTCTAATTTGGTCTGACCATCGGATGTTCAAAATGTCTCGGAGACATTTGAGGTGAAATCTGTCGAGTGTACGAATGTGCTTGCGATATAAGGTCCATGTCTCAGCTGAGTACAGGAGGTTTGGCAGCACTATACTCATATAAACGTTTATTTTCGTGGAGAGCCTGAGATCATGTGAGTGAAATACTTTGGTTTGTAATTTACCATAAGCCGCAGCTGCAGCACTTATGACTTACTACTGATAATGCGGTCCGAGATGTAAACAGGACATTCTTCCAAGCAGTTGGCAATTTCATTTTTTACTGCAAACCCAACCCCCGAGCGTCTGGGTTCATGTGCGGCGGTGCCCTTCCAAAAGAATGTGTAGCCGCCACCATACTCCACGAGTTTCCCTTCATCAGCGAGATGTGTTTCGCTAATAGCAGCTATATCAACGTTATAGCGGCGTAGTTCTCTTGCCACTATAGCTATTTTACGCTCCGGACAGAAATTTCCAGGTCGATCAAGAAGGGTGCGTACATTCCACGCCCCAAAGACGAGATTAATTTCCTTAGGTCTTTCTGATTTCTTTTTTTCTTTATTTATCTTAAAATTTCGGCCACGCTAAATGGGATGCAAAGGCAGCCGTGGCAGCTACCTCCCAGTAAGGATGGAACAAACAATTTTTGGAGCACCTTTTCTAGCTCCCTCCTCGGCTGAGCGAGGAAAGCAGTGTCTCCCTAAACAGGGCTGCTTTGTCACACGTGGTGCTGCCGAATATGCGCTGTTGTTCCCGTGCAGCACAAAAACGACCACTCTCCTCGTGTCGCCTATGTGCAGATCTTGGACAAAGCCTGACCTGCAAAGTCAGACCTCTCTACCTCAATCCATCGCTACAGGGCTTTAAGTCTCAAGAGCCAGTATCCAGAAACAGTCCGTTGCGCAGGATATATTATGGTGCGTAAGCGTACGCGCAAACACAGACGCACCCTCTCTTCCCCACTCCTTTTTGCCTAATGGAACGGATAGCCGCTACGATTGGAAAGATTAAGGCTGCAGTGTCTGAGCAACTACAACAAGACCCCTATAGTTACTCTTCAGGCCATTCACATTGCCTAGCTACCTCGCCATCGGAAATGGAATGCTAATATAGCCGAGGTAGTCCCTGTGCACTATGCGGAGGGTGCCCGCAAGGCTTGAGCGCAAAAGCCCCCAAACCCCTCTCTACCAGGTTTGGCCCACGAGTCGACGTGGTTGCCCGGGGTGCGGCCGCTGCGTGCAAACAGCTGCTAGGAGCCACTGGTGAGAATTATGGGTATCAACGATTTTAAATAAGGGAATTCTCCCGCCATGAGGCCGACTGGGAAGATCCGACGCGGAAAACCCACTACACCCCATACAAAAATTATTAATATATTTACACCAGCTGTGCGCGTGCAGTGGAAACGAACCGCAACGGCCTAGTAGTAAGTATAGTAGTTGCTATGCAAAAGCAGCGCCGGTATCAAACTCGCGCCCACGTCCGCGCCCGCGCCCGCGCTCTTGCCCGCGCCGGCGGCGCGGCTGTAGGTATACAGGTGGTTATGTGGGACTCACCGGCTAGAAAAGCCAGTCCTACTCACTAAAACCCAACAAAACTTCCCCCGTCTTAATGGGGCGTCGCAGGATCGCTTACGCGCTCACCTACGACGCCCCGACAGCACGTCTGCCGAAGCAGACCACAATAACCATGCGGTTGCTCCACAGTCCACTCTGCTATCAGAGGAGTACCAGGAGCAACCCGCATGGTACACCGCTCACCGAAGTGAGCCACCTCACTGTGCGCTTCTTGGCATCGCGCCCGGCTGAACTGCCGGACGCTAATGAGCACCCCATTTTGCTTTCTACTAAATGAGCACTGCAGAGTCACTTAAACCATTTTTCCTACTGCTGATTGATAACACTAAGGGCCCTTGAATAATTTTTGATTACTCCAGAAAATAGGTGATACAGAAAATATTGTATTAAACGACATTTGTTTAGAAACCTCTAGCTCTTTTTGTATTACAAACTATACCAGTGCCCCTTAAAATAAATAGCCTTTCACCCCTCGATATATATTTAATTGTCTAATATTGTAATGCATGCAGCTGTAAGGTCAACAGGTCATAGCATAGATTTAAACATAAAGGAACTAACGAAAATCATAATTTTATATTTACATGTTATTACGTATGTAGCTAGGTACTTAATATGTAAATAAAATACGGAATATATTGTATAGTAGGTATTTCAAATATAATAAATAAATTATATACAAACACACAAAAAAACCTCTAAAAATAAAAAATAAATTCATTAAAAGTACCCATTAATATTTTGATGATGAGCGTCGCCGCATCGGAGGACGGCTAATTCTTTATTATTATCAATTTTCTTTTTATTTGTTAGTTTTAATTTTATTGTGTGTTAGTGTTGTTAGTTTTAATTTTATTTATGTGATGCTCATCATCCTCCATATCTAAGTCTAAGTGCCTGCACCGATTTTGAGTCTAAGAACCTTTGCCAAGAAACTAGCTTTTAAATTAAAAAAAAACTGCATCCAAATCGGTTCACTCGTTTGAGAGCTACGGTGCCACAGACGGACACAACACCCCTTAACTTATAACACCCCTCTTTTTGCGACGGGGATTAAAAAACAATAAAAATGTCAAAATTAAACTATCGACGAATATTTCTATTTTGTAATAGAAAGATATGTTACGTTCATAGTAATAATTAGAATTTGAAATTTGATTGAGCATTATATATATTGTATCTATGCATCTACAAACAGCATGTCAGATTTCGAATTTCATAATACGGAACGGTTGAGCAGGTCTTAATTAGAACCCCCAAACGTGCGTTCACCTTGTCGTGGTGGGGGACTCAGTAGTACCCGGCAATCCAGCCGGGCGTAAAGCCAAGAAATGCACAGGGAGGTGGCTCACCTCGGTGGGCGATGTGCTATGTAAGTTGCTCCTGGTTGCACTGATAGCAGAGTGGACTGTTGGAGCAACCCCATGGCTCTTGTGGTTGTTTTGGCAGACCTGCCGTCGGGGCGTCGTCGTGGGCTCCATTAAGACGGCGGAGATTCCGTAAGGTTTTATTGGATAATAATAATACTCTTTATTGTACACCAAACAGAAAATACATACAGACAGTAATTAAAAATAAACAAAGATGTACAGCAGGCGGCCTTATCGCTTAAAGCGATCTCTTCCAGGCAACCAACTACCAGGTAAAGAAGAGTGTGGGAGAAACGGTAGGCGGTGTACTTGCTATAATACGGTATTTTAACATACTTATACATACAATACAAATAGGTAAACAATACACATATGCATACAGTACCTGGGCGATAGAGCTTCGCTCGGAGTTCTTTTTTGTTGTATCGTATTTTTTAGATATAAAAAAAAACCCACAACTTGAATAAATACATCTTGCACTTTGGTCGCTTGACCACGATGCTTATGTCTGAGTGTAAGAAATTATCGAGCATATTTTGCGTGGAATAATGCGAAAGAAAACCACATGAAAACTCGAAAACACGCGTTTTCCCAGACTTGAGACTAATCTAGATTTATTTTTCACCCCCTAAAGCCCCCACATACCAAATATCAGCGAAATCGTTAGAGCCGTTTCCGAGATCGCTGGTATAAACACGATAATTTCAGATATGACTTATCTCAAATTGATTGGTCTTCTTTATACGATTCATCTGATGTGGATGATAAAGTTAGAATATTTAATTCAAATATCACAAGTCTATTTGACTCTCATGCCCCTGCTAAACCGATCAGAGTTAAACATCTACCGGCACCTTGGCTTACCTTACCAATAAAAAAACTAATGGCCAAGCGCAACAAAGCCAAAATCAAATGCAAGAGGTATCCAACTGAATAAAATATCGCTGCTTATAAAAAATTGCGTAATCGCTGTAATAGAGAATGTAGGGATGCTAAACGCCGCCACATTCATACTTATATTAATAATTCTTCTCCATCTCAAACATGGAAATTTTTTAGCTCGCTGGGTGTGGGTAAATCACGCGATTCACCACTTCAGGTCTTTGACGTTGATTCTCTCAATAAACACTTTTCTTCCCCTCCTGTAAAAATCGGGGCATCTAATAAGATATCAACTCTTCTTAAATTGGCACAAGCCACCCAACCTAGCGGCAGTCTCTTTACTTTTTGCGATATCACAATTAGAGATGTTAGAAACGGGATCTTATCCATAACTTCCAAAGCCGTGGGTAATGACGACATCAGTCGAGACATGCTTTTACTAGCTATCAATGACGTCAGTCCTATCATTACTCACATTTTAAATTTCTCGTTATTATCGAAAACATTTCCCGCGGCTTGGAAACTTGCCCATGTTATTCCTTTACCCAAATGTCCCAATCCTTCCCTTCCTTCACAATTTCGGCCTATCTCCATTTTGCCCTTTATTTCAAAAAGTTTCGAAGACTGCATTTACAAGCAACTTTCTCATTTTCTAATACAAAATAGCATCTTAAGTCCTTATCAATCTGGTTTTCGTCCTTTACATAGCACTTCTACCGCACTACTAAAAGTTACTGATGATATCCGCTATGGTATGGATAATAAGGAACTAACGATTCTTATTATGCTCGACTTTAGTAACGCATTTAATTCAGTGGACTTCGATATTTTACTGGCCATACTTTCCTCGCTTAACATCTCTTCTTGCACTATCGCATGGTTCAATTCATATCTTCAAGGACGGCGGCAGAGAGTCTGCTCTAAAGACTCGTACTCTGATTGGGTGGATCTCACTGCTGGCGTTCCTCAAGGCGGTGTATTGTCTCCCTTATTATTTTCCATTTTTATAAATGAGCTCACTAAATTTATTTCATCTTCCTACCATCTCTACGCAGACGATTTGCAGCTGTACAGACACGCCACTGTTAATAACCTCTCAACTGAAATCAACAACATTAATTTAGATTTGGCGCGAATCAGTGATTGGGCTGCAGCTTTTGGATTACTTGTTAACCCAAATAAGTCGCAAGCTATGATTATTGGTAGCAGACAATTACGCAATAAAGTAAATTTCCATAACTTGCCTTGTATCATTTATGAGGGAACGACAATAGAACTCACTGAAAAGACAAAAAATCTTGGTCTGATTATGGATAGTCATTTGTCTTGGTCGGCACACGTTAATGAGGTTAGTAGACGTTTGCATTACTCGCTTCACTCACTAAAACGATTACAAAATTTCCTTCCTCTTAAAACTAAAATTTCCTTAGCCCAATCCTTACTACTTCCTCTTTTAGACTATGCTGACGTTTGCTACTTAGATGCTACAGAGGAGCTACTCAATAAATTAGATCGACTTCAAAATTTGTGCATTCGTTTCATTTATGGTCTGCACAAATTGGATCATATAAGTGACTTTCGACTTCAACTGAAGTGGCTTCCTATTCGCCTTCGCCGGAACATGCGGATACTTACGGCTTTATACACTATTTTAAGTAATTCCTCTCCTACGTACTTACGCGAGCGTTTTCAGCTATCGATCCCCAGCTCAAGACCCATACGGTCCTGTGTTAGGCTAAAAAAACTTAACGTATCTTCCTATAACACTATTTTTTATGAGAAATCCTTTACAGTCCAGGCAGCAAAACTCTGGAACTCTCTTCCTGACAAAATTATAAATGACAATCCATCACTAAAATTGTTTAAATCTCGCTTAAAAGAATTTTATCTGAGTCAATCCACATAATTTCCTTTTTATATACATATCTTGAAGTATGTATGTATGTAATATGTATGTATGTATGTATGTAAGTATGTATGTATGTATGTTTGTATATGTGTATGTTTACATAATATAGACATAATTGATGTTTTTAGTTTGTACCTACACCGCACCTTATTATTATTATTTTTTTTTTCTCACGCTCGAGGGTTTCTGGTAGAGATCTCTTAAAGAGATAAGTCATCCTTTGTACACATGGTTACTGTACTGTAATTCTATCTGTATTTTTTTTTGGTACATAAATAAATAAATAAAGATACAATATAAACATAATACACATATACATACTAACTTATACTTTGACGACACGTTTGGCTCAGTGTGTAGTGACCCTATTTGTTGTGCCAGCGGTCGCGGGTCCGAGTCCCGCTGGGGGTATTCATTTGTGTGATTAGCACGAATATCTGTACTCCAGTCATGGGTGTTTATATTTATAATATGTACTCGTAAGTATTTAAAGTTATATATGTGTAGTGTATCAACTACATATCTGGTATCCATAACACAGGCCTCGTAGCTTACCATGGAACTAGATGGTGCTGTGTGCTAATGTCCCAACATATTTATTATTATTATTATTTATTATATACATACATACCTACAAACATACATATTTATAGATACAATTAAATAAGAAAGCACTAAAGGGACAAGTAATTTTGATACAATGATACAATCGCATACAATGTTTACGACTTTAAGATCATGCAACTTGGCTAATATGGGTATTTTAACTAACCAACAGGCTAACATCTACGTTATTTTTAAAGTCCCAATGCTATGTACACCTGAAGCTTATAGTCTTCCTAGTTCTCCTTCTTTTTTAAGTTACATATATAAATTGCCATTCTTATTTTGCTGTAGCTTTTTAACTACTCGGTTAGGCGAACGCCTATGGCGTACATAGGCGTTGTTTCCTTGACCTTAGTAAGGCATTTGACCTGGTCAATTACGATATCTTATGGCAGAAACTAAAAAATACTGGATTGCCTGAAGAAGTTACTGGGATTTTCAAATATTGGTATCATAATCAGGTCAATGTCGTGCGATGGTCGGAAACTTATTCGCAGCCATACGGATTGGATTGCGGGGTGCGACAAGGGGGCTTAACTTCCCCTAAGCTCTTCAATCTCTATATCAGTGCATTGGTGGAGGCGCTCAGTACTACTCATGTCGGTTGTCACACGCAGAAACAGTACAATGCCCTGCGTGTTCCGTATAATAATGCATTCAGGATGCTGATGGGACTGCCCCGTTGCTGCAGGGCGTCGGGTATGTTTGCTGAAGCGCACGTAGATTCTTTTTACACTATCATGCGCAAACGGCCCAGAGTAGGGGAGTTGACGGTGTTTCACCCCCCTGCCTCGGAGAATACGTAAAGTTTTTTTTTATTTTTTTATTTATGTTTTAGAGCGTTTTTTTCCAATAATTGTTTGATGTGAGTTTTTAAGTATACATAACTTTTTTATTTAAATTCAATCGGTTCACGATTGAATAAAACAAACACTAAACGTTAAGTGAAGCTTACCACAATACGTTAGTCATTTATTATCAAATCGGTTAAGCCGTTTTTGAGATTAGCGCGTACAAACACACAGACAAATCGACAAAAATTTTAGGAATCACTGTTTTGGGTTCTATTGCATTAATAACGACACCCAAAAATAGTTTTGTTCAAATATCTTCCATGTACAGACAGCGATCAGTTACACTTTTTAACCCCCGACGCAAGAAGAGGGGTGTTATAAGTTTGACGTCGATATCTGTCTGTAAATGTGTGTATCTGTCTGTGGCATCGTAGCTCTCAAACGGATGGACTGATTTCGATGCGGTTTTTTTCATTTAAAAGCCAGTTTCCTTGCGGTAGTTCTTAGCTATATTTGGTTAATGTCGGTCCAGCAGTGTAAGAGTATCAGCTCTTTTCCAAAATGATGTAAAGCATTTTGGCGTATGATTACTCGGTTAAGTGATTCACGCGTGCCAGTGTAATCGTTAAATGAAAATTAATTGATAACTTCGACCTGATGCTGAAACCAGAAAGGTCTCCAGAGAATCCGACTCTTCGAAAACTCACAGCAGACATATCGTATTTTTTGGGTTCAATAGATTAGTTTGAATGAATAGGCAACTTGCAGATTATGATCTTGCAATATGGTCACGTTGACCTGGTGCTGCAACCAGGATGATGGTCTCCAGAGAACTGCATTCTACATTAAACCTTTGATTCTTTGCTTTAGCCAGTGATAGGTATGTAATGTATCTATCACTGTTACCGCTTTCACCGCTGGGAGGTACTTTGCGTAGGGGGTTTTTTAAATTTTTAATTTATACTGATTATATTATATGTATAGATTTACTCCCTTTTTATACATTATAATTTAATATTGTTTTAATGATCTTTTTTACCGACCAATCTATCTCTTTCGAGTCTTCTTCATTCTACGTGACATTGGCGAAGTAGTCTGTGCTCAACTTGCATGAGGGAAATTACTGAAAAATCGAAACAAGAAAACCTGTTCTAAAAAATATGAATTCTACGTGAAAAAGATGTTTACTATTCTTTAAAAGTATGTTTATCTAGTAATGACGTATTTAGGTATGGAAAGATATGAAAATGTTTAAGTCTCCATAACTTTTGACTGTTTCATTTTCTCAAAATAATTTTTCTCATCATCGATTTCAAATCATCTTCCCTATCCAAAGAAATCACCTACTCCAAAGGCCGCATCCCATACACTATAGAATACTTGTGTTATTGAATAAAACTATACTGCATATACCATATCCGGTATCTTTAAAATCTCACAATGAACGTATACGAATAAATATTAGAAATACATAATTAATTATGATTCATTTGTAGCGTAAAGGTGAAATTTCCGTCAAAAGGTCGATAGAATTATTAGAAATATGTTATATATAAGATCTAGAAACATTTTAAGGAAGTCACAATAATTTTAGTCATTTCAGTCGTTTCACACGTTCACTTAATTGGTAAGTTTTATGATTTACTATTTTTTATTAAAAAAACAATTTAGGTACGCATATAATATTTTCTTAGATTTACGCGAATGTTTGACAATTTAAATAAAACTATCTGTTATTTTCGTTTTTTTTTTCGCGGATTTATTTTATTTTTGATGAAGACTCTCCCGTGATCATGATTACTGTAAAGCATTCAAAATGTCAGCAATCAAAAATGAAAATAAAAATCCGACGTATCCGATGAATTGTATACGAAAAATAATGTTTACTATTCTTTAAAAGTATGTTTATCTTTAGTAACGACATAAGTATTTAGGTATGAAAAAGTATGATAATTTTGTAACTGTAGGTCTCCATAACTTGTAACTCTTAAATAAAACTATCTTATCGGATTTTTTCGTGGATTTATTTTGATTTTTGGTTCCCTCCGTCAATATCAATCAAAATAAATCTGCGAAAAAATCCGAAAAGATAGTTTTATTTAAATGTCAAATATTCGCGTAAATCTGAGAAAGAACTTGTAACTCCTTCATTTCATAAAAAAATATTTTTATATGTATATTTAGACTCCCTATCATCTCTCCTATCCAAAAATACCACCCACTCCTCCAGAGGGCTCGTCCCATGTACTAAACTGCTAGTTAATTATAAATACAAAACATACATTGGTAACAATCAAACACAAGCCTGTAAATTACGAAGTAGCGGGTCTCCCCGTGTGATAAATTCAAAAAATTCTTTTTTTTTTTGCATAAATTGATTTGTTAACATAATATGTGAAATATACTGTTAAAGTGATTTTCAAAAATTCGTAGTCATTATAAAGCAGCAGTTACAAGAGACAGATGTTCGGAGCTCTGAGGTGAGTGGTAGAAGGCCGGAATTACTGTGACGTGTAGGCTTGATTGGTATAGAGACCCTTCTATACGTACACTTACACAAGCTTAGACAAGTTTATACAAGTAAAGAAGGAAATTTCTATGGTCACTTGTTTTATCAAAGTTATTTTAGTTTTGCTTTTGTTCCGAAGAGCACAACAGCTATGATGAATCAGTTCGAAATGAGTGATTGGTTACAAGTTATTTATTTTCGCAATGAGTGGTAGAAAAGGAAGCACATCTCGAAAAATCGAAGATTTATTGGATTTACCCAAAATGATAAGTAATATACATCAGCTTCTGCTAAGAAACTCAAAGACGTTATGGACATGGAGGTTCCAATCGCTCCAAGTTTCGCGTATTGCGTTTTGGAGTTTGTATCAGTATTTTCTGCCATCTCTGGTACTGTTATATGTAAGTAATGTAAAAGTGAAGTGTTTTTCACGCATTCAAGTTTTCGAGGCTTGGGTTTTATAATTTTTCAGTGTTTCAATTGTGAAAAACAAATCCATGTGAAATAAATCGCCACTTTTTATTTGTGATGCGTTTACTAGGAATTGCTGATGAAAGAGTAAATCTTTTCTGCAGCCTCAAATTATATGTACAAGTATTGGTGACTCAAAGTATTACGCGCTCTTAGAGAACATTCATATATCTGCATCTTCAGTTTGTGATTGTGTTAACATTTGCAGCAACGCAAGAGAAAACTATGAACGATAAAGCTAGAAAGCCACGTGATTAATTAACAGTTTCAAGTGATGGCATTTGGAGGAAGCGAGGTTTCTCATCTCTATGTGACGTCTGTACGTTGATTGGAAAATACACCGGGAAAGTTTTAGCTGCCATGGTTATGAACAGTTTTTGCGCGGGTGTAATAATGGGAAAAATAAAAAAAGCGGGACCATTAGACTATGAAGTGTTGTATGAATCTCACACTAATGAATGCAGCATAAATCATACGGGAATCTCTGGCAAAATGGAGGTAAGTGCTATCACATAAAAGTTTGCAAAGTCGATGGATAAACATAAGTTATGTACATAGCTGACGGTGACAGTAAAATTTCTAGGCGATTTTAGGTGCTAATCTATACGGAGAAACTTTAGTATTAAAAAGATAGTTTTTCTCAAAACTGTGTTTTTAAACTTTTGTTCATCATATCTCGAGAACTGTTGACCGATTTACTTGAAATTTAGCACATGTAGACGCACAAAGTGACCTAGAATTATCCAAAAATTCCGAATATCTATTCACTGTTTATTTTTTCACTGATTCTAGACCACTCGATGCATTTAGGCTTACAGATTAAAATTTCGTTTTTTTTTCTTTCAGATAAGTGAATTGGCCGAAATCGTGGAGGAAATGAGCGTCCTTTTTTTCGAGGCGGCGTGTTCTTAGTGTAGTACAACTTACGTTCTAATGAAGATTTTTACTCGAAATTTGTTTTACATACTCTTAAAATAGTAATAAATAAATGATAAAAACTTCAAATTCTATCTTTTCATTCGCCATCAAAAAAAAACCCAAAAAGTGCTTAAAAACACTCCATCACACGGGGAACCCCCATAATACAATACTGTCTCATGTGTTTTGATATTGGTTTTCGAATTTCGTTAATTATGTTTAAGAGTATTGATTTTATTTGACGAATAAAAGTATCTTTACTAACCAGCCATACGCATATTCCATTTAAATGATTAATAAATTATTTTTAACTCTTATTGACAAATTGTCTAGTATTAGAGGAATCTTCTATTTATTTGTTGTTTTGGCTTTAAAATGTGTAATTATTTTAAATGGTACTTTACAGAACAATGATACCAATTCCTCAAGAGCCCACCAGGAACAAACCTACCGTAAATGCAAGCGATAGGATTGTTATCTCTGGTGTTGCAGGTTTATATCCTGAATCACGAAATGTTAAAGAATTTTCAGAAATTCTTTATAATAAGGTAACAAAATTTTTGCTATTGTCCTTTGTTGATTTCTGGTTATGTTTGTCTGTGTATGATAAATATTAACTGAGGTCAAAAATATTGAAATGGAGGGTTTTTTTAATTTATACAGATAAATAAAATTGAAGTGTCTGTTTGTTATGTCAAAATAACAGCTTTTTACTAAATGAATATGGAATTATATACGGTACTTATAAGAAAAACACAATTTTTAAAAACTTTGTCTCTCTGTCTGTCTGTCTATTTGTTCCGGCTAATCTCCGAAACGGCTGGACCAATTTTAATGGGACTTTCACTGATAGATAGCTGATATTATAAGGAGAAACTTAGGTAACTATTATTTTAGAAAAAGAATTAGGGTTTCGCTCAAAAAAAATGAAACGTACCTAGAGACACACCCGAGCGTAGCGAGGGTAAGTCGCTAGTTATATTTATTATGTGTATCTACTGTATAGTGTGTAAGATGACTGATGGATCAAAGTTGGCAGAGTTCTCGAGGTCCTCAATACCTGACGATTTAATCCCCATGGCCAGCAATTTTTAGTGGTTCCAAAGTTATATGTATTAAAAAAAAATAGTGATAACCAGACTTTAGACTAAACTTCGCAAGTACAGTTGAAGTATCAACTATATGATAGTTGTTTTCTTTCTTCAAAGTAGTCTAATAGTAGGATCTTATTATTATTAAAATAGTGTTCTTAGCATGATTATTAAAAAATTTAAATTATTTATATTCATACCCTACGAGGAACATTAAATGACTCCTTCATTCTTTGGAGAGTTACTCACATTTAACATTATATTTCGTCTTTTTATCCTTTTTTTACTATGGTCATTCTTTTTTTCTGTGGGTATGGTGAGAAATAACTTTGATTGATTTTTATATAAACCATGGAGTTACTCAGTTAATACTGTCTTAGATTTATGTGAATATCTGACATTTTAAATAAAACTAAATTAAAATATTACGAAAAATCTGAAAACAATTTTTTCGCGGATCTATAATAATTACCAAATTAAAGCTCATTCATATACATATAAATTGTAATTAAGTGAAATCTGAATATAAAATATTTTTTTAAAAACAATAACTATTATGAATTGTGTATAGAATATAGATCCCAAAACAAAAGTTGTTGGAATTTTTGTCTATCTGTATGTCTATTTATCTGTTCTGTTTTACATACATAAAGTGCTGAATAGATATTAGTTTAACTTTGTGTACTTGGATCAACATTTAGGATACCTTTTATTACAAAAAAATCTCTCATTCCAGCGAGAAAACACAAAAACAGTTTTAGCCAAGTCCTTCATACAAAAATTTAAATGATTTATTTCACCAAACTATTACTAGTAGAGTTAAAAATTAACATATTTAACAATTTATTGTAGTGAAGTTCAGTAATCTCCCATTTTTATGGGAAAATGTATTTAGTTAGAAAGCAAATCGACAATCGGTTATCGACGACATAATCTAGATTAAGCCGTCAGAGACACATCAAAACGATGTACTAGAAGATTGTATATTTTAAAAAGGCCTACAGAAAAGTTTGGGACACTATGTGTCTATCTCCTAATATACACACACAATAACTGTTTTAATGTATTTAAAACGTACCTAGTACTAGTAGTAAGTCGCAAGTTATACATAATTGTATGATCGACTCACTTACGTGAGATGTTATTATTTAAGATTAATCCGGTGAAGAAGCAAGATCGTTGGAATTTTGAACATCCTGAAGTTGCGCAATATTTGGGAACATTGCCAGACCTTACAAAATTTGACGCCCAATTCTTCAAAGTGACTTATCGTCAAGGACACGTTATGGATGCCATGTCCCGCAAGATTTTGGAACAAACGTATCAAGCCATTTACGATGCTGGTAAGACGGTTTAAAGAACCAAATTTCGCTTTACTTCAATTTTGATTCGATATTAAAAATAAGCAGTCATGAGGACTACCGACAGAAGTGGAAACTTAAAACTATAAACAAACAGTTATTTTTGGATATTCAAATTAATTGATTGATCTTAATTAAAATTTGTAAATTAAAACTGTCTACATTTATCTGGTTTTGACATCTATAAGTTCTCCTGACCGATTTCGGCCACGGCGGCCAATCTCATTGAGACTAGCCAACTGCGCAGGAGATATTATAGTGCACAAGTGTACGCGCAGACACAAGTGCACTCTCTGTTCCTGTCACTCTCATACTCCGGTGGGGCGACTATTCGACACGACCGGTGAGAGTTAAGGCGCAGGACCGACGGCTTTACGTGCTCTCCGAGGCACGGGGGTGAAACACCGCCCAATTCCCAACTCCGGGCTGTCACTGAGTCTTACTAAACAGAAAGACTCAACAACTAAACTTGGCCCGACCCGGGACTCGAACCCAGGACCTCCGGATGTGCAGCCGTACATGCTAGCCACTACACCACTGAGGCAGTTTGACATCTATCGGTACTCTCAGTGTTAGCGCTAACACGTCACGTGACCATGTCGATGACGACTAACATGAATTTACTCCCCATCCAAACCTGCCTATAAAAGTTTTCACTTCAAAAACTTAAAATTTAAAAAAAAACGACTTCTAGACCCTAAAGAGTAAAAAATAACTGAACGGGCGCTATCATTTAGTATAACATACCTAAACAGATATTTTTTAATTCGGTGTTTCTGCTACTTAAAACGGTATTGTATCGAGGTAGATCCCGAGGTGGTTGTATATAATTTTCTTTGACATAGAGAAATACTATAGGAAAAAAATCTTTAGGTGGTAGATTCCTCACGGACTGACTACGCTTATATTTAACTTAAAAACATGTAAAATTGATGATTCAAAAGTGCCTATAAAAGTTTATTTGAATAAAGTGTATTTTGATTTTTTATTTTTTTTTATTTTATTACAGGTGTTAATCCGAATCAAATATTTGGAAAGAAAATAGGTGTTTACGTCGGAATGTGTTTTTCTGAAACTGAAAAGTCTTGTTACTACGATTGTTCAATTTCTACCGGTCTTGGTGTATCAGGGTAAGTATTTTTAGTCATTACCTACTATTTAATTATTAGCTTTTTTATGATATTGCATTTTTTTTAACTTTTTATACTTAAGCCATCGTCTTCTTCTAGGTAGGACCTTTAATGCAATTCATAGATAAAATAGAGTTAAAACTGATACTATACATAAGATTTACTTAAAAATAGATTAAATTTACACAGTTATTTACAATATCTAATGAAAACATGTCGTCGTTCCTAACTTCTTTCCTATTCATTAAAAGATTACATAAAATTAAATATTATTAAAACTATTTATATGCAAAAAGATATATATTTTATTTGTCGAATTTTATCATTATGCTTAACGAGACTTTTTAAAATTGTTAAATTGGAAAATTTACATTTGTAGGAGTAGTAAAGCTATGTTCGCGAATCGTGTTTCATATTGGCTAAATGCGAAGGGACCTTCAATGAACATCGACGCAGGGTGCTCCAGCTCAACTTGTGCGTTGGAATTGGCTCACCACGCTATGAGTCACGGTGAATGTGAAATGGCAGTCGTAGCTGGATCTAATCTCTGTCTTCATCCACAAACAAGTGTCCTTTACGGAAGGTATATATGTATTTGAAACAATATAATACAACGTTTTAATTTAAATTTTATAAGCAAAAATCTAAATAAAAAAAAACCTTTAAGTTCATATACACGTACCTATTGCATTTAAAATATAATATAAAAGAATTTTAATTCAAATTATTTCCTATTTCAATTTTGTGATTCTGTATTTCATTTATATCATGAATATTAAATAAGACTTAATTATAAAATTACTAGCGACTCACCCTCGCTTCGCTCGGGTTCGTCCCTAGCTTGCATTAAATGACGATTGATCAGTTTTCGACCGGAGAGGAAAAATGATTAAATTACTAAAATGGCTATTAAAAAATAAGTGTTGATCGTAGAAGGGTGAAAATTGAGGATTGTATGTATTTTTGTATGTTGTATCATAAAAAAATAGAAATTAAAAATTTTGTCTAAAAAATAAAAAATAAAAATTAGGGGTGGACTACCCCGAACATTTAGGGGGATGAAAAATAGATGTTGGCCGATTCTTGGTTGGTCGAGTCAAGCCGTTTCGGAGGAGTATGGCAACGAAAACTGTGACACGAGAATTTTATATATTAGATTTGAAGTTTTATATATTCAATAAATCAAAACATTCCAAATGATATATGTACTTTTCAGGGAATATAATAATTTCTTAGATTTACGTGAATATTTGACATTTTAAATAAAACTATATTTTTGGATTCTTTTGCGGATTTATTTTGATTTTTGGTTCCCGACGTTTCGATTGCTTTACAGCAATCATGGTCACGGGAGAGACTAAGGTGTTAGATGTCTCAAAGGTTAGGTTAGGAAGCATTCAAAATGTCAGGAACCAAAAATTAAAATAAATCGGCGAAATCTGAAAAGATAATTTTATTTAAAACACTTTTCAGGGTTTTGAGCACATGTCCAGACGGCAAGACAAAATCCTTTGATACAAATGCTAATGGATGCGCAAAATCTGAAGCTATCAATGTAGTTTTCCTTCAAAAAGAAAAAGATGCTTCGAGGTAGATATTTCATGAAGCTTAATTTAAAAAAAAATCATTAGATACGCTACTTATTGTAAATTAATTAATTTTATGTTATTATTACAGAATTTATGCAGAGCTTGTTAATGTTAAATGTCAATTTACTGATTTACGCTTAGATGAAATGGGAGTTATATATGGTTACCATCGCAGTCCCGAAAAAATGGCTAATTTTATAAAAGGATTTTATAATGAAGTAAATGTTTCCCCTAAAGCGGTGGAATATGTTGAAGCTGTTGGTTCAGGTGATATTCATATATTTTATGATGTGAAAGTATGGTCATTTTACAATTTAAGCTAAATTGTAATGTATTTTTTAAATTAACAGCTATCCCTGAAGTCGATAAAGACGAGCTAGAAGCTATAAGCGGAATTTATTGCAACGATAGAATCGAACCACTCTTGGTCGGAAGTGTGATGTCTAACATTGGATATACTGAAGCAGCTTCGGGGTTGTCAGCTCTTACTAAGGTCTATCTAGATTAAATAAATATTAACTAGAGAATCTTTTTATAGTTCCAGAATGTATTTATTTACTACATTTAGTTTAAATAGATTTATCATATCCCATTCGACAGAAAATATAAAATAGCCTCAAAGGAAAGATAGTTAACCGTAAGTAAGCGTTTGACGCTATCCCCTATAACTAGTGCATCAATTGGTGTTAAATGATAAGTATTTACTGTCCTTTAATATAGCTTTATGTGACCATTGTTATTTTTGTTGTAAAAATAGGTTATCCTAGCCTATGAAACCGGCAAAATTGCCGCCAATCTTCATTGTGAGTCGCCTCGACAAGATGTAACGGCTTTACGGGAAGGGAAAATTCGCCTTGTTACTGACCATACTGATTTCGGCCGCTCCTATACAGCTATTAACGGACTTTCAATCACTGGTGTCAATACACATGTTCTCTTAAAAGGATGCTACAAGCCAAAGGTAGGTTTTATAAATTGAAAAAAAAAAGAGTAATATATGACCCTTTAATATTGAAAAGTTTTTTAAAAGTTATACTTCTTTTGTCGCGTTAGGGAAAAAATGATAGGAGTAATTTTTTTACTTATTATTTAGTCTTTAAGCCTGTGTGATAAATTAGATATTTAAGATATTCATTCTGGTATTTTTATATAGATACGTGTTTTATATCGATAAAAATAAAAAAATATTATAAGGTTTTATTGAGTTTCACCTGTCCTGGTGTCTGTCTGTGATTAAATCTTGCAAATTAAATTTGACCCACTTCCCAATGTCCGATCGAGCTGAAATTTGGTAGACACGTTTGGTTCTTGTGACTGCATGATTACCCAAATAATATGATTTTTAATTCAATATGACGAACGTTATGCAATCATTTCCATAGTCCTATTACCCTTATGATATGGACATCAAATGAAAGAGATTGATAAGCGAAAGACAATAAGAAAAGTGACGTCATTGTAAGTTCGAATGGCGGACTCCCAAAGATGGCATACTACGTTTTTTATGCGCCTCCATGATGTGGATATCAAACGAAAGTGTGAAAAAACTATCTTTTATTTAAATACTCTAAAAAACAAAGAAGTATAGCTTCTTATGTCCGTAAATTAGTACATACACTTTTTTTTGTATCATTGAGGTTAATTAGTATAAAAACGGTTAAAACACACTTATTTCCGTACCTAACTAATACGAAAAATAAATAACATATCTGCATATTGACATTTGTTGACGAAGGAGGTTTTTATTATTTTAGGAAAATAGCCTAAATACCACAAAAATGTACGACTAAGTAAGCACACGAAGCTTGATTGACAAACTAGCCAAGTCAAATCTTGAACTTCAATTTATCCTATGTTATCTAAGAGTATTGTAAATAATTCGACTGTTCAAATTTAAGAAGTTCTATTTTTAAATAGAAAACACTTTTGTAGCAGAAAAAAAACAAGAAATTGTGTTTTAAATTTATTTTACAATGTTGTGTGTTTTTATGAATAAATTTCAGGATTATCACAGAACTTGGCACCCATTTAGATCTCAATGCTTTTGTGGGTGAAGTTGACAACCACGCATATTCTTAATATTGAACTTGGCTCCCATTTTCACATTTATGTTTTTGATGAGATAGAAGTATAAAATGAATAAGCAAAAAAATATTTTTTTTTATTATATATTTGTTAATACGTAGTTCAATAGGCCAATCAAATGGGTTTCTACTTTGGCAGGCGGGTAGTTTTTAGGAAACATTAGCTAAGCATGGATTTTGTGATAGAACCGAATTAGTGTGTCTAAAGACTATAATAATTTCATAGGAAAATCTTATATTTTTTCTGTTAGGTACATAAAAATAAGTTATTCTGGTTACACATAAATAACGGATGGAGCCGCGGACAACGATAGTACTAGACATTTTAAACACTGGATTTAAAGTTCTCAAGGTATAACACAGTGTATAGAAAAACGACTAATATGAATCGTTACCTACATACCAATTCACACCATCATCTTATAGTCCTCTTATAGTCCTCTATAGCTCGAAAGATAAGGGGTACCCTTGCATAAATTCCCAAGAAGCTGAAAATTTACATAAACGTTAGATACCATTATAATGAAATTATGAAAAGTCCCCGTCGATCCCATGTGTGCAAAAAATTTTATGTAAAGTTACTTTTATGATAAAATAGCTCAAACAAAAATTGTAGATCTTGTAATTGTATACAAAAATTGTCCTAATTCTTTTTTCCCTAAAATTCACTATTCATTAACGTTCACATAAATTTTCAGCTTCTTGGGAATTTATGCAAGGGTATTTTGACTGGACTATTATGTATACTCTAAAACGTACGTAGGGACGTATCTGAGGGAAGGGAGTTTAAGTAGCTAGTCGAAAATACGAGTAAATAATATGAATATTGAACATAACACCTCTGTTTATTTATTATGTATATCTAGCTTCCTTGTAGGGTACAAAAAGCTAGATATACATAATTTCTGTAAATTGTTGAAATAAATTTCAGGTTCCTGGGCGTTATAAGTCAAATATTCCATATTTGATAACATTATCAGGAAGACAGGAATCAGCTGTGGCAAAAATTATAAATGATTTAAAATCTCGCCCAATAGATCCCGAAGAGTTAGCGTTACTGCACAATATTCACGAGGTGAAACTTGCCGGTCACTTAGGACGTGGTTATGTTATCCTCGGTAATTTGAATTATTTTAATTTGATAAAAATATTTGCCTTCTTTTAAATAATATATTTAACTGTCTCAATGATCTCGTAGTTAGGATGTTCGGCTCCGCATCCACAAGTTCTGGGTTGCAGTCCCAACGTCGGCTCAAGTAAAGTTATTAAAATTCTCTATTTAGGATTTTTTAGAAGCAGTTCGAAATTGGGAAGGTCTTAACGATCTCGCCAAGGAACGGGGATATAACATTGCACATTTTCCCTATTATGGACATCCCTATTATGAGTATTTATGACAAGTGAAGAAAGTTATATAATTATATTATATCCTAAATGTTGACCCGGGTAATAAGTTATCACTTCACCAAATTTCGTTGTAATCGGTTCGTTACTTTTTGCGTGAAACGCGTACAGACAAACAGACAAACAGACAAAAAATTTAATAACTATTGTTTTGGGGTCTATATCGTATACATAATACGTTACAGTCATTGTTTTTAAAAAATATTTCATGTACAGATTTCGCTAAGTTACTGCTTTATTATAGTATAGATTAGGTATAAATGTAAATGTATGAAGGGGTATATATAGAAGTAGAGGGAGACCGATAAAATTATCAATAGACTGTGTGAAAGAGGATATGCGTAAAAGGATTGTGATGGATCACAGCTTATAGAGGGGAGTAAATATATTGTGCCGACCCCTCATAGTATGCGATAGGAACAAGGAGAAGACGAATTTAAAGTAAATGGAATTGGATCCAAATGAACTGTAGTTAAACGACTCAATTCTTGCACATAGTGGCAATGTCCATAATACTTCAGATGTGAAAAACAATAGAAAGGAATTTTATCTTTGTAACTTTTATGACCACAAAAAAAATTAATACTAAAATATCTTTTAATAAACACAGATACGGACGAGTCAAATACAACGATTAGCCTAAGTGAGGAAATGGAATACTACGATGATACAACACGGCCGCTCTGGTTCGTGTACAGCGGTATGGGCTCGCAATGGTCAGGAATGGGGAAGCAGCTCATGCGTATACCAGCTTTTGCAGCAGCTATCGAGAAGTAAATAAAAAATTGTTCAAATGTATAAAATAGTCTTTTAAATAATTATAATAAAATACTATGATGACTGCGAAGGCAATGGTAGCCCAGTGGGAAGGCAGTGATAGCCCAGTGGGAAGGCAGTGGTAGCCTAGTGGTAATAGGGTCGCTTAGGAAATCGAGTGAAGCGGTTCAAATCTAGGGTCTCACACCTTTAATATTTTTAATCGTAAATCAGTTCCAACATGATAACCACTTATCTTACGGCGAAGGAAAACATTGTGACGAAACTTGCATGTCTGAGAGAACCTAGTAAGTCTTCGAAAGACATCCGCAGTCCGCTAACCTACACTTGGCCAGTGTGGTGTAGTATCGCCTGATGCCCAGCAGTGGGAAGTTAAAAAGGGCTGAATATATATGTATTGATGACTGTTGTGGTGTTTTGTTGTATCGCATTCACAAGCCTGACTAGAACGAGGTGAATCTGTGTTAATCATACTGGTAATCATATACCCTACTTAAAATAAGTTTCAGATGCCATCAGTTCGCATCACACATATTGCTTATTTAGCATTTAGCTCATGTTGAAGATGGACAAAAGAATAGGTTAATAAGTACAAAATTTGAAATTATATACACCTTTTCTAATTTCAGATGTAAACGTGCTTTAGAACCTCAGGGAATTGATATCATTGATGTGATATGTTCAGATGATAAAACAATTTTTGACAATATTCAGAATTCATTTGTTGGAATTGCTGCTATACAAATTGGTCTGACTGATGTTTTGAAAGAATTAGGCATTGAACCTGACAATATTATTGGTATGTTTTGTATGATTTTCGTATATTATGAATAAAAATTATTTAATATGTATATTATGATAGTAATAACTTCTTTTCTCTTTATAATTTTGTTGAAAATAATAAAAAATAATATTTTTTTAACTATTTGTAAGGTACGTTAAGTATAGTATATTGAGTTACATTCGTATATTTATAGCTTTTTCAACTCGCAAACATTTTTAAGGTCACAGTGTGGGTGAGCTAGGTTGCGCGTACGCAGATGGTTGCTTGACCGCGGAGGAAATGATTTTAGCAGCAAACAGCCGCGGTCAGGTGTCCGTAGAGATACCTGTCATACATGGAGCCATGGCCGCGGTTGGCCTCGGATATCAACAGGTCCGAAATTCCTCTAATCTATGTCATCTATAGTCTAAAAATATTGTTTTCTTTCAAATAGTGTCTTTATTTTTCGAAATTTTGTATCAACATTTTTAATACTTTCTTAGATTTACGCGAATATTTGATATTTCAAATAAAACTATCTTTTCGGATTATTTCGCGGAATTAAAATCAACAAATATTGTAAGGTACTTTGGTGCCTTTTTTGAATTTTTTGAAATCATTTTTGTAAAATAGTGGGTAGGTACTGCCTGTAACAAGTATATATCGCCTTTGAGATGTTTAAAACCTTAGTCTCTCCCGTGACTATGATTACTGTAAAGCAATCGAAACGTCGGGAATCAAAAATCAAAATAAATCCGCAAAATAATCCGAAAAGATAGTTTTATTTAAAATGAACATTTTTTTAAAATGAAGAATTAAAAAAGTATTTTTTGTTATTTATAGATCGTCAAATTGTGCCCCCCCGAGATCGAGGTGGCTTGCCATAACAGCTCTGAATCTTGTACTATTTCGGGTCCTTCTGAAGTGGTACACGAATTTGTCAAGGTTTTAGTTAGTAAAGGTGTCTTCGCCAAAGAAGTACCGTGTTCAAATATTGCATATCATTCCCGTTATATTGCTGAAGCAGGTAAGTTTAGGATTATAGAGCTTAACATACCAAATGGTTAAGGTTCTTGGACATATGAAATTACTAGGGGCTCACCCTCGCTTCGCTCGGATTTCGGGTTTCGGGAAAAAAATCCAAATCTATCCCACAGAAACCGTAATCTTTTCGGGATAAAAAGTAACCTATGTGCTATTCTAGACTATAATCTATAACTGTACCAAATTTCATTCAGATTCGTTCAGTCGTCCTGGCGTGAAAGAGTAACAAACATCCATACTCACAAACATTCTTATTTATAATATTAAGTATCTGGGCGACCTAGCTTCGCTCGGAGTTTTTAGCCGAAAGTTCAATTTTCTTTTTTTTTTAAACTTGAATAAATACAAAAAATAACAAAAGTAAGAACTTTGTGTTCAACCGGGATTCGAACCCGGACATCTGTGATTGTCAATCCTGCACCTTGGCCGCTTGACCACGATGCTTATGCTCGTGCAAAAGAAATTATCAAAAAAATTTTGCGTGGAATAATGCGAAAGAAAACCGCAAGAAAACTCGAAAACGCTTGTTTTCCCAGACATAAGACTAATCTACATGGATTTTTCGCTCCCGAAAACCCCCACATACCAAATTTCAACGATATCGTTAGAGACGTTTCTGAGATCGCCGGAATAAATAAATAAATAAATATACAAAAATTGCTCATTTAAATATATTAGATGCGGATAATAATTATGAAAATAATTAAAATTGATGGGCTTATCAATTTAAGCTTAAGTATGATTAATCAAATCAAGCTGTTTTAGAAATAAATCTAAATAACTAAGCAGCTTAAGTTAATAATTTGAAATAACAGGTCCTAAACTTCTTGCAATTTTGAGAAAACAGATCAAATCCCCAAAACCTCGTAGCGATCGTTGGGTGTCTACTTCAGTACCTATGAATAGATGGGATGAACCATTGGCAAAATATTCTTCAGCTGAATATCATACGAATAATTTACTTGTAAGTAATATTTATAATATTTAATATAGAATAAAATAACATATTTTAAATAAAACTGTCATTTCGGATTTTTTCGGGGATTTATTTTGATTTTTGGTTCCCGACGTTTCAAATGCTTTACAGCATGGCTCCAAATCAAAATAAATCAAAATGTCAAATATTCGCGTAAGTATTATAAAAATAACATACTGTTGGCGACTGAGCAACAATTATACATAGATATAGAAAAAGTTGAAAGCATTTTAAGATTTTTAACTGAATTACTTTATAAGTTTTATAAACGTCTGTGATTTCTCATGTTATGGTTATATGCATTATTTAATATTTTTCTAATGATATTAAGTAAGAATTGTTACAGAACCCCGTACTCTTTGAGGAGACATCACAACTTATTCCGTCTAATGCAGTGCTGATAGAGATTGCACCGCACGGTCTTCTGCAGGCTATTCTAAAAAGAGCATTCCCCTCCTGCCACCACGTGCCTTTAACACGTAGAGGATATCCGAATGGTGTGCAATTCCTTCTTGAAGCTATTGGGGGGTAAATATTATAGCTTATAATAGACTAAATGTATATAGAGCTACAGCTGTTAAATTCAAAGTAGGTAATTTTAAATAAATTTAAAAGCAATATAATATTGATAATGCGAAGTCATCAACTTTTCTACCAAAGTAGTGCTCAATTCACGCTTTTTTTGCTTACTACATCATGATTTTTCGATACACAATGTTACCAATTAAATCAAAATACTTTCACAGACTCTACATAGATGGTTTTAACCCAAAACTTCGGGCGCTCTATCCTAAAGTAGAATTTCCAGTATCTACAGGAACTCGGCCACTATCGCATCTAATAGAATGGGTTCATCAGGAAAACTGGTAAGGGTTATAAGAATTTACTTCAAAATACTAAAAACATTGCCTATATGTACCATTATACCTTAGGTATTGTTCTGAATTATTAGGATTCCTACTACAAAACAAATAATTTCTTTTTTTGGAAACTAGAAAATGATATTTACATTAATCGGACTATTATAATAATGCGAAAGTTTGTCTGTGTAATTGTTACTCCGTCATGCTGAAACGGCTGGATGAATTTGGATGAAATTTTGAATACAGATAGACTATGATCTGGCATTTAGGCTATTGTTACTTCGGACTTTTCCTAAACGCCGAAGTAACAAACTTGAGTATAGCAAGTTTAAAAACATATTAAAACAGTAGAGAACAGATACATAGTACGAATACTCTCCCTTTCTGTAGTCTATGAATGCTTGTGTGTATTGTAAAGTAATAGAGATAGTATTTATTTCTTTCAAAGAACTTTTTAACCCCGACGAAAAACAACGGGGTGTTATAAATTTGACGTGTCTGTGTGTGGCATCGTAACTCCCGAACGGATGAACCGATTTTGATTTTATTGTTTGAAAGGTGAAAATCGATACAAGATGGTGGGTTTTTTTTTTTAATTTTTAATTTATTCATATTCAGTACAAATATATAAATTTGATATTCTACTTATAATGAAATTGCAAGAAGTTAAATGTTTTACATTTTATATTCGGAAGTTATAACTGAAATAAAACTAAACTAGACACTAGGTTGCAAGCCTGTTTATGTTGTTCTTAATGTTCTTATGTTTGTCCTCTATGTTTTCCTAAACAATTCTAATGAAACCCTGGTGGGGTATATTGTAGATGCCTGCGAAGGTTTCTGGCCCGAAAAAAAAATTTCTTAGGACGTTTGTCTTTTATTTTTTCCTAAACTATTCATGCTTAGGGACACATCCGAGTGAAGCGAGGGGAAGTCGCTAGTAAGAAGCATTTATAGGAAATACAAAAAATATATTTACAGGACTTTAGACTTATTCGCATCTGCACAAAAGAAAATGGCGTCAGCTTGTAAATATGTGATATCAACGCATGACGATGATTACAGCTATTTGCGAGGAAATATAATAAGAGGTAAGAGTTAAGAATATTAATATCATTTTGGAAAAGATCTTATTTGTTTACCATTGAAGTTTTAACCACTAAGCCAGAATAGAGGTGACACATTACATTATTTTTATTCTATTTCTACTATTATGGTTTCTGTAGCAAAACTATAAAGTGACATGGTTTTGTACATACTGGATACTCAATAATAGAAAGGAAAGATTTAAATTTTAATGTAAATTACGATTCATCACTCTAAAAATCTATTGCTACTGTTATAAATTATGGTCCTAACAATGACACTGAAATAGGTAGAAATTATTTAAGGACCAAGTTTGAGCAGGTTTGATTGTTATAAACTCTCAGACACTATATTATCTTAATACTTAAATAAAACTATCTATTCGGATTATTTCGCGGATTTATTTTGATTTTTGGTTCCCGACGTTTCGATTTATTTAAAATATCAAATATTTACGTAAATTTTTACTTTATTAATACACTTAATTATAATTTTTGGTAAAATTGTCTAACTTTTGTGGCTTTAAAGATTTTAGTATGTTATGCAAAGTAAATGTACGAGTAAGTCATTAAAATTATAATTATTGTTATGTTAACTAATCATTTTAGGTAAAAATCTCTTTCCATTTGCTGCTGCGTTGGTATTGGTATGGGATACATTTGCAATGACATTGATGGTAGAGAGGAAGAAACTATCTGTTCAATTCCGCGATGTACATTTTCACTCGCAACCATTATTGCACGACCAACGCCAACTAAGAATTCACATCACCATCCAACGGGGCACTGGACGATTTGAAGTAATTATAATATTACAGATATCTGCTTAATATATATGTACATATTAAACCGTCTTACTTATTAACCATCGCCTAGTCCCAACCCCTAAAATTAGAAATTCTAATTATGAACTGAGTTTGGCTATGTTTTGAAACGTCTCCCGCCTTATTTTGACGTCGTAGATAGCTTATGCATCAAACAACCACACCAACCATGGACTTGGTCCTATGGTCCACTTTGCTATCAGAGAAGTATCAGTAGTAACCCGTTAAGTACATTGCCCACTGTCGTACGCCACCTCCCAGTTGGTTTCTTGGCTTCACGCCCGGCTGGATGGATAGATCCTAATGAGCAACAAGGTGAACACACATAGGGGAGATTAAATGTAATCTAACTTAATGATTAAAGTTTTTGCAATATTATACTTCGTCTGCGGAATAGAGAGTAGGGCTGTAGGAAAGAAGAGCTATGGTATAAAGAGTTATTAATTAGGCAGATGTTTTCTCACTATGTATAAAATGATTTTATCACGTTTTACGATCCCAGTTACAAAAAAAATGATTATAATACATTTTGTTTTATAGGTAATGGACGAAAATATTACAGTTATATCTGGTTATATTACTACTGATATAACCAATAACAGAAAATTAGAAGTAAATTCTAAATGTCATGACAGTACCCAGCTATGTTCCAGAGATATATATCAATTGCTTCATACAAGAGGTCACAATTACACGTAAGTTTTATACAGGATGGATTTTTGAGACGGGACAGTAAGGGCAGGTACCTTAAATACTACAGTTACAGGAAAACGTTCCTAGGAGACCATTCATAACTTTTTGAGATATTCTGAACTGCATTCACAGATTTTGGAAAAAATGTACAGTCAGCGAGAAAAATGCCAAAATACGAAAAAAAAATTTTTCATGTCAATCGATCCTATTTCATGTAGGGATCAAATAAATATAAACAGTTTTAATTAACTTTTAATTTAAGATCAAACAATTAATTTGAATATCCAAAAATAACAACTGTTTGTTTATAGTTTTAAGTTTTCACTTCTGTCGGCATGACTCATGACTGCTTTGTTTATTATTGCCATGTTATCTATCAAAGGAACAAACTTTATCTTTTGGAAAGTGCCAAATATTAAAAGAAGGAACCAAGGTCCATCTCCACCAACTAATAAATATTGAAACACTGTTAAACCAGTGATTTACATTTAATATGCTTTTCATGTAATATTTTCAGAGATGATTTCCGCAGTATATACAGGTCTAATATTTCTTTAACTGAAGCTCAAATAATATGGCAAAATAATTGGATAACATTCATTGACGCCATGCTTCAATTAAGTGCGCTTAGCTGTAATCATAAGATGGTCTGTATGCCAGAAGCTTTCAGCAAAATGACGATCGATGTAGAAAACCATTTCAATGATATATTAAACGCTGATAAACAAAACATTTTGGTTGCCAATATATTTAAAACAGAAGACTGTATGAAGTAAGCGTTTCATTTGTTTATATGCTATATGAGCTTTTCATTAATTTATATGAGGATACATCAAGAACTTTTTAAACGATTTTTATGTATATGCCATTACAAAAACCTTATTGACGCTTGACTTTTATATTTTAGATGTGGCGGTGTGATTATAGAACATATAAAATATAAAAATTTGCCACCATTAAATACAAACGTCGTATCTCTAAAAACCAAAAAATTTGTACCTCATTTCCCAACAAGGAATTCAGACGTAAGTACTTTTATATTGTGTAAGTAATGTTAAGACCCAAAATATAGAGAAAAATATTTTAAAATAACTGTATTTTTTATTAAATTGGTTGAATTAAAGGAGTTCTGTAAAACTTTAAATGTATAACTCACATGTTATTTTATCTGTACAGGAAGTCACAGCATCATACATATTTTTACAAATAGTCGCTGAGACTTTAAACAAACAATTTATTAAGATTGTTGAAATTTTAAAAGATGAAACTGCTGAATCTAACTTTGAGGCGATCAGAGGTATTTCTAACAACATTTCCGGAATTAGGACAGAACATTCTTATGTTTACAGAGACAAACTTTTAGAAGATGGCGAAAAGATAAATAATGCTGACCTACTATTAACCACAAACTTATTTTCTGATAAAGACGTAAGCTTAATTGGTTTATAATAATAGAGGAAGTGCAGCATATTTGGAATTCCGGTTTGTTTTTGGGAATAAGTAGAAAAGAAAACAAGTTAGCTCACTAAAAATATTATTACGTTCTTTGAGTTCGGGGATCGGAAATCAAAGCACGTCTTTTGCACTACTGATGTTTTATTGCTCCTGGTTAACAAGAGTGACTTATGGAGATTCACTAACACGCGCAGTATACAAAATTAAAACAAAATAATAAACGAGTATAATGAAGAATTAACGTATCATAGTAAATGATTATCAAGAATTGTATTCTTACTGAAAAAGTTTTCAAAGTAGACTTCACGTTCCCGTATGGTTAGCAGTAGAAATGTCTAGTTTTCGACCGGTTTTTAGTTCTCATTGGGTTTGTATGTAAAAACAGAGATGACATTTATTAATTTAAATAACTGAGTATTTCAAGTTACCTGCAGTATTCCAAATATGCTGCACTTCCCTATATTAATTAAATTATATTCTAATCTTATTGACTGATTATAAGAAAACTGCTAATATTGTTTGAAAAAATATATACATATACTTATTTTTACTAATGTTTACTTTAATTATTCCACATAATATTATGTTCTTATTTCTTCTGCAGATGGATCAAATGCTACAGCGTATATTAAAAAGCGATAGTCTTTTGGTTAATAAAGAACTGTACATAGAAGGAAAATCCAACAGATATCCTTCGACGTTGTATCGCAGTGTAAATGCACATATTATTAATGATAACCGTATAGAATTAGCTATATGGAAACCTAAAGATTCTAATGGCTCTAGTGTATACACTGTTCGTTCACCGTCAGATTTAACATATGTTTCATCTTTGATACCGACTATTCCTTTGAGTCAAAAAATTTATTTACTAGCCAGTTACCCACTCGTCAAAGGATTGAAATCCCTGATTAAGGAATGGAGAAATGAAAGAAAAGTATATTTGACAATAATAAAACAAGATGAATGGGATGATAAGTTTTTAAATGAAATACTGTTCAAAGATTTAGTGACCAACATTTACGAAAATGTAAGTTATTTACTATATTCATGGTAAAATTAAATTTATTACATAATTTTCATGACATTTAACTACATTCTCAACAATACATTAATTAATTATTATAAATATTACCTTGTTTACTAATTGTTAAGTGTGATTTGTTTAGGGTGTCTGGGGAGGAGAATATATTTTGCCACTGGAAGAGAAATCCACGCCAAAACATAATATGATGTTGAAATGCGCCCGCGCTGGTGATTTTGACTCGATACATTGGGTTGAGGCACCACAAATGGATGATAGCGGTATTAATGTAGATGTAAGTATGTTTATCTAAATGAAGACATATACCCTCCTTTAAATTTAACCATGTTGTTGTCTATTTGCCCTTTTTAGCGCATGTTGTTTTCGCATAGTGCACATAAAAATCCTCTCCGACAGCGCGACTGTTCTGCAGGCATTAGCAAACAAACAAACCAACAACAGACTAATAATCGAGTGACACCATGCCCTTGATACATTAGCATCGACTAATCATGTTACCATTCAATGGATAGCCAAAGATGCAGCTGGATAATGGATGGACAAAGATGCAGCTGACGAACTTGCAAAGAGGGGGTTAAATTTAGAAGTAATTGGCCCATATCCACTTCTTCCCCTACCTTGTTCGTAGATTTACACCTGGATCCGCCAAAGATCCATGACACTTTAAAATAACAAATGGTTGCAAATGGTAGACTGCAGGCAAGCTAGATCAGCTCTACCCGTAGTAAACCCGCGTCTTACTAAACGCTTCTTCTTCTTCTTCTTCTTCTCGTATCGATTAACGCTAACTAAACGCTTACTAAGTCTAAATAGAACCAATCTCAAAATAATGATAGGGACGATAACGGGCCACTGTCTCTTGAACAAACACCTATTCAACATCGGCGCAACGGACAGCCCTACACAAAGGTATAGAGGGTGTTTCAGCGCCGTAGGATCATTGGCTCACTTAATCCTGGAATGCGTAGCAGTAACTTCTCAACGCAACGAAATCCTCGGACCAGTGAGGTCGGTCCGCGAAGCCTGTGAAGTTCCCAGGAAACTTCTGCGCTCTTGGACGGAGTTAGGCTGGCTGAATTAGCCAGGATTCGCAACGTACAATGGACCAAATGCGGAAAACGAGTTCAATTTACATTACATTACGCCTAGAGTTTATTTAGATATACTTGATTGATGAATATATTCGATCGAATAGGAAAGAAAACTGATGAATAGTGCGGCGTTGCATTTTTTTTTCAGGTTCACTACGCCGGTATTAACCTCGCGTATGTAAAGGAAGAGGCTGGATTCATTAATTCATTTAACACTGATGGACAGCGAATCCTCATATTAGACTTTAGCGGCATAACTAAAAGGTATCTAAAGATTTTTCTTCAACATTTTAAAATATGGTATATTGATCTTAAATTAATCATTAAGTACATTTAAAAAATAGGGGAAATCGTGTAATGGGTATAGTGCCTGACCAAGTAATTAGCACACAAGTGAAAGCGCAACTGGAGTTACTGTGGCCAGTTCCGGATCACTGGAGCCTTGAAGACGCTGCCACTGTTCCTTTGGCTTACTGTATCGCTTTCTACTGCTTGGTAGGAATATTTTACATATGTTTTTGTCTTTGTTAGGTAGCTTTTCTTTTTTCATAGATTATAACAATCACAAAAATATTTTCATGCTTTATTCGCTTGCCGAAGAATCTCATTAAAATAATATGTGTTTCTGTATTCATGTCTTCCTGTTTTCTGACATGGCGTAATTTGATTCTGCATATTTATATTATTTTACAGGCTATAAAAATTCGGCTTCTTCCCGGACGACGTGCACTTATCCACGGCGGCGCCGGCGCTCTAGGTCAAGCTTTAATATCTATTGCTTTAGCTTTCCACTACGAGGTCTTTGTTACCGTCAGCAGCATACACAAGAAACAGTTTCTGCTAAAACTATTTCCTCAACTGCAAGGTAAAAATATATCTGAGAAATTATAATATTTGATTTCTCACGCAATATTTAAATATTTACATTTTACATATTTAATATTATCAAGAATTTTCATACACACGTCAAGTGACAAGAAGAAATCTCAATTTGATCTCAGATTGTTTTTCATAACATTTTAGATGATCATATTGGAAACTCCTGCGACCATAGCTTCGGAGACATGGTCCTCAATGCTACTGGAGGTGAGGGTTGCGACGTTATTGTAAGCTGTGTCCAGGGAGAACTTAAAAATGTACGTCAATTTCGACTTAAATTAAAATTAAATTTTACATTGGACATGAAACAAAATTGTGTAATTGTCTGTAGACTACGTTAAAATGCTGTGCCCAGGCAGGAATAACTCTCGATACAACACAATTACTGAGCCATGAAAATTTTAACTTTGGAATGTATACTCTAAGGAAATCTGTTTCTTATATGACGATCAACTTCTCTGCAATCTTTGAAAATCCAGAACAACTCTTGGTAAGTAAATAACATCACATAATTTAAACACGCGTAAATAATTACTTGTCAAAGCCGTTTCACCATAACTAAAGTTTTTTTACGATTTAAGACTGTATTTTATCGTATACTGATTTAATTTAATTTATAATTGATCCTATAATTTTAAACACCTGGCCCTTATTTTTAAAACAGTTTTGATATATTTTTGTGAAATATTTAGAAATTGCAAGCATTGGTCTCTGAGGGTATAGCACGTGGTTACGTTAGACCATTATCACGCGTAACATTTATGCCACAAGAGGCTTCGAGAGCTTTTCGACTTCCTGTTGCCAGGCGCCATTGCGGTCGAGTGCTACTTGACCTACGGCATCATGCCTTAAATGCTCCAGTTCCTAGGTAAATATTCCATCTTCGGTGATCACAATTTTTTTGTTGTTGAATAAATTCATTTTTGAAGTAAAACTTTTCTACGCACGCTTGATTTGGGGAGTAAGCTGGTGAATGCGTTACGAAAAGTGTAACATTACGAGGCAAACGTTTGTTGCCATGGTAACCGTTGTTATTGTCTGACAAATGATATATCATATTATACGAATATTCTATCCTTAAATGATATTGTATAAATATATGATTGTAACAAATATTATTTTTAGTATCTCACCTATCCTAATTATTTAAAACATAAATTGAATTTCATAAAGAATACCAATAACCTACAGAAGTTTTTACAAAAAATGGTTTACCGCTTTCTTTACATAAAATATAACATGAAGTTATCAAGAAACTGTTTCAGATTAAGATGTACTTCTGAGATGTATCAAGTGATAGTGTCTAAAGGTGAAGAGTTGGGCATTCAGTTAGCGGAGAGGCTTGCAAGCCGCAGTGCACAAAATATAAATCTATACTGTGAAAAAATATCTAATATACTGCTATATAAGGAAAGGTACATATTATATAATAATAACTCCCAAGATATTGATTGTCGACGCCAGATTTCCTATCGTCGACCCTATTGCATCTAGCATAAAAGCTTTATTTAGTTTATTATATCGAGCCGCACACTCAACCAATCAGACTACTCAAATACGATTTCGTCACTCACTAAGTTCGTCAATCATACATCATCTGACACAACCCTCATTCTACCTTTTGCACACGACACCTGCACTAGACTAATCAAAAACCGTTGTAATTCTGTTAAGACAGACAATATATATCTTTGAGAAGATTTCCGAAGTTTGTTCATCGCGAACATTGATTTATTTTAAGTTTGAAGTGCTATCGATTCTTGATTCTTATTTTTAAACTACTTTCATTTATCTATCAGCAGATTATTCGGTTGCGCGTTATCAGTGACATACTCACTGACACTAAATATATTCTAAATACAGCTTCGCAGAATGCTTTAATGAGAATCTCATTTCAATCGCGACGACGCAACATGCAGATAGACTCTATTGCCGCAGCTTCACTTTAAAAAGAAAACGTGAACGCACGTTTATTCTTATGTGATCTACGTGCGTTCATAATTGGCCAGCTTTTTCATGGACTTTGTGGACTTCGTTTTGGAATTCAAATGATAGTCTTTAAAACAGAGGATATACGTTTAACTGATAGACTTGATAAAACAGACGGATAGAACAGATTGTTTCGATTTTCCAGATCTTGGGAAGAAGATGGAGTAAATATCAAGGTGTCACAAGGAAATATAAATCCAGCCAACTTAGTCGATTTGATAAAGGACAATATTAAGGGAGCTGTAGAAGGATTATATTTATATGATGTAATTTCTCCAAACGAAGAAATCGATAATTCAGAAGAAATAATTTTAAAAGTTAAAAAATTGCTTCCAAAGCTGAAGTAAGTTTGTCTGAATACAAATATTTGCTCGCAGTTCTGCTGTCATGATGAGTGAGGCAGGGATATAAATTAGCCTACATCCATCCCGATTATACAATGGGTATAAGTTGATACTCTCCTAGGATAAAAACATAATTATTGTATTGCAATATTGTAAACTAATATTCTTTTTAAAAAGAGCAACTGTTGAATTTCTCGCCGGCTCTTCTCAGCAGAACTACATTCCTCGCCTTACTGACATTTAATTTAAAAATATAAAATTGACGATTCGATTCACAAATGCTTTTTGATTTGATATAATATTTCCTTATCAAGCATTTAAATCAATCTATTCAAAGGTTCAAGTGTGAAAAAGTTACAAACAGACAGATAGAGTTAGTTTTATACTCATAATATCAACATTAAAATGGATAGTATAGTATAGACATTTTAAATAATCCAACTACTTAAAGTATTAAAAAGAATTAGTTACTAGTATTAAAGAATTATTACATTTTCAGACACTTTGCTATAATTAATTCCAACTTTAACATCGATGGACAGATCGATGTGGGTAGAAGTAGAGAACCTTTACCTGTTTGGGTTAAATTGCCGGCATTGGACAAGGTACAGTTATTTGTAAACAAGAATTCAAATGCTTTTTGATATAACGACTTATGAATTTTATTATTTTTTATCGCTAATACCAAAATAAACCAATATATCCAAAATGAATCTAATATATTTAGATTGAATCAAACTTGACACAAAAAACCACAACACATGAACATTAGATTTCGAGAAAGCCAATCATGTTTAAACAAATAACTCTCTTCTCTTTGAAATCGGAATCCAATTTATTTGCAGCTGGATGAATCGGAAAATAGTTATACTTCAGAAGAACTAATATCATCTTTAACTGCTGTTGATGTTGTGGAAAAAGCGCTGTGTTCTAAACAGTCACTTGTAATCGCTTCAAAAGTAAAACTACCACATGTTCCTTTAATGCAAGCAATATCCAAAATGGCAGGTAAATGTTCTATCAAATTCAATATTTTCTTAAAAATTTACTAAACATCAAATATTGTTATATCTTTCAATTATCAGACTACTATTTTGAATACGAAAATTTGTATGTTTGTGTACGTTTGTTACTCCATAACTCCAAAACGGCTGGACGAATTTAAATAAAATTTTGTAAACAAAAGAACAGACTCTAAACCTGGAGTAAAAATAGAAAAGCGAGTCGAGGGTATATCGCTAATTTGTTACTAAACAAAACACCCTGTTACCTTGTGTCAGGACATAGCAAAATTACGATTACTATATAAGATAACATGATCAAATTTTCCAGATCAATATATTCTAAAATAATAATAGTTCCAAAAGAACTTTTATGTCGCTATATAAGATACAATACAATTTTTATAATTCCATACAGATAAATTATCCTCCTTAGTTTAGTGGTGGAGAACTCGAGGATCTTATTAATTATTAAAGTTTATGGCGCACTAATACTGTTACTATTAACTTGTATAATATAACCTATTCACAGGTATAAATATAAAAGAAAATTATTCTGAGATGAATACATTAAAAGATTTGGGCATAGATTTACCTATACTTGAGGCAATACGCGCATATTTGAATTATGAGCACAACATATCGCTGACTAATCAAGATATGTCCTCACTTACTCTAAAAATGTGAGTATAATGAGTCGATATACAACAAAGGAATATAATTTTTATTTGGTTATATCGACGTTTGGCTCCGTTTGTAGTGATCCTACTTGCTGTGCCAGCAGTCGCGGGTTCGAGTCCCGCTAGGGGCATTCATTTGTGTGATAAGCATGAATGTTTGTACTTCAGTCATGGGTGTTTATATTTGTAATATGTATGTATATAAAGTTATATATGTGTAGTGTATCAACTATCTGGTATCCATAACACAAGCCTTGTAGCTTATCATGGAACTAGATGGTGCTGTGTCTTAATGTCCCAACATATTTGTATTTATTTATAGTTGATATTATGATATTTGTATTGTTTGTTCAGCATTTCCAAAAAATCTTTATTGCTTTGGTCTGGTCTTTTTATATTTCCCCTTAGTGACCCACCAAAAGGTTTTTAAATCTAGTACACGTAGGGAGTAAAATCACTTTGGATGTCCACATAGGATGAGTGTATTAAAGTAAAATAAATAATAACTATTAATAATAATATCAGAATTTATTAAATTTTAGTCAAAAGTATGAAAATAGTTGTTTTTAACCATAAACTTTTAATTTTGATATTTCATAAGAAGCCTACTCAAGGTTTTCAGTTGGAGCGTTCTGTGAAATAATTGAAGCTAATATTTTTGGTACATTTTCAGTCTCTCTTCTTATTAATGAAAATCTCTATTGGCTCTTTATAATCAGGATGTCTTAATTCTAAATGCTTTTTAAACTTTGACCAGGACTCGTTTGAAAGTTCCACATTACAAATTACACATAATGGTGTATTATCAATACCTTCGATGAAGTCAAATTGAATGTAATGTTCGTAATATTTTCGGATACAGGGTTTCTTCTTTTTATTTGTAAGAATAAAAAGAAGCTGGCGACGACTATGGCTCAACAGTGCAATGTCGTGACGCTTGCATTGACACAAAAGCAATACGTCTCTTGATCATGCACGAGTATGATTATAAACAAGGAGAAATGTTATGACCCAGTATTTTATTTCTGTCGTTCAGCTCCAGGTCGTAACTCACCATATAGGAAACTTCGTACTAGATGATTTTCTAATTTAATCGAAATAAAGGAATTTCAACCTAAAACCATTAAGCAATGTCTTGATATTGACATAAAAAACGAAAATACCTCTTAATACCATTATGTCGCTACGATAAGCTTATTGTAGTCTATAAAAGTAATTTTAATATAATACATAATTTTCAAAAAAAAAATTCAAAATTCAAAATATTTTATTCAGCATTAAATTATTACAATTTTTTACTGAACGTCATGAGTCTACTACCAGTTCGGACAGAAGAAGCCTCAGACCTGAGAAGAACTGGCGAAAGAAACTCAGCGGGACTAATATTTTTTTAATAAATTATAATTTACAATATTACTATAAAGTTGAAGTAGCCTGGAGGCGATCACTTCATTCCCAAGGCGTGCTATCTTCTATAAAATCATTTATTGTATAATAGCCCTTAGCACACAAACGTTCTTTAATAATTTTTTTGAATTTAGCGATGGAAGCTTTTTGAACATTTTCTGGGATCCTGTTGTACAAGCGTATACATTGTCCATAAAAAGAATTACTGACTCTCTGTAGACGAGTCACAGGCATTACAAGTTTGTGTTTGCTCCTAGTATTAATGTTATGCATGTCACAATTCTTGGAAAATTCGTGTATATTTTTACGAACATACATAACATTTTCGTACACGTACTGAGAAGCAACAGTCAATATTTTTATTTCTTTAAACTTATCTCTTAATGACACTCTAGGACCTAAACTATAAATTGCACGAATAGCTCTTTTCTGCAGGACAAAGACCGTATTAATAGTTGCTGCACATCTCCACAATAAGATACCGTAGGACATAATACTATGAAAATAACTGAAATATATTATGCGAGCTGTATCTACATCAGTAAGAAGTCTTATTTTTTTTACCGCGAACGCTGCAGAGCTGAGTCTACTCGTAAGTCGCTCAATATGGGGGCCCCACTGCAGTTTGAAATCTATGATAATACCTAGGAATTTAGTTGACTCTACCGGTTTCAACACTTCTCCATTTTATATTACACCATTATCAACAAGTTTAACATTGGGTGTTGAGAATTTTATTAATTTTGTCTTTTTATTATTTAATAATAAATTATTTAAATCAAACCAATAGACAACCTTTGAGAGAGCATCGTTTACATCGTCGTACATTAGCAAATTTCGCTTCACTTTAAAAATAAGTGAAGTGTCATCAGCGAACAATACTATCTCATGTTTGTCCTGTACAAAAAATGGCAAATCATTAATATAAATTAGAAAAAGAAAGGGGCCGAGAATAGACCCTTGTGGAACCCCCATATCTAATGGAGCTCTAGGAGATCTCTTACCATTAACATCAACCCTCTGTATTCTATTATTTAAATACGAATTCAAAAGGTCGAATGCCTTATTTCTAATACCATAATGGTGCAGTTTCCTGATCAGCGTCTCATGATGCACACAATCAAAGGCCTTGGATAAGTCACAGAATATCCCAAGTGCATCTTGTGACCTTTCCCAAGCCTCAAAAATATGTTTTACTAACTCAACACTAGCATCTGCCGTGGAGTGGCCTTTCGTAAATCCAAACTGTTTCTTATGAAGTAGATTGTGTGCATTAAAATGCGCTAACATTTGCGCGATTATGATTTTTTCAAAAATTTTACTAAACGTTGGCAGTACCGAAATTGGTCTAAAATTATTAGGATCTAAGGTACTACCTGATTTAAAAATAGGAATGATTTTACTGTGTTTCATTAGATCAGGAAACGCACCATGCTCTATACTGCTATTAAATACAGTAGCTAGATGAGGTGCAACAACATCAATTACCAAACTAATAACTTTTACAGATATACTCCATAGGTCAGCGGTTTTCTTGACATCCAAACTTTTGAAGGCTGCGATGATATCTTTGGGGTATACAAGTTTAAATCTAAATACCAAATTACATTCTTTAACGTGATTCTTAAGTAAAGATTCGGCAATAGCGGGAGATGAATTGAGTGATTGCGTTGTTGAAGTTGGAATGTCAGTGAAAAATTTTTCAAACTCAGATACAACTTCTAGGTTTGAAGTAATAAAATTATTATTGATATTTAATTTAAAATCGAAGCCGCGATCTGTGACTCTCCCACTTTCACAAGCAATTATGTTCCGTGTCACTTTTACTTTATTATGTGCATTTTTTTATTTTTTCTTTAATATACAAAGATTTTGCCATGGAACATACTCTCCTAAACATTTTTGAGTAGGCACTTACAAAAGAAGCAAAGGATGTACTATAATTATAAGTACATAAAATAACATACTAAAACTGATTTAACTTATGCAACTATGCTTTATTTGCAGGCTTAAAAACTTAGAACGAAACCTTATGAAAATTAACTACACCGAAGACGATGGTCTGAAATCATTCTTTTTTAATGTAGACGATGATGAGATTCAAGCTAGCACTGACATTGTATTTTTACCAACATTAACTAATACTATTTCGGTAAGATAAATATTTAAAATATTAAGAACAACAATTAAATATACTAAAAGCGTTTTTTTTTTAATTCAAATTACCTTGTTGGTCTACCAGCTGCTAAGCTAGCTAGCTTACATGTCTAAAAATCTTAAGGTTCTTGTTTGTTTTCGAGGCCCAGGTTAAATGTTGGTAAGCCTAAAAATTGCTAAGAAATCCAGTAGTAAAAGTTCAGATTTGGAAAATATGTAGTGTTGAAATCGTCCAAGTCGTGCTGATTTTCTATTTCATCGAAAGTAGGAGAGCCACTGCTCCTGGCTATAGCTTATCATTTTGTTATCATGTTGTTATTATCATGTGAAAATGTGCCATGACAGCAGATTGTTATGGCACGTTTTCACATAGAATATGTAACAAATGTGGTAAACACGTGCCGCAATGGACTTCCTTCTGACAACACGACTGAACTGACTGTACAAGAACATGAAGCGAGAGAGGAAAACAAACGCATCTACCGCCATTAAGGTGTTCTAAATGACACAAAACAACCTTCCAGCATTTATTGCCTGCAGATGTAACATTTTTTCAGGGCGATATAATTACTCTATATCTCTAGTATTATGCTCTCTTTAAAAACTAGTTACCATAATATTATCTCATTATAATGTCTTTTGTGGTTGTTACAGTCTGATTGTGAATTCGATAAAAGTCAAGCATATATGTGCGTAGTGCCGGGTGTTGAAGGCCACTATGAGCGGTTCCGTGTAATGTGCGAGCGACTCAAAGTCACCGCGCTCGTGCTGCAGCCTATTCTGAATAATTATCGAGAAAGTATGAATGACATAGCTAATAGATGTGCTCAGGTAGGTCTCTTTCTTCTACAAAATAGTCTTGAGATAATATCGTTTCAAGTTAAAATGAAAAATGTTTGAATCATTGATTGAGAAATATATGTACATACTCGTGCTGTATGACAATATAACACTGCAATTTTACACTAATCATGTGCCTTATTTAGAGTATTTATAATATAATCTCAGTGTAAACATTATTTACTACGATTCAAATTATTTTAGGTTCTTCTTAAGAAAACAGGACTTCATGACAAATTCTTACTATTAGGCTACGAAAGCGGTGTTTTAATAGCAATAAAATTGGCAGAAATTCTGGAAGCGCATGGTATGACTTATGTCTATATTATAAAATTCTAATGACAAAAATATTTGACTTTATGAGTTACATTTATTTTCAGGTATGCTTGGAACCATATTTTGTATTGGCGGATCACCAGATGATATTAAGGCACATTTTCAGGATAAACTAAGCATTTATAAAACTGAAGTGGCTCTTCAAAATGCAATTATACAGCACACAACAAGTCTTATGATGAAAAAAGCTGATGAAAGAATTAATAAAAGTATAGAAACTGCTGTGACATGGGATGAAAAAGTATTAGCGTGTACGCGCATAATGAAGGAAACTATTCCACATTCAACCGAATATGTCAAACACATAATAGAATCTGCGTACGCAAAAGTGTCCCAAGTACTTCAATACGAGCCAGTACCGGTCAAGCTTCGTTCAAATATAGTTTGCCTTCGTCCTACGACATGTACAACAACAACAACTTTACAGAATTATTCTGAACAACCGATCGTGGAGTACAATCTAAACGTACCGCTCGCGTACATGACGCAGGATTTACGCTGCTCCGCTATTATCAACAGACACATCGGCGATGATATTCTAAGACAATTCAATGAGAGGAACTTGTGCGAAATGTATACAAACTAGGTATCTAGTAAGTTATAGATTTTAGCCGTCGCTTGAACCACAATGTTTTCCTTCTTATCGATATGGACACGTCATCTCCCTCTTTTATTCGGTGTGTTAGCGATATCTATTCCTCTTATCATTCTGATTGTACTATAAGGATTCTTTTACTTTGATATATAGAAACATTGTGGATTTCAAGGTGTCTTTCGAGCGAAACTGAACTATTCTGGTTAGGTTAAGTCTCACCTTTCACCACACACACACTAGGGATTGCAATCGCGCACTGTTTTCAATCCAGCGGGATTTTTGCTGGATTGACTTCAATCCAGCGGGATCCGCGGGATCCCGCAAACGCAAATAATCAAATGTTTATTAAAAATTACAAAAATCATTAATATCTTACTACACTTAATTGACTAAATATTTTACTGTTTGGCTACTTATTTATATTAATAAAAACTTCAAAAACAATAGCAAATACTCAATATTTGGTAATTTTGTAGCGTTTGTACTCTCTAGTTAACTAAAAATATTATCTACTTGTAATCTTTATCTGAGGTAATTAAACCAGTCTTCATTATTCAGAGTATCGAATTTAAGTTAACTAATTGCATTAATTTTTCTTACTAAAGTAAGAAATCAATAAAAAATGAAACAAATTTATGACTATCAAATTATAAGTCACTTCTCTTTTTGGAAATATAATATTAAAAAACAAAAAGCCATTAATAGTCTTTCTACTTTTCTTGTAAGGAATATTTTCTTCAACAATATTTTGTGATGACGTGGATGATTTAGGTAATAACTCTGTGTTTTGTTGATGTGATTGACCTATTATTAGACAATGTTTAGTTTTCAAATGAGTTTTCAAGCCAGGAGTAGAACGTTGGCTAATTTTCAATAAATTAGAACATATAATACATTTTGAATTCCCATCATTTTCAGACTTTTTGAAATAATGCCATCGGTTTTTCATTTTTTCATCAATACCGCGGATTGCGGATCCGCAGAGACTGTTGCGGGATCCCGCAGTTCCTAAAATTATGCTGGATCCCGCTGGATTGCGGGATCCCACTTTGCTGGATTGCAATCCCTAACACACACACACAATAAGGTTCTATAAAAAAACTTTAGGCATATTTCTGTACAGTTCCTATAGCTTTTATCACTTTCTTACCTTCTTATACATAATTTAGGCTAGTTGCTAACTATCAAATACTTTTCTCTATATGAGACAAATATTATCACATATCCATACTAATATTATAAATGTGAAAGTTTGTGAAGATGGATGGATGTCTGTTACTCTTTAACGCCAAAACGGCTGAACGGATCTGGATGAAACTTGGCACAGAGATAGATTATAAACTGGAATAGCACATAGCTATATACTTTTTATCCCGGAAAAATATACGGTTCCCGTGGGATAGATTTGTTCATCTATCTCTGTGCCAAATTTTATCCAGCCTCGATCCGTTCAGCCGTTCTGACATGAGAGAATAACAAACATCCATACATTCTCACAAATTTTCACATTTATAATATTAATAATACGGATATAGTTCTTTTTTTCTTTTTTATCTTAAAAAGATCTGTGCGTGTGAAATGTGTGTGAATGGAAATAACGGCATAGTGATATAAGTGTAGAATTGTTAGATATACGTATCAGCTAAAAATTTATTATTTTTATTTATTTGGATAATTATTTTATTTATACACCTGATGTGCAGTTTATTGACGATGACTTCATACTGTTAACTCGTAACTCTTACTAAAAGTCATATGTATGTGTTGAGTTACTCTCCTTTCTCAAGTTGCCTTAGAAAATAGATGACGAAAGACTTTATTTATTTATTTATTTATTGACTTTAAACTAGTAACGCTGCCTGCGTAGTAGATGATCGACTTAATGTTTTTAATGGTGGACAGAATACGGTAATAATATGTCTAATCAAAGCGAGGGATAACATTGATTGCTGTGAATAAAAACTGGAAGAGATGGCTCGTAGATAAATTATACATTAAATATGTAATAATTTTTATATGGGAATAAATAATGTTTGAAAAAAAAATACTTTTTAATTTTTATTTGTTTTTATTTTTTTATTTTTTATAATTATTCATAATTAAACTGAATAAAATTATGATTGTACAAAATAAAATTTCAAAGATATTTCATCTATACTATAATAAAGCAGTAACTTAGCGAAATCTGTACATTAAATATTTTTTTAAAACAATGACTGTAACGTATTATGTATACAATATAGACCCCAAAACAATAGTTATTAAAATTTTTGTCTGTTTGTCTGTATGTCTGTTTCACGCAAAAATTAATGAACCGATTTCAACGAAATTTGGTGAAGTGATAACTTATTACTTGAGTCAATATTTAGGATGCCTTTTACTTTAGGAAAATCTTTTTTTCCCACGGGAAAACACAATAACTGGTTTTATCCAGTCCTCCTTAGAAACCTCCCGCTGGCTAAACCTTAGGACACACATCAAAACAATGTACCAAAAAAATTTTAGGTCTTGAAAAGGCCTACAGAAAAGTCTCCAATAGTTAAGGTCTATCTCCTAAGGTATACTCTCTATACCTATTCTTATCTATACATATTACATATAATAAAACTAACTTACGTAGTCAAAAGAATTGCTCGCATAGTATTCCGATTTTATGATTAGAAAAAGACACTGTTCAAATTGACCTTACTCATAGAATTGTCCTAACGCAAATTGTACTGATTTTATCTAATACATACATATATAATTATTGCCATCACTATAGATTAATGAATAGATAAACAATATATATATTTTTTATCTATATACATAAAACAAAGTCGTGTTAGTTACACCATTTATAACTCAAGAACGGCTGGACCAATTTTTATGATATTTGATTTTTTGGACTACTCTTAGTCCAGAATAGGATAATAAGCATTAAAACAATTTAAAACAAAAAAAAAAAAAACTTATGTGGCTAACGCTGGCAAATAACTATTTTTAATATCTGTATAAAACGTACTTTGCGACGAACCCGAACGAAGCGAGGGTGAGTCGCTAGTTTTTACTATAAAAGCTTATAATATATTATGTGAAACTTTTAACTGTACCGTATGTATACCATATTACAATCAAAACACGAAATACGATCTAAACTAGTTTTAACTAAAACATATTTGGACATATGCGCCTGATAAATGTTAGTATGTGATTGAATCTACTATTCTTCTTATATAATTTTAAAGTAACGTCAATTTTCCGCATTTACTCTTATAAAGTAAAATATATAACATAATATGAGTATACGCTTATGTAAATTAAAACATACTTAAATCATCCCTAAAATACTCAATGAAACACATACCAACGTTGTAATAAATGTTTCTTTTTTTATTTATATTGACTCGATCGAATCGAATTCGTTCATAAATATGCATAAATAAATCACGATTACTACTGAAAAGTATGCATTCAGTTTTTTTTATCCTCCCACTGCTGATTACGAGCCTTCTTATTACGGCCATATATCCTTATCACGTAGGCCACTCAATACGAGGAGGATCAGGCTATAGTCTACCACGCTGGCTATGTGCGGATTGGTAGACTACACATGTCTTTCGAAACCTTACTAGGTTCTCTCAGACAAGCAGGATTACTCACGATATTTTCCCCCACCGTAAGACTAGTATATAGTTAGTTATGCCGGAAATGATTTCCACTTAAAAATATCAGAAAGGTGAGAGCTGGTATTTGAACCCGCTTCACTCGGTTTCCCAAGTGAGCGCGTTACCACAGAACTACCACTACTCTACATACATGTATGTATAATATTAAAAATTGTAACTACTGAATCATCACATTGTACGTACGTAATATGCTATTAACGTTTGTGATATTATTGGGCCAAGCCGCTGACTACCGCATTTCCTCTTGTAAAGCAAACAGAGTAAATAAAGTGTTGAATAGTAATGATATACTACTTTTAATTATTACAAAACATAAAAAATACATATAAAAATGAAAATTTATGAAATTTATTAAATTAGGCCTTTCCGTTGTATATATGTACATACATAAGTACTTTGTCAATTAAATTAACATTATCAAATATGAGACAAATGTACCAGCCGTCTGTAAATCACAAATACTTATTGTATAACTGGTAAATCAGTTCATATTATTTTGAGGTAAGGTGACTGTTCACTTGTAACAGTGGATGGGAGAATCTTACTACAGGAAAAACACTAAAATATTAAATTAAATGGCAAAAGTGTATCGTCAATAATGCCCAATATTTCAATTGATTAAATATGCTTATACTTTTTTTTAAGTTGGATTTCTTTGATTAGTTAATTGACAATTTTATAAATGTTAAAAAGTTAATATCGACGGCTTACATTTGATATGAACAAAGTACCTTGATCTAGATCGACATTAGTATAAAGTTTATTGCACACATTGAAATCTATATGTTACTAATGTAATTGGTATTAAACCATTACAAATTATTATTATACTTTACTAGCAACTCATCCTCGCTTCGCTTCGGGTTCGTCCCTAGACAAAAACAAATCTATCCCACGGGAACCGTACATTTTTCCGGGATGATAAATCCTTCCTCAGTTAACGGGCTATCTAATGCAAAAAAAATTTTCTAATCGGATTAGCAGCTCCTGAGATTAGCGCGTTCAACCAAACAAACAAACAAACAAACTCTTCAGCTTTATAATATTAGTATAGATTTAAAACATAATAAAGCTCTCGATAGCAAGTAGGTAATATTTAAGAAAAAAAATGTATTATAATATTACTGAAAAGTGACTTACTATACACAGTGACGAATATATAACTGTAAATTCTTAAGCTTCGAGAAGCTGAAACGTGATACCCATCGAGCGGTGCGAGGCCAGGATGAGCTCGATGCAAAGGAGCTAACTTAATCGGTGCCATTCCAAAAATTCTTGAAACACGTAAAACTGTTGCCAAAGTCCCCATAACGATACACTTGTTACTTGGCATACTTTGGCTGTATTTAAGAATTCCTCCAAACTTTCTCCTTTCGAAGTCAACCAAAATTAGACCCTTCAGGACAGGGGTTTTTTTTTGGAAATCAGGACTGAATATTTCTATAAAAAATATTACGGTTTTTAGGATTATTTTGTACGAGATCCAAAACTGACACTGGGTACTGACAATTAATCAGCCTTTACAGTAAATAGGTCGTTAGCTGCATCATTAACTATGAACATAATTATGCCATAATTGTTCTTATGATTTATTTAACACAATACATATTTAATTCCAAATTTGACACATACATATGTATTAAAAGTTGTAACTACTGTGTCATTTTATTATGCGTACATAAAGCGCTATTACTGACGTGTTATATATTATGTTATGTACATATATGTATTGATTTGATATTAATGAGCCATACATTAACATTATAGCGGGATTTTTCCTTTTTTTTAATAGGAAAGTAGTATGCCTTCTCTTTCTGGACCCTTGTTTTGAGTACAATAATATAATAAAACAACATGCATTCTCTAAGTTACTTTATTACTAAACTAAACGAAATATATAATTAAAATAAAGAATAATTTCTCGTGCGTAGTAGAATAGAATAAGAGAACAAAGTGACCACTTAGTAATATAATGACATATATTTTTTTAAATCTGATGTTTCAGTAGGATTCTCATAACAACTTCGTCATTTAATATAACATTACCAAATATGAAAAAAATGCCCCAGCCGTCTGAAAATTACAAATAATTAGTGTCAAATTAATTGACACACTTTGAGTGACACTGGATGGGAGGGGAAGGTCTTAAATCAAATACATAAAAAAATATGGATACATCTAAAAGAAATAACCTAATATATATTATAATTTTGTAAGCATAGAATTTGACATTAACATTTTGAAAATAAAAAAGTTGTCTAAAACTTATTTTTCAAGACCCACACCGAGATATCTCACAAACTTATCTTGATTAAAATTTTTGTCATCCCTCGTTTACTGGTATGGAGGTGAAAAATCGAGTGGTTCTTTTTATTATTTTTCATCATTTAATCACAGTATTATCTCATCGCCTCTGAGTAAAATAGCTGTGACATACGGACTGATGGGCATGAATAAATTAGAAGGACTTTGGTTTTTTTTCGTCCATTTGAAACACGAATAGGTAACACTAAAATGGACATTCAAATATTTTATAAAAACCTATTCATAACTGCCACCACTGATAAAATATATACAGTTATATAGATACAGAAAATGTACTTAAATAACTTACTGTTAACAAAAGTTGTCTTGTGAAAGTGAACATGCCGAGAGGTGAAAATTTAGGCATATCTAGCGTTAATTGATAAGAGAAAGAATATAATTCTTCTTTTGTCTCTTCTTCAGTTGATATACATATCAGGCGACTGACTAACACTCGTATCATCTGAAACTAAATCCATAAAATATATCATGTTGAGGAAGTGCCACTTATTAATTTCATATTGTCATTTATTTTGCATTGCTTCCGCTAAAACCAGATAACAGAAATAGACAGCAATTTACCTGGTTGCAAGTCTGATGGCACGGCTCTATCAGCAAAATCAACATAGCACATCTAAAAATAAGCCATACGATCTTCAATATCTTAGGACCCAAGTTAAGCATGTTGCCATTATCTAGAATAGTATGAAAATTATATATAATATTGATCGCGTGAGTTTTACATTATAAATTATTAGCAAAACGTAAATAAGTTTTTGTATTCTAACCTGGTAACGTTTGAAAAATATAAATACCATATAAAAGATCTGAGATTTTGTACATATATATAAAAAAATTGACAGCGCCCTTGTCCTCATCTATTTGTATAACAAGATTACAAATTGATTTATAAATTTGATGAAAATTCCGTATCGTTATATGTGCAGATTTTCCACGTGTATCACCAAATACACCTGAAATACAGTAGTTTTAGTAAGTTTTTTTTTAACAAGTACTATATAAACGAATAAAGCTCTCGTTGTGAAATGGGTTGGTAAAGCACAAACAAGTTGGCATACTCTAAAAACTTTCTACTGAAAACAAAAAAAAAATGGAAATAATATTATATCACGTGGTCTAAAGATATTAATTACCTATTTCTAAATAATTTTTAGGTTTCTATTATGGATATTGTAGAAATCAATGATTTGATAGGCTAAGAAGACTTCTAAGATTAGATATTGAATGCTAGTAATTGTAATGTAAATACAACAACCATACTAATATTATATAGTACGGAAGATGTACTGCGCCGCCCCCAAGTGATTGGGAAATGGCCAGGAAGATGATACTAATATTATAAATGTGAAAGTGTGTTTGTTTATTTGTTTATCCTTCTTTCAGGTCGAAACAGAGTGATGGACGGTAATTTTATGTGTAGAGATAGTTGAAGGGCTGAAGAGTGGCATAATTTACTTTTTGTCGTGGAAGATTATCTCATTCTCACGGAAAAACACATTACAATACAACCCACAACAACTCATACCTATGTATATATATATATATATATATATATATATATATATATATATAATATATATATATATATATATATATAGTCTATCTATTCCATACTAACCGTTAAAACGTACCTAGGGACGAACCAGAGTGAAGCGAGAGTGAGACGCTGATATATTATAAGAGCAGGACGTCATATTTGAAATCTAAGAAAGCATTAGCAGGTCGTTAGTAAAGGATGAAAATTGAGGACTTTAAGAAAAATATTAGTATCTTAAAAACATACTGTATACTTCTGATTTTACAATTGTTGAACTGAGACGCTCATGTAGAATACGTAGAGTTCCATTCACCAAGAATACAAGGTATACAAATTGTAACTGTAATAGCAGTACGAAGACTTCTGTGTTATAGTATAAAAATAATAGTACAGAATGTGCTGAAATGAAAGGAAAAGCCGTAGATTAATATACATTATATATTAACGTTCAATTTATTTAAAAAAAAAATAAGTTAATATATTACCACCAACAATATCTGACAAAGATGCAATCGACCTACAAATATCGATAGCACCAATAAAGTAGATGCCCAATAAAAAACCCCAAAAAATGGCTTTAGAATATTTTGTCTTAATATTCGCGTAGCTGTTATTCATTTCCCAGTTTAGCTGAAAATCGTATAAAAGTTTAATTGTATTTTAAAAACAGGATGGTTTTCTGAAATAAAAGTATTACCGTGGGAGCGACAATATTCGAGTGTAGGACTGAGAAATCCTACCATTTTATTTGTAGGACGATTTGATCTTTCGATTTTGATTCTGATAATAAATACTATGAAAATCAGTCGGTTAATAATAAATTTTATGATGTTATTATTTTAATAAGTTCGGGGACGATTTGATCTAAATCATCTGTTTTGGAGGACAACATTTTTCCTTGTTTAATGTTGGATCTTCTCAAGATTAAATCGTAAAACAACCTGTTAGTAATTAGACAATCACAGTTTTGACATGTTCCGTAATAAGCCACAATGTATCTACCACTATCAAATTTTCATAAAAAGAGTGGTTGGGCGTCTCGCAAAAATGAATATATTCACGAAGTTTTAGCTTATTATTAATAACTAGCGACGTTTTACTGCTGAACTGAGCTAAACGTTGATAAGTCAGTCAGTAAGTCGCGAGTAGTGAATAAAAATATTAATTGCGAATGTACCTTAGGTGATAAACATATAATATTGCGAACTTTTTAAGACCTACAATTTTCTAGTACATTGTTTTGATGTATCTCTTAAGGTTCAGCCAGCGTTAGCCATATAAATTTCTAAGGACGACTCGATAGAACCAGTCATTGCGTTTTTCCGCGGGAACGAAAAATGTGCCTGTAGTAAAAGGTATCCTAAATGTTGACCCGAGTGATAAGCTATCACTATACAAAATTTAATTGAAATCGGTTCAGTACTTTTTGCGTGAAACGCGCACATCGATTTAACTAAGTTAGTTTTGTTATAGGTATAGATAAGAATAGGTATTGCGAGTGTACCTTAAGAGATAGACATACACTGTTGTAAATATTTCTGTTGGCCTTTTTAAGATCCACAATTTTTTAGTACATTGTTTTGACGTATGTCTTTAGGTTTAGCCAGCGGAGGGTTCCTAAGGAGGACTCGATAAAACCAGTTATTGCGATTTCCCGCGGGAAACAAAGATTTTCCTAAAGTAAAATCTATCCTAAATGTTGACCCGAGTAATAAGTTATCAGTTCACAAAATTTCGTTGAAATGGGTTCATTACTTTTTGCGTGAAACGCGTACAGACAAAGAGACAAACAGACAAACAGACAAAAAAATTAATAACTATTGTTTTGGGGTCTATATTGTATACATAATACGTTACAGTCATTGTTTTTAAAAAATATTTCATGTACAGATTTCGCTAAGTTACTGCTTTATTATAGTATAGATAAAAAAACCGTTGGGGACTGTAGATTATTACCCTTACTTCGGTCGAGTGCGATCTTGGGTGCTTAACAGGTACAGAATGATTGAAAATATTCTAAATATAAATTTTAACTTACTTTTTCTAAAGTGTTTATGTAACCCACTAAGTTCTTCATCTTACTGTATCCTTTGAGAGTACCCAAGGATATTATTATAGTATAAAAAAGTCCTTGAAGGAAATATATCGCTATCCAAACGAAACCCCGCGTCCCTTTCTTTTGCGCTAGATATATATAAGTTTCTAAATTTAACATTCTCATATAGCTAGCTATCACTACTGAAACATTAATTCATTTATTATTACAAAAAGTTGATAGTAACAAACAAAATCCGCGAGAAAATCCGAAAAAATAGAATTTCATTTAAAATGTCAAATTTTCGCGTAAATCTAAAAAAGTAACATTGATTTTAATTTTCCTAAAACAAGAATAAATTAAAATTCGGTTTAAATATCCAGTAAATATCTTAGAGAAATAATAATTTGTTATCAAAATATAAAACCGCAAGTCCAACATTCTTTTGCGTACTTCTGGTGACATAATATAAGTAAATAACATAATTTAACCACAAGTATGTAGGTACGCGTACTTGGATGTAAGTCTGTCATTATTTATTTGATCATTTTGGTTTGATCGTTTCAGGAATTTCGAACTGCAAGTAATATTTAAGAAAAAAAAAGCTTTAAATACATAATATTGTAATACTGAGAAGTTACTTACTATAAACTGTGACGAAAATGTAACTGTAAATTCGTAAGCTTTGAGAAACAGACACATAATATCCATTTAACGGTGAGAGGCGAGAGTGGGCTCGTCGCAAAGGAACCATTTTAATTGGCGCCATTCCGTAAACTCTCGAAACACGTAAAACTGATGCCAAAGGCTCCATTACGAAACACTCACTGGCCATAGTAAATGTCTGGCTTAGCTGTAGCCTGTAGCTAAAGTATATTTTGACCACTTCAAAAAAGTAGAAATACGCAGTTCGGGTATATAATTGTTTCATACATCTTATATAGGCCTATATCTTATACGGCGATGTCTTCGCCTATTATTGTTAATCGATATTCATGATTTTGGTTTTTTTAATACAACACTTGATGTAATTTAGGGGTGACTCCATATAATTGTCATAAAACTATTCTTCCCCTAGGGGCATATCATTCTATGATTATCATCAGTGAATCTCGAGGGAAATAATAATAGTATTACGTAATATAAAAGAAAGAAGCACGAGATGCGCTTGGGTTAGTTAAGAAATAGGTAGTCGATTGCTTCATACTTACCAGATTACTTCTGTTTAAATCGTCCTCACTGACGTACGTTGTCATGAAACTACAAGTACATATTATAATTTTATTGATTTTTCTGTTCTAGATTAATGCATTGATAAAGGAAAAAAAACACTGATTTTTATTCTTTTAATTACTCTTATCTAAATGCTTGTACCTATATAATATTCTGACGTTATGTCTATATTATACTTTATAACTAAATACTTTTGAAAAAACAGGAAATTTGGGTGAGGAATTTAAATATAATCTTAAAATTGACCAAGTGTATTTTATTTTGAAATAAATACTTGAAAGAATGTAATGTGTTTTTAAATCAAACCGTAATTTTACTAATTATATATTGAACAAGTACCTATCTACTGTGTATTCATAGATGGCGCTGTTACATATTGTGAGTTATTCATCACGGTTAAAAACAATTACTCACTAGAAATTGTTGAAAAGAACTTGTTTTATTAATATTTAACATATTTTACTACATGGATACATATTTACAAAGTAAAACAGTTAACGTATTTATAAAGTTCTATGGTCAAGTTTGGGGATTAACGTCATCTATCGACTATCAACAGCCTTTGGGCTAAATTTGTTTTTTTAAACAAATGAATAGCTCGAATTATAATTAATATATATATATATATATATATATATATATATACAGGGTGGATTTTTGAGACGGGACAGTAAGGGCAGGTACCTTTAATATTATAGTTACAGGAAAACGCTCCTAGGAGACCACCCATAACTTTTTGAGATATTCTGAACTGCATTCACAGATTTTGGAAAAAGTGTACAGTCAGCGAGAAAAATGCTAAAATACGAAAAAAAAAATTTTTCATGTCAATCGATCCTATTTCATGTAAGGATCAAAAGGCTCTATGGGGCCATTTAAGGTTTGAGTACTAGAAATGACAGAAATCGCCAAAATCTTTTCCCATACATTTTGTTTGGAAAAACGTTTAATCAACTCGAAATATTTTTTGTTGCCAAACGGTCCTATTTTTTAATGTGATCAAAAGACTCTTAATACAAACGTAAATAGGTAACATTTAGGTGATCTACAAAATAAATTGCTTAAATGGATATCGTGTTTCAAAAAACACGTTTAGTTGATATAATTTTTTTTTATTTTTATTTGTCAATGCAATTATGATTTTCTCAAAGAGTAAAAGAGACTTTTCTCAAAAAGTTATGGATGGTCTCCTAGGAGCGTTTTCCTGTAACTATAGTATTTAAGGTACCTGCCCTTACTGTCCCGTCTCAAAAATCCACCCTGTATATTTACGCTATATGTTATGCTACTCACGAAACTCTCCTCATTTTTTTCATATCGGATTTCAGTGGACTCAAAAATAGATTAGATCAGAACGATCGACACAGACATTGAAGCGTAGTCAAGTTATGATATTTAATTGGATTCAACGTTTACATATTTTCTTTTGGAACCCTAAATAATAATATACGACATTCATTTTATTTTGATATATTATGTATAGTTATGTAAATTTACATACATGTAGTTTGATATGATAAGAATCCAAATCATTACCTAACCTTTCACTGACTTCAAAATCACCTTAAACACCAATATGTATTTCAACCTCAACCTTGGGTTAGATATTTTCCTATAGAACCATCCTTGACGTTAATTTTTTTACATGTTCAATATAATAAAATAAACACGAAAATTGTTTTGCAACTACCCAAAATATCGTATAGCATAGACGTAAAAAATATACATTCGAACTGAGTACCTTCTCTTTTTTTGAAGTCGGTAAATCCTTTACAGATTAGTCTCTCTAAGAATCAGGCCTGAGTATATCTGTTAATTTATGGTATTAGTTTGCTTTATCAGAATTTTCGAGAACTGATTCATAATATACCTTTTTACAGACTGTCGTGTTAGCATCGTTACTGGCTAATGATCCTTACGATTTACTTATTTAACATAAATATTTCATATTAATGTTGTTGTTTCTATTTGGTTTCTCCTCTTTTAGACTTCACCGCTGTGGGAGCGTTAGCGAGTCAGAATAATATAACATAAAATAAAAGAGTATAAATTCTATTTTAAAAATAAACATTACATTATTCATATTAAGGATTTTTGCCAATTTACTTGTACTAAGGTTTCAGTGATTTCACACTTTTAATTATAACCAATTAATATTCACAAAATCTTAGAGGAATATGATCTCGCGTGCAGATTAGTTATGCACAAAACCAAAGTTTATACACTGATGCACGATGGCTAATCACTGAGACTAGCCAACTACGGAGAAATTATTACGAGTATAGTTCACCCTCTGTTCCTGTCACTTTTATTCTACGGTGGGATGACATTTTGACGCGACCGGTGAGATATCAGGCGTAGGACCGACCGATTTATGTGTTCTGTGAAACACCAGCTACTTAAGGCTATTACTAAGAATTTATTTATAGAAAAACTCAATCACTATCTTGACCCGATCCGGGACTCGAATTCAGGACTTCAGAATCTGCAGCCGTACATGCTAACTCCTAGACCAGAGAGGCGGTTAAAAAGTAGGTAACTAATAATAAATAATAATAGATAAAAATAAATAAGCGTACGTTCAATGTGAGTATACGCCTATGTAAATGTGTAATAAAAATAATCAACGAATGACAGCGTTACTAATAGTTAATTATATTTACAATCGTATGACATTTATTTTCTTTTAAACTCGTAATTCTACATTGTACATTTATTTTTTAGTTTTTATTTTATTCGATTTAGAATAAGAATTTTAGAATTTTTCTTCGATTTTAGAATGACGTTTAGTCAAATTTAACTTGCAAGATTTGATTACAGACATACAGACAGACAGACACCGAGACAGGTAAAACTAAATAAAAGGTTGTATTGATAAATCGCCATTTCGGGACGTCCACCATATTGGATTTACAATGACGTCACTGTACTTAATGTATTGTGCTTATCAAGCCGTTTCGTTTGATAATAATATCACAACTTATTTTGGAAATGATAAACGGCCATTTTATGACGTCTGCCATATTGGATTAAGAATGACGTCACTTTAATTTCTGTGTTTTACTCATCAAGCTCTTTCATTTGATACCCATATCATAGGGGTTAATGTGGAAATGATAAATTGCTATTTTGCGGCAGCCGCCATATTGGATTAAAAAAATGGCATTTAGGCAATCGTGCATTGTATCGGGAACGAAACTACTGTACCAAATTTCAGCTCAATCGGACACTGGGAAGTGAGTCAAATTTACCTTGCAACATTACACAGACCTCGACAGGTGAAACTAAATAAAAGTTTGTAATTAAAAAAATTATACTGTACGTACATAATGTGCTATTATTATAAATATAAAAATCCACAGATCTCGTGTCTGCCACGACCTTCGGGTACATTGAAAATGAATCTGCCAAATGAATTGAATTAAATCACTTTTTAACATATTAATTACTAGGAGAACCCGAAGAATTAAAATTTGATTAAGAGCTTCTTTATATACCACATTGGTGGATGTTCCGTCTGGTTCTTGGTTCTGTTAAAATGTCCATGTGGGAAGCAAATCATTAAAGTCCATACCTGCTACTTTTAACAACTGACCCTGACATTTATTAATATTCATTGCAATACAAATTTTAAGGAGGAATTATGATAGATTAAATTCAAAGCCATAGTCAGAGGTTATCAGTGGTATTATTCGAGGTATGAATACTGATTCCCCTCGAGTACATCCAGCAAACACAGTGGCCACAATATTGTTTATAGATTACTAGCAGTTTTATCCGATTACACAGCTTTGGTGGCTTATTTATAACAGGTGTGCCAACCTTCAGAAGGATAGAATACTGTTAAAGAATTCTACATGATAGTGAACTGCTTCATCCATTTGTATCACTGAAACGACAGACCTATATTCAATTTCTGAATCTTCGAAGGACTTAAGTTATTGAAATCAAAATCACTTTTGTTATTAAAATCAGAAGCATTGTTGTTTTTGGGGGTCAGTGTAGCACGTTCACAAAGCCAAGTTAATTAATACCAAGTTTCAGGTAACTCTGATCAATAAACATTTTGTTCTCCATATAAACCTTACCATCCTCTTTTACTCCTTTAAGGGATAAATTTCAAAAAAAATAATATACATATTATATACGTATTTTAATTACTTATTTTAAAGCTAAATACCACTTTCCGTGCATTTTACGTTAAAAACTACAGACTTTAATACAAATAAAATACAAATTTTCATCCCCTTTTTTCCCCCTTACGGGATGAATTATGGAAAAAGATGAAACACTTGTTTCTTTAATTAAATTGAAGATCATTAATACTAAGTTTCAAGTAATTCTGATTTTAAATCATTTTTTTCACAGGTAAACTTTGGTATCCCCTTTTACCCCTTTAAGTGATGAATTTTGAAAAATACTTTCTTATCCGATGCCTACGTCATATAAGGAATAAGTTCTTCAAAAATACACGTCTCTACGACCAGTGGTTTAGGCTGTGCGTTGATCCATCAGTTAGTCAGGACAAAGCCTTTTAAATATATACTAGCGACTCACCCTCGCTTCGCTCGGGTTCGTCCCTAGTTATGTTTTAACGTCTGGTATTGATTTCCCAGAGATAAAATATTTTCCCGCAGTAAAAAGTATCTTTAAGTTGACTCGAATAACCAGATATCATCATACCAAATTTCATCTAAATCTGTCCAGTGCTTTTCTCGTGATGCCTTCCCAAACAGACAGATAGACAAAAATTCTAAAAACTATAGATTCGGCCTCTGTGTCGACAATAATGACTATTTCAATAAGATTTTCCAAAAATATTTAATGTACAGATTCGACGCAGTTAGAATTTTATTATATGTATAGATTTAACGGTTAGCATAGATTTCTCAAAGATAAGATATTTTCCCGCAATAAAAATTATCCTATATGTTGACTCGGATAATCAGCTAATATCATACATCAAAATCTGTCCAGCGGTTTTCTCGTGAGGCGTTCCCAGACAGACAGACAAAACTTCTAAAAACTATAGATTCGGTCTCGGTATCCATAATGATGACTATTTCAATAAGATTTTCCAAAAAATATTTAATGTATAGATTTGACTCTGAATTTTAGTATATGTATAGATACAGATGTAATAGATAGTCGATATTTTATTAATGGGATTAAATTATATTATATATGACCCGAGTAATAAGTTACCACTACACAAAATTTAGTTAAAATCGATTCCGTAATTTTTACGTGAAACGCGCACACCCAAACAGACAAACAGACATACAGACAAAATTTTTAATAACTATAGTTTTGAGGTATATATTCTGTACACAATAGGTTACAGTCATTGTTTTAAAAAAATATTTCATGTATAGATTTCGCAAAGTTACTGTTTTATTATGTGTATAGATATTAGTTAGTTATTAGTTTAAATACATATTTATTTATGCATAAAGAATCACTTCATTCAAACACATAATCATGTTCCAAAATATTTATTCACCATCAATATTGCGCTCACGCGCTCTTCGGGCTAAACTCTGCGTCACAAAGGTACAACTTCTGAATAACCCAGCCATGATACGCACCTCCAATGATTTTTTAAATGTAGCCCAAAATCGTACCTCTAGGGGTTTTTTTCATTTTTTCGATATCTCGTTTCGTTTTCGAGATATGAATTATTTTCTGAGCGAAACCGGGTGGAAAACGACCGCATTTTTCACACTATTTCGATTTAAAAAAAAAGTGATTGAGTTTATTCAAAAAATTTTTTTGCATTTTGTAGCCCTTGTCATGACGCGTCTTTTGACATCCCAATCAGTCACGTAGTCCTAAAAGTCACGAGACCAGGGCGATGTCGCACTTTCGCTGAAAATCGGGCCTATACCGAAGCGACAAAAAAAACATTTTCAATGTTAAAATGTCATTATTTTGATATTATTGCGGGTAAGATTACGCTTTCTATCCGTGATGGAAATATTTCGCATAACAAAATTAAGTAGTTTTCTTTTATTATTTTTATAACTTTTAATTTGGTTTAGTTTGTCACCAATAAATGTTAAGTAATGCATAATATCAACACTGTTCTAGCGCATGTTGTGTTCTTCAGTAATTAATGTATTCCACATTTTAAATACTGTCCAAAGAGCTTTTTTTTTGTATTTTATTTGTACTTCTGTTGCAGATCCTTAATAAATAAATAAACATCAATTTTGTAAAAAAAATATCATTTAAAATTTTTCCCCGGATTTGTTTTGATATTTGGTTCGCAGTATTTCGATAGTTACAGTAATCGTGGTCACAGAAAAAATGTTTCTAATTAATAATATTATAGACCGGTGAGAATAACAGCTACGCGAATATTAAGATAAAATATTCTAAAGCCATTTTTTGGGGGTTTCTTATTGGGCCTTTACCATATTGGTGCTATCTGTATTTGTATATCGATTGCATCTTTGTCAGAAATTTTAAATGGTAATATTTTATTACTTATTTTTTTTAATACATTTGACAAAATATAATGTTGTGTAATCTACGGTTTTCCTTTCATTTCAGCACAGTCTCTACTATATTTTATGTACTACTAGCAGAACCCGCGGCTTCGCCCGCGCAATAACATCTACGTTATTTTCTAGACCCAATGCTATTTACACCTGAAGCCTCCCTCCTTCTCCTTCTTTTTTACGTTAGTTATGTATATAAAGTGCTATTATTATTTTGCTGTAGCTTTTCGCCCGCGGCTACACTCACGTGGACTGAAAAATTTGCTCAGTTTTAATTTCCATTGAAGTTATATATTGTCATATCGATTTTTTAATATTATGTCTAGAGTAAAACTCGACGTTCACTTATCTTAGTCTATACTAAAAACCCCAACCACAAATATACCACTCTGATAGATATTCGAGGTATGAATTCTGATTCATCCAGCAAACACAGTGGTCACTATGATGTTTAATGAATTACAGTCTAATCCCGTTACATAACTTAGATGACTTTTTCATTACAATTGTGCCAACCTTCAGAAGGAGGATACAAATAGATAGCAGGATACTCTCTAGCTAAGGTCTGTCTCTCACGCTCTAGGTCTTTTATAGTTGTCACTTCTGTGGCCAGCCGAGAAATTATACATAAATTTCCTTTGGGTTTGGAATAATCTCCGTTTTCTACTTTATATCCACACAGTAAGTGTGCACTTACGGAGAACTTGACCTATGTTACTCTGTTTAAATATATTCAAGAATCCCAACTTCACCGCCTAGTTTTACTCACTGAGGGTCTGAATTTAAAAAAAATCTAAAATATATGTTCATTTAATTGTACTGAAGAAAATTAACACCAAGTGTCAAGTAATTTAGATTATAAACATTTAAGGGATGAATTTCGAAAAAAAAAGATGTTTGTATTGTTTTATTTTTCATTTCAAAGGTAAATACCACTTTCCGTGCATCAATTACAGAATTTTATATAAAAATTTCATCCCCCATTTTACCCCCTTATGGAACGAATTTCGAAAAATGTTAAAATATATATTTATTTAATTGTATTGAAGAGCATTCATACCAAGTTTCAAGTAATTCTGATCATTAATAATTGTTTGCCCATATAAACTTTATCACCCCTTTTATATTGTTTTAAGGGATGAATTTAGAAAAACAATAATACATATATTTATTATTTTTCATCTTGAAGCTAAATACCACTTTTCGTGCATTTCGCGTTAAGAATAACAGAGTTTCATACAATTTTTTATCCCCTATTTTACCCCCTTAGGGGATGAATTTCGAAAAAACCTTTCTTAGCGGATGCCTACATTGTACAAGGAATATGTCCTCTAAATTTCACGTTTCTACAACCAGCGGTTTAGGCTGTGCGTTGATCGATCAGTCAGTCAGGACAAAGCATTTTATGTATATACGGTAAGTGGTATTCAGCTTTAAAATGAAAAATAAGAAATATATGTATTAGATTTTTTTCGAAATTCATCCCTTAAAAGGGTAAAAGGGGGTGATAAAGTTTATATGGGCAAACAATTATTTATGATCAGAATTACTTGAAACTTTGTATTAATGCTCTTCTGCCTTACCTATATTTGTAGTTGGTTTTTTTAGTGTAGACTAACTTAAGTGAATCTAGAGTTTTATTAATTTTTAATATTATGTCTAGAACATAATATTAAAAATTCGATATGACAACATATAAATTCAATGGAAATTAAAACAGCAAATTTTTCAGTTCACGCGAGCGTAGCCGCGGGCAAAAAGCTACAACACAATAAGAATGGCACTTTATATACGTAACTTAAAAAAAAGGAGAAGGAGGGAGACTGTAAGCTTCAGGTGTACATAGTATTGGGTCTTTAAAAATAACGTAGATGTTAGTCAAAAAACCCATATTAGCCATGTTACATGATACTGAAGTCGTAAACATTGTATGCGATTGTATCATTGTACTCTCTTCCTCTAACTTTGGAAAGATGGAGTAGAAAAATGTACAAAAAATACAGGTAGTGCAGCTTGCTAAATACCAAAAGTGTAAAATTAATTACAAAATATACGCTTAACATCTTTTAAAATACTGCATATTTTGAGTTACGATCGCTAAAATTAAATTTTATTTCCATATATACTTTAACAAATAATAAAACTTACACAAACTTATTTTTGCAAGTAATAAAGTATGTATTGCGAAAAAGTTTATTTTTTTCGTCGTTTGATCGCAGGCGAAGCCGCGGGTTCTGCTAGTTTACAATAAAAGTCTAACGATAAAGAGCGATCAATATTATATATAATTTTCATACTATTCTAGATAATGACAACATGCTTAATTTGGGTCCTAAGATATTGAAGATCGTATGGATTGTTTTTAGATGTGCTATGTTGATTTTGCTGATAGAGCTGTGCCATCAGACTTGCAACCAGGTAAAAATTGCTGTCTATTTCTGTTAGCTGGTTTTAGCGGAAGCAATGCAAAATAAATAACAATATGACATTCATACGAGACACTTCTTCAACTTGATATTTTTTATTGATTTAGTTTCAGATGATACGAGTGTTAGTCAGTCGCCTGATATGTACATCAACTGAGGAAAATACCAAAAAAGACATATATTCTTTCTCTTATCAATTAACACTAGATATGCCTAAATTTTCACCTCTCGGCTTGTTCACTTTCACAAGACAATTTTTGTTAACAGTAAGATATTTAAGTACAATTTTATGCTTACAAAATCATATTATGTTAGGTTATTTCTCTTAAACGTATTCAAATTTTTTTAATGTATTTGTTTTAAGATCCTCCCCTCCCATCCATTGTCACTCAAAGTGTGTATAGTTACAAGTCACCTCATCTCAAAGTATTGTGAATGAGACACTAATTATTTGTAATTTTCATACGGCTGGTGTATTTTTCTCATATTTGGTAATGTTATTTTAATTGTCAAAGTGGTTATGAGAATCCTAGTGAAAGATCTAATAAAAAAAAAAAAACAAGATAGTTCAGGTGGTCACTTTGTTCTCTTATTCTTCTATGCACGAGAAAATATACTTTATTCTAATTATATATTTTGATTAGTAATAAAGTAACTTAGAGAATGCTTGTTGTTTTATTACATTACTAAAAGCTCACCCTCGCTTCGCTCGGGTTCGTCGCTAGGTACGTTTAGGCCTTTTCAAGACCTAAAATTTTTTAGCACATTGTTTTGATGTGTGTCTTAAGGTTTAGCCAGCGGAAGGTTTCTAAGGAGGACTCGATAAAACCAGTTATTGTGTTTTCCCGTGGGAAAGAAAGATTTTCTTGAAGTGAAAGGTATCCTAAATGTTGACTCAAGTAATAAGTTATCACTTCACTAAATTTGGTTAAAATCTGTTCATTATTTTTTGCGTGAAACAGACATTCAGACAAACGCACAAAAATTTTAATAACTATTGTTTTGGGGTCTATATTGTGTACATAATACGTTACAGTCATTATTTAAAAAAATATTTATTGCACAGATTTCGCTAAGTTTCTGCTTTATTATAGTATAGATGAAATATCTCTGGAATTTAACTTTGTACAATAAGTTTTCTTAAATTTAATTATGAATTATTATAAAAAATAAAAAAAAAAACAAATAAAAATTAAAAAGTATTTTTTTTTTCAAACATTATTTATTCCCATATAAAAATTATTACATATTTAATGTATTATTTATCTACGAGCCATCTCTTCCAGTTTTTATTCACAGCAATTAATATTATCCCTCGCTTTGATTAGACATATTACCGTTATCTGTTCACCATTAAAAACATTAAGTCGATCATCTAATACGCAGGCAGCGTTACTAGTTCAAAGTCAATAAATAAATAAATAAATAAAGTCTTTCGTCATCTATTTTCTAAGGTAACTTGAGAAAGGAGAGTAACTCAACAGATACAAATGGCTTTTAGTAAGAGTTACGAGTTAACAGTATGAAGTCATCGTCAATAAACTGCACATCAGATGTACAAATAAAATAAGTATCCAAATAAATAAAAATAATAAATTTTTAGCTGATACGTATATCTAACAGTTCTACACTTATATCACTATGCCATTATTTCCATTCGCCGCACACGCACAGATCTTTTTAAGATAAAAAAGAAAAGAAACTATGTATATCCGTATTATTAATATTATAAATGTGAAAGTTTATGAGAATGTATGGATGTTTGTTATTCTTTCACGTCAGAACGGCTGAACGGATTGAGGCTGGATGAAATTTGGCACAGAGATAGATGAACAAATCTATCCCACGGGAACCGTATATTTTTCCGGTATAAAAAGTATATACCTATGTACTATTCCAGTTTATAATCTATCTCTGTGCCAAGTTTCATCCAGATCCGTTCAGCCGTTCTGGCGTTAAAGAGTAACAGACATCCACAAATTTTCACATTTATAATATTAGTATGGATATGTGATAATATTTGTCTTATATAAAGAAAAGTATTTGATAGTTAGCAACTAGCCTAAATTATGTATAAGAAGGTAAGAAAGTGATAAAAGCTATATTAACTGTACAGAAATATGCCTAAAGTTTTTTATAGAACCTTATTGTGTGTGTGTGGTGAAAGGTGAGACCTAACCTAACCAGAATAGTTCAGTTTCGCCCGAAAGACACCTTCACATCCACAACGTTTCTATATATCAAAGTAAAAGAATCCTTATAGTACAATCAGAAGGATAAGAGGAATAGATATCGCTAACACACCGAATAAAAGAGGGAGATGACGTGTCGATATCGATAAGAAGGAAAACATTATGGTTCAAGCGACGGCTAAAATCTATAACTTACTAGATACCTAGTTTGTATACATTTCGCACAAGTTCCTCTCATTGAATTGTTTTAGAATATCATCGCCGATGTGTCTGTTGATAATAGCGGAGCAGCGTAAATCCTGCGTCATGTACGCGAGCGGTACGTTTAGATTGTACTCCACGATCGGTTGTTCAGAATAATTCTGTAAAGTTGTTGTTGTTGTACATGTCGTAGGACGAAGGCAAACTATATTTGAACGAAGCTTGACCGGTACTGGCTTGTATTGAAGTACTTGGGACACTTTTGCGTACGCAGATTCTATTATGTGTTTGACATATTCGGTTGAATGTGGAATAGTTTCCTTCATTATGCGCGTACACGCTAATACTTTTTCATCCCATGTCACAGCAGTTTCTATACTTTTATTAATTCTTTCATCAGCTTTTTTCATCATAAGACTTGTTATGTGCTGTAAAATTGCATTTTGAAGAGCTTCTTCAGTTTTATAAATGCTTAGTTTATCCTGAAAATGTGCCTTAATATCATCTGGTGATCCGCCGATACAAAATACGGTTCCAAGCATACCTGAAAATCAATGTAACTCATAAAATCAAATATTTTTGTCATTAGAAATTTATAATATAGATATAAGTCATACCATGCGCTTCCAGAATTTCTGCCAATTTTATTGCTATTAAAACACCGCTTTCGTAGCCTAATAGTAAGAATTTGTCATGAAGTCCTGTTTTCTTAAGAAGAACCTAAAATAATTTGAATCGTAGTAAATAAATAATGTTTACACTGAGATTATATTATAAATACTCTAAATAAGGCACATGATTAGTGTAAAATTGCAGTGTTATATAATTGTCATACTGCACGAGTATGTACACATGTTTCTCAATCAATGATTCAAACATTTTTCATTTTAACTTGAAACGATATTATCTCAAGACTATTTTGTAGAAGAAAGAGACCTACCTGAGCACATCTATTAGCTATGTCATTCATACTTTCGCGAGAATTATTCAGAATAGGCTGCAGCACGAGCGCGGGGAGTTTGAGTCGCTCACACATTACACGGAACCGCTCATAGTGGCCTTCAACACCCGGCACTACGCACATATATGCTTGACTTTTATCGAATTCACAATCAGACTGTAAAAACCACGAAAGACATTATAATGAGATAATATGGCAACTAGTTTTTAAAGAGAGCATAATACTAGAGATATAGAGTAATTATATCGCCCTGAAAAAATGTTACATCTGCAGGCAATAAATGCTGGGAGGTTGTTTTGTGTCACTTAGAACACCTTAGTGGCGGTAGATACTTTTGCTTTCCTTTTTCGCTTCATGTTCTTGTACAGTCAGTTCAGTCGTGTTGTCAAAAGGAGGTCCATTGCGACACGTATGTATTTACCACATTTGTTACATATTCTATGTGAAAATGTGCCATAACAATCTGCTGGCAATCAATGGCACATTTTCACATGATAATAACAACATGATAACAAAATGATAAGCTATAGCCAGGAGCAGTGGCTCTCCTACTTTCGATGAAATAGAAAATCAGCTCGACCTGAACGATTTCAATACTACATATTTTCCAACTCTGAACTTTTACTACTGGATTTCTCAGCAATTTTAGGCTTACCAATATTTAACCTGGGCCTCGAAAACAAACAAGAACCTTAAGATTTTAAGCCATGTAAGCTAGCTAAGCTTAGCAGCTGGTAGACCAACAAGGTAATATGAATTTCAAGAAAACGCTTTTAGTATATTTAAATGTTGTTCATAATATTTTAACTATTTATCTTACCGAAACAGTATTAGTTAATGTTGGTAAAAATACAATGTCAGTGCTAGCTTCAATCTCATCATCGTCTATATTAAAAAAGAATGATTTCAGACCATCGTCTTCGGTGTAGTTAATTTTCATAAGGTTTCGTTCTAAGTTTTTAAGCCTGCAAACAAAGCATAGTTGCATAAGTTAAATCAGTTTTAGTATGTATTATATTAAAATGATTTTTATAGACTACCATAATCTAATCGTAGCGACATAATGGTATTTAGAGGTATTTTCGTTATTTTTGTCAATATCAAGACATTGCTTAATGGTTTTAGGTTGAAATTCCTATATTTCGATTAAATCAGAAAATCATCTAGTACGAAGTTTACTATATAGTGGGTCACGACGTTCCATCCTGCCATCGCTCGTTCAGTTTGGCTGCATCCAGTATAAAGAATACTTCGACGGGTGCAAAGTAAAAAGAGTTATATGAAAAATAGCTACTTTTCAGGAGAGCGCATAATAGGAAAAAGTGCTCCCATTTTATTAATTTTCAACCAAATTTGTTGAAATTTTCATCAATACTTTATTACTTCATAAGGCATCCACGAGTATATTTAATTTTATATAATTATGCTTACTTTACGAGATATTGCAGTTGTCTGCATCTACATTGTACTTTAAAATATGACAACTGTGTTAACTACCACTTGGTCGTTTCTACCTGGCAATTCAAAAATCTGGATTTATTGAAGTATGTTTCATATATTTCAGAAAATACCAAAAATGCAACATTTACGTTTATTAAAATTAGTTCTTGATTATGATAAATCCAGAATGCACCAAGCTCAGAATATAATTATGCAGATGTATCTTTCTACGTCTTAAAGTTTGTGCTAGTACAAGATTTAGAAGGAGGTTAAAATATGAAATATTTACTAAGGTTTTATTGATTTATTATAGAAATAAGTAATCTTTTAAATAAAACTATCTTTTCAGATTTTTTCGCGGATTTATTTTGTTTTTTGGGAACCAAAAATCAAAATAAATCCACGAAAAAATCCGAAAAGATAGTTTTTTTTAAATGTCAAATATTCGCGTAAATCTAAGAAAGTAATAAGTAATCTCTTCACATTTTTTTTTCTAAATAAAAAATTTACTGAATATTTATGAGGTAGATTAAAGTAGTTTATTTAAGAATTCAACAAAAAAAAATATATTCTTCTTATAACAAATCAATTAAAATTAAATCTAAAAAAGAGCTAAAGTATTAATACTTAAAAATAATTAACATCAGTCTAATAATCATCACATAATTAACTTTAGTTTAATAATCATCACAAACATCAGTATTAAAGTCATTTCAATGACCTAGTCATAGTCAAAATAGTAATATTTTAACAAAAAATCCATATTTTATGAAAATATAGGTATATCTTTAATGATAAAAATAAATCTTTTAGAACTATACTTAAAGAAATATGAAACAAAATAAATCTTTTCTAATAATTATCCAGTCTCATTATCGTTAGTATACGAACTATGTTTCAAATTTTTATAAAAACTATGGTACCTAGGAGGTATTAGATTTTGCTGGCAGAGGCTTAATAAGTCTTTGTACTTGGTACTTGTAATCATGATTGGTTCATTATAACATTTAGTTCATTATAACCCTTTCCGCGCCCCGCGTTATTACGGCCAGCGGCACTTAAACGTAGTTACATCGTGCAATTTTAAACAACAGTAGTAGTTGTCTCCCTTTACGCGAAAAAAGTACAAAAAATAAAGCAATATTTTATTTTTTTTTTCTTTGCCATGTTATAGAACACGATATTTTTAGTAAGTTACTGCAATAATCAGAAAATCGTAAATTGTAGTTAACTTTTTTTACTTTGCACCCGTCGACTTGTCTTTCTATGCATGATTTCAATATGTTTTACCTACGTTTATCATTTTATATTGATTTGATTTTTTGATTATCAACATTTATTTAATATAGCTATATAATGTAAAAGTGGTTCATAAAGCCAAGTAAAACTCACAAACAGCCGAGTACAAGTTCTGATAGTCATTCTAATAAGCAGCCGCACGGTGCACTATCTGTGCATATATTTTCGGATCTAGGGTTTCTTCTTTTTATTCTTTCAAATATAAAGAAGAAACCGTGTATCCGAAAATATTACGAACAATACATTCAATTTGACTTCAACTGAAAAACTTGAGTTGGCTTGTTATGAAATATCAAAATTAAAAGTTTACGGTTAAAAACAACTAGTTTCATACTTTTGACTAAAATTTAATACAATTCTGATATTATTATTAAAAGTTATTATTTATTTTACTTTAATACACTCATCCTATGTGGATATCCAAAGTGATTTTACTCCCTACGTGTACTAGATTTAAAAACCTTTTGGTGGGTCACTAAGGGGAAATATAAAAAGACCAGACCAAGGCAATAAAGATTTTTTGGAAATGCTAAACAAACAATACAAATATCATAATATCAACTATAAATAAATATAAATATGTTGGGACATTAAGACACAGCACCATCTAGTTCCATGGTAAGCTACGAGGCTTGTGTTATGGATACCAGATACTTGATACACTACACATATATAACTTTAAATACATACGTATTATAAATATAAACACCCATGACTGAAGTACAAACATTCATGCTCATCACACAAATGAATACCCCTAGCGGGACTCGAACCCGCGACTGCTGGCACAGCAAGTAGGATCACTACAAACGGAGCCAAACGTCGATATAACCAAATAAAAATTATATTCCTTTGTTGTATATCGACTCATTATACTCACATTTTTAGAGTAAGTGAGGACATATCTTGATTAGTCAGCGATATGTTGTGCTCATAATTCAAATATGCGCGTATTGCCTCAAGTATAGGTAAATCTATGCCCAAATCTTTTAATGTATTCATCTCAGAATAATTTTCTTTTATATTTATACCTGTGAATAGGTTATATTATACAAGTTAATAGTAACAGTATTAGTGCGCCATAAACTTTAATAATTAATAAGATCCTCGAGTTCTCCACCACTAAACTAAGGAGGATAATTTATCTGTATGGAATTATAAAAATTGTATTGTATCTTATATAGCGACATAAAAGTTCTTTTGGAACTATTATTATTTTAGAATATATTGATCTGGAAAATTTGATCATGTTATCTTATATAGTAATCGTAATTTTGCTATGTCCTGACACAAGGTAACAGGGTGTTTTGTTTAGTAACAAATTAGCGATATACCCTCGACTCGCTTTTCTATTTTTACTCCAGGTTTAGAGTCTGTTCTTTTGTTTACAAAATTTTATTTAAATTCGTCCAGCCGTTTTGGAGTTATGGAGTAACAAACGTACACAAACATACAAATTTTCGTATTCAAAATAGTAGTCTGATAATTGAAAGATATAACAATATTTGATGTTTAGTAAATTTTTAAGAAAATATTGAATTTGATAGAACATTTACCTGCCATTTTGGATATTGCTTGCATTAAAGGAACATGTGGTAGTTTTACTTTTGAAGCGATTACAAGTGACTGTTTAGAACACAGCGCTTTTTCCACAACATCAACAGCAGTTAAAGATGATATTAGTTCTTCTGAAGTATAACTATTTTCCGATTCATCCAGCTGCAAATAAATTGGATTCCGATTTCAAAGAGAAGAGAGTTATTTGTTTAAACATGATTGGCTTTCTCGAAATCTAATGTTCATGTGTTGTGGTTTTTTGTGTCAAGTTTGATTCAATCTAAATATATTAGATTCATTTTGGATATATTGGTTTATTTTGGTATTAGCGATAAAAAATAATAAAATTCATAAGTCGTTATATCAAAAAGCATTTGAATTCTTGTTTACAAATAACTGTACCTTGTCCAATGCCGGCAATTTAACCCAAACAGGTAAAGGTTCTCTACTTCTACCCACATCGATCTGTCCATCGATGTTAAAGTTGGAATTAATTATAGCAAAGTGTCTGAAAATGTAATAATTCTTTAATACTAGTAACTAATTCTTTTTAATACTTTAAGTAGTTGGATTATTTAAAATGTCTATACTATACTATCCATTTTAATGTTGATATTATGAGTATAAAACTAACTCTATCTGTCTGTTTGTAACTTTTTCACACTTGAACCTTTGAATAGATTGATTTAAATGCTTGATAAGGAAATATTATATCAAATCAAAAAGCATTTGTGAATCGAATCGTCAATTTTATATTTTTAAATTAAATGTCAGTAAGGCGAGGAATGTAGTTCTGCTGAGAAGAGCCGGCGAGAAATTCAACAGTTGCTCTTTTTAAAAAGAATATTAGTTTACAATATTGCAATACAATAATTATGTTTTTATCCTAGGAGAGTATCAACTTATACCCATTGTATAATCGGGATGGATGTAGGCTAATTTATATCCCTGCCTCGCTCATCATGACAGCAGAACTGCGAGCAAATATTTGTATTCAGACAAACTTACTTCAGCTTTGGAAGCAATTTTTTAACTTTTAAAATTATTTCTTCTGAATTATCGATTTCTTCGTTTGGAGAAATTACATCATATAAATATAATCCTTCTACAGCTCCCTTAATATTGTCCTTTATCAAATCGACTAAGTTGGCTGGATTTATATTTCCTTGTGACACCTTGATATTTACTCCATCTTCTTCCCAATATCTGAAAAATCGAAACAATCTGTTTTATCCGTCTGTTTTATCTAGTCTATCAGTTAAACGTATATCCTCTCTTTTAAAGGCTATCATTTGAATTCCAAAACGAAGTCCACAAAAACATGAAAAAGCTGGCCAATTATGAACGCACGTAGATCAATTAAGAATAAACGTGCGTTCACGTTTTCTTTTTAAAGTGAAGCTGCGGCAATAGAGTCTATCTGCATGTTGCGTCGTCGCGATTGAAATGAGATTCTCATTAAAGCATTCTGCGAAGCTGTATTTAGAATATATTTAGTGTCAGTGAGTATATCACTGATAACGCGCAACCAAATAATCTGCTGATAGATAAATGAAAGTAGTTTAAAAATAAGAATCAAGAATCTATAGCACTTCAAACTTAAAATAAATCAATATCTTGGAGTTATTATTATATAATACGTACCTTTGCTTATATAGCAGTATATTAGATATTTTTTCACAGTATAAATTTATATTTTGTGCTCCGCGGTTTGCAAGCCTCTCCGCTAACTGAATGCCCAACTCTTCATCTTTAGACACTATCACTTGACACATCTCAGAAGTACATCTTAATCTGAAACAGTTTCTTGATAACTTCATGTTATATTTTATACAAAGAAAGCGGTAAATCAATTTTGTAAAAAAAATAATAATTAAATAGTATTTAATAAAAATTTGTTATCATTATCCTTATTTAAGTAATAAGTTTTCTAATACCTTAACGTAATACATTAAAAAACAAAAATTTTTAAGTTAAATGTTCGCGTAACAATAAAAAGTGTTAAAATATCAATTTGTTATAATTTTCAGTAATCGGTATTATTCATCATTTTAAAAATATCCATAAACTTTAATCAATATGCTTATGCATCAAATACATTTAAAAAGAAAGAAACGTAAGCGGACTACTGTTTGGTCTCACTTAAGTACGTTGATATACGACAAACAAACGCAAACGGTCAAAGTGTATACTTATTTCGTGAACAAATGTATACCTATTTGTTTTAAATACTCCTCTTAGTTTACATGTAACAAACTCTTTCTATCGCACGCAAACAATTGTAAGTGAATGCTGTATACACCTGTAAAGGCGAATCATACCGAATTGCATGTATAAGTTAAAAAAATTATAGTGTCATTATGATAAGTCGATGGTGTATCTACCTAATAAATAAAATAAAATAAAAATAAAACAAAATGGATACAGATAGCAATTGATCAAAGTTTATACACACTATATGGATTATTGTAATGCAAATGTAAATACATTTTATTTTACACATTACAAATAAAAAAAATTTAAAGAGTGCGTGTATGAACGTGTACACGCGCAAAACAACTTCTGTAGGTTATCGGTATTCTTTATGAAATTCAATTTATGTTTTAAATAATTAGGATAGGTGAGATACTAAAAATAATATTTATTACAATCATATATTTATACAATAACATTTAAGGATAGAATACTCGTATAATATTATATATCATTTGTCAGACAATAACAACGGTTACCATGGCAACAAACGTTCACCTCACGCGTAACGTTACACTTTTCGTAACGCATTCACCAGCTTACTTCCCCGAGTAAAGCGTGCGTAAAAAAGTTTTACTTAAAAAATTAATTTATTCAACTACAAAAAAAATGTGATCACCGAAGATGGAATATTTACCTGGGAACCGGAGCATTTAAGGCATGATGCCGTAGGTCAAGTAGCACTCGACCGCGATGGCGCCTGGCAACAGGAAGTCGAAAAGCTCTCGAAGCCTCTTGTGGCATAAATGTTACGCGTGATAATGGTCTAACGTAACCACGTGCTATACCCTCAGAGACCAATGCTTGCAATTTCTAAATATTTCACAAAAATATATCATAACTTTTTAAAAATAAAGGCCAGGTGTTTAAAATTATAGGATCAATTATAAATTAGATTAAATCAGTATACGATAAAATACAGCCTTAAATCGTAAAAAAACTTTGGTTATGGTTAAACGGCTTTGACAAGAAATTATTTACGCGTGTTTAAACTATGTGATGTTATTTACTTACCAAGAGTTGTCCTGGATTTTCAAAGATTGCAGAGAAGTTGATCGTCACATAAGAAACAGAATTCTTTAGACTATACATTCCAAAGTTAAAATTTTCATGGCTCAGTAATTGTGTTGTATCGAGAGTTATTCCTGACAGGGCACAGCATTTTAACGTAGTCTACAGACAATTACACAATTTTATTTCATGTCCCATGTAAAATTTAATTTTAATTTAAGTCGAAATTGACGTACATTTTTAAGTTCTTCCTGGACGCAGCTTACGATAACTTCGCAACCCTCACCTCCGGTAGCATTAAGGACCATGTCTCCGAAGCTGTGGTCGCAGGAGTTTCCAATATGATCATCTAAAATGTTATGAAAAACAATCTGAGATCAGATTGAGATTTCTTCTTGTCACTTGACGAGTGTATGAAAATTCTTGATGATATTAAATATGTAAAATGTAAATATTTAAATATTGCGTGAGAAATCAAATATTATAATTTCTCAGATATATTTTTACCTTGCAGTTGAGGAAATAGTTTTAGCAGGAACTGTTTTTTGTGTATGCTGCTGACGGTAACAAAGACCTCGTAATGAAAAGCTAAAGCAATAGATATTAAAGCTTGACCTAGAGCGCCGGCACCGCCGTGGATAAGTGCACGTCGTCCAGGAAGAAGCCGAATTTTTATAGCCTGTAAAATAATATAAATATGCAGAATCAAATTACGCCATGTCAGAATATAGGAAGACATGAATACAGAAACACATATTACTTTACTGAGATTCTTCGGCAACCGAATAAAGCATGAAGACATTTTTGTGATTGTTATAATCAATGAAAAAAGAAAAGCTATCTAACAAAGACAAAAACATATGTAAAATATTCCTACCAAGCAGTAGAAAGCGATACAGTAAGCCAAAGGAACAGCGGCAGCGTCTTCAAGGCTCCAGTGATCTGGAACTGGCCACAGTAACTTCGGTTGCGCTTTAACTTGTGTGCTAATTACTTGGTCAGGAACTATACCCATTACACGATTCCCCCTATTTTTTAAATGTACTTAATTATTAATTTAAGATCAATATACCATATTTTAAAATGTTGAAGAAAAAATCTTTAGATACCTTTTAGTTATGCCGCTGAAGTCTAATAAGAGGGTTCGCTTTTCATCAGTGTTAAATGAATGAATGAATCCAGCCTCTTCCTTTACATACGCGAGGTTAATGCCGGCATAGTGAACCTGAAAAAAAAATGCAACGCCGCACTATTCATCAGTTTTCTTTCCTATTCGATCGAATATATTCATCAATCAAGTATACCTAAATAAACTCTATGCGTAATGTAATGTAATGTAAATTGGACTCGTTTTCGGCATTTAGTCCATTGTACGTTGCGAATCCTGGCTAATTCAGCCAGGCTAACTCCGTCCAAAAGCGCAGAAGTTTCCTGGGAACTTCACAGGCTTCGCGGAACGACATCATTGGTCCGAGGATTTCGTTACGTTGAGAAGTTACTGCTACGCATTCCAGGATTAAGTGAGCCAATGATTCTACGGCGCTGAAACACCTCTACACAAAGGGCTGTCCGTTGCGCCGATATTGAATAGGTGTTTGTTTAAGAGACAGTGGCCCGTTATCGTCCCTATCTTTATTTTGAGATTAGTTCTATTTAGACTTAGTAAGCGTTTAGTTAGCGTTAATCGATACGAGAAGAAGAAGAAGAAGAAGAAGCGTTTAGTAAGACGCGGGTTTACTACGGGTAGAGCTGATCTAGTTTGCCTGCAGTCTACCATTTGCAACCATTTGTTATTTTGAAGTGTCATGGATCTTTGGCGGATCCAGGTGTGAACCTACGAACAAGGTAGGGGAAGAAGTGGATATGGGCGAATTATTTCTAAATTTAACCCCCTCTTTGCAAGTTCGTCAGCTGCATCTTTGTCCATCCATTATCCAGCTGCATCTTTGGCTATATACATGATTAGTCGATGCTAATGTATCAAGGGCATGGTGTCACTCGATTATTAGTCTGTTGTTGGTTTGTTTGTTTGCTAATGCCTGCAGAACAGTCGCGCTATCGGAGAGAATTTTTATGTGCACTATGCGAAAACAACATGCGCTAAAAAGGGCAAATAGACAACAACATGGTTAAATTTAAAGGAGGGTATATGTTTTCATTTAGATATACATACTTACATCTACATTAATACAGCTATCATCTATTTGTGGTGCCTCAACCCAACATATCGAGTCAAAATCACCAGCGCGGGCGCATTTCAACATCATATTATGTTTTGGCGTGGATTTCTCTTCCAGTGGCAAAATATATTCTCCTCCCCAGACACCCTAAACAAATCACACTTAACAATTAGTAAACAAGGTAATATTTATAATAATTAATTAATGTATTGTTGAGAATGTAGTTAAATGTCATGAAAATTATGTAATAAATTTAATTTTACCATGAATATAGTAAATAACTTACATTTTCGTAAATGTTGGTCACTAAATCTTTGAACAGTATTTTATTTAAAAACTTATCATCCCATTCATTTCGTTTTATTATTGTCAAATATACTTTTCTTTCATTTCTCCATTTCTTAATCAGGGATTTCAATCCTTTGACGAGTGGGTAACTGGCTAGTAAATAAATTTTTTGACTCAAAGGAATAGTCGGTATCAAAGATGAAACATATGTTAAATCTGACGGTGAACGAACAGTGTATACACTAGGGACATTAGAATCTTTAGGTTTCCATATAGCTAATTCTATAAGGTTATCATTAATAATATGTGCATTTACACTGCGATACAACGTCGAAGGACATCTGTTGGATTTTCCTTCTATGTACAGTTCTTTATTAACCAAAAGACTATCGCTTTTTAATATACGCTGTAGCATTTGATCCATCTGCAGAAGAAATAGGAACATAATATTATGTGGAATAATTAAAGTAAACATTAGTAAAAATAAGTATATGTATATATTTTTTCAAACAATATTAGCAGTTTTCTTATAATCAGTCAATAAAATTAGAATATAATTTAATTAATATAGGGAAGTGCAGCATATTTGGAATACTGCAGGTAACTTGAAATACTCAGTTATTTAAATTAATAAATGTAATCTCTGTTTTTACATACAAACCCAATGAGAACTAAAAACCGGTCGAAAACTAGACATTTCTACTGCTAACCATACGGGAACGTGAAGTCTACTTTCAAAACTTTTCCAGTAAGAATACAATTCTTGATAATCATTTACTATGATACGTTAAGTGTTCATTATACTCGTTTATGATTTTGTTTTAATTTTATATACTGCGCGTGTTACTGAATCTCCATAAGTCACTCTTGTTAACCAGGAGCAATAAAATATCAGTAGTACAAAAGACATGCTTTGATTTCCGATCCCCGAACTCAAAGAACGTAACAATATTTTTAGTGAGCTAACTTGTTTTCTTTTCTACTTATTCCCAAAAACAAACCAGAATTCCAAATATGCTGCACTTCCTCTATTATTATAAACCAATTAAGCTTACGTCTTTATCAGAAAATAAGTTTGTGGTTAATAGTAGGTCAGCATTATTTATCTTTTCGCCATCTTCTAAAAGTTTGTCTCTGTAAACATAAGAATGTTCTGTCCTAATTCCGGAGATGTTGTTAGAAATACCTCTGATCGCCTCAAAGTTAGATTCAGCAGTTTCATCTTTTAAAATTTCAACAATCTTAATGAATTGTTTGTTTAAAGTCTCAGCGACTATTTGTAAAAATATGTATGATGCTGTGACTTCCTGTACAGATAAAATAATATGTGAGTTATACATTTAAGGTTTTTACAGAACTCCTTTAATTCAACCAATTTAATAAAAAATACAGTTATTTTAAAATATTTTTCTCTATATTTTGGGTCTTAACATTACTTACACAATATAAAAGTACTTACGTCTGAATTCCTTGTTGGGAAATGAGGTACAAATTTTTTGGTTTTTAGAGATACGACGTTTGTATTTAATGGTGGCAAATTTTTATATTTTATATGTTCTATAATCACACCGCCACATCTAAAATATAAAAGTCAAGCGTCAATAAGGTTTTTGTAATGGCATATACATAAAAATCGTTTAAAAAGTTCTTGATGTATCCTCATATAAATTAATGAAAAGCTCATATAGCATATAAACAAATGAAACGCTTACTTCATACAGTCTTCTGTTTTAAATATATTGGCAACCAAAATGTTTTGTTTATCAGCGTTTAATATATCATTGAAATGGTTTTCTACATCGATCGTCATTTTGCTGAAAGCTTCTGGCATACAGACCATCTTATGATTACAGCTAAGCGCACTTAATTGAAGCATGGCGTCAATGAATGTTATCCAATTATTTTGCCATATTATTTGAGCTTCAGTTAAAGAAATATTAGACCTGTATATACTGCGGAAATCATCTCTGAAAATATTACATGAAAAGCATATTAAATGTAAATCACTGGTTTAACAGTGTTTCAATATTTATTAGTTGGTGGAGATGGACCTTGGTTCCTTCTTTTAATATTTGGCACTTTCCAAAAGATAAAGTTTGTTCCTTTGATAGATAACATGGCAATAATAAACAAAGCAGTCATGAGTCATGCCGACAGAAGTGAAAACTTAAAACTATAAACAAACAGTTGTTATTTTTGGATATTCAAATTAATTGTTTGATCTTAAATTAAAAGTTAATTAAAACTGTTTATATTTATTTGATCCCTACATGAAATAGGATCGATTGACATGAAAAATTTTTTTTTCGTATTTTGGCATTTTTCTCGCTGACTGTACATTTTTTCCAAAATCTGTGAATGCAGTTCAGAATATCTCAAAAAGTTATGAATGGTCTCCTAGGAACGTTTTCCTGTAACTGTAGTATTTAAGGTACCTGCCCTTACTGTCCCGTCTCAAAAATCCATCCTGTATAAAACTTACGTGTAATTGTGACCTCTTGTATGAAGCAATTGATATATATCTCTGGAACATAGCTGGGTACTGTCATGACATTTAGAATTTACTTCTAATTTTCTGTTATTGGTTATATCAGTAGTAATATAACCAGATATAACTGTAATATTTTCGTCCATTACCTATAAAACAAAATGTATTATAATCATTTTTTTTGTAACTGGGATCGTAAAACGTGATAAAATCATTTTATACATAGTGAGAAAACATCTGCCTAATTAATAACTCTTTATACCATAGCTCTTCTTTCCTACAGCCCTACTCTCTATTCCGCAGACGAAGTATAATATTGCAAAAACTTTAATCATTAAGTTAGATTACATTTAATCTCCCCTATGTGTGTTCACCTTGTTGCTCATTAGGATCTATCCATCCAGCCGGGCGTGAAGCCAAGAAACCAACTGGGAGGTGGCGTACGACAGTGGGCAATGTACTTAACGGGTTACTACTGATACTTCTCTGATAGCAAAGTGGACCATAGGACCAAGTCCATGGTTGGTGTGGTTGTTTGATGCATAAGCTATCTACGACGTCAAAATAAGGCGGGAGACGTTTCAAAACATAGCCAAACTCAGTTCATAATTAGAATTTCTAATTTTAGGGGTTGGGACTAGGCGATGGTTAATAAGTAAGACGGTTTAATATGTACATATATATTAAGCAGATATCTGTAATATTATAATTACTTCAAATCGTCCAGTGCCCCGTTGGATGGTGATGTGAATTCTTAGTTGGCGTTGGTCGTGCAATAATGGTTGCGAGTGAAAATGTACATCGCGGAATTGAACAGATAGTTTCTTCCTCTCTACCATCAATGTCATTGCAAATGTATCCCATACCAATACCAACGCAGCAGCAAATGGAAAGAGATTTTTACCTAAAATGATTAGTTAACATAACAATAATTATAATTTTAATGACTTACTCGTACATTTACTTTGCATAACATACTAAAATCTTTAAAGCCACAAAAGTTAGACAATTTTACCAAAAATTATAATTAAGTGTATTAATAAAGTAAAAATTTACGTAAATATTTGATATTTTAAATAAATCGAAACGTCGGGAACCAAAAATCAAAATAAATCCGCGAAATAATCCGAATAGATAGTTTTATTTAAGTATTAAGATAATATAGTGTCTGAGAGTTTATAACAATCAAACCTGCTCAAACTTGGTCCTTAAATAATTTCTACCTATTTCAGTGTCATTGTTAGGACCATAATTTATAACAGTAGCAATAGATTTTTAGAGTGATGAATCGTAATTTACATTAAAATTTAAATCTTTCCTTTCTATTATTGAGTATCCAGTATGTACAAAACCATGTCACTTTATAGTTTTGCTACAGAAACCATAATAGTAGAAATAGAATAAAAATAATGTAATGTGTCACCTCTATTCTGGCTTAGTGGTTAAAACTTCAATGGTAAACAAATAAGATCTTTTCCAAAATGATATTAATATTCTTAACTCTTACCTCTTATTATATTTCCTCGCAAATAGCTGTAATCATCGTCATGCGTTGATATCACATATTTACAAGCTGACGCCATTTTCTTTTGTGCAGATGCGAATAAGTCTAAAGTCCTGTAAATATATTTTTTTGTATTTCCTATAAATGCTTCTTACTAGCGACTTCCCCTCGCTTCACTCGGATGTGTCCCTAAGCATGAATAGTTTAGGAAAAAATAAAAGACAAACGTCCTAAGAAATTTTTTTTTCGGGCCAGAAACCTTCGCAGGCATCTACAATATACCCCACCAGGGTTTCATTAGAATTGTTTAGGAAAACATAGAGGACAAACATAAGAACATTAAGAACAACATAAACAGGCTTGCAACCTAGTGTCTAGTTTAGTTTTATTTCAGTTATAACTTCCGAATATAAAATGTAAAACATTTAACTTCTTGCAATTTCATTATAAGTAGAATATCAAATTTATATATTTGTACTGAATATGAATAAATTAAAAATTAAAAAAAAAAACCCACCATCTTGTATCGATTTTCACCTTTCAAACAATAAAATCAAAATCGGTTCATCCGTTCGGGAGTTACGATGCCACACACAGACACGTCAAATTTATAACACCCCGTTGTTTTTCGTCGGGGTTAAAAAGTTCTTTGAAAGAAATAAATACTATCTCTATTACTTTACAATACACACAAGCATTCATAGACTACAGAAAGGGAGAGTATTCGTACTATGTATCTGTTCTCTACTGTTTTAATATGTTTTTAAACTTGCTATACTCAAGTTTGTTACTTCGGCGTTTAGGAAAAGTCCGAAGTAACAATAGCCTAAATGCCAGATCATAGTCTATCTGTATTCAAAATTTCATCCAAATTCATCCAGCCGTTTCAGCATGACGGAGTAACAATTACACAGACAAACTTTCGCATTATTATAATAGTCCGATTAATGTAAATATCATTTTCTAGTTTCCAAAAAAAGAAATTATTTGTTTTGTAGTAGGAATCCTAATAATTCAGAACAATACCTAAGGTATAATGGTACATATAGGCAATGTTTTTAGTATTTTGAAGTAAATTCTTATAACCCTTACCAGTTTTCCTGATGAACCCATTCTATTAGATGCGATAGTGGCCGAGTTCCTGTAGATACTGGAAATTCTACTTTAGGATAGAGCGCCCGAAGTTTTGGGTTAAAACCATCTATGTAGAGTCTGTGAAAGTATTTTGATTTAATTGGTAACATTGTGTATCGAAAAATCATGATGTAGTAAGCAAAAAAAGCGTGAATTGAGCACTACTTTGGTAGAAAAGTTGATGACTTCGCATTATCAATATTATATTGCTTTTAAATTTATTTAAAATTACCTACTTTGAATTTAACAGCTGTAGCTCTATATACATTTAGTCTATTATAAGCTATAATATTTACCCCCCAATAGCTTCAAGAAGGAATTGCACACCATTCGGATATCCTCTACGTGTTAAAGGCATGTGGTGGCAGGAGGGGAATGCTCTTTTTAGAATAGCCTGCAGAAGACCGTGCGGTGCAATCTCTATCAGCACTGCATTAGACGGAATAAGTTGTGATGTCTCCTCAAAGAGTACGGGGTTCTGTAACAATTCTTACTTAATATCATTAGAAAAATATTAAATAATGCATATAACCATAACATGAGAAATCACAGACGTTTATAAAACTTATAAAGTAATTCAGTTAAAAATCTTAAAATGCTTTCAACTCATATGTATAATTATATTATATATTATATATACAATATGTATAATTGTTGCTCAGTCGCCAACAGTATGTTATTTTTATAATACTTACGCGAATATTTGACATTTTGATTTATTTTGATTTGGAGCCATGCTGTAAAGCATTTGAAACGTCGGGAACCAAAAATCAAAATAAATCCCCGAAAAAATCCGAAATGACAGTTTTATTTAAAATATGTTATTTTATTCTATATTAAATATTATAAATATTACTTACAAGTAAATTATTCGTATGATATTCAGCTGAAGAATATTTTGCCAATGGTTCATCCCATCTATTCATAGGTACTGAAGTAGACACCCAACGATCGCTACGAGGTTTTGGGGATTTGATCTGTTTTCTCAAAATTGCAAGAAGTTTAGGACCTGTTATTTCAAATTATTAACTTAAGCTGCTTAGTTATTTAGATTTATTTCTAAAACAGCTTGATTTGATTAATCATACTTAAGCTTAAATTGATAAGCCCATCTGTTATAAATTTTAATTATTTTCATAATTATTATCCGCATCTAATATATTTAAATGAGCAATTTTTGTATATTTATTTATTTATTTATTCCGGCGATCTCAGAAACGTCTCTAACGATATCGTTGAAATTTGGTATGTGGGGGTTTTCGGGAGCGAAAAATCCATGTAGATTAGTCTTATGTCTGGGAAAACAAGCGTTTTCGAGTTTTCTTGCGGTTTTCTTTCGCATTATTCCACGCAAAATTTTTTTGATAATTTCTTTTGCACGAGCATAAGCATCGTGGTCAAGCGGCCAAGGTGCAGGATTGACAATCACAGATGTCCGGGTTCGAATCCCGGTTGAACACAAAGTTCTTACTTTTGTTTTTTTTTTGTATTTATTCAAGTTTAAAAAAAAAAGAAAATTGTACTTTCGGCTAAAAACTCCGAGCGAAGCTAGGTCGCCCAGATACTTAATATTATAAGTAAGAATGTTTGTGAGTATGGATGTTTGTTACTCTTTCACGCCAGGACGACTGAACGAATCTGGATGAAATTTGGTACAGTTATAGATTATAGTCTAGAATAGCACATAGGTTACTTTTTATCCCGAAAAGATTACGGTTTCTGTGGGATAGATTTGGATTTTTTTCCCGAAACCCGAAATCCGAGCGAAGCGAGGGTGAGCCCCTAGGAATTTCATATGTCCAAAAACCTTAACCATTTGGTATGTTAAGCTCTATAATCCTAAACTTACCTGCTTCAGCAATATAACGGGAATGATATGCAATATTTGAACACGGTACTTCTTTGGCGAAGACACCTTTACTAACTAAAACCTTGACAAATCCGTGTACCACTTCAGAAGGACCCGAAATAGTACAAGATTCAGAGCTGTTATGGCAAGCCACCTCGATCTCGGGGGGGCACAATTTGACGATCTATAAATAACAAAAAATACTTTTTTAATTCTTCATTTTAAAAAAATGTTCATTTTACATAAAACTATCTTTTCGGATTATTTCGCGGATTTATTTTGATTTTTGATTCCCGACGTTTCGATTGCTTTACAGTAATCATAGTCACGGGAGAGACTAAGGTGTTAAACATCTCAAAGGCGATATATACTTGTTACAGGCAGTACCTACCCACTATTTTACAAAAATGATTTCAAAAAATTCAAAAAAGGCACCAAAGTATCTTACAATATTTGTTGATTTTAATTCCGCGAAATAATCCGAAAAGATAGTTTTATTTAAAATGTCAAATATTCGCGTAAATCTAAGAAAGTATTAAAAATGTTGATACAAAATTTCGAAAAATAAAGACACTATTCGAAAGAAAACAATATTTTTAGACTATAGATGACATAGATTAGAGGAATTTCGGACCTGTTGATATCCGAGGCCAACCGCGGCCATGGCTCCATGTATGACAGGTATCTCTACGGACACCTGACCGCGGCTGTTTGCTGCTAAAATCATTTCCTCCGCGGTCAAGCAACCATCTGCGTACGCGCAACCTAGCTCACCCACACTGTGACCTTAAAAATGTTTGCGAGTTGAAAAAGCTATAAATATACGAATGTAACTCAATATACTATACTTAACGTACCTTACAAATAGTTAAAAAAATATTATTTTTTATTATTTTCAACAAAATTATAAAGAGAAAAAAAGTTATTACTATCATAATATACATATTAAATCATTTTTATTCATAATATACGAAAATCATACAAAACATACCAATAATATTGTCAGGTTCAATGCCTAATTCTTTCAAAACATCAGTCAGACCAATTTGTATAGCAGCAATTCCAACAAATGAATTCTGAATATTGTCAAAAATTGTTTTATCATCTGAACATATCACATCAATGATATCAATTCCCTGAGGTTCTAAAGCACGTTTACACCTGAAATTAGAAAAGATGTATATAATTTCAAATTTTGTACTTATTAACCTATTCTTTTGTCCATCTTCAACATGAGCTAAATGCTAAATAAGCAATATGTGTGATGCGAACTGATGGCATCTGAAACTTATTTTAAGTAGGGTATATGATTACCAGTATGATTAACACAGATTCACCTCGTTCTAGTCAGGCTTGTGAATGCGATACAACAAAACACCACAACAGTCATCAATACATATATATTCAGCCCTTTTTAACCTCCCACTGCTGGGCATCAGGCGATACTACACCACACTGGCCAAGTGTAGGTTAGCGGACTGCGGATGTCTTTCGAAGACTTACTAGGTTCTCTCAGACATGCAGGTTTCGTCACAATGTTTTCCTTCGCCGTAAGATAAGTGGTTATCATGTTGGAACTGATTTACGAATAAAAATATTAAAGGTGTGAGACCCTAGATTTGAACCGCTTCACTCGATTTCCTAAGCGACCCTATTACCACTAGGCTACCACTGCCTTCCCACTGGGCTATCACTGCCTTCCCACTGGGCCACCATTGCCTTCGCAGTCATCATAGTATTTTATTATAATTATTTAAAAGACTATTTTATACATTTGAACAATTTTTTATTTACTTCTCGATAGCTGCTGCAAAAGCTGGTATACGCATGAGCTGCTTCCCCATTCCTGACCATTGCGAGCCCATACCGCTGTACACGAACCAGAGCGGCCGTGTTGTATCATCGTAGTATTCCATTTTCTCACTTAGGCTAATCGTTGTATTTGACTCGTCCGTATCTGTGTTTATTAAAAGATATTTTAGTATTAATTTTTTTTGTGGTCATAAAAGTTACAAAGATAAAATTCCTTTCTATTGTTTTTCACATCTGAAGTATTATGGACATTGCCACTATGTGCAAGAATTGAGTCGTTTAACTACAGTTCATTTGGATCCAATTCCATTTACTTTAAATTCGTCTTCTCCTTGTTCCTATCGCACACTATGAGGGGTCGGCACAATATATTTACTCCCCTCTATAAGCTGTGATCCATCACAATCCTTTTACGCATATCCTCTTTCACACAGTCTATTGATAATTTTATCGGTCTCCCTCTACTTCTATATATACCCCTTCACACATTTACGTTTATACCTAATCTATACTATAATAAAGCAGTAACTTAGCGAAATCTGTACATGAAATATTTTTTAAAAACAATGACTGTAACGTATTATGTATACGATATAGACCCCAAAACAATAGTTATTAAATTTTTTGTCTGTTTGTCTGTTTGTCTGTACGCGTTTCACGCAAAAAGTAACGAACCGATTACAACGAAATTTGGTAAAGTGATAACTTATTACCCGGGTCAACATTTAGGATACTCTTTATTTCAGAAAAATCTTTCTTTCCCACGGGAAATCGCATTAACTGATTTTATCGAGTCCTCTTTAGAAACCTTCCGCTGGCTAAACCTTAAGACATACGTCAAAATAATGTAGTAAAAAATTGTAGGTCTTGAAAAGGTCAATAGAAAAATTTACAACAGTGTATGTCTATCTCTTAAGGTACACTCGCAATACCTATTCTTATCTATAACTATAATAAAACTAACTTAGTCAAATCGATGTGCGCGTTTCACGCAAAAAGCACTGAACCGATTTTAACAAAATTTTGTATAGTGATAGCTTATCACTCGGGTCAACATTTAGGATACCTTTTACTACAGGCACATTTTTCGTTCCCGCGGGAAAACGCAATGACTGGTTCTATCGAGTCGTCCTTAGAAATTTCTATGGCTAACGGTGGCTGAGCCTTAAGAGATAAATCAAAACAATGTACTAGAAAATTTTAGGTCTTAAAAACTTATACGGGGAAGTTCGCAATATTATACGTCTATCACCTAAGGTACATTCGCAATTACTATTTTTATTCACTACTCGCGACTCACAGACTGACTTATCAACGTTTAGCTCAGTTCAGTAGTAAAACGTAACTAGGGACGAACCCGAGCGAAGCGAGGGTGAGTCGCTAGTACTCTATAATTATATAACTTTCTTCACTTGTCATAAATACTCATAATAGGGATGTCCATAATAGGGAAAATGTGCAATGTTATATCCCCGTTCCTTGGCGAGATCGTTAAGACCTTCCCAATTTCGAACTGCTTCTAAAAAATCCTAAATAGAGAATTTTAATAACTTTACTTGAGCCGACGTTGGGACTGCAACCCAGAACTTGTGGATGCGGAGCCGAACATCCTAACTACGAGATCATTGAGACAGTTAAATATATTATTTAAAGGAAGGCAAATATTTTTATCAAATTAAAATAATTCAAATTACCGAGGATAACATAACCACGTCCTAAGTGACCGGCAAGTTTCACCTCGTGAATATTGTGCAGTAACGCTAACTCTTCGGGATCTATTGGGCGAGATTTTAAATCATTTATAATTTTTGCCACAGCTGATTCCTGTCTTCCTGATAATGTTATCAAATATGGAATATTTGACTTATAACGCCCAGGAACCTGAAATTTATTTCAACAATTTACAGAAATTATGTATATCTAGCTTTTTGTACCCTACAAGGAAGCTAGATATACATAATAAATAAACAGAGGTGTTATGTTCAATATTCATATTATTTACTCGTATTTTCGACTAGCTACTTAAACTCCCTTCCCTCAGATACGTCCCTACGTACGTTTTAGAGTATACATAATAGTCCAGTCAAAATACCCTTGCATAAATTCCCAAGAAGCTGAAAATTTATGTGAACGTTAATGAATAGTGAATTTTAGGGAAAAAAGAATTAGGACAATTTTTGTATACAATTACAAGATCTACAATTTTTGTTTGAGCTATTTTATCATAAAAGTAACTTTACATAAAATTTTTTGCACACATGGGATCGACGGGGACTTTTCATAATTTCATTATAATGGTATCTAACGTTTATGTAAATTTTCAGCTTCTTGGGAATTTATGCAAGGGTACCCCTTATCTTTCGAGCTATAGAGGACTATAAGAGGACTATAAGATGATGGTGTGAATTGGTATGTAGGTAACGATTCATATTAGTCGTTTTTCTATACACTGTGTTATACCTTGAGAACTTTAAATCCAGTGTTTAAAATGTCTAGTACTATCGTTGTCCGCGGCTCCATCCGTTATTTATGTGTAACCAGAATAACTTATTTTTATGTACCTAACAGAAAAAATATAAGATTTTCCTATGAAATTATTATAGTCTTTAGACACACTAATTCGGTTCTATCACAAAATCCATGCTTAGCTAATGTTTCCTAAAAACTACCCGCCTGCCAAAGTAGAAACCCATTTGATTGGCCTATTGAACTACGTATTAACAAATATATAATAAAAAAAAATATTTTTTTGCTTATTCATTTTATACTTCTATCTCATCAAAAACATAAATGTGAAAATGGGAGCCAAGTTCAATATTAAGAATATGCGTGGTTGTCAACTTCACCCACAAAAGCATTGAGATCTAAATGGGTGCCAAGTTCTGTGATAATCCTGAAATTTATTCATAAAAACACACAACATTGTAAAATAAATTTAAAACACAATTTCTTGTTTTTTTTCTGCTACAAAAGTGTTTTCTATTTAAAAATAGAACTTCTTAAATTTGAACAGTCGAATTATTTACAATACTCTTAGATAACATAGGATAAATTGAAGTTCAAGATTTGACTTGGCTAGTTTGTCAATCAAGCTTCGTGTGCTTACTTAGTCGTACATTTTTGTGGTATTTAGGCTATTTTCCTAAAATAATAAAAACCTCCTTCGTCAACAAATGTCAATACGCAGATATGTCATTTATTTTTCGTATTACTTAGGTACGGAAATAAGTGTGTTTTAACCGTTTTTACACTAATTAACCTCAATGATACAAAAAAAAGTGTATGTACTAATTTACGGACATAAGAAGCTATACTTCTTTGTTTTTTAGAGTATTTAAATAAAAGATAGTTTTTTCACACTTTCGTTTGATATCCACATCATGGAGGCGCATAAAAAACGTAGTATGCCATCTTTGGGAGTCCGCCATTCGAACTTACAATGACGTCACTTTTCTTATTGTCTTTCGCTTATCAATCTCTTTCATTCGATGTCCATATCATAACGGTAATAGGACTATGGAAATGATTGCATAACGTTCGTCCTATTGAATTAAAAATCATGGTATTTAGATAATCGTGCAGTCACGAGATCTAAACGTGTGTACCAAATTTCAGCTCAATCGGACATTGGGAAGTGGATCAAACTTAATTTGCAAGATTTAATTACAGACAGACACCAGGACAGGTGAAACTCAATAAAACCTTATAATATTTTTTTATTTTTATCGATATAAAACACGTATTTATATAAAAATACCAGAATGAATATCTTAAATATCTAATTTATCACACAGGCTTAAAGACTAAATAATAAGTAAAAAAATTACTCCTATCATTTTTTCCCTAACGCGACAAAAGAAGTATAACTTTTAAAAAACTTTTCAATATTAAAGGGTCATATATTATTCTTTTTTTTTTTTTAATTTATAAAACCTACCTTTGGCTTGTAGCATCCTTTTAAGAGAACATGTGTATTGACACCAGTGATTGAAAGTCCGTTAATAGCTGTATAGGAGCGGCCGAAATCAGTATGATCAGTAAGAAGGCGAATTTTCCCTTCCCGTAAATCCGTTACATCTTGTCGAGGCGACTCACAATGAAGATTGGCGGCAATTTTGCCGGTTTCATAGGCTAGGATAACCTATTTTTACAACAAAAATAACAATGGTCACATAAAGCTATATTAAAAGACAGTAAATACTTATCATTTAACACCAATTGATGCACTAGTTATAGGGGATAGCGTCAAACGCTTACTTACGGTTAACTATCTTTCCTTTGAGGCTATTTTACATTTTCTGTTGAAAGGGATATGTTAAATCTATTTAAACTAAATCTATACATATTATAAAATTCTAACTAAGCCGAATCTGTACATTAAATATTTTTTGGAAAATCTTATTGAAATAGACATTATTATCGATGCAGAGGCCGAATCTATAGTTTTTAGAATTTTTGTCTGTCTGTCTGTCTGTCTGTCTGTCTGTCTGTCTGTCTGTCTGTTACCGCATCACGCGAAAACCACTGGACAGATTTTAATGAAATTTGGTATGATGATAGCTGGTTATCCGGGTCAACATATAGGATACTTTTTACCGCGGGAAAATATCTCATTTCTAAGAAAAAGTACAAAAACCGGTTGGAACAAAATCACGATGATACTATCTGTAAACAGTTTGGCAAGGTAACTTACTAAATATAGTAAAAACTATTAAAAATAGCTTATCTTGAAAATCAAATTATCAATAGCGCTATTTTATTCATTAAAATAGTTATTTTAATGAAAATTTATTTACGTGTTATTTAGATATTTGACAATAGATGTCGCCATGTGTTTTTAAAATATGTAGTTTTAAACCCAAAAAAATAATGTACAGAAATAACCTTTCTATGACTTTATTAGAATTACTACTATCTGTAAATCACCCGCGGCCCCGCCTGTGTTCAAATTTTCAATAAAACAAATTTTTTGGCTTTATAAATTAGTAACATATTACGCGTAGTAATATTTTGTTGGCAGAAACAATTTTCAAGTTAAAATATTTGTAAATTTTTATTGTTTAGTAAATAATGTTAATATTTTTTAATCTTTTAATGTAAAAAATGGGCAAATGCAAATCCAATTCGCGCATTATAGGTTTCGTATAGCAAAATGCTGTTGTTTTTCTTACTTACGTGTTTTGTTAGGTTAACACTAAAATAAATACAAATAATATTTACGTTTCCACAATATCGACTCATTTTATCAACCGTAAAAAAGTCGATTCATATTATTTTATAACATTTTATGGGAAACAAGTTTATGGCTGTTAAACTGACAAAGCGGGTAACTAAAAATATTTCATGTTTCAAAAATTATGAAAAAGTGTTTTAGGAACTGTTATACCTCAACTTTTTCAGTTTTTTTTGACACCATTTCTTGGAAGGTAAAAGCTTAAAGGAAACAATAAAATGCTTACGACTTTAATCATATTAGCCGAGCCATATGAAATCCTAATAAAAAGTATTTGCTTAGAATTATTTACTTATTACACTTTCTTTTGAAATTCGTTTTAGACAATATTACTAATTACTAACTAGCGCTAACCAATCCATGTTGCGCGACAGATTAACATTAATCCCTCCCGGACAAATTCTAAGAAATCCGTGCGAATTTCCGAGAATTCAATTGTTATCTAGCACACCGGTGTGCTCGCGGTCCGCGAGGAGTTAACTCCTCGCGGACCGCGAGCACACCGGTGTGCTAGATAACAATTGAATTCTCGGAAATTCGCACGGATTTCTTAGAATTTGTCCGGGAGGGATTAAGAAAAGTTGTCATTATGTAATTTAAATAATCAGCTAAATCTTAAATTAATCAATAGCTGCCTATTAGTAAAAAATGATTAAAATTAATTCCGTAGTTTGAGAGTTTATCGCCCGAAACTAAATAAACAAACAAAACAGAAGTATAGGCATATGTACATAAATGTTATTGCTAAAACAAAAATTACTAAATCAAATATGATATTAACGGAGGAACCTTTGTGGCATTGTCAATCATTGCCATTATTTACCAATCATGCGGTGCGCAATGAAAGTGGTATATGTAAGAGTATACTAATGTGTAAAGCCTAAGAATTTGGTTTTTGATCATCTGAACGCGGGCGGAGCCGCGGGCAATGCTAGTGTAGTAAATAAATACATACTGTAACTATAAAAAGTATTCTCTAGTTAATATTTATTTAATCTAGATAGACCTTAGTAAGAGCTGACAACCCCGAAGCTGCTTCAGTATATCCAATGTTAGACATCACACTTCCGACCAAGAGTGGTTCGATTCTATCCTCGCAATAAATTTCGCTTATAGCTTCTAGCTCGGCTTTATCGACTTCAGGGATAGCTGTTAATTTAAAAAATACATTACAATTTAGCTTAAATTGTAAAATAACCATACTTTCATATCATAAAATATATGAATATCACCTGAACCAACAGCTTCAACATATTCCACCGCTTTAGGGGAAACATTTACTTCATTATAAAATCCTTTTATAAAATTAGCCATTTTTTCGGGACTGCGATGGTAACCATATATAACTCCCGTTTCATCTAAGCATAAATCCGTAAACTGACATTTGACATTCACAAGCTCTGCATAAATCCTGTAATTATATATATATATATACATAAAATGCTTTGTCCTGACTGACTGATCGATCATCGCACAGCCTAAACCGCTGATCGTAGAAACGTGAAATCTGGAGGACATATTCTTTATACAATGTAGGTATCCGCTAAGAAAGGATTTTTCGAAATTCATCCCCTAAGGGGGTAAAATAGGTGATATAAGATTGTATGAAACTCTGTCATCCTTAACGCGAAATGCACAGAAAGTGGTATTTAGCTTTAAGATGAAAAATTAGAAATATATGTATTAGATTTTTTTCTAAATTCATCCCTAAAGAGGGTGAAAGGGGGTGATAAAGTTTATATGGGCAAACAATTATTTATGATCAGAATTACTTGAAACTTGGTATTAATGCTCTTTAATACAATCAAATAAATACATATTTTAACATTTTTTGAAATTCATCCTGTAAGGCTGTCAAATAGGGATTGAAAGTTTGCATGAAACTCTGTAATTGATGTACGGAAAATGATATTTACGAGTACCTTTAAAACGACAACTAAAACAATACAAATATCTTTTTTTTTCGAAATTCATCCCTTAAATGGTAAAAGGGGGGTTGTGCTGTTTATATGAGGAAAAAATTGTTTATAATCAGATTTACTTGAAACTTAGTATTAATGTTCTTCAATACAATGAAATAAACATGTATTCTAGATTTTTTTTTTAAATTCAGCTCCTAAGTGGGTAAAACTGGGCGGTGAAGTTGGAGTTGTTGAATATATTTAAATAGAATAACATGACTCAAGTTCTCTGTCAGTGCACATTTACTGTGAGGGATATAAAGTAGAGAACGGAAAAGATTCCAAATCCAAAGGAAAATTATGTATATCTTTTCGGCTTTTTGGAAAGATGGAGAGTAGAAAAATGTGCAAAAAATACAGGTAGTGGAGCTTGCTAAATACCTAAAGTGTAAATTTATTTACAGAATATATGCGTAACATCTTTCAACGATAAAAAGATACTGGATATTTTGAGTTACGATCGCTAAAATAAAATTTGTTTTCCTTATTTTTGCAAGTAATAAAGTTTGATCGCGGGCGAAGCCGCGGGTTCTGCTAGTAATAACATAAAATTAATTACATTACAATAAGTAGCGTATCTAATGATTTTTTTTTAAATTAAGCTTCATGAAATATCTACCTCGAAGCATCTTTTGCTTTTTGAAGGAAAACTACATTGATAGCTTCAGATTTTGCACACCCATTAGCATTTGTATCAAAGGATTTTGTCTTGCCGTCTGGACATGTGCTCAAAACCCTGAAAAGTGTTTTAAATAAAATTATCTTTTCAGATTTCGCAGATTTATTTTAATTTTTGGTTCCTGACGTTTTGAATGCTACCTAGGTTAGGTTAGGTTAGCCTTTGAGACATCTAACACCTTAGTCTCTCCCGTGACCATGATTGCTGTAAAGCATTCGAAACGTTGGGAACCAAAAATCAAAATAAATCCGCGTAAGAATCCGAAAATAGAGTTTTATTTAAAATGTCAAATATTCACGTAAATCTAAGAAATTATTATATTCCCTGAAAAGTACATATATCATTTGGAATGTTTTGATTTATTGAATATATAAAACTTCAAATAATTTTATAATTAAGTCTTATTTAATATTCATGATATAAATGAAATACAGAATCACAAAATTGAAATAGGAAATAATTTGAATTAAAATTCTTTTATATTTATATTATTATATAACTTAAAGGTTTTTTTTTTATTTAGATTTTTGCTTATAAAATTTAAATTAAAACGTTGTATTATATTGTTTCAAATACATATATACCTTCCGTAAAGGACACTTGTTTGTGGATGAAGACAGAGATTAGATCCAGCTACGACTGCCATTTCACATTCACCGTGACTCATAGCGTGGTGAGCCAATTCCAACGCACAAGTTGAGCTGGAGCACCCTGCGTCGATGTTCATTGAAGGTCCCTTCGCATTTAGCCAATATGAAACACGATTCGCGAACATAGCTTTACTACTCCTACAAATGTAAATTTTCCAATTTAACAATTTTAAAAAGTCTCGTTAAGCATAGTGATAAAATTCGACAAATAAAATATATATCTTTTTGCATTTAAATAGTTTTAATAATATTTAATTTTATGTAATCTTTTAATGAATAGAAAAGAAGTTAGGAACGACGACATGTTTTCATTAGATATTGTAAATAACTGTATATTTAATCTATTTTTAAGTAAATCTTATGTATAGTATCAGTTTTAACTCTATTTTATCTACGAATTGCATTAAAGGTCCTACCTAGAAGAGGACGATGGCTTAAGATGGATGGAGACGATGGATGGATGGATGGAGACGATGGTTTAAAAAAATGCAATATCATAAAAAAGCTAATAATTAAATAGTAGGTAATGACTAAAAATACTTACCCTGATAAACCAAGACCGGTAGAAATTGAACAATCGTAGTAACAAGACTTTTCAGTTTCAGAAAAACACATTCCGACGTAAACACCTATTTTCTTTCCAAATATTTGATTCGGATTAACACCTGTAATAAAATAAAAAAAAATAAAAAATCAAAATACACTTTATTCAAATAAACTTTTATAGGCACTTTTGAATCATCAATTTTACATGTTTTTAAGTTAAATATAAGCGTAGTCAGTCCGTGAGGAATCTACCACCTAAAGATTTTTTTCCTATAGTATTTCTCTATGTCAAAGAAAATTTATTTATTTTATTTATTTATTTAAACACTTTATTGCACAGTAAAATGGTACATACAGAAAAAAAAATACAGTTAAAGAAATGTGCAAAGGCGGCCTTATCACTAAAAGCAATCTCTTACAGGCAACCTATAGAGAAGGATACAGAAAATAAAAGAAAAGAGCGGAAATGGTGCATAAAAGTGTACATTACTTAACCTAAATGTAAATAAACGTACATACAAAGTTACATATATAGATACTAATTCAAGTATATATATTTATTATAGACATACATAAACATACATGTACATAATAAAACAGTAAAATTTAGTTACATACATACGAGTATATGTATAATATACATAAACATATTATATGGTACAGTTATAGTGACAGTCTAACCTAATGCAACAGATAGTGTTTTTTGAGTCGTTTTTTAAAAATGCTTACTGAGTTGGATTTCCTTATTTCCATTGGGAGCTCATTCCAGAGTTTTACAGTTTTGATAGTGAAAGATTCGCTATAGGATTTGGTATGGGACAAAGGTATTTCAAGCAATCTTTCACTGCGAGAGCGAAGTTCTTGAGTAAGCTGGGAACTTGCACCCAGGAACGCAAAGCGTTCTTTGAGGTAGGAAGGAGTATTACGATGGAAGAGTACAGTATATAAAAGAGAAAGGGAGTGTAAATTGCGTCGTTTGTGTACTGTTAGCCATTTCAACTGTGTCCGATACTGTGTAATGTGGTCATATTTTCTTAATCCAAAGATAAATCTTATTATAAGATTTTGGAGACGCTCGAGTTTATTGACTAATTGCTGAGACAAATCTAAATAGCATGAATCAGCATAGTCTAGTATCGGCAACAGAAGAGAATGAGCTAAGGAAATTTTAGTTTTTACTGGCAGCAAGTTTTTCCACCTTCTTAGAGTGCCGATAACGAAAAATATCCTACGACTAATTTGAGTAACGTGGTGTGTCCAGGAGAAAGTGCTGTCCATCATGATTCCTAAATTTTTCACACTGCAACTGTATTCTAGACGGACATTATCAAATGAAATAGGAGGCAGAAGAGGAAAGTGTATTTTGGCTAACTGTTTTGGATTGCCAAAAACAGCAACTTGTGACTTTTTAGGATTTATAGACAAACCGAATGACTTGCTCCAGGTACTGATTAAGTCGAGATTGGAATTGATATTATCAATAGCCTTAGCAATGTCATTTACGGTTGTTGTCGTATAGATTTGCAAGTCATCAGCATAAAGATGATAGGAGGATGTCAGGTGCTTAGTGAGAGTGTTAATGAAAATAGAGAAGAGTAGAGGAGAAAGCACTCCACCCTGAGGAACTCCAGCACTGATACGAGTACAAGAAGTGCGCTTACCATTAAACCTAATGCATTGTTCGCGATTATTTAGGTAGGAGTAAAACCATTCAGTAGCATCCGAGGAGATATTTATGGACTTGAGAATGGCTATTAGGATATCGAAATCTACTGTGTTAAATGCATTAGAGAAGTCTAGCAGCGCAAGGATGGTAATTTTCTGATTGTCAAATCCGTATCGTACGTCATCACAGACCTTATTAAGTGCAGTGACAGTGCTGTGCCCAGGGCAGAAGCCGGACTGGAAAGGAGATAGGATGCTATTATTATTCAAGTGTAGATACAGTTGCTGATGGACTATACGTTCGAGGACTTTAGATAAGAAAGGAAGTATGGAAATTGGTCGGTAGTGTGAGAAGGATGTAGGATTAGGTGTTTTTGGTATAGGGATCACTAGAGAAAGCCGCCAGACGTCAGGGAATTCACTATGGGTAAGAGAATGATTAAATATATGACACAGGATAGGAAGAACAACACTAAGACATAATAAAATCATTTTCCTACTTATGTTATCACTACCGATAGCGTCAGATTTGATGGCTATGACATGCTTTTGTACTTCTGCAGGTGTAATATTTGTGAAATGGAAGGGAGTTATAGAGGGGTCATGATGGAGTGATAACGTTTGAAGGGTTCTCGATTTAGTGCCACTGGAAAATTATATGCAACCACCTCGGGACCTACCTTGATACAATACCGTTTTAAGTAGCACCAACACCGACTTCAAAAATATCTGTTTAGGTATGTTATACTAAATGATAGCGCCCGTTCAGTTATTTTTTACTCTTTAGGGTCTAGAAGTCGTTTTTTTTTAAATTTTAAGTTTTTGAAGTGAAAACTTTTATAGGCAGGTTTGGATGGGGAGTAAATTCATGTTAGTCGTCATCGACATGGTCACGTGACGTGTTAGCGCAAACACTGAGAGTACCGATAGATGTCAAACTGCCTTAGTGGTGTAGTGGCTAGCATGTACGGCTGCACATCCGGAGGTCCTGGGTTCGAGTCCCGGGTCAAGCCAAGTTTAGTTGTTGAGTCTTTCTGTTTAGTAAGACTCAGTGACAGCCCGGAGTTGGGAAGTGGGCGGTGTTTCACCCCCGTGCCTCGGAGAGCACGTAAAGCCGTCGGTCCTGCGCCTTAACTCTCACCGGTCGTGTCGAATAGTCGTCCCACCGGAGTATGAGAGTGACAGGAACAGAGAGTGCACTTGTGTCTGCGCGTACACTTGTGCACTATAATATCTTCTGCGCAGTTGGCTAGTCTCAATGGATTGGCCGCCGTGGCCGAAATCGGTCAAGAGAACTTATAGATGTCAAAACCAGATAAATGTAGACAGTTTTAATTTACAAATTTTAATTAAGATCAATCAATTAATTTAAATATCCAAAAATAACTGTTTGTTTATAGTTTTAAGTTTCCACTTCTGTCGGTAGTCCTCATGACTGCTTATTTTTAATATCGAATCAAAATTGAAGTAAAGCGAAATTTGGTTCTTTAAACCGTCTTACCAGCATCGTAAATGGCTTGATACGTTTGTTCCAAAATCTTGCGGGACATGGCATCCATAACGTGTCCTTGACGATAAGTCACTTTGAAGAATTGGGCGTCAAATTTTGTAAGGTCTGGCAATGTACCCAAATATTGCGCAACTTCAGGATGTTCAAAATTCCAACGATCTTGCTTCTTCACCGGATTAATCTTAAATAATAACATCTCACGTAAGTGAGTCGATCATACAATTATGTATAACTAGCGACTTACTACTAGCCCTAGGTACGTTTTAAATACATTAAAACAGTTATTGTGTGTGTGTATTAGGAGATAGACACATAGTGTCCCAAACTTTTCTGTAGGCCTTTTTAAAATCTACAATCTTCTAGTACATTGTTTTGATGTGTCTCTTACGGTTTAATCTAGATTATGTCGTCGATAACCGATTGTCGATTTGCTTTCTAACTAAATGCATTTTCCCGTGAAAATGGCAGATTACTGAACTTCACTACAATAAATTGTTAAATATGTTAATTTTTAATACTGCTAGTAATAGTTTGGTGAAATAAATCATTTAAATTTTTGTATGAAGGACTTGACTGAAACTGTTAAAAAATATTTTATATGCAGGTTACACTTCGTTCTATTATGTGTATGAATGAGTTTTATTTTGCAACTAGCGGCTCACCCTCGCCTCGCTTGGGTTCGCCCCTAGATGATTCTTTAAAATTGACATAACTTTTCCATTTAGGAACCGATTGAAATAAAACAAATACTGAATGTTAAGTGAAGTTACATTAGTAAAAACCGCACTCAAATCAGTTAAGCCGTCTCTAAGATTAGCGAGCACAAACGCACAGATAAACCGACAAACCGACAAACAGACAAAAAACTAAAACATCATTGTTTTGGGTTCTATTGCGTTAATAAAGATCCCCAATAATAGTTTTTCTCAAATATCTTCCATGTAGAGACAGAGATCAGTTACAACTTTATTATTATATATATATATTATAGATCCGCGAAAAAGTTCTTTTCAGATTTATCAAAATATAATATTATTATAAATATTATATATATCAAAATAGTCTTATTTAAAATGTCAGATATTCACATAAATCTAAGACAGTATTAACTGAGTAACTCTCATGCTTTATGTAAAATTAAATCAAAGTAGTTTCTCACCCTACTCACAGAAAAAAATAATAGTAAAAAAAGGATAAAAAGACGAAATATATTGTTAAGTGTGAGTAACTTTCCATAGAATGAAAGAGTCATTTAATGTGGGGTATGGATATTCCGTTTCTACATGTAATCAGATTTAGCGTTTTTATTTCTCCATTTTATACCGGTCATTCTATATGTTACGTGTCTTCTCCACTCTACGCGACACTGGCGAAGTAAACGGTGCCCAAATGGCTCTTCTAGAAGCCATTGAACATAAGAATTGATTTGAGGTATGGATATAAATATATTTTTTTTAAATCATGCTAAGAACACTATTTTAATAATAATAAGATCCTACTATTAGACTATTTTGAAGAAAGAAAACAACTATTATATTATTGTTGATACTTCAGCTGTACTTGCGAAGTTTAGTCTAAAATCTGGTTATCACTATTTATTTTTCTTAAATCCAAATAACTTTGGAACCATTAAAATTTGCTGGCCATGGGGGATTAAATCGTTAGGTATTGAGGACCTCGAGAACTCTGTCAACTTTGATCCATCAGTCATATTATACACTGTACGATAGATATACATAATATATATAATAAAAAAAACGAACATTTCAATATTTTTGACCTCAGTTAATATCTATCATACACAGACAAACATAACCAGAAATCAACAAAGGACAATAGCAAAAATGTTGTTACCTTATTATAAAGAATTTCTGAAAATTCTTTGACATTTCGTGATTCAGGATATAAACCTGCAACACCAGAGATAACAATCCTATCGCTTGCGTTTACGGTAGGTTTGTTCCTGGTGGGCTCTTGAGGAATTGGTGTCATTGTTCTGTAAAGTACCATTTAAAATAATTACACATTTTAAAAGTTGATTGATATTCTAAACAAGTATTTTACACTGCTTATATTATTACTAGTGACTCACCCTCGGTTCGCTTCGTCCCTAGACAAAAACAAATCTATCTCACGGGAACCGTACATTTTCCGGGAAGATATATAGCCTTCCTCAGTTAACGGGCTATCTAATGCAAAAAGAATTTTTCAAATCGGATTTGTAGTTCCTAAGATTAGCGCGTTCAACCAAACAAACAAACAAACAAACTCTCCAGCTTTATAATATTAGTATAGATTAAAGCCAAAAAAACAAATAAATGGAAGATTCCCCTAATACTAGACAATTTGTCAATAAGAGTTAAAAATAATTTATTAATCATTTAAATGGAATATGCGCATGGCCTGTTAGTAAAGATACTTTTATTCGTCAAATAAAATCAATACTCTTAAACATAATTAACGAACTCTGAAAACCAATATCAAAACACATGAAACAGTATTGTACTATGGGGGTTCCGCCCGTGTGATGGAGTGTTTTTAAGCACTTTTTGGGTTTATTTTTGACGGCGAATGAAAAGATAGAATTTAAAGTTTTTTATCATTTATTTATTACTATTTTAAGAGTATGTAAAACAAATTTCGAGTAAAAATCTTCATTAGAACGTAAGTTGTACTACTCCAAAAACACGCCGCCTCGAAAAAAAGGACGTTCATTTCCTCCACGATTTCGGCTAATTCACTTATCTGAAAGAAAAAAAAAACGGAATTTGAATCTGTAAGCCTAAATGCATCGAGTGATCTAGAATCAGTGAAAAAAAATCAGTGAATAGATATTCGGAATTTTTGGATAATTCTAGGTCACTTTTTGTCTACATGTGCTAAATTTCAAGTAAATCGGTTAAACAGTTCTTGAGATATGATGAACGAAAGTTTAAAAAACACAGTTTTGAGAAAAACTATCTTCTTAATACTGAAGTTTCTCCGTATGGATTAGCACCTAAAATCCCCTAGAAATTTTACTGTCACCGTCAGCTATGTACTTAACTTATGTTTATCCATCGACTTTGCAAACTATTATGTGATAGCACTTACCTCCATTTTGCCAGAGATTCCAGTATGATTTATGCTGCATTCATTAGTGTGAGATTCATACAACATTTCATAGTCTAATGGTTCCGCATTTTTTATTTTTCCCATTATTACACCCAGCGCAAAAACTGTTCATAACCATGGCATCTAAAACTTTCCCGGTATATTTTCCAATCAACGTACAGACGTCACATAGAGATGAGAAACCTCGTTTCCTCCAAATGCCATCACTTGAAATTGTTAATTCATCACGTAGCTTCCTAGCTTCTTCGTTTATAGTTTTCTCTTGCGTGGCTGCATATGTCAACACAATCAAAAACCGAAGATGCGGCTATATGAATGTTTTCTAAGAGCGCGTAACACTTTGAATCACCATAAACGCATCACAAATACAAAGTGGCGATTAATATCACATAGATTTGTTATTCACAAGCAATTTTGCAAGATTGAAAAATTATAAAACCTAAGCTTCGAAAACTTAATTGCATGAAAGACACGTCACTTTTACATTCCTTACATATGATACCAGAGATGGCAGAAAACACTGATACATACTCCAAAATGCAATACGCGAAACTTGAAGCGATAGGAACCTTCATGTCCATACGATCTTTGAGTTTCTTAGCAGAAGGTGATGTATATTCCTTATCATTTTGGGTCAATCCAATAAATCTTCGATTTTTCGAGATGTGCTTCCTTTTCTATCACTCATTGCGAAAATAAATAACTTGTAACTAATCACTCATTTCGAACTAATTCCTCGTAGCTGTTGTGCTCTTCGGAACAAAAGCAAAACTAAAATAACTTTGATAAAACAAGTGATCATAGAAATTTCCTTCTTTATTTGTCTAACCTTGTGTAAGTGTACACAAGGCACAAGCCTACACGTCACAGTAATTTCGACCTCCTACCTCTCAACTCAGCGCTCTGAACATCTGTCTCTTCTAACTGCTGCTTTATAACGACTTCAAATTTTTGAACTTTTTTTGAAACTATTTTTTGAACTTATCACACGGGGGAGACCCCCTATGCCGTAATTTACAGGCTTATGTTTGATTGTTACCAATGTATGTTTTGCATATATAATTAACTGGCAGTATCCTGCGGCTTCGCCCGCGATCAATTGCTAGTATAGTACATGTTTAGTATATGGAACGCGGCCTCTGGAGGAGTGGATGGAATTTTTGGATAGGAGAGATGATAGAGAGTCTAAATATACATATAAAAAATATTCTTTATGAAATGAAGGAGTTACAAGTTATGGAGACGTACAGTTACAGAATTATTATATTTCTTCATAAATGTCATTACTAAAGATAAACATACTTATAAAGAAAAGTAAACATTCTTTTTCGTGTACAATTCACCGGATACGTCGGATTTTTATTTTGATTTTTGATTGCCGACATTTGAATGCTTTACAGGAATCATGATCACGGAAGAGTCTTTATCAAAAATTAAAATAAATCCGCGAAAAAAACAAAAATAAAAGATAGTTTTATTTAAATTGTCAAACATTCGCGTAAATCTAAAAAAATATTATATGCGTACCTAAATTGTTTTTTTAATAAAATAATAGTAAATCATAAAACTTACCAATTACGTGAACGTCTGAATCGACTGAAATGACTAAAATTATTGTGACTTCGTTAAAATGTTTCTAGATCTTATATATAACACATTTCTGATAATTCTATCGACCTTTTGACGGAAATTTCACCTTTACGCTACAAATGAATCATAATTAATTATGTATTTCCAATATTTATTCGTATACGTTCATTGTGAGATTTTAAAGATACCGGATATGGTATATGCAGTATAGTTTCATTCAATAGCACAAGTATTCTATTAGTGTATGGGACGCGGTCTTTGGAGTAGGTGATTTCTTTGGATAGGGGAGATGATAGGGAGTCTTAATACATAAAAATTATTTTGAGAAAATGAAACAGTCAAAAGTTATGGAGACTTAAGCATTTTCATATCCTTCCATACCTAAATACGTCATTATTAGATGAACATATTTTAAAAGAATAGTAAACATCTTTTTTCATGTACAATTCATATTTTTTAGAACAATTAAGGTTTTCTTGTTTCGATTTTTCAGTAATTTCCCTCATGCAAGTTGAGCACAGACTACTTCGCCAATGTCACGTAGAATGAAGAAGACTCGAAAGAGATTGGTCGGTAAAAAAGGATCATTAAAACAATATTAAATTATAATGTATAAAAAGGGAGTAAAACTATACATATAATATAATCAGTATAAATTAAAAATTAAAAAAACCCCTACGCAAAGTACCTCCCAGCGGTGAAGGCGGTAACAGTGATAGATACATTACATACCTATCACTGGCTAAAGCAAAGAATCAAAGGTTTAATGTAGAATGCAGTTCTCTGGAGACCATCATCCTGGTTGCAGCACCAGGTCAACGTGACCGTATTGAAAGATCATAATCTGCAAGTTGCCTATTCATTGAAACTAATCTATTGAACCCAAAAAATACGATATGTCTGCTGTGAGTTTTCGAAGAGTTGGGTTCTCTGGAGACCATTCTGGTGGCAGCATCAGGTCGAAGTTATCAATTAATGTCATTTAACGATTACACTGGCACGCGTGAATCACTGAACTGAGTAATCATACGCCAAAATGCTTTACATCATTTTGGAAAAGAGCTGATACTCTTACACTGCTGGACCGACATTAACCAAACATGGCTAAGAACTACCGCAAGGAAACTGGCTTTTAAATGAAAAAAACCGCATCGAAATCAGTCCATCCGTTTGAGAGCTACGATGCCACAGACAGATACACACACAGACAGATATCGATGTCAAACTTATAACACCCCTCTTCTTGCGTCGGGGGTTAAAAAGTGTAACTGATCGCTGTCTGTACATGGAAGATATTTGAACAAAACTATTATTGGGTATCTTTATTAATGCGATAGAACCCAAAACAGTGACTCTTAAAATTTTTGTCGATTTGTCTGTGCGTTTGTAAGCGCTAATCTCAAAAACGGCTTAACCGATTTGGTAATAAATGACTAAGGTATTGCGGTAAGCTTCACTTAACGTTTAGTGTTTGTTTTATTCAATAGTGAACCGATTGAATTTAAATAAAAAAGTTATGTATATTTAAAAAATCACATCAAACAATTATTGGAAAAAAGCGCTCTAAAACATAAATTAAAAACTAAAAAAAAACACGACGGACGGCTTTGCGTATTTTCCGAGGCTGGGGGGTGAAACACCGCCAACTTCCCAACTCCGGGCTGTTACTGAGGCTTACTATACAGAAAGACTCAATAACTTGTTCCGATCCGGGACTCGACCTGTAACTGATCACTGTCTGTACATGAAAGATTTGAGAAAAACTATTATTGGGGATCTTTATTAACGCAATAGAAGCCCTAACAAAGATATTTAGAATTTTCGTTTGTTTGTCTGTGGGTTTTGAGAGCTTATATCAGAATAACGTTAATCAATTTGGATGCGGTTTTCATTGATTTATTGAGGTAAGCTTCACTTAACATTTAGTGTCTGAATTTACCGCCTACCAACGATTTTAACCAAATTTTGTGTAGGGATTACTTGTTACTCGGGTGAACTCTTAGAATACTTTTCACTGTAGGAAAAATCTTTTATTTCCATGGGAAAACACAATAAGTGGCACTGTAGGGTCGTCCTTAGTTTACATGGCCAACGCTAGCTAAAACTTAAGAGATACATCAAAACAATAGGTATATTAGATTTTAATAATAATTATAATATCATTTATTTCAACCGTCAAAGGATCACATTTTGTTAGTAAAGATACACAATAACCTAATATTAGTAGCACACTTAACCTACTTAATCCTACTTAATCCTAAACCTTATCTAAGACAGGCTCGATTTGTCGGCACGTGCACCATTTCACAATGGTTCAGATACTGACAATCAAACCTGTCAGCAAATGCCCTCAGGATGTCATTGGAACTGACCCGAACCCTGCGCACCAGGGATGTGCACCGTTTGCGCATGATAGTGTAAAAAAAACTACGTGTACTTCAGCGAACATACCCGACGCCCTGCAGCAACGAGGCAGTCCCATCAGCATCCTGAATGCATTATTATACTGAACACGCAGGACATTGTACTGTTTCTGCGTGTAATCGATCCACAGGCTGCTAGTGTAAAAGGAAGTACAGTAAACTCTAAAGAGGGTCACTTTAACAGGGATCGAGCAATAAACGAACCTGCGTGCGATCATATTCGCCCTCACAGACAACGCCATGCGTTCTCTCTCTATATTAGCATCATCTTTCAAGTCAAAGGATATCACATGACCTAGGTATTTATACTGAAACACCCTCTTTAACGAAGTACCGTATAACTTAATAGGTGGTAGAGTTTAGGGCTGAGATTTTCCTTTGGCAAGAAAGATCATGCATTCACTTTTCTTTACATTATAAATCAAGCCGTGACTGTAGGCATAACCTTCACATATGTATACTCAACAGTTTCGCCAATGCACAAGCAGATGCACTCAGCAACACCACGTCGTCTGCATAGCTAATGTTATTCAGGCACACTCCGTTAATATGACAACCGACATGAGTAGTACTGAGCGCCTCCACCAATGCACTGATATAGAGATTGAAGAGCTTAGGGGAAGTTAAGCCCCCTTGTCGCACCCCGCAATCCAATCCGTATGGCTGCGAATAAGTTTCCGACCATCGCACGACATTGACCTGATTATGATACCAATATTTGAAAATCCCAGTAATTTCTTCAGGCAATCCAGTATTTTTTAGTTTCTGCCATAAGATATCGTAATTGACCAGGTCAAATGCCTTACTAAGGTCAAGGAAACAGGCGTACATAGGCGTTCGCCTAACCGAGTAGTTAAAAAGCTACAGCAAAATAAGAATGGCAATTTATATATGTAACTTAAAAAAGAAGGAGAACTAGGAAGACTATAAGCTTCAGGTGTACATAGCATTGGGACTTTAAAAATAACGTAGATGTTAGCCTGTTGGTTAGTTAAAATACCCATATTAGCCAAGTTGCATGATCTCAAAGTCGTAAACATTGTATGCGATTGTATCATTGTATCAAAATTACTTGTCCCTTTAGTGCTTTCTTATTTAATTGTATCTATAAATATGTATGTTTGTAGGTATGTATGTATATAATAAATAATAATAATAATAAATATAATAAATATGTTGGGACATTAGCAATAACACCATCTAGTTCCATGGTAAGCTACGAGGCCTGTGTTATGGATACCAGATAGTTGATACACTACACATATATAACTTTAAATACTTACGAGTACATATTATAAAGATAAACACCCATGACTGGAGTACAGACATTCGTGCTAATCACACAAATGAATACCCCCAGCGGGACTCGGACCCGCGACCGCTGGCACAACAAATAGGGTCACTACACACTGAGCCAAACGTGTCGTCAAAGTATAAGTTAGTATGTATATGTGTATTAATGTGTATATATTCGTGTTCTGTGTATAAGTATCTAATATATTTAAACGAGCAATTCTTGTATATTTATATCTTTATTTATGCCAGCGATCTCGGAAACGGCTCTAACGATTTCGCTGATATTTGGTATGTGGGGGCTTTAGGGGGTGAAAAATAAATCTAGATTAGTCTCAAGTCTGGGAAAACGTGTTTTCGAGTTTTCATGTGGTTTTCTTTCGCATTATTCCACGCAAAACATGCTCGATAATTTCTTACACTCAGACATAAGCATCGTGGTCAAGCGAACAAAGTGCAAGATGTATTTATTCAAGTTTTTGTTTTTTTTTTTATATCTAAAAAATACGATGTAACAAAAAAGAACTCCGAGCGAAGCTCGGTCGCCCAGGTACTGTATGCACAATGCACATTCCACGTATGTGTATTGTTTACCTATTTGTATTGTATGTATAAGTATGTTAAAATACCGTATTATAGCAAGTACACCGCCTACCGTTTCTCTCACACTCTTCTTTACCTGGTAGTTGGTTGCCTGGAAGAGATCGCTTTAAGCGATAAGGCCGCCTGCTGTGCATCTTTGTTTATTTTTAATTACTGTCTGTATGTATTTTCTGTTTGGTGTACAATAAAGAGTATTATTATTATCCAATAAAACCTTACGGAATCTCCGCCGTCTTAATGGAGCCCACGACGACGCCCCGACGGCAGGTCTGCCAAAACAGACCACAAGAGCCATGGGGTTGCTCCAACAGTCCACTCTGCTATCAGTGCAACCAGGAGCAACTCACATAGCACATCGCCCACCGAGGTGAGCCACCTCCCTGTGCATTTCTTGGCTTTACGCCCGGCTGGATTGCCGGGCACTACTGAGTCCCCCACCACGACAAGGTGAACGCACGTTTGGGGGTTCTAATTAAGACCTGCTCAACTATTCCTTATTATGAAATTCGAAATCTGATATGCTGTTTGTAGATGCATAGATAAAATATATATAATGCTCAATCTAATTTCAAATTCTAATTATTACTATGAACGTAACATATTATCTTTCTATTACAACATAGAAATATTCGTCGATAGTTTAATTTTGACATTTTTATTGTTTTTTAACCCCCGTCGCAAAAAGAGGGGTGTTATAAGTTAAGGGGTGTTGTGTCTGTCTGTGGCACCGTAGCTCTCAAACGAGTGAAACGATTTGGATGCAGTTTTTTTTTTAATTTAAAAGCTAGTTTCTTGGCGAAGGTTCTTAGACTCAAAATCGGTGCAGGCACTTAGACTTAGATATGGAGGATGATGAGCATCACATAAATAAAATTAAAACGAACAACACTAACACACAATAAAATTAAAAGTAACAAATAAAAAGAAAGTAAGTAAATAAAGAATTAGCAGTCCTCCGATGCGGAGGCGCTCATCATCAAAATATTACTGGGTACTTTTAATGAATTTATTTTTTATTTTTAGAGGTTTTTTTGTGTGTTTGTATATAATTTATTTATTATATTTGAAATACCTACTATACAATATATTCCGTATTTTAATAATATAATAATAATAATAATAATAATGTCCTCCTGACCGTTTCCGGCCACGGCGCCCAATCTCATTGAGACTAGCCATCTGCGCAGGAGATATTATAGTGCACAAGTGTACGCGCAGACACAAGTGCACTCCCTATTCCTGTCACTCTCATACTCCGGTGGGACGACTACTCGACACGACCGGTGAGAGTTAAGGCGCAGGACCGACGGCTTTACGTGCTCTCCGAGGCACGGGGGTGAAACACCGCCAACTTCCCAACTCCGGGCTGTTACTGAAGCTTACTATACAGAAAGACTCAATAACTCAACTTGGCCCGACCCGGGACTCGAACCCAGGATCTCAGGATGTGCAGCCGTACATGCTAGCCACTACACCACCGAGGCAGTTATTCCGTATTTTATTTACATATTAAGTACCTAGCTACATACATTATAACATGCAAATAGAAAATTATGATTTTCGTTAGTTCCTTTATGTTTAAATCCACGCTATGACCTGTTGACCTTACAGCTGCATGCATTACAATATTAGACAATTAAATATATATCGAGGGGTGAAAGGCTATTTATTTTAAGGGGCATTGGTATAGTTTGTAATACAAAAACAGCTAGAGGTTTCAAAATAAATGTCGTTTAATACAATATGTTCTGTATCACCTATTTTCTGGAGTAATGAAAAATTATTCAAGGGACCATAGTGTTACCAATCAGCAGTAGGAAAAATGGTTTAAGTGTCTCTGCAGTGCTTGTCTACGACGCACCTGAGCGGGGAGCGGGGACAGAGAGGGGCAACGATATATAATGCGTCGACCGGCCGGCGCACGCACTGATTTACATCTTAACTTATATTCAAGCAGCCAAGCGATACATATTGTAAATTATAAGAAATATAGTTTGTGTATAAATTGAAATAAATAATTCATTTGTTGTCCGCCCCAGTACTTAGTTAAAATCCACTTTAACATTTGGTGACCCCGACGTGATGTGATAACAAGGAAATATAAGGCAAATATTGGAAGGCGAACTCAATCCCGAAAGAACAAAATTAAATATAAAATGAGATTATTACTACATGCTACAAGATTATGATAAAAGGGAGGTGAGCCCGTTCCTATCTGTCCTTGTTATGTTTTTACCGTTTTATTTATTGATGAGGTGGACAATTTTTTTTTTTTACATGCTATATTTAACTGACTATTATAAATTATTAAAGGGTAGAACGTATTCATAGGGTACAAAGTTCATTGAATGATAACATTCTTATAATTATTACATATTTTAAATTGTAAAGTATATATATATTAGGAAACGTGTTTAACTACATAAATACTATTTTATTAACAGTATTTTGCCGATGTTTTCTGATTCTCTGGGAATATGCGTGTGAGTACCTATTGACCTTTATACCTGCCACGTTGTATCTACGTTTCTTCATTTTTAGCAGTTTGTATTAATAATACACATTCAACGATAAAAGGTAAATATTATAATCATTGTTTGTTTCTTTTATAAATTATAAAAGTGTACGTAAATTAAATTATTGCGAGGTTATCATATTAATTACTTAGTTAAATTATATTGTTTGCACTTATAAAATGAGTGAATTAAAGGATTTATTAAAGCAAAGGGCTTCTTTACGTTGCCGTTTAACTTTATTTGAGAAATTTTTAAAACCGTTATTAGATGTTAAAGCCATATTAGCTACTAAAATACAAATTAATGAATTATCTTTACGCATTAACAAAGCACAGGAACTTTCTTGCACTTTCGATGAAATTCAAACTAAAATTGAAAATTTTGACCCAGATCCTAGTGCACAAATCGAGGAAAGGGAAATAACAGAAAATTTATTTTTTAGACTTTTAGCTCAAGCTCAGCAGCTACTCGATTTGTGGACTGGGTCTGAAAAAAGAGTGGAAAATGAATCAATATATGAAAGTTATAGCAATACTAATAATTTAAAATTACCTCCACTGAAAATACCTCTTTTTGATGGTACATCTAATAAATGGCTGGAGTTTAGAGATATGTTTTTATCTTTAATACACAATAATGATAGAATTGATGCAATTAGTAAATTTCACTATTTGAAATCGTGTCTAGAAGGTTCTGCAAGCATGGTCATTAATTCTGTTACAGTTTGTGCAAACAATTACAGTATCGCTTGGTCTTTGCTCTGTGATCGATATGATAATAAACGCCTTCTTATTAATGAACATTTAAAATGCTTATTTGCAATAGAACCGCTACTTAAGAAATCCGATAAAGGTATTCGTAACTTAATTGATATTTTATCAAAAAATTTATGTGCTTTAAATTCACTAGGCGAACCCACAGAAAAATGGGATACTATTATAATTTATATGGCTTCTTTAAAATTAGATACAGTTACATCAAGAAATTGGGAAGAATATCGAAGTAGGTTACCTATACCCACTATTCATGACTTTTATACATTTCTTCGAGAACGAGCTAATATTTTAGAAACAGTCAATGCAGGTAAATCTTCTATTGTAAATGTGAAAAATGAAAGACGATATAGCTTAAATAAAACACGATCATTTATTTCTTATTCTGATCCAACTTTAAAACATAATCAGTGTATATTATGCAATCAAATTCATAAGTTACATGAATGCTTAAAATTTAAAACGTTACTTGTAATTGAACGCAATTCAAAGGTTTGTTAATTAAATTTATGTGCTAATTGTTTACGTGCAGGCCATCAAGCTTTTCAGTGTAAATTGGGTGGCTGTAAAATCTGTAAAAGAAAACAACACGTTACTGCATAAACAACAATCAAATATTCAACAAAGTCAACAACAAATACAACAATCAGAACTACACATGCAACATTTATTACAACAACCTAAACAACAATTACAACAACAACAGCAACAACAACAACAATTACAACAGCAACAACAATTACAACAACAACACAAACTACAAACTAATTCTCTACTAACAATAAATTCAAACGATAAACAAAATTCTAATCATAACGCCATAGCATTGGAAACTCCTACGCCGTCTGTAACTTTGTCTGCTGTTTCTTCTCGTCAAGCTTTGCTGTCTACGACCTTGGTGAAAGTTACAAACAATGGCAAATTAATTGTGTTACGAGCGTTACTGGATAGCGGAAGCCAGTCGTCGTTTATAAGTGCAACGGCTCAAGGGAAAATTGGTTGCTACAAACATAAAAGTCATTACCACTGTGTATCTGGTTTAAACAATAGCATAACAAATATTACTGAGCATTGTAATTTAAAATTAGAATCCTTGCACAACTCATTCAACATTTCTATTAAATGCTATATTGTTCCTCGTATTACTGATAGGCTTCCTCATACGAAATTATCATACTACGATTTAGGGATTCCAGACAACATACAATTAGCTGATCCTAACTTCTATCAACCATCTGAAATCGATATTCTCTTGGGAGCTGACGTATTCTGGGACTTAATGGGCCTGAAGCGATTGAAATTAGGACCTAACAAACCAATTCTGCAAGAAACCGAGCTAGGTTGGATAATCGCTGGTCCCATGGGAGGGAGCTTACAACATGATTCAAATAAATCTAATTGTCATTTTAGCGTTGATATTAAACATCAATTAGCTAAATTTTGGGAACTTGAGGAGACAACAGTTAATCAAAAGGAAGAATTCATTGTAAACAACGACAATAATTATTGTGAAAAATTATTTATTGAAACGACTACTTGTGACGAGAATGGTAGATTTTGCGTTCAAATTCCATTTCGAGAGTCACCAGATACACTGGGTGATTCTTACAACATAGCTGAGAAAAGGTTGCTACAGATTGAACGAAAATTCAGAAATAAACCAAAATTAAGCGAGGACTATGGTAATTTTATACGGGAATATGAGCAGCTGCAACATTTAACTGAAACCACTCAACCAGTTAATGCATATTATCTTCCTCATCATGCTGTCATCAAGGAACAAAGTGAAACAACTAAGATAAGGGTGGTATTTGATGCGTCAGCAAAGACCACCTCGGGTAAATCTCTAAATGACATACAATACGTTGGTCCCGTTGTACAAGATGATCTTTTTTCGATACTTTTGCGATATAGACAACATAAGTTCGTTGTTTCAGGAGATATTGAGAAAATGTATCGTCAAATATTGGTAGATCCTAAGCAACGTCATTTACAAATGATACTATGGCGAAACCACGATTCGTCACCGATTAAAACATATCAGTTGAATACGGTCACATATGATACCGAATCAGCACCATTTCTAAGTACTCGTTGTCTTCTGCAATTGTCAAAAGAGTCATCAGATCCAAAAGTGGCACAACTAATTAAAGAAGATTTTTACGTGGATGATTTTTTATCTGGAGCACAAACCGAGGAAGAACTACGATATATAATAAATTCAGTGACTAACATTTTGAGTACTGCTTGCTTTCCCCTTCGTAAATTTCGAAGTAATGCACCAACAATTTTCGAAAATAACGTTTATATCTCCACACCTAAAGATTTTGATGTATCTTCAGAATCAAAAACCTTAGGATTGATATGGAATCCTACTAAAGATGTTTTCGAATTTCCAGTGGACATTCAAAATCCGCCACAGTTAACAAAAAGGTCGATTTTATCCAGCTCAGCAAAGCTCTTTGATCCCTTAGGACTACTTGGCTTATGCACAATTACTACCAAAATAATATTACAAAAATTATGGTTAACAAATTTAGATTGGGACGATCCAATTCAACCTTATTAACGCCCGAACCCAATAATGAATCTACAATCTCAGATTGAAATCAATCTTAGATCACACAGTAACAGTCGATCAATCTCCTATCTGAATCCCAATAACCAAACCCTACGAAGGCAATCCATTTTTGACGACGGATAGACTGCAATCTCTTCCCTCTTTGTCGTTCCATTTTACTGAATTTACACTCATATTTGATAATCAATATAAACTACATAAAGTTATTAAAACCGTACAAATAATATTAAAACATGTATGTCAATGTTTAAAATATAACAAATAGTCTTTTTAATTATTTTAACAACTAGTTTAAGTTAAAATCTGTTAAAATAATTAACCGTTGGAATCGATCTTTTGTTTAACTTTATGGTGAAACGTAACGCCAACTGACAAAAAGTTTAACGACATTCAGATGTTTGTTTTGCATTGTTTGAAGTGCATATCAGTGGAACTTGCAAACAGATGTAAAGTGCATTCAAAGATTGTTATTATAATATTATAATATTTTTAACATGGTTTTTGAAGCGGTAAAGAAATTTGTTATCATAAAATCGTGCATTTCGTGTAAAAAGTAATAACGCGCCAATTCACATTTCGCGGGTTTTTTATTTTTACTTTATTAATAGTATTTTGCACTTTTTCTTGTTTTAGTCTAAAGGTAAACCTTTACCAAAGGACGAGACAAAAGCATTGCTCGCCTTTATTGAGAACAGCAAGATAATCTATACTATCTATACTAATATTATAAAGCTGAAGAGTTTGTTTGTTTGTTTGTTTGGTTGAACGCGATAATCTCAGGAACTACTGGTTAGAATTGAAAAATTCTTTTTGTGTTGGATAGTCAATTTATCGAGGAAGGCTTTAAGCTATATAACATCACGCTACGACCAATAGGAGCGGAGCATAAATGAAAAATGTTGCAAAAACGGGAAAAAATGATTCCTTTTAAGAGCTTCCGTTGCGTGCGCTGCGTAAACGGTTAAAGTTACGCAAAAATCGTGTATGACGGAATTGCTCCCCTTTAAAAGTTAAAAAAAAAGCCCGCGACAGCATATGTCTATCTTTTAAGGTTGACTCAATATAACCCTTTTTATGGTAATCAAATTTGTTCTAAAATAATGCATTACTTTCGAAGGTATTTTTATAAACATGATATTAATCCTTATCCAAATAAATACATTATTCATCAGAAGTATTTAGTTTTGAAAAAAATTGCCCTTAACATCATTTGATTTCAATGAATATCTTAGGAGATATTCCACGCGGACGAAGGTGCGGGCAAAAGCTAGTAATTAATAATAAGACTACCAACGCGATACTACTATCACTATCACTATCGCTTGATAATATTTGTAGGCCATTTTACTATCCGTAATCGGAGACAATTGGGGGATTGCAAATACAGATTGTTTCACCCCTCAAACTATCCTTAAAAATTTAAAGATACGATATTGGCACACTTGAACTGTCATTTTCATAGAGAGGACTATCCACAGACACCGATCCGACCTCCCATGGATATCTTGTATCAACAGATGGCTATTACAATCCGACGATTAGTTATTGGCACACTTTTTATAACAAATGTATTAAGATCTCTATCTCAGATGGTCAAAAATGGATTGAGATAGGATATTGGGTTCGGGCGTTAGAGGAGAAATGGAATGATTTCATTGCCAGCGTTAAACAATTATCTAAGATCCAAGTTCCAAGGTGCGTCATAATTGATGATCCAATAATTAGCGAATTACACTCATTTTCAGATGCATCACAAGACGCATATGCAGCATGTATTTACTTACGATCTATCAATTCATCGAATGAAGTTAAAGTAAAATTACTATGTGCAAAAACTAAAGTTGCACCATTGAAGACAGTGACAATTCCACGTCTAGAGCTATGTGCGGCTCAATTAGCTGCACGCCTCGCTTCAAAGGTTCTTAAAGCACTTCGTTGTCCTATATCTCGAAGTGTACATTGGATAGATTCATCAGTGGCTTTAAGTTGGATATCAACTGAACCTAGTGAGCTGCAAACCTTTGTTGCAAACAGAGTTAGTGAAATACAACAACTAACATCATCTCATTCATGGAGACATGTTCCCTCTCAACAAAATCTGGCTGATTTAGCATCAAGAGGCTTGGATCCTAAACACATAGATAAAGCTACTTTATGGTGGGATGGACCGCACTTTTTAAAATTGACATCTGAAAATTGGCCACAAAATATTCAAGTTATAACTGACGTACCTGAAAAAAAAGCTTATACTAAAAGAAAACACACTAATCTTAAATCTAACACTAAAATTACTAAACTACCTACTAAAAATACTAGTACTACTATTACTACTCTTACATCTACAACTACTAATAATACTAAAGATATTACTACTATAACTAATAAATATATTATAACATTTAATCGATTTTCAAAGTTCACTACACTACAATACACAATGGCTTATGTCCTACGTTTCATATACAATCTACGTAACCCTAAATCTAGAATAGTCGGATACATCACAGTAAGCGAACTAAACTCTTCTTTAAATACTTTAATTAAATTACACCAAAGGGAATGCTTTTCAATAGAAATATCAAAATTAATTAAAGAAAGGGCATTACCTAGCAAGTCACATATTTTGTCGTTAAATCCTTTCATAGATGAAACGGGCATTCTTCGTGTTGGTGGTCGTATCGGGAATTCATCTGAAACATATACAAAAAAACACCCTGCATTGCTAGAATCTAATCACCATTTTACAAAATTACTTTTCATACATGAACACAAAATTCTTTTACATTGTGGGCCTCAATTGTTATTAAACAATATAAGACAACAATATTGGCCATTAAGAGGTAGAAATTTAGCTAAAAGCACTGTTCATAATTGTATTCTATGTAAAACATTAAGAGCTCAAAGCTTATGTAAATCCTATAATGGGTGACTTACCTTCTGCCAGAGTGACTCCTAATCTTCCATTTTATATTAGCGGTGTAGATTTTGCTGGACCATTTCATATTATGGACCGTAAGGGCCGCGGATGTCGAATAAGTAAATGTTACTTATGTCTATTTGTTTGTTTTGCCTCAAAGGCTTTGCACCTTGAAGTAGCAAGTGATCTTACAATCGATATTTTTATACTTTGTTTGCGGCGCTTCATATCTCGTAGAGGGAAACGAAGTGATCTGTATTGTGATAATGGGACAAACTTTGTAGGTGCAAACAATGAAATAAATAGTTTTTTAAAAACAAGCAATGAAAAAATATCTGCCTTTGCTGCTCGTGAAAGTATAAAATTTAGGTTCTCACCCGCTTACTCTCCCCACTTCGGTGGGCTTTGGGAGGCAGGAGTCAAATCTGCAAAGTATCATATGACACGAATTCTAGGCAATCAACATTTAACGTTTGAGGAATTGTCCACTTTGTTCACACAAATAGAAGCGATCCTAAATTCCCGACCATTAACTCCTCTCTCTTCAGATCCGAATGACCTCTCTCCTTTAACCCCGGGCCACTTTCTAATTGGCAGAGCACTAACATCTTTACCTTCACCAGAACTTGTAGATATCAAGGCCATCAAGCTCGATAGATACAGACTCCTTGAACAAATGAGGCAACACTTTTGGGAGCGATGGCGTCTTGAATATCTAAACGAACTACAGCAAAGAAGCAAATGGAAGGTCAATCAACAAACCTTAAAGGAAGGCGATATGGTACTTCTGAAGGAGCCTAACCTTCCTCCACTCAAGTGGCGCATGGGACGGATTTCTACTCTTTATCCTGGTACTGATGGTGTCTCAAGAGTGGTCGACGTCAAGACTTCAAAGGGCATAGTACGTCGAGCTATCAACAAAGTCTGCCCGCTGACGCCATCAATCAATTTATTCGCTTTTTCTTCTCGAATATCAGACATATTCGAGGGGAGGGAGAATGTCTACGACGCACCTGAGCGGGGAGCGGGGACAGAGAGGGGCAACGATATATAATGCGTCGACCGGCCGGCGCACGCACTGATTTACATCTTAACTTATATTCAAGCAGCCAAGCGATACATATTGTAAATTATAAGAAATATAGTTTGTGTATAAATTGAAATAAATAATTCATTTATTGTCCACCCCAGTACTTAGTTAAAATCCACTTTAACAGTGCTCATTTAGTAGAAAGCAAAATGGGGTGCTCATTAGCGTCCGGCAGTTCAGCCGGGCGCGATGCCAAGAAGCGCACAGGGAGGTGGCCCACTTCGGTGAGTGGTGTACCATGCGGATTGCTCCTGGTACTCCTCTGATAGCAGAGTGGACTGTGGAGCAACGGCATGGTTATTGTGGTCTGCTTCGGCAGACGTGCCGTCGGGGCGTCATAGGTGAGCGCGTAAGCAATCCTGCGACGCCCCATTAAGACGGGGGAAGTTTTGTTGGGTTTTAGTGAGTAGTACTGGCTTTTCTATCCGGTGAGTCCCACATAACCACCTGTATGTCTACAGATGGTATGCGTAAATGCATTTCCCAATTTATTTAATTGTATTGAAGAGCATTAATACCAAGTTTCAAGTAATTCTGATCATAAATAATTGTTTGCCCATATAAACTTTATCACCCCCTTTTACCCTCTTAAGGGATGAATTTTGAAAAAAATATTAATACATATATTTCTAATTTTTCATCTAAAAGCTCAATACCACTTTCTGTACATTTTGCATTAAGAATGACAGAGTTTCATACAATCTTATATCACCTATTTTAGCCCCTTAGGGGATAAATTTCGAAAAATCCTTTCTTAGCGGATGCCTACATTGTATAAGGAATTGCCTCGGTGGTGTAGTGGCTAGCATGTACGGCTGCACATCCTGAGGTCCTGGGTTCGAGTCCCGGGTCGGGCCAAGTTTAGTTATTGAGTCTTTCTGTATAGTAAGCCTCAGTAACAGCCCGGAGTTGGGAAGTTGGCGGTGTTTCACCCCCGTGCCTCGGAGAGCACGTAAAGCCGTCGGTCCTGCGCCTTAACTCTCACCGGTCGTGTCGAGTAGTCGTCCCACCGGAGTATGAAAGTGACAGGAATAGAGAGTGCACTTGTGTCTGCGCGTACATTTGTGCACTATAATATCTCCTGCGCAGTTGGCTAGTCTCAATGAGATTGGCCGCCGTGGCCGGAATCGGTCAGGAGGACATTATTATTATTATGTCTTCCAAATTTCACGTTTCTACGACAAAAGGTTTAGGCTGTGCGTTGATCGATCAGTCAGTCAGGACAAAGCATTTTATGTATATCTTATATATTTAAACGAGCAATTCTTGTATATTTATATCTTTATATATTTATTTATACCGGCGATCTCGGAAACGGCTCTAACGATTTCGCTGAAATTTGGTACGGGGGGGCTTTCGGGGGCGAAAAATCGATCTAGATTAGTCCCATGTTTGGGAAAACGCGTGTTTTCGAATTTTCATGCGGTTTTCTTTTGCATTATTCTACCCAGAATATGTTCGATATTTATGTTCGTATTTCTTACACTCAGGCATAAGCATCGTGGTCAAGCGACCAAGGTGCAAGATTAACATTATATGGATCATATTGAATATTGTATACAAAGTTCTACTTTTTTGTTGTATTTATCCAAGTTTTTAGTTTTTTTTTTAATCTAAAAAATATGATATAACAAAAAAGAACACCGAGCGAAGCTCGGTCGCCAGGTACTATAGATTAATGTCGTTGTTTTTGTTTTGTTTCTCCTTTTTACACTTTACCGCTGTGGGAGCGTTAGCTACTCAAAATAATATAATTTAAAATAAAAGGTATAAAATATAATAGCAAAATATATACCTGAAATATAACTTTTTTTTATTGGTTAATTTAAAACAATTCAGAATTTTCCTTTAAAAATAAAATGTAGGTTATTCATATTTAGGATTTTTGCCAATTTACTTGTACTAAGCTTTCATTGATTTCACACTTTTAATTATATTAGCAGTACTATTACATAATATATTATAACTGAAAGTGAGTAAATATGAACTTATTAATATTCACGATATCTTATAGGAATATGACCTTGCTGGTAGATTAGTTAGGCATAGAACCAAAGTTTATATATTGATGATCACTGAGACTAGCCAACTACGGAGAAAATATTATAATTCACCCTCTGTTCCTGTTGAAATGACAATTTGACTCGACCGGTGAAATTTCAGGCGTAGGATCGACTGATTTACGTGTCGCTATTACTAAAAAATTATTTACTGAAAATCAATCATTATCTTGACCCGACCGGGAACCGGATTCCGGACTTCAGAATCTGCAGCCGTATATGCTAACTACTAGACCACAGAAGCAGTTAAAGAGTCAATGAACTAATAATAAATAATAATAGATAAAAATAAATAAGCGTACGTTCAATGTGAGTATACGCCTATGTAAATCTGTAACCAAAATAATCAACGAATGTCAGCGTTACGAAGAGTTAATTATATTTACAATCTCGAGTTAATAATATGACATTTATTTTATTTTAAACTCGTTATTATACGTTGTATATTTATTTTTTAGTTTTTATTTTATTCGTATACTTTTCTTTAATTTAGAATAATGTTTAGTCAAATTTAGCTTACAATATTTGATTACAGACAGACACACCGGGACAGGTAAAACTAAATAAAAGTTTGTAATCATAAATAACCATTTCGGATTTACAATGACGTCACTGTTCTCAACGTATTTCGCTTATCAAGCCCTTTCACTTGATACATTTGATGCTCATATCATAGGGATTAGTGTGGAAATCATAAATCGCCATTTTGTGATGTCCGCCATATTGGCTTTATAATGACGTTACTTCACTTTCTGTGTTTTGCTCATCAAGCTCTTTCATTTGATACCCATACCATAGGGGTTTATATGGAAATGGTAAATCGCAATTTCGTGACGTCCATCATATTGAATATAGAATTACATCTTTTTACTTATTGTATTCCGCTCATCAATTTCGCCCTTTCATTTGATTTTCATATCATAAGAGTTAATGTGGAAATGATAAATCGCCATTTTGTAACGTCCGTCATATTGGATTTAGAATGACAACTTTTTAATTATTGTATTCCGCTCATCAAGCCCTTTCATTTGATTCTCATATCATAGGGGTTAATGTAGAAATGAAAAATCGCTATTTTATGGCAGCCGCCATATTGAATAAAAAATGGTGGCATTTAATTAATCGTACATTGTATCAAGAACGAAACTAGTGTACCAAATTGGAAAGTGGGTTAAATTTAGCTTGCAAGACTCCATTACACAGACCCCGACAGGTGAAACTAAACAAAAGCGTATAATTAAAAAAAAATATTGTACGTACATAATGTGCTATTATTATAAACATGTCAATCAATTTTGTAGAAAACCATATTTTCGGATTTTTCCGCGGATTTCTTTTGATTTTTGGTTCCCAACATTTCGATAGCTACAGCAATCGTGGTCATGGGAGAAACTGGTGGATTATGTCATTAAAAATCCGCAAAAAAAAAAATCGAAACGATTGTTTTATTTAAAATGCAAAATATTCGCACAAATCTAATTATTTTATTCTAGCATTATTTTTTGATACATTTTCACTTATAAAGAAAACAGATTAAATAGACACCTTACTAGTCTTCGATTCTTATCAGGAAAATAATAAAGCAGCATAAATTCTTTAGTTATTTTATTGCTAAACAACCAGTCAAACCAACCAAATGTATTATGATGGCTCACATTTCTCCCTTTCGCAAGTAGAATGAAAGAACAAGTTACAGTTTCCTCCATTTTTCTCTAAGTACATTTTTGAAGTAAAACTTCTTTACGCATGGTTGACTTGAAGGGTAAGCTGGTGAATGCGTTACGAAAAATTGTACGTACGTTTGTTGCCATGCCAACCGTTGTTATTGTCTGACAAATGATATATAATATTATATTCTTTCCTTAAATGATATTCTAAAAATATATGATTGTATTATGCCTAATATGCGTTATTTTTAGTATCTCACCTATCCTAATTATTTAAAATATAAATTGAATTTCATAAAGAGGACCGATAACCCACAGAAGTTTTACTTCTTGCGCGTGTACACATTCATACACATAAAGAAGTTTTACTTTAATAATAATTATACATACATAATTACGTCGTCGATTGAATATTTTATTAATTATTCATAACGCTGTCATTCGTTGAGTATTTTTGTTACACATTTACATAGGCGTATACTCACATTGAACGTACCCTTATTTATTTATATCTATTATCATTTATTATTTTATTTTTTTCTTTTCTCTATGGCTTAGAGTTGCGTTAACAGACGTTATTTATTATTAGTTACCTTCTCTTTAACCGCCTCTCTGGTTTAGGAGTTAGTATGTACGGCTGCAGATTCTGAAGTCCTGTATTCAGGTCCTGGATCGGGTCAAGGTAGTGATTGAGTTTTTCTATAAATAATTATTCTTAATAATAGCCATAAGTAGCCGGTGTTTCATAGAACATGTAAATCGGTCGGTCCTACACCTGATATTTCACCGGTCGCTTCAAATTGTCATTTCACCGTAGTATGAAAGTGACAGGAACGGAGGGTAAACTGTACTAATTTCTCCGTAATTGGCTAGTTTCAGTGATTAGCCATCGCGCATCAGTGTATAAACTTTGGTTTTGTGCGTAACTAATCTGCACGCGAGATCATATTCCTCTAAAATTTTGTGAATATTAATTGGTTCATATTCACTCACTTTCACAATCAGTTATAATATATGTAGTAGTACAGCTAATATAATTAAAATTGTGAAATCAATGAAAGCTTAGTACAAGTAAATTGGCAAAAATTCTAAATATGAATAATCTAATGTTTATTTTTAAAGGAGAATTTATACTCTTTTATTTTAAGTTATATTATTTTGACTCGCTAACGCTCCCACAGCGGTGAAGTCTAAGAGAGGAGAAACCAAACAAAAACAGCAACATTAACATGAAATATTTATGTTAAATAAATAAATCGTAAGAATTATAAGAGCCAGTAACAACGCTAACAAGACTTAACCTGTAAAAAGGTATATTGTAAATCAGTTCTTGAAAATTCTGATAAAGCAAACTAATACCATAAATTAACAGATATACTCCGACCTGATTCTTACAGAGACTAACCTGTAAAGGGTTTACCGACTTCAAAAAAAGTGGAGGTACTCAGTTCGAGTGTATATTTTTTACGTCTATGCTATATGATATTTTGGGTAATCGCAAACCAATTTTCGTGTTTATTTTATTATTGAACATGTAAAATGTTACGTTGACTCCATAGAAAAATTACAAAAAAATATCTACCCCGAGGTTGAAATAAATATAGGTGTTTAAAGTGATTTTGAAGTCAGTGAAAGGTTAGGTAATGATTTCGATTCTTATCACATCAAATTAGATGTACATAAATGTACATAACTATACATAATATATCAAAATAAAATAAATGCCATATGTTATTATTTAGAGTTCCAAAAGAAAATATGTAAACGTTGAATCCAATCAAATAGGATCACTTGTTGACAACTCTCAAACGTCTGTATGTCGATCGATCTGATCTAATCTATTTTTAAATCCACTGAAATCCAATGTGAGAAAAATAAGTAAATTTTCGTCAGTACCGAACATATAGCGTAAATATTTTTTATATTAAATAATGTTATTTATTTAGAAATGCGCGGTTTCCGAGATACTAAAAATATAAGTATATTCAAAATAACATCACGAATGCCACTATACTACACTAGTATAGAATCCATCCGATACAGAGAAATTATTTATATACAGGGTGGATTTTTGAAACGGGATAGTAAAGGCAGGTACCTTAAATACTACAGTTACAGGAAAACGTTCCTAGGAGACCATCCGTAACTTTTTGAGATATTCTGAACTGCATTCACAGATTTTGGAAAAAATGTAAGTAAGTAAGTAAGCGAGAAAAATGCTAAAATAGGAAAAAAAAAATATTATGTCAATCGATCCTATTTCATCTAGGGATCATAAGAATCTATGGGACCATTTAAGCTTTGAAGTACTAGAAATGACAGAAAACGCCAAAATCTTTTTCCATACATTTTCTACGGAAAAACGTTTAATCAACTCGAAATATTCTTTGCTGCCAAACGGTCCTATTTTTTAATGTGATCAAAAGACTCTTTGAAGCCAACTGAAGTTTGAGTACAGGAAGAGTCTCGAGTCTCAAAAATCCACCAATATATATATATATATATATATATATATATATATATATATATATATATATATATATATATATATATATATATATATATATATATATATATATATATTAGCCCAAAGGCTGTTGATAGTCGATAGATGGCGTTAATCCCCAAACTTGACCGCAGAACTTTATGAATACGCTAACTGTTTTACTTTGTAAATATGTATCCATGTAGTAAAATGTGAAATATTAATAAAACAAGGTCTTAACCGTGATGAACAACTTACAATATGTAACAGCGCCATCTTTGAGTGCACTGTACATACTTGTTCAATAATTGGTAAAATTACGGTTTGATTTAAAAACGCATTAGTTTACATTCTTTCAAGTATTTATTTCAAAATAAAATACAATTGGTCAATTTTAAGATTACATTTAAATTCCTCAACCAAATTTCCTGTTATTTCAAGTATTTAGTAATAAAGTATATATAGTATAGACATAACGTCAGAATATTATATAGGTACAAGCATTTAGATAGGAGTAATTAAAAAAAATAAAAATCAGGGTTTTTTTCTTTTATCAATGCATTAATCTAGAACAGAAAAATCAATGAAATTATAATATGTAATTGTATTTTCATGACACACGTACGTCAGTGAGGACGATTTAAACGGAAGTAATCTGGTAAGTATGAAGCAATCGACTACCAATTTCTTAACTAACCCAAGCGCATCTCGTGCTTCTTTCTTTTATATTACGTAATACTATTATTATTTCCCTCGAGATTCACTGATGATAATCATAGAATGATATGCCCCTAGGGGCAGAATGGTTTTATGACAATTATATGGGGTCACCCCTAAATTACATCAAGCGTTGTATTAAAAAAAACCAAAATCATGAATATCGATTAACAATAATAATAGGCGAAGACATCATCGTATAAGATATAGGCCTATATAAGATGTATGAAACAATTATATACCCGAATTGCGTATTTCTACTTTTTTGAAGTGGTCAAAATATACTTTAGCTACAGGCTACAGCTAAGCCAAACATTTACTATGGCCAGTGAGTGTTTCGTAATGGAGCCTTTGGCATCAGTTTTACGTGTTTCGAGAGTTTTCGGAATGGCCCCAATTAAAATGGTTCCTTTGCGACGAGCCCACTCTCGCCTCACACCGTTAAATGGATATTATGTGTCTGTTTCTCAAAGCTTACGAATTTACAGTTACATTTTCGTCACAGTTTATAGTAAGTAACTTTTCAGTATTACAATATTATGTATTTTAAGCTTTTTTTTTCTTAAATATTACTTGCAATCCGCAATTTCGGAAACGATCAAACCAAAATGATTAATTTAATAATGACAGACATACATCCAAGTATGCGTACCTACATACTTGTGGTTAAATTATGTTATTCATTCATATTATGTCACCAGAAGTACGCAAAAGTTTGTTAGACTTGTGGTTTTATATTTTGATAACAAATTAGTTTTTCTCTTAGTTATTTACTGGATATTTAAACTGAATTTTAATTTATTCTTGTTTTTGGAAAATTAAAATCAATGTTACTTTTTTAGATTTACTCGATTGACATTTTAAATAAAATTCATTTTTTTCGGATTTTCTTGCAGATTTTGTTTGTTATTATCAATCTTTTGTAATAATAATGTTTCTAATTAATCAATAAATGAATTAATGTTTCAGTGATAGCTAGCTTTATGAGAATATTAAATTTAGAAAGTTATATATATCTAGCGCAAAAGAAAGGGATGCGGGCTTTGGTTTGGATGGTGATATATTTCTCTCAAGGACTTTTTTATACTATAATAATATCCTTGGGTACTATCAAAGGATACAGTAAGATGAAGAACTTAGTGGGTTACCTGAACACTTTAGAAAAAGTAAGTTAAAATTTATATTAAGAACATTTTCAATCATTCTGTACTTGTTAAGCACCCAAGAGCGCACTCGACCGAAGTGAGGGTAATAGTCTAACGGTTTTTTAAATATTAATAATAAGCTAAAACTTCGTGAGTATCTTCATTTTTGCAAGAGTGGTTGGGCACTCTTTTTACTAGAATTTGATAGTGGTAGATACATTGTGGCTTAATACGGAACATGTCAAAACGGTGATGGTCTAAAATTTATTACTAACAGGTTGTTTTACGATGTAATCATGAGATAATCCAACATTAAACAAGAAAAAAATGTTGTCAAATGTTTGGATTAAATCGTCCCCGAACTTGTTAAAATAACAACATCATAAACGTTATTAATAACCGACTGATTTTTATTAGTATTTATTATCAGAAACATGCAAAATCGAATGATCAAATCGTCCTACAAATAAAATGGTAGGATTTCTCAGTCCTACACTCGAATATTGTCGCCTCCACGGTAATACTTTTATTTCAGAAAACCATCCTGTTTTTAAAATACAATAAAACTTTTATACGATTTTCAGCTAAACTGGGAAATGAATAACAGCTACGCGAATATTAAGACAAAATATTCTAAAGCCATTTTTTGGGGTTTTTTATTGGGCATCTACTTTATTGGTGCTATCGATATTTGTAGGTCGATTGCATCTTTGTCAGATATTGTTGGTGGTAATATATTAACTTATTTTTTTTTTTAAATAAATTGAACGTTAATAAATAATGTATATTAATCTACGGCTTTTCCTTTCATTTCAGCACATTCTGTACTATTATTTTTATACTATAACACAGAAGTCTTCGTACTGCTATTACAGTTACAATTTGTATACCTTGTATTCTTGGTGAATGGAACTCTACGTATTCTACATGAGCGTCTCAGTTCAACAATTGTAAAATCAGAAGTATACAGTATGTTTTTAAAATACTAATATTTTCTTATAGTCCTCAATTTTCATCCTTTAAGGAGTCTGCCCACTACCCCGTCTCATACCATGACCGTGCTAGGAGCGTGTCAGGCAAAAAAATATTCTTTATATTGAAATGTATGAGACTCTGCCCACTAGACCGTTCCGTCACCGACCGGCACCGTCGCGTGCCGTGCACGGAGCGTCAACAATTGTCGGCGAGAATATTTTGCCGGTGCCGGTACGCTCCGTGCCTGACACGCGACGTTGTTGAACCGGTGAGCATACGGGTTATAAACGCGTATCATGACCGTTATAACCGCGTATGATGACCGTTCTAAGACCGTTACGTATTGCCGCTTGTCTTGTAGAGATGGGCGATAATCGTTATTAAAGATGGGTTAGTACCAATATTTCTCAGGATTAGGTAATATTAATATATTCGTCTGGCAATTTTATAATATTGTAACTAATACTTCAATATTAGTGATATTTATCTCAGGTATGTCACTCAGTATCGTATTATTTATATTACGGATATGACACGCGGATGATACGCGGTTGATACGCGGTTGATACGCGGATGATACCCGGATGATACGCGGATGATACGCGGATGATACGCGGATGCTACGGTCACTATAACCGTTATGTACGGGCATGATACGCTGTTGATACGGTCTAGTGGGCATAGTAGTCCGTGCCGTGCTCGTTTCCGTGACTGATACGTTCATAGCACGGTCATGGTATGAGACGGTGTAGTGGGCAGTCTCCTTTACTAACGACCTGCTAATGCTTTCTTAGACTTCAAATATGACGTCCTGCTCTTATAATATATCAGCGTCTCACTTTCGCTTCACTCCGGTTCGTCCCTAGGTACGTTTTAACGGTTAGCATGGAATAGATAGACTATATATTAGATATGTACATACATAGGTATGAGTTGTTGTGGGTTGTATTATAACGTGTTCTTCCATGAGAATGAGATAATCTTCCACGACAAAAAGTAAATTATGCCACTCTTCAGCTCTTCAACTATCTCTACACATAAAATTACCGTCCATCACTCTGTTTCGACGTGAAAGAAGGATAAACAAACACACTTTCACATTTATAATATTAGTATTATCTTCCTGGCCATTTCCCAATCACTCGGGGGCGGCGCAGTACATCTTCCGTACTATATAATATTAGTATGGTTGTTGTATTTACATTACAATTACTAGCATTCAATATCTAATATTTGCAGCCTTCTTAGCCATCAAATCATTTATTTCTACAATATTCATAATAGAAAACTAGAAATTATTTAGAAATGATATCTTTTGACTACGTGATATAATATTATTTCCGTATATTTTTTCGTTTTCAGTAGAAAATTTTTAGAGTATGCCAACTTGTTTGTGCTTTACCAACTCATTTCACAACGAGAGCTTTGTTCGTTTATATAGTACTTGTTAAAAAAAAAACTTACTAAAACTACTGTATTTCAGGTGTATTTGGTGATACACGTGGAAAATCTGCACATATAACGATACGAAATTTCCATCAAATTTATAAATCAGTTTGTAATCTTGTTATACAAATAGATGAGGACGAGGGCGCTGTCAATTTTTTTATATTTATGTGCAAAATCTCAGATCTTTTATATGGTATTTATATTTTTCAAACGTTACCAGGTTAGAATACAAAAACTTATTTACGTTTTGCTAATAATCTATATCTATATATACATAAAATGCTTTGTCATGACTGACTGACCGATCGATCAACGCACAGCCTAAACCGCTGGTCGTAGAAACGTTAAATTTAGAGGACGTATTCCTTATACAATGTAGGCATCCGCTAAGAAAGGATTTTTCGAAATTGGGATTAATTTCGAAAAATCCTTTCTTAGCGGATGCCTAAGGGGGTAAAATAGGGAATAAAAGATTGTATGAAACTCTGTCATTCTTAACGCGAAATGCACGGAAATTTGTATTTAGCTTTAAGATAAAAAATAAGAAATTCATGTGTTAGATTTTTTCGAAATTCATCCCTTAAAAGGGTAAAAGGGGGTGATAAAATTTATATGGGCAAACAATTATTTATGATCAGAATTACTTGAAAGTTGGCATTAATGCTCTTCAATACAATTAAATAAATACGTATTTTAGCATTTTTTGAAATTCATCCCATAAGGCTGTCAAATAGGGGATGAATGTTTGTATGAAACTCTGTAATTAATGCACGGAAAATGGTATTGACTTTTAAAATGAAAACTAAAATAATACAAATATCATTTTTTTTCGAAATTCATCCCTTAAAAGGGTAAAAGGTACAGCAAAATAAGAGTGGCATTTTATATATGTAACTTAAAAAAGAAGGAGAAGGGGGAGACTGTAAGCTTCAGGTGTACAATGTACATAGCATTATGTATTTAGAAATAACGTAGATTTTACCCTGTTAGTATGTTAGTTAAAGAACCGATTCTTAAGTCGTAAACATTGTATGCGATTGTATCATTGTACTCTCTTCCTCTAACTTATAATACCTAAAGTGTAAATTTATTTGTAGAATACACGCTAAACATCTTATACATATTTTTGCAAGTAATAAAGTATGTATTGCGTAAAAGTTTATTTTTTTCGTAGTTTGATCGCGGGCGAAGCCGCGGGTTCTGCTAGTTTACAATATGAGACTCACGATAAAGAGCGATCAATATTATATATAATTTTCATACTATTCTAGATAATGGCAACATGCTTAACTTGGGTCTTAAGATATTGAAGATCGTATGGCTTATTTTTAGATGTGCTATGTTGATTTTGCTGATAGAGCCGTGCCATCAGACTTGCAACCAGGTAAATTGCTGTCTATTTCTGTTAGCTGGTTTTAGCGGAAGCAATGCAAAATAAATAACAATATGATATTAATAAGAGGCACTTCCTCAACATGATATATTTTATGGATTTAGTTTCAGATGATACGAGTGTTAGTCAGTCGCCTGATATGTATATCAACTGAGGAAGAGACAAAAGAAGAATTATATTCTTTCTCTTATCAATTAACGCTAGATATGCCTAAATTTTCACCTCTCGGCATGTTCACTTTCACAAGACAACTTTTGTTAACAGTAAGCTATTTAAGTACATTTTCTGTATCTATATAACTGTATATATGTTATCAGTGGTGGTAGTTTTTAATAGGTTTTTATAAAATATTTCAATGTCCATTTTAGTGAAACCTATTCGTATTTCACATTCATCCAAACGGATAAAAAAAAACAAAGTTCTTCTAATTTATTCATACCCATCTGTCCGTATGTCACAGCTATTTTACTCAGTGGCGATGAGATACTATTGTATTCAAATGATGAAAAATAAAAAGAACCACCGGATTTTTCACCTCCATACCAGTAAACGAGGGATGAAAAAAATTTTAATCAAGATAAGTTTATGAGATTTCTCAGGGTGGGTCTTTAAAAATAAGTTTTAGACGACTTTTTTATTTTCAAAATGTTAATGTCAAATTCTAAGCTTACAAAATCATAATATATATTAGGTTATTTCTTTTAGATATATCCCCCCCTTCTGTAGTACTTTTAGATGTACCCTCCCCTCCCATCTAGTGTTACTAGTGATACCAGTGTTACAGTGTCAAATATATTCACCTTACCTCAAAGTAATGTGAATTGATTTGACACAAATTATTTTTCATTTTCAGACGGCTGGGGCATTTTTCTCATATTTGGTAATGTTATATTAAATGACGAAGTTGTTATGACAATCCTAGTGAAACATCAGATTTAAAAAAATATATATGTCATTATATTACTAAGTGGTCACTTTGTTCTCTTATTCTATTCTACTATGCACAAGAAATTATTCTTTATTTCAATTATATATTTCGTTTAGTTTAGTAATAAAGTAACTTAGAGCATGCATGTTGTTTTATTATATTATTGTACTCAAAACAAGGGTCCAGAAAGAGAAGGCATACTACTTTCCTATTAAAAAAAAGGAAAAATCCCGCTATAATGTTAATGTATGGTTCATTAATATCAAATCAATACATATATCTACATAACATAATATATAACACGTCAGTAATAGCGCTTTATGTACGCATAATACAGTGACACAGTAGTTACAGCTTTTAATACATATGTATGTGTCAAATTTAGAATTAAATATGTATTTGTGTTAAATAAATCATAAGAATAATTATAGCATAATTATGGTCATAGTTAATGATGCAGCTAACGACCTATTTACTGCGTACAAAGGCTGATTAATTGTCAGTACACAGTGTCAGTCTCGGATCTCATACAAAATAATCCTAAAAACCGTAATATTTTTTATAGAAATATTCAGTCCTGATTTCCAAAAAAACCCTGTCCTGAAGGGTCTAATTTTGGTTGACTTCGAAAGGAGAAGGTTTGAAGGAATTCTTAAATACAGCCAAAGTATGCCAAGTAACAAGTGTATCGTTATGGGGACTTTGGCAACAGTTTTACGTGTTTCAAGAATTTTTGGAATGGCACCGATTAAGTTAGCTCCTTTGCATCGAACTCATCCTGGCCTCGCACCGCTCGATGGGTATCACGTTTCAGCTTCTCGAAGCTTAAGAATTTACAGTTATATATTCGTCACTGTGTATAGTAAGTCACTTTCAGTAATATTATAATACATTTTTTTTTCTTAAATATAACTTACTATCGAGAACTTTATTATGTTTTAAATAAACTAAAGTAATAATTTGTAATGGTTTAATTCTCATTGGTAACATATTATAGATTTCGATGTGCGCAATAAACTTTATACCTACTAATGTCGATCTAGATCTAGGTACTTTGTTCATATCAAATGAAAACCGTCGATTATTAACTTTTTTTACATTTATAAAACTGTCGATTAACTAATCAAAGGAATCCAACTTAAAAAAAAAACATATTTAATCAATAGAAATATTGGACATTATTGACGATGTACTTTTGCCATTTAAATGTAAGTTTCTTGCAACCATTGTGGAACTCGTGGTAGTTGATGAATTCTTTGAAGGCGATTTTCACCTTTTGGTGTTGAAATGTAAAAGTTGTCTAAATTACAAAAAAAAAAATATATGGATATCAGTTGTAGCAAGGTCTGGCGTGTAAGGATAGTGACGAAGTGTGTAGATACTTTTTTAATTTTATGGCAGTCTACTGTGAGGTTTATGGAAAGTGTTGTCGCGAAGAAAGCGTAGACTAGTCTGACAAGTCTCGGTTAATTGAAAGCAAGGTTATCCATACTTATATTATAAATGCAAAGTAACTCTGTCTATCTGTTACTTTTTCACGCTTAATCTGCTGCACCGATTTACGTGAAATCTGGTATGGAGATAGTTTAAGACCCTGGGAAGGATACAAAATAGTTTTAATCCCGGAAATCATTCATTAACTAGTTTATAAGGGAGGTGGATGTAACGACATAAATTATAATTTTAATTCACGACTAGCGACTCACCCTCGCTTCGCTTGGGTTTGTTTACCCTGGATTAATTCCCTATACAAAATTTCATCCCCACTTTCACCCCCTTAAGGGATGATTTCCGAGATAAAAAGTATTCGATGTCCTTTCCAGGGTCTTAAACTATCTTCTCACCAAATTGTTTCTAAATCGGCTCAGTAGATCTAGAAATTACCCCCTGCAACGTCACAAACTCACAAACTTTACCTCTCTATAATATTAGTATAGATACCAGCACTGGTCTAGCACATAATAACTGAGAGATTCTTTATCCAATTTGATGTAAATAAATCAGTTTATCTAGGAGACCACCATTAGATCTTTATTGCTCCCTTAATTTTTTTTTAATCTGGTTTTGGTCATTGACTCCAAATCGAAATGCTTTTCGGTTTAAGGTTTCGGTTACGTTCTTTAACTGGTTAAAGCCGGGAGAACAACTATTCTGGCTTAGTAGAAGAAAGCATGTACGTTTCTTATTTATAAATTAAGCGGTTTTAATAACGAAATAAACCGGATAATTCATTACAAGTAAGAAATAAGAAACGTGCATTCAACCTTTCTCAATGAATAACCGTTAGCCATTATTATTTCGGTTTACTACGCCGTTCGCTTTCAAAGAAGGTTCCCTTTCTCTTTCCGGTTAAAGAACGAACGATGAATTAACCATTACATTACCAAAATTAACCGTTTTTTTTAAATCGGTTCCAATCCCTGTCTATAACAAATAACAATCAATATATTTTAGTGCTAGGTAACTATGTGAAAATTGCGTATATAGAAGTTTATGGAAATATAATACCAAAGCAAGGGATACAGCGGCTGTATTGGATGCTAATGTATTGGCTTCAAATTATTTGTTACTCTATAATAATAATTTTGAGTGCCATCAAAGGTCACAGTAGGATGAAGCATTTAGTGGATTACTTAAATACTTTAGAAAGGGTGAGTTAATTAAGGCTATATTTATACTATCAGTAATTCTTGAAGTTTTGAATTTCATATTTGATAATAATTAATTAAAATTTCATGCTTATATTCATAGAATCTGCCATTAAAATGAACTGAAATAAACTTTATTCAATTAGACTTATTACAAGTGCTTTTGAATCGTCAATTTAATGTAAGCGTCAGTGTAGTCTGTCCGTGAGGAAGCTACCACTGCACCGGCTCGGAAAGCAGTTCTGCTGAGAAGAGCCGGCCAGAAACTCAACAGTTGCTCTTTTAAATATCAAAATTACATTTATTTTATTAACATAACAATATAGATAGCCCGCATATGAGTCAATAATACTCAATTCCACACATTTTCATCAACAAGAAACTCTTGAACAGTGTAATACGCTTTGCTCAATAAAACGTTTTTAATTTTATTTTTAAATGTTAATGTTATTTAAAATAACTACAGACAAGACACGAATATTATTTGCACGTTGTGTTGATAAGATTAAAAGATCGAGAGATTTTATTAAAATGCAGTAAAATCAATTTTCAGCTGAACCGGAAAATGAATAATAACTACGCGAATATTAAGATAAAATATTCTAAAGCCATATTTTGGAGTTTCTTATTGGTCCTCTACTGTATTGGTGCTATCTATACTTATAGATCTATTGGACCTAGGAGTATGTCGGCACTTCATGATGGTAACATACTTATGCTTTATATTATTAAACTATCTTTCAGATTGTGTTATAATATTTTATAACTATATGGTTTTTTTTTACAGCAATACCTCTGATATATTTTATGTATTTTAAAACATATGTTCTCATATTGCTATTGCAATTACAATTTGTATTTGTAGTGTATTTGGTGAATGGAACTTTAGATGTTCTCCATAAACGCTTACAATCTTTAATTTTGAAATCAGAAATACACAGTACGTATGAAATATATTATTATTACACATACATATTTCTTTTACTTAGTTTTTTATGGGATGTATTTACACTTCATTGTCTATTTGGCGATTTGTTGCTGTCTTCTTAGTTATCTTGATTTCTATAATATAGATATCGCCAATGGAAAATTCAAATATATGAGAAGGTATTATTACTGTAACCACATTAAATATTCCAAATATAATAATCTTACTACTATATAAGTGTGAAAATTTGAAGATGATGATGGATGTTTGTTACTCGATCACGCTAGAACAATCATCATTCATCATTCATCATTCATCCAGATCCGATCATCTGGATGAAATTTGGCACTTGGTAGATTATAGTCTGGAATAGCACTCACTCTGAAATAGTTCCCGTGGGAAAGATGTGTTCTTGTTTTTCACTAGGGACGAACCGACCGACTTGAATATATCTTTTTCATATTTTCCTTACTTTTTCATTAGCGATAGTTATTATAGATTTTCTCTTGTTTAAGTTCCTGAATTACTGCATAATAAAATGGTGAAATAAGTGTATTCGTTTACTTACCTTTTATTTATATAAATTTAGGATCCGGGGGTACAAATGAAAGTGTTAATAACACACTAAAAACTATATATTCTATTTAAATGATAAAGCACAATGTTTACGCGTATCGTCGTATCGCCATTAAGCCAAAACATCCTTCTTTTCTTTTATTCATCTTTCATTCCATTCCATTCTTAAAACCAGATCATTCATCTCTTTTACTCTTAAAATATCATTTCGCACATACTCTTGCAAATCCCACATAAATAAATACCAAAAATTTTTGTTTCAGGTTTGTTTGAGGATAAAAGTGGACATTCTGCACATATAACGATACAGAATCTCCATAAAATTCATAAATCAATTTGTAAGCTAATTACGCAAATTGATGAGAAAGAAGGAATTCTCAATTTTTTCATGTTTATTTACAAAGTCGTAGATCTTTGGCATGGTATTTATATTTTAAAATTGTCTTCAGGTTAGACTGCCCAAAATTACTTACTAGCTATTATAATGTATCAAATTAATTATTATTAAAATGTAAAATGTACGATGTCTAAAGTAGGAGTTTTTATTCCATTTGCTGTTGAAACCCTTGGCTCATGGAGTCAAAGTGCAAAGCACTTCTTAAAAAACATAACATCTCGTCTTATCGCCTCTGATGGTGACAGGCGAGCTAGCGCATTTTTCGCCCAAAGAATCGGCATTGTCATTCAACGGGAGATAGGGCTAGCATTCTTACCACTATTCCACGCGGACATGACATGTACAGTAGTAACTAAGTGTACATTTATTTTGAATATCTATACGGATAAATAAAATTGGAGTGTGTGCATATTTTTAGCAATTTTTGTCTCTGTCTGTTTGTTCCGGCTAATCTCCGAAACGGCTGAACCACTATTAACAGGACTTTCACTAGCAGATAGCTGACATTATAAGGAGTAACTTAGGCTACTTTTATTTTAGAAAAAGAATTAGGGTTTCGCTCAAAAAAATTAAAACATACCTAGGAACGCACCCGAGCGAGCGAGGGTAAGTCGCTAGTTAGAAATATAATATTTAAATATATTATTTATATAGAGTTGTAATCGTATATTTATCATGTAGCTAGTTCAAATTTTATTCCAGTCCAAAAATAAATATATTTTGTTACTGCAATCAACATGCATTTGAAATAAGCATTAAAAACACAAAATATTATGCCGGAGTTAGACTCAAAGCATGTCTGCCAGCATTTTTAAAATTCAAATCAATTCATTCATCATCGATTGATATTCTTAATATATTGGCAAATAAAATATAAATTTCATGTTATTCTAGATAGCATTAATATGAGTAACTTGGGCCCTAAGATGTTGGAGATATTTTGGATTATTTATAGATGCTCTATGTTGATTTTGCTGATAGAGCCGTGTCATCAGACTTGGAAGCAGGTAAAAAATTGATAGCTTTTACTGCTTACTTATTTTAAAGTAGTAAAATACAAAAGATAATGACTACCAAGATGACTTTAATAACAGATACTTTATCAAAACGAAAAACAGAGTGTTTTATTTACCGATGTAGTTTCAGATGATACGAGGTTTAGTCAGTCGCCTGATATGTGTAACAACTGAGGAAGACACTAAAGAAGTATTATACTCTTTCTCTTATCAGTTAACACTAAGTGTGCCTGCATTTTCTCCTCTTGGCATGTGCACTTTCACAAGACAACTTTTGCTGACAGTAAGTTATGTATATAACGTCTATGTAACTTAATAAGTTAAGCTGTACAAAGATATTTGAATGTTATCAGTGCATTTAAATGACAACAGTAATAATTAAAATACAATAAAATTAGTTTGCAAATGTAGACTTATCTCTAGAAGAGATCTCTTCCAGCCAACCTGTGGTAGTGAGAAATAATGTTATAAAGCAGGCTAAAAGCATTATAAAGCTGTAAGTACTGTACAGATACCCAAATATAATGAGTTAAATAAATATTACATAAAATAACATCTTTATATATTATTTGTTATACACATTTTAAGTTACTTATTGTTATTGTAATTTTTCACGTTATTCAGTCGACAGTATAATTCGTATTAGCATTTTTGCTCTGATTATTTTCATTTTGAGCCGCTTGGTACGGTTACGTATCTATACTAATATTATAAAGCTGAAGAGTTTGTTTGTTTATTTGTTTGTTTGGTTGAACGTGCTAATCTCAGGAACTACTAATCCGATTTGAAAAATTCTTTTTGCATTAGATAGCCAGTTAACTGAGAAAGGCTATAGGCTATATATCATCCCGGGAAAATGTACGGTTCCCGTGGGATAGATTTGTTTTTGTCTAGGGACGAACCCTAAGCGAAGCGAGGGTGAGTCGCTAGTTCATATATAATACATGTTCTCATAATTCATACGGAAACGGAGACTACTTACGTATATAATGATATATTTTTTTTACCTACGAACTTTTATGCCATAACGTGCTACTAGGTCTGCTCACCTTTATCTTAAAGAGAGTTTACCGTAGTAATGCATCTGTATTCGTAATTATTTAGCAGTATAACACTCCCATCCAGTCTTTCTGGTGAACTGACACTTTATATCAAAGTGTACATACATTAAATATCTTCTAATTTTCAGACGGCTGGCGCATTTGCATCATATTTGGTGATATTGTATTAATTGATGATACGTTAAAAAGTTTATTATTTAATTTTATTATTTACTTAACGACTACTTTACCAATGTCACGTTAAATGGAATTCTCACACTCAAATATGTGTACAATTGGAAAATATACGATGTTATCATGATGTATTTGGTTTAGTGTATTTAATAAAATAACTAAAAAATTGCTGTTTTATTATTATCCTCATAAAACTGGGATTTGTAAGGTATGGCATTAATTATATTGATTTTCTAAGTAAATGTGTCAAACCCTTTGTTGCTTGGTATCCACTCTAGGAACCGTCTGTTCTATCATTCATCAGTTCTGCGACAAAATATGTGACCAGCCCACTGCCGCTTCAGCTTTCTAATTCTCTGGCCATGTCGATAACTTTGATTCTCTAACGGATCTGCTCATTTTTCTATTTACGCGGCTTTTCTATACATATTATAAAATTCTAACTAAGCCGAATCTGTACATTAAATATTTTTTGGAAAATCTTATTGAAATAGACATTATTATCGATGCAGAGGCCGAATCTATAGTTTTTAGAATTTTTGTCTGTCTGTCTGTCTGTCTGTCTGTCTGTCTGTCTGTCTGTTACCGCATCACGCGAAAACCACTGGACAGATTTTAATGAAATTTGGTATGATGATAGCTGGTTATCCGGGTCAACATATAGGATACTTTTTACCGCGGGAAAATATCTCATTTCTAAGAAAAAGTACAAAAACCGGTTGGAACAAAATCACGATGATACTATCTGTAAACAGTTTGGCAAGGTAACTTACTAAATATAGTAAAAACTATTAAAAATAGCTTATCTTGAAAATCAAATTATCAATAGCGCTATTTTATTCATTAAAATAGTTATTTTAATGAAAATTTATTTACGTGTTATTTAGATATTTGACAATAGATGTCGCCATGTGTTTTTAAAATATGTAGTTTTAAACCCAAAAAAATAATGTACAGAAATAACCTTTCTATGACTTTATTAGAATTACTACTATCTGTAAATCACCCGCGGCCCCGCCTGTGTTCAAATTTTCAATAAAACAAATTTTTTGGCTTTATAAATTAGTAACATATTACGCGTAGTAATATTTTGTTGGCAGAAACAATTTTCAAGTTAAAATATTTGTAAATTTTTATTGTTTAGTAAATAATGTTAATATTTTTTAATCTTTTAATGTAAAAAATGGGCAAATGCAAATCCAATTCGCGCATTATAGGTTTCGTATAGCAAAATGCTGTTGTTTTTCTTACTTACGTGTTTTGTTAGGTTAACACTAAAATAAATACAAATAATATTTACGTTTCCACAATATCGACTCATTTTATCAACCGTAAAAAAGTCGATTCATATTATTTTATAACATTTTATGGGAAACAAGTTTATGGCTGTTAAACTGACAAAGCGGGTAACTAAAAATATTTCATGTTTCAAAAATTATGAAAAAGTGTTTTAGGAACTGTTATACCTCAACTTTTTCAGTTTTTTTTGACACCATTTCTTGGAAGGTAAAAGCTTAAAGGAAACAATAAAATGCTTACGACTTTAATCATATTAGCCGAGCCATATGAAATCCTAATAAAAAGTATTTGCTTAGAATTATTTACTTATTACACTTTCTTTTGAAATTCGTTTTAGACAATATTACTAATTACTAACTAGCGCTAACCAATCCATGTTGCGCGACAGATTAACATTAATCCCTCCCGGACAAATTCTAAGAAATCCGTGCGAATTTCCGAGAATTCAATTGTTATCTAGCACACCGGTGTGCTCGCGGTCCTCGAGGAGTTAACTCCTCGCGGACCGCGAGCACACCGGTGTGCTAGATAACAATTGAATTCTCGGAAATTCGCACGGATTTCTTAGAATTTGTCCGGGAGGGATTAAGAAAAGTTGTCATTATGTAATTTAAATAATCAGCTAAATCTTAAATTAATCAATAGCTGCCTATTAGTAAAAAATGATTAAAATTAATTCCGTAGTTTGAGAGTTTATCGCCCGAAACTAAATAAACAAACAAAACAGAAGTATAGGCATATGTACATAAATGTTATTGCTAAAACAAAAATTACTAAATCAAATATGATATTAACGGAGGAACCTTTGTGGCATTGTCAATCATTGCCATTATTTACCAATCATGCGGTGCGCAATGAAAGTGGTATATGTAAGAGTATACTAATGTGTAAAGCCTAAGAATTTGGTTTTTGATCATCTGAACGCGGGCGGAGCCGCGGGCAATGCTAGTATGACATAAACTAGATAAATAACACAACAAGTTCTTAAAAATAAAAACATCCAAAAGAATTAAATTTATAAAAAATATTTTATCGATGCAGTTTCAGATGATTCGAGTTTTAGTCAGTCGTCTGATTTGTATATCAACTGAGGAAGAGACTAAAGAAGTATTATACTCACAGTCAGTAGAGACGTCCACATAATTTAGGATAATAGAGACGTCCACATAATTTAGGATATGAAGTTTTCTGGAAAATTTTGGAATTTAACACAGTTCGAGCGTTTACAGGTACATAATAAACTTGTTGGGTCTTTGTACCTAATGACCTACATTAGAAGTGATGACTCCTTGTTGGTCTAGTTTAGTCCTAGGTTTGAGTCTCCAAGATAGTCCAATTTATTAGATTTCCCTGTCAAGAAATTTTCAGTAACTGTCGGAAGTTGCCAAAAATAAATTGGCTGTATTTCACCCCTGTGCCTCTGGATTGGTAATAATGTTGAAAATAAGATTCACACGTAAAAATTTCATAGATCCTGCGACGCCCCATTAAGAGGGGGAGGTTTTGTTGGGTTTTAGTGGGTAGTACTGGCTTTTCTAGCCGGTGAGTCCCACAAAACCACCCGTATGTCTACAGGTGGTATGCATAAATGAATTTCCCAACATGAACAAAAAATGTGTACGTGTATATGTGTATGCGTGTCCAAACACATCTATACCACTGTATTTGCCTAGAGCCAGACTAACCCGCAATTGGCCAGCGTGATGGTTTACATATGTAAGTTGCATCTCTTTACGTCCGACTTCTGGGCACGAGCCTCTCCTCAACGCGAGGGGGATCAGGCCAGTCCACGTTGGCCAAGTTGTTAGTTGTTAAACGTTAGTGGGCTTCACATGTCTTGCGAACACTATCTAGGTTCTCACAAGCAAGCAGATTTTCTCATAATGTTGTCCTTCACCGTAATACAATTCGTAATTATGTTGGAAATGAGTCGCACACGATAATATAAGAGGTGCGAGACCCGAGATTGAACCCGCTACACTCGGTTTCCCAAACATGCTCGTTACCACTGGGCCACCCCTGCCTACTTACTTAATGTTTTTTAATATTTAATATACAAATACATATCTATACTAATATTTATTTGTGAGTTTGTGACGTTGTAGGGGGTAATCTCTGGATCTACCAAACAGATTTAAATGAAATTTGGTAAGAAGATAGTTTGAGACCCTGAAAGGACATAGGTTACTTTTTTCCTAGAAATCATCCATTAAGGGGGTGAAAATGGGGATGAAAGTTTGTACTGGGAAGCAACCTAGGGACGAATCCGAGCGAAGCGAGGGTGATTCGCTAGTAATAAATAAAGTTCTACGGTTATATCAAACATCGCTAGGTTCTTACATGATACATGAGAGCTCCAGTTGATGTTAGTTCATTTCGCACCCGTCTGAGATCGCTACGTCATTTCTGTTGCCCTGGTATCCGAAATCGTTGCTCGAGTTTGTTTGTTTCGTTTAAAATGGGTGTTTTATGTATAAAACGTGTAGTTTAAAGAAGTAGTGAAGTAATTATTAATGGGTATGTAACAAATGATATATTTTTGTACTATTGTAAAAAACCTTTTTACCGACTTTGAAATAAAGAAGGTACTATTTAATAAGAGTATATATATGTTACGCGATATATTTGTAGTGAATTAATTTTAATTATTATTTCTTCAATTAATAAGTTGTAAAATACAAAGGAAAAAAGTTCTTAACCCCTAAGTATGAAAAAAATATATTCGATAATATTTTGAAATTGATGTTATTTTTTGTTGTAACTATTAGATTAGATCACATCAAAATTCACTAAGATTTTTTTTAAATAATTTACCTGGTTTACCTGTATTCATAATATTTTTACTAATTAAACCTAATTTTTCAGTTATATAAAACTTGAAATTGTCTTTTGGGCTTAGATGAAATACTTCTACAAACGTTGGAGATTTAAAATTTAAAAAAATCTATTGAAATGACTTAAGTTGTTATGTTATAGAATCAAAATATGTTATTACCATACCATACCATTTTTAAAAGTCACAGACAGACAGACACCTCATGGGGATCGAGATTTGTAGATCGCATTTATACTTTATAACAAAGTTTTACTTTTAGAAAAAGAAATGTTTCATAGTCTTGTCAAACGCTTACTTTACCTACTTTAGAAAACCATACTTAATGAAATGAAACTATATTCAAATAGACTTATTATAGCACTTAACGTAAAGTAAAACGTAAAATAAAACGTACAATATTGGTTATTTTGGAATCAAAGTGAACTTTGGATCAACTATCCGAATAACTATTATATACATCAATATCAAATTATTAAGCTTAGAAATACGTCATAATATGGAAATTTTAAAATATATACCTACGACTGAAAAGTCAAAATAATTAAAACTAAACTTCGGAACATGAAGTTCATGTTGCAAAGACGAAAACTCCGAAAGAGCTGAATTTTGGTAGAGACCTTGGGTATACTGTAGAAATAAATTGCCAAAAATCCCCATCGATCCCTTGTGTGTTAAAAAAGTTATTCAAGATTAAAGGTCAACATTTATGGTTTTTTGATTTTTTTTCAAAAACGGTTTTATCAAAAATATAGTCTGGATAAAAATTGTAGAAATACACAATTTATAATTGAAAATTATTTATTACAATGCCTAAGTCAAAAAAAAGTTAACATTAAATTATATACCTTATATGCTACAATTATACTATAGTATAATTACATAATTATATTATAATATGATTAATTATATTATAATATGATTAATTATATTATAATATAATTATAACTAAAGTAGTACTTAATTAAATTAAATTTGAAGAGAGAGCACATTTAATTCGATTTTGACTGCAGAGCTTAAATTAAGGAGCTTTTAAAGAGTATATAACGCACCACAGACATACTGTCCGTGCCTTGTCTAGTTTTCTTTATTTGTTTTCTTGTGATTATTAATGTAAACAATAACACTCTTGCGTCCTGTTTATGATTTACAAAGGAATACAATTCAAAATTTATTTTACGAGTAATGTCAAAAATAGGCTCTATTAACCCTTAATGCTTTCTGAGCTTTCTGTTGTGAAGCTTTCTGATGCTTAGAAAAAAAATCAGAGCTTAATTATAAATATGTACATACATCTTGTCTAATAAAAAGCTTTTCATCATTTGAAGTCGCAAGCTTGACGTATAATCTATACAGATACATAAAATTGGAGTGTATGTTTGTAATATTAAAATAACCGCTTTTTACTAAATGCATATGGATGTATACACGGTACATATGCCAAAACAACATTTTTTACAATTTTTGTCTGTTTGTCTGTCTGTTTGTTCCGGCTAATCTTTGAAATGGCTGAACCGATTTTGATGGCACTTTCACTGGTAGATAGCTAATGTAATAAGGAGTAACTCAGGCTACTTGTATTTTAGAAATAAAAAATACGGTCCCACGAAAAAAAATTAAAACCAATGAAAAATTTAATAATATCCCATTCAAATAGGGAATTTGTATGCATACATTATATTTTTTCTGTATTTCTTCTATTTAAAGTATAAACTATATATAATATACCTAGAGACGAACCCGAGCGAAGCGAGGGTGAATCGCTAGTGAAATGTTAAAAATATAATATACACTGTAATAATACTAACATTCTCCCTTACACGAATATCTACCTCTTCATATCTTACGTATTTAAGAAAATCCTAGAAGCATTGAACGATGAATTATCGCGTACGTACGCAAATGTAACATATAAATAAAATAATATTTACATGCTGAAAATCATTGATTTAATTTCAATTTATGTATTCCGTTGAAATGTTAGATGTTTATTTACAGTTTACAGAAGTCATATTTATATATGAAACTAGTTTTTACATATGGGTTTGTTTGCATAATTTTATTTATCTTATTGTATAAAAGGCAAAAGTGATTAACTGATGTATCAACGCACAGGCCAAACCCTTAAGGCTAGCAAATTGAAATTTCACACACGTATTCCTCATATGACGAAGGCATCTACTAAGGAAGGATTTTTCAAAATTCAACCCCCAAAGAGGTGAAATAGGGGATAAAAGTTTGTATGAAACTTTTTATTCCTTCGACATATTTCCATGAAATTTCTTATTTTTCGTAGTTTGATCGCGAGCGAAGCCGCGAGTTCTGCTAGTAATATTATAATATATAAATAGGCAAAGATAAAACAATTTAGTTCCACTTTCTTTCCTGATTGGCAACAGATTGTACCCCGCGGGTACTGATTGTACAGCAGTACCCGCGGCTTCGCTCGCGTTTAAACTTTCAATCGCCACCAAACTTCACAGGATCACTAATGTGAAGATTGCCGGAAAATTTCATCAAAATCGTTGCAGTCGTTTTGGATTCCATAGAGAACATGCATACACACATTAATTTTTATATATATGTATAGATATTCTATGTGTTACTCTGACGTATAAGCTATACCTATTACTGTAAAGTTTCATCAAAAACAGTTCAAGAGTTTTTCAGTGTAAGAGTACCAACATACACAGACATTCAAAATTTTCGCGTTATAATATTAGCAGGATATAATAAAATATAGACAAATATTGTACTAAAATTAAATATAGAGAAAGTAGTATGAAACATCAGATATAGAAAACTAAAATAGATAAAAAAAACTAGTAGATAGATGCAACTAAGTAATTATCTACACTAATATTAAAAAGAGGTAAAATTTGTGAATTTGTGAGTTTGTGAGGTTGTAGGGGGTAATCTCTGGATCTACTGAACCGATTTAGATGAAATTTGGTAAAAAGATAGTTTGAGACCCTGGGAAGGACATAGGATGCTTTTTATCCCGGAAATCATCCCTAAAGGGGGTGAAAATGGAGATGACAGTTTGTATGGGAAATCAAGCTAGGGACGAACCCGAGCGAAGCGAGGGTGCATGCAACAGATCGATAGTTTATTGGGATACACATTTAATCGACATATTATATACACGATATAACATATTTACTTGAACTATATATGTACATATTTACAATGAAATAATGAAATTAAATTCTATTTAATTGGACTTATTATAAGCGCTTTTGACTTGTCAATTTAATTTAAAGAGCGTCAGTGTTGTCTGTCCGTTAGGAAGCTACCACCGACTCGGATAGCAGTTCTGCTGAAAAGAGCCGGCGAGAAACTAATAACTGTAGTAGTAGTACATATAAATAATAATAATGTCCTCCTGACCGTTTCCGGCCACGGCGGCCAATCTCATTGAGACTAGCCAACTGCGCAGGAGATATTACAGTGCACAAGTGTACGCGCAGACACAAGTGCACTCCCTATTCCTGTCACTCTCATACTCCGGTGGGACGACTGCTCGACACGACCGGTAAGAGTTAAGGCGCAGGACCGACGGCTTTACATGCTCTCCGAGGCACGGGGGTGAAACACCGCCAACTTCCCAACTCCGGGCTGTTACTGAGGCTTACTATACAGAAAAACTCAATAACTAAACTTGGCCCGACCCGGGACTCGAACCCAGGACCTCAGGATGTGCAGCTGTACATGCTAGCCACTACACCACCGAGGCAGCATATATACATATATAAGTAGCTAAATATATAAAACTGCATACATTGTTATAGTAACAAATAACGTTGAAATATCATTGTATTATTTTACTATAGCTGTAAGAATAGAACGTTTAAAATAAACAAAGTCGATTATTATTTGTCTGTCTGGCTCGCAAATTTCTATGTATATTTTTATTGTGATAAACTTATTGACTAGCATTTGTCCACGGCTTCGACCATATCAAGGGAAAGTGCAAAAGACTTCATCGTACTAAAATACTCATTTCCATTGATGCACTTTGGAGTAGGTAATAATATAATGATAGAATTATAAGAAAATGGATATCATAAAACCTTTCTCTATGTAAAACCACTTATATTAATCGTGTCTCCTTTTCAAGAAATAGGTAAACAATTTTCGAGAACTTGCGGTTTTGTAAAAGAACATTTAGAGTGTATATGTTATAGTCAAAACTACTTTTGATTGAAGAGGTTGATCAAAAGTAATTTTGACAGCAGGCTTTGGTCAATAGCAGTTTTGACTGGCATATTGGTCAAAACTCTTAAAAAGTTAAGGAGGTAAGTAGGTTGAAGGTTACTCGGAAGAACCCTATCTTTCTTTCTAGGTTAGGTTAGAACAGTGGCCGGCGAGTGCCATAATTTTAAGAGTTTTGACCGATATGCCAGTCAAAACTGCTATTGACCAAAGCCTGCAGTCAAAACTACTTTCAACTGTTTTTGTCAGTCAAAAGTAGTTTTGATCACGAAAGAGTTCTGACTGTAACCTATATATGATCTGTGCTATAACATATACATTTTTATTTTAACTTAAATGGTACATCGACAACCGAAATATTTTTTTTTTTGAAATAATCAAGATTTTTTATTGTAAATTTGACACCAGCTTTTGATATTAAACCTGGTTATTAAAAAATGAATCATTGAAATATTTAATAATTTACAAAGACTAATTAATGTTCGCCCATTGGTCGAAATACGACCATAATAATTATTAAAAGTTGAGAAAACACATGTATGAATAGAATTTGCTTGTCTATATTAAAAACTGCTTCCTTTGTTTATTGTTAAAAAAATCATTTGACAAACAGGAGAAAAAGGTACTAAAATGTTTTATCTTTGCCTACTTATATTCGTATATAGATATCATTTATTATAAACACAAACCTCGGACACGTTAAAATCTAATTGAGAAAGTACTACTTCTTTTCTCCTGGTCCGTTCTGGAGTCCCTGCAGCATTGCCAAGTAGATTGGCGATACATCCAAGTGATGAGATGTCTGTACGAAGCCGCCACCATGTCCGTCCAAGTACAGAATCAGCAAACAAATCCTATACCATTGCATCGAGGAGTGAGACAAGGGGACGTTATTTCCCCGAAATTGTTCACAAATGCAATGGAGGATATGTTCAAGACGCTGAACTGGAAAGGACGTGGCATCAACATCAATGGCGAGTACATCTCGCACTTGCGATTTGCTGACGATATCGTCATAATGGCGGAAACGATGCAGGACCTACAACAGATGTTGAACGACCTAGCTGACTCTTCTGAACGCATCGGTCTACGGATGAACTTGAACAAAACCAAGGTCATGTTCAACGAGCATGTACTACCGGAACCGATTGCAATGCACGGAAACGTACTCGAAGCTGTTCAAAAATATGTTTACCTCGGGCAGACATTGCAGCTGGGTAAAAACAACTTCGAGGGGGAGGTGATCAGAAGAATTCAGTTGGGTTGGGCAGCATTCGGGAAGCTACGTCGAGTCTTTACAGCGTCGATCCCACAGTGCCTAAAGACGAAAGTCTTCAATCAGTGCGTCCTACCCGTTATGACTTACGGAGCCGAAACGTGGACACTGACGGTACGGCTGGTCCACAAGTTCAAAGTCGCTCAGCGAGCTATGGAAAGGGCTATGCTCGGCGTTTCTCTGCGTGATCGCATCAGAAATGAGGTGATCCGGCAGAGAACCAAGGTGATCGACATAGCCCACCGGATTAGCAAGCTGAAGTGGCAGTGGGCTGGCCATATCAGTCGCAGGACCGACCACCGCTGGGGTAAACGAGTCCTGGAGTGGAGACCGCGAACTGGCAAACGGGATAGAGGGCGTCCCCAGGCACGGTGGAGTGACGATATACGCAAGACGGCTGGCAGGAGCTGGATGCGAGAAGCCGAAGATAGAACGAAGTGGCGTGCATTTGGAGAGGCCTATGTCCAGCAGTGGACGGATAAAGGCTGATGATGATGATGATGATGATACTTCCTTTCGAAATCAGTCAAAAAATATGCGCACACGCAACCAGAGGGTAACACTAGTGTAGTCATGTCAAATAGCTATCGATTGTTGTCATACGATACACTGTGTTTAGTTTATGATTTAATTATAGAATATAATTGCGTTTATATCACGCAAAGTTAACTTTTAACCGTTTAAAAATTGTTTCATTTAATTCTAACTGAAAGGCTTCAATATTACAGTTTAATTTGTTTATTTGTCAGTTATAAACGTAATAATTAGAATACGTGGTAAAAACAAAACAAGTATTTAAATATTAGTTATTAATAAGCAAATGGAGTGGCAATGGATGATTCCCGACATTTTTACCATAAATGGGAATGACACACGTGTTTTCCCTCTAAACAGACGCTACCACTGCCCAATACGCTTAGAAGGTAGGTATTTCAATACAATACACCAATACTATAATTTAAAACTAATAAGCGAAGACCTTATTTTAAATTTGGGAAATGCATTTAAGCATACCACCTGCATTCATACAGGTGGTTATGTGAGACTCATCGGTCACTGTGACTCACGTCACAGGATCGCTTAAATACTCAACCACCACGCCCCGACGGCAGGTCTACCAAAGCAGACCACACAACCAAGGGGCTGCTCTCGCGATCCATTCTGCTGTCAGAGATGCACCAGTAACCCGCATGGTACACCACCCACCCACTGTGGCACACCTACCGTTGGGGCGACGTGGTTAAGTGCGTAAGCGATCCTGCGACGCCCCATTAAGACGGGGTAGGTTACGTTGGGTTTTAGACTTAAAAACTAAATTTACTCGACCCGGGACTCAACCCAGGACCTCCGAATCTGCTATTCACTAGACAACTGAAGCAGTTTTTTTCAATTATCGGGTCATCAAATCAATCAATAGTAATATAAGCGAGAGCGTGAGCCATTATGGTAGGAGAGCTGCTGAATTTTAAGGTAGGTTCTTGATGTATTACTTGAATATTTTTTCATCTAGCAGGTAAAAAAAATCTATCAAATTAATCTGACCTTTTGGGATTATTTGTCTTTAAGTACCTATATTACTCTCAAAAAATATCAAACTGCCTCAAGAACATTTTCTTCATTTGTTTAAAAAACCATTTTGCAACAGTCGGGTTAACATTTAGACCCGACTGATTGGTCTGGCTTTTTGATTTTTTAATTCTTTAAATATCTTACTTTTTTTTTAATAAAGAAATTTTCCCTAAAAAAATTCAAGGGCTTGCTGCTGCGTCACCAATACCTCGACTATCTTCTTTAGCGGTCCTTCAAGGACAATTACAAATTTTTCTGTAGTGCCTCAAGAACTTACCCTAAAAAATTCACTAGCTCTCAGACTAGAATCACTGTTAAAATGACATTAGTTTCCTATACGTATAAAAAATAATAGTATACAGTGAGGTGTCTAATGGACTTATAATTTTATTAAAATAAAGTCATTTTACTCTGAATAATGTCAGAAAATGATTATTATTGTTCGAATGTTATTCTTCTTTCGTCAATATTGAGAAGCAGATGGATTTCAAAGATTTTCATTATAAATTTCATTATGATCATAAATATAATTTGAATAGAATAAAAGCAGGTATGTTTATTTTGTTAGTGCAATCTTTACTGATATTGTAAATGTAAAAGAGTCCTTTATTTAGCTAATATAAGGGCTCAGGTAAGATGTTATTCTTCAATCTTTAAATAATATGTTTCGATCCTGCAACTATTGCAGAATGATATTTTCTCTAAACTTCTTAAATAGTACTATTAAATATTAGTATATCTTCTACTGGAGAATGGAGATCCCGATCAATATGGTGGACCCCTCGCTCTTTTTCCAGACGAAATATATTTTTTAAACCATAAAACATATTAACAAACACGATCCGAGAGAGGGGAGGGTGGAGGGGGGGGGGGGGGGCCCCCCCAACGTTATTTTTAGTTAAAAAAAATTAATTGTTTTTAATATCAACCGAAAGTAAACGACTTGTAGAAAATGTCATCATACAATTGGCGGCCTTTTTTGAATCTATATCACCTGACATCTAGGTAAACTGAAGTAGTTAATTGCTTGTATCGGTTCGTATGTTCCAAAACCAACCAAGTATCAAAATATAGATAATTTTATTACAAATTTAATACCACCACACACCACCTACCAAAGTGGGCTACCTCCCTGTGCGTTTCTTGGCTTCGCGCCCAGCTGAACTATCGGACTTTAATGAGCCCCCCCACCACGACAAGGTGAACGCACGTTAGTGGGGTGCAAACCCCCTGGGTCGGTTTGTGGATATTAAAGTTACCGTATCCTCGTTTCAATTCAATTCAATTTTTATTTCATTAGCGTAACCATACTTTGTCACTGTCAAGGTAATATGTGACATACGTCCAAAAATAAGGTACTTTAATAATAATTAGTTATTGTTAGCAGGCATTTATTGAATGGTCTATTTTAAGTAAATTGATATGATGACAAAGAATTTAATGTATGGTCGCTCAATTTTGTACAGATATGGATCTATTATTATACATCTAACATTTATGGGAAAATTTGAACGTGTGTCACGTATATTTATTATTCCTTTATATTTAAATGGCTTGACAGATTAGGATAAGTACACTGATAGACTATGACCAGAAGTAGCACATAGGTTACTGTTAGTTATTTTTGGTAATAATCGCTAATTATATCTATACAGATAAATGAAATTGAAGTGTCTGCTTGTAATGCCATAGTAACAGCTTTTTACTTAATGTATATGAAACTATATACGGTATTTATAAGAAAAAACTGTTTTTAAAATTTTTTGTTTGTCTGTCTGTCTGTTTGTTCCGGTCAAATCTTCAAAACGGCTGGACCGATTCTGACAGAACTTTGGCTGGCAGATAGCTGATGTTATAAGGAATAACTTAGGTCTTTTTTATTTTAGAAAAAGGTTAGGGTTCCGCCCAAAACAAATAAAACATACCGTGTTCACCCGTGTGAAGCGAAGGTAAGTCGTTAGTTATAAATAAAATGTCTACCGAGTAGGTTTTTTTTTTATTTGAGTAAATCTAATGCCCACAGACATACGTCCGTGCCTTTTTTGAGCTATTTGTATGTTTTCTTTTTATTTTTTTTATATACCTCCTATTAAGTCCATACCATGTGAATACGAGTGAATCAATCAAGAGTGAATCATTTTACAACTTTGTTTACTACATATGGCTGTCGACACATGGTGCGTGGTTCTCAACGATGCAATTAAAAGTTTCGATTAGTTAGATAGATACACATTTACAGATAAGACTGCGTATAATAAATTTATATCATATTGCGAGGTTTCCACGAGTTTTATTAGTATCCCATTAATCCATACTAATATTATAAGTGTGAAAGTGAGAATGGATGGATGGATGTATGGATGTCTGTTTGTGACGACAGAACAGCTGAACAACATCATAGGTCCTAGACTCCATCTGTTTTGCTGCAATTTTGGCAGTGCATTTCTGTAATAATGATACCTGATTTTGGATACCTACACTAAGAAAATATTTTTGGAACTTTAAGGGAACAAAAAATGTATTACTCTTAGATATGAAAAAAATAATATTCTTAGCTTTATTTGAAACTAATCATCTATTGTCGCCGCTGCAATATTTTGTTTGTTTTTTGTATAATTATCTATGAGAAATATTATGTAATATTGTGGATGTGTGTAGGTAAAGTTAGTATTAAGAGTCAAAAATACACAAGCTATATCACAAATTCAATGTCTTGTGGTACATAACCCTAGGTAAATGAAAAGACTAGTACTTGTTTGAAAAATATATGAGAATTCCATACTTGTCTATTTATACAGGTGCGGAATCGGCAAAGGTTGACGGCGATGCGGCTCCTGTTTCATCTGATTCTGAACCCGGGATAGAAGAACGAGTCATGCATTGTGTTGTTGGAGGAGCCCACGCTTTTATTCTTAGGGTATGCTTATTAATCATATTTTTGTAATACGAAAGTTTTTGGTCTGTATGGATGTTTGTCATTTCTTTAAAATAATACCCCTTTTTCATTTTATAAAGTGCGCTGAAAATTTAAAATTTATTATTTATGAAAAATAAAATTGTTTTTCATATAAGTGATTTTTTTATAATTCTTTTGGGAAATAAATTCTTTAAATCTTCTTCTTGTTAAGACTGTTTGACGGATTTAAACGGATAGACCATGGTCTGGAGTAACATATAGGCTATAACTGTTAATACAATATTTTTCTAAAGGGCAACGTTACTCGTACTTCAATATAATATGATAAATAAAAGAGGCCCCTAAGGACGCACCCAGACGAAACGAGAATAAGTCGCTAGTATGCTACGAGTATAATTGTATTTTGTTATACACACATATTGTAACTATTTCTTTTCATGTATATGTGGTGATACAAGTTGCCTTAATGATCGCCGACCTTTGAAAGAAGATGGCACTTTAAGAAGAAGAATATGTGGTGTATTTATAGTAAAGAAATTTTATATGTTTATAATAGATATCTGTAGAGAATTATTATATGCTAGCGGCTCACCCTCGCTTCGCTCGGGTTCGTCTCTAGAAAAACAAAAACAAATCTATCCCACGGGAATCGTACATTTTTCCGGAATAGATGTAGTAGTCTATGAACTAATACAGACTATAACCTATCTCTGTGCCAATTTTCATCCAGATCCTTTTAGCCGTTCTGGCGTGATTGAGTGACAAACATCCAAACTATATAATATTTTCTTTATACATCGACAAGAGTTATTGTACATTATGATCACTAAAAAAACTTGAGTACCTTATAAGAATGACAGTTCAAATCAATAAAGTTTTGCATCATAATATTTTTACAACTAGTAAAAATAACAGGAAAGTTAACGTGACAGGCAGACATCGAAAGACAATATTTTTATGCCTATAATAAATGTTTGTCGTATTAAATATGTCACATGCTTTTCTTAATTATATCAAGGCTTAGGCTTGTGGGTTTGTGTAATAATCTATACATATAATAAAATTGTAACTAAGCCGAATCTGTACATTAAGTATTTTTTGGAAAATCTTATTGAAATAGACTTTATTATCGATACAGAAGCCAAATCTATAGTTTTTAGAATTTTTGTCTGTCTGTCTGTCTGTCTGTTACCGCATCACGAGAAAACCACTGGACCGATATTGATGAAATTTGGTATGATGATAGCTGGTTATCCGGGTCAACATATAGGATACTTTTTACCGTGGGAAAATATCTCATCTCTGAGATAACCGTTAAAACGTAACTAGGGACGAACCCGAGCGGAGCGAGGGTGAGTTGCTAGTAAAAAATAAGATTTGACTAACAAAAAAAAGCACTTTAAAAAAATAAAATATGATGATACAATGTTATTTATTTATCTATATATAAATAAGTAGGTAGGTAGGTGAAGACAAAACAGTTCAGCATCTTTTTCTGCTCTGTTTGTCAAACGTTTTTTTTCTTTAGTATCTAGCTAGCTATTGACGAGCTTTGATGTTATGAATAATTTTCTTTTAGAAATAGTACTTTTTTACATCAATAGATAAATTCTGCTCATATACATATAGTTTACTCAAATTTTCAATATGATTATATTCAGGTGCAACCCACCGCCTTCCAAAGCGTTTTTTAGCTTCAAACCTGGCTGGATTGCTGGGCGCTACTAGAATCCCTTATTACATACAACAAAGTGATTAATCGACTAGCCTTACTCCAATAATAGCGGATTTTTACATACTACAAATGTAGTAAACCGTAACGTATAGTAAACTTACTTATGAGTTACCTGAGATAAACGAAATACTGAGCTAAATCCCAATAACGACATAGCTTTACCGACCCGGGACTCGAACCCAGCACCGCTGGCTGCAGCCGTACATGCTAAATAGACCAATGAGGTTACTAGATTCCTAACGTCATAATGTATTTGTTTTTGCGAATATATTTTTGTCTTCTTTCAGATCTCAAGCTTTTTCGGCCTCGCACCTCTTCGCTTTGAATCGCGAGGCAACGGGTTCTCTGTCGGTATATCCAATGCAATGTGCATTTACAGCTACATACTTGTTACAATTCTAGGTAACGTATAATATTTATTCCTTTATACTATAATTAAACATGTTATTACTCATCATAAAGTCGATAGATTTTTATAGTGATAATGATAATAATAAGCGTCATGAGTCATGACTCATGACATAATATGCACTATGATTACACAGTTCTAATGTATCAGGAATAATAGATTAAAATCAATAAGTTATAATAATATGGAAAAGAAGGATGAAATTCATATATAAAACTAAATGAGATACTTATTTATACTTATTACTTTACAAGCCTTTAGATTATTTGTTATCTATATCGTTAATAGAAATCTAAAAAATGTATTGAAAAGGTCTTAGGAGATTCTATCATCTTTATCGCTAACTAGCAGAACCCGCAACTTCGCTCGCAATCAAACTAAGAAAAATACGAAATTTCATGCAAATATGTCCAAGAAATAAAAAGTTTCACACAAACTTTTATCCCCTATTTCACGCCCTTGGGAGTTGAATTATGAAAAATCCCTCCTTAGTGGATGCCTTCGTCATACGAGGAAAATTGAAATTTTCTAGCTTTATGGCCTGTGCGTTGATACATCAGTCAATCACTTTTGCCTTTTATTTAAATATAGATAGATATTAAAAAATATAATGATATAACATTTTTTGATCACGTGACATAACGCTTAAATACATATATCAATTATCATCAACATATAATATAATTTTTAGTTTTGTTTTTTAAGTTTTTTACACTTTGTAGATTTTATCTGTCTATCTGTCTTTATCTCATAAATTCTGAATATAACTTTCTTCAGAGAAGAACAATTGTTTGTTTTAGTGATATGCACAGTTTTCGGTCTAGTGGCTGAAATCAATGCAGGTGTAGACCTGTCAGTACGTATGTCTTCAACAATGTCGCAATTCGTATCAACATGCGATGTTCTTGTAGTCGTTATTACTGCGGGTGCAGGCGTGTACGGGGCTCCTAAGAGAATGAGAAATATGTTGAAATTCATGGAAAGTGTTGCATCGGTAAGGATTTATATTGTTATCTACAATAATATTATAAAGAGGAAGGATTTGTATTTTTGTATGTTTATAACGAATAAACTCAAAAACTACTAGACCGATTTTGATGAAATTTGGTAAGAAGATAGTTTGAGAACCTAAAGGAAGGATATATGATATTTCTATTTCGGAAATCATCCCTTAAGGGGGTAAAAATAAGGATGAAATTTTGTATGGGGAATCAACCTAGGAACGATCCCGAAGCGAAGCAAGAGTGAACCGCTAGTTATTAATACAAAGAGTATTTTACTCGTAACGAAATAACTTGTTGTGTTTGTTCAACTCTAGACACTACCATTATATATGTGAAAGTGTGTGTGTGCGTGCATGTGTGCGCATGCGTGAGCGGGTGAGTGTGCGCGTGTGTGTGCGAATGCGTGTGCGCGTGCGGGCGCGCGTGCGGGAGCGCGTGTGCGTGCGCGAGTGCGTACGAGTGCGTGTGAGCGTGCGTGCGCGTGCGTGCACGTGTGCGTATGCGTGTGTGCGTGCATGTGTGCGTGCGCGCGTGTGTGAACGCGTGTGTGTGTGTGTGTGTTTGTGTGTGTGGGTGTATATTTTAACAGTTTTTACAATTTCCCTGCATTATGTATAACAATATACAATGCAAAAGACACCCAGGGACGAACCTGAGCGAAACGAGTTTAAGTGTCTAGTTATGGACAGACAATAAAGAGAATTTATTACGAGTATTATTTATTTGCATCTCTTTGGATTTCACGGGTACAAAAGTAACAAAACCATGATATGATAGCCCAAAGGGTAATTTCAACGGGACACTGGTCCAATAAGTGGTCTACATAATATAGATCTTAAAAAGTTAAAATTCGTCATCTCGAAGAATACCTGTATGTCATCCATATATACATTTTAATATAATTCTAAAAAAGTATAACTTGGATATATTTATGTATATTAAAAATATATATTTTCAGGTGGATAACAGTATCGGTGCCCATTACTCTCTTGTGACTGAAAGAAAACTGTGTGCTATTCTGTTCGCTATACTGATCTTCTTTTCCGTGCTAATAGCTGATGACTTTTGTTTCTACGCTTTACAAGCAAAGAAAGTTGATAGACAGTGTAAGTATGTTTATATATTAAGTAAAATCACGAATAACGAAACGAGTATATAAAGAATTTTTTACAAAAATAAATAACATACTTGTATACAATAGGTATTATATACTACCTAACCCGAACCAGGCAGTGGTAGCCCAGTGGTAATGCGCTCGCTTGGGAAACCGAGTGAAGCGGGTTCAAATCCCGGGTCTCGTACCTCTGATATTTTCATATGCGAATCTTTTCTAACATGATTACCTTACGTGATTGCCTTACGGTGAAGGAAAACATCGTGAAGAAACTTGCATGTCTGAGAAAACCTAGCAAGTTTTCGAAAAACATGTGAAGTCCGCCAATCCGCACTTGGCCAGCGTGGTGGACTATGGCCTGATTCACCTCATATTGAAGGGAGGACCGTGCCCAGCAGTGGGACGTTAAAAAGGGCCGAATAACCCGATAGATGCTACACGACAAGGCACACAATTTGGGACAGACGTCCAATAGTTCTTTTTTCTTGGGATTTTTGAGGTCAAAAATTCATATACCTTCTATAATAGAAAAGCACGTGCAGTTTTCCGAATGTTACAGTTTTTTTCATAAAAATCTTATACAAAGTAAAACAAACATTTTATAATCAAAATTACTAATTAGTCCAGCTGTTCTTAAATGATGCGCCATACCACGAGATGCCAATGAGAAAATAAATAATTATCATAAATTACCTAATAATATATATTTTAGGGGACGTAGTAACAAATTACATAGGGTTTTATCTTCTATGGTATGTGGTGATGATATTGGAGCTACAGTTCGCCTTCACCGCATTGTCAGTTCGCGCTCGTTTCCAAGCAGTCAACGACGCACTGACACTGACTGCCAGACATGTGTCTGTACCAGGTATTCCATATATTACTAACATTATAAGCATATTTAATAAGATTCCGACAACTGTCTTAGAATTACCTATTCTACAATTTAAAGTTATAAAATTAGAAATATTTTATTAAGTAAAGCTTATTAGGTACTCTGTACAAGAGTTCATGTTAATGGAAATGTGTAGAATTGAGATATATTGCCTTTAATATTAATAAATAAATAAATATGTTAATAAATATGTTGGGACATTAACACACAACACCATCTAGTTCCATGGTAAGCTACGAGGCTTGTATTATGGATACCAGATAGTTGATACACTACACATATATAACGTTAAATACATACCTATTATAAATAAATTGTATACAATGTAACTCAATGATATTTCAAAGGTAACTGTTGAGTTTCTTGCCGGCTCTTCTCAGCAGAACTGCTTTCCAAACCGGTGATAGCTCCCTCACGGACTGACGACAGAATCGTCAATTTAATTTAAAGATCGTCATCTTTAAATTAAATTGACGATTCATAAGTGCTTGTATATATGTATAAGTCTACTTAAATAAAGTTAAATTTCATTTCATTTGAAAATGCTAAAGTTTGTCAGTGTGTTTCTTGCTTTGCCATACTATAACAACTCAACAGATTTGAATGCAAGTCTGGACCCTGTATATTAACATCATAGACTTGATTAATCCTACATTTTTGAGAAATGACATCGATAAATATTTTTTTTTATTTAATTCAAAATTTATAGCACAACATTATCTAATAATAATTGCTAGTCTGTTGGAGTCAAAATGAAAGAAATAGGTACAATATAATTTCAAAACATATCAATTATTTTTTACACAATACGTTTTGAATTAACAAATTATGTAAGGCGTCCAGCTTGAAATGAAGGTCGTTTTGCTGATTCGACAAATGAATGTTTCAAATTTTAAAATTGAAGTCTTTTCGAATATCTCATATCTTTGTATTCGACGTAGGTATTCTAGAAATTGATCTTGAGCTTTATTCACTATTTTTTTGTGAATAATACTTTCTTAGATTTACGCGAATATTTGACATTTTAAATAAAACTATCTTTTTGGATTATTTCGCGGATTTATTTTGATTTTTGGTTCCCGACGTTTCGATTGCTTTACAACAATCATGGTCACGAGGGAGTCTCTCCCGTCCCGAAAAGATAGTTTTATTTAAATAAAAATAAAACTATCTTTTCGGATTTTTTCGCGGATTTATTTTGATTTTTGGTTCCCGACGTTTCGATTGCTTTACAGCAATCATGGTCACGGGAGAGACTCTCTCTCTCTCTCTCTCCCGTGACCATGATTGCTGTAAAGCAATCGAAACGTCGGGAACCAAAAATCAAAATAAATCCGCGAAAAAATCCGAAAAGATAGTTTTATTTAAATGTCAAACATTCGCGTAAATCTAAGAAAGTATTAAGATAGTTTTATTTTTTGTGAATACTTTATCCATTAACTGATGAAGTACTTTATTATTGTAGTTGAGAAAATAAAAGATCCAACACCATTAAACATATTTGCCATACGCGTAGCCGCAGAGTCACGACGATGCGCTACCAATGTCAGTCTTTTAGTGGATAGCATGCCTGGGAAAGAACATGCTGTCATCATACGGAATGCAGGTAATATTAGAGTCCAATAAAAAATCTCCGTAAAATCTAAATAATTTTATTTTTCGTAAAAAACAGACTTTTCAGTCCAAGTTTGTACCTACTATGTTTTTTTTGTGAACTGTTTTATTTTATTAATTAAGTAAGTACTGTTCAAATTTTCACATTTCTGCATCGTTACTAGTAATTTTGTATTTTGAAATTATACCGTATATAATATATTATTAGCATCCAAACAAACATACAGTTATATATCTAATATATTTAAATAAGCAATTCTTGTATATTTATTCATTTTTATACCGGCGATCGCGAAATTTGGTATGTGAGGGTTTTCTTTCGTAATTTTCCACGCAAAATATGTTTGATAATTTCTTACACATAGGCATAAGCATCGTGGTCAAGCGGTCAAGACGCAAGATTGGCTATCACAGTGTCCGGGTCCAAATCACTGTCGAATACAGAGATTTTACTTTTTTTTTCAAGTTTTTATCCAAGTTTTTTTTTAATTTATTTAAAAAATACGATATAACAAAAAAGAGCTCCAAACGAAGCTACTGGGTACTGTTATACATAAAATAAACAAACAAGTGATTCACTTAAATTATTTTATCTAAAATTCTCATAATTTTCAGTTAGTGGAGAACCAAAATTAGTGGTGCCACCATGCGAAGCAATAAGACGTCTTGCGTGTCTTCACGGCGCTCTATGCAACGTTGTGCATCGTATCGACAAAAGCTACGGACTCCCTCTCATAGTGATCCTCATATCCACGCTACTGCACTTGATTGTTACACCGTACTTCCTTATTATGGAGATCAGTAAGTAATATTTTTATTAATAGTAAAATTATAATATTTTCGAGTAACTTCTAAAAATTTTAAGACCCAATGCCCAAAACAGTTCTGTGAGAATTACTCATGGGTTGCTCCTTGTACTTCTCTGACAGCAGAGTGGACCATTGGAACAACCTCATGGCTGTTGTGGTCTGCTTTGGCAGACCTGCCGTCGCGGCGTCATGGTTTAATGCGTAAGCGATCCTGCGACGCCCCATTAGGACGGGGGGGTTTTGTTGGGTTTTAGAGGGTAGTACTGGCTTTTCTAGCCAGTCAGTAGCTAAATTTAGCCATAATCAACCAAATGCCTATCGAACAGATATTTGTATATAGGTTATTGAGATTTGCCGTAAATCTGGACATGTATGTATGTTTTTTATTTACTGGAGGCATAAAAACAATTTTCGTGTGCTAATTAAGTTTGTTCTTGTTTGTCCATTCACACAATCATACTTCTTAGAAAATATCTGACTAGGTATTTATAATAAATGAAAAGCCCCGTTCAATTATTTTTTAATTTTTAGTGTTTAGAAATAGGTTTATTATATATATATATATATTTAATGTCTGGAAGTCGTTTTTTTTTTTGCATTGTCCTTTCAATATTATTCGATGTAAAATAAGATAATAAATATTTAAAGCGCCCTCTAGCGGCGGTATATATAACTATATTGAACTTAAAAAGGTTTCAGTCAATGCCTATGATATTCTTGAAGGTTACATCTCACATTACGTACTAACGCCCTCTAACGGAATTTTCTCCACGACTTATATGGTGCTGTAAATGTACTGAATACCTGTAAGAGGTCGCTAGTTTTTATTGATATAGGATTTTAAAATTGCTCAATTTTTCTATCACTTTTCCTTTACATTTTTCTTAGTAATATTATAAATGTGAAAGTTTAAATGGATGTGTGGATGTTTGTTACTCAATCACGGCAGAACAGCTGAACGGATCTGGATGAAATTTAACGCAAAGATAGGTTAGTCTGGAATAGCACATAGGCTACTTTTTATCCCGGAAAAATGTACGTTTTCCATGAGATAGATTTGTTTTTATTTTCCGCTAGTTAATCATAAAGAAATATATTATCTGTATCTATTCCAATGCGATTAATTTCAAAAGAATTCAAATAAAATTATATCACACAGGGACTTACGTCCAACGATATTTAACGTTGCTAAGTTAAAAAGTAGCCAAACTCTTTATAACACTTTTTGGTACATACTAGTAAATCCATAACTTTATATGTATAAGTGTATAGAACTAGTAGTTTTCTAATACTTTCTCCGATTTATTGAAATATTTGACATTTCAAGTAAAACGATATTTTAAATAAAAAGCAACGCAGGGTAAAATAACTGTTTTCTTGGTAGTAAATCTATGCCAAATGTTAAAAAATAGGTACAATTGTATCTATTTAATAGATGAAATTATATTTAATACTGTATGTGAGTGAGAAAGAGAGATAATAAATAGTGAAAAATAAATAAAATATTACAAAAACAAGAGTTATATCTCAAAACTGGCCTTTATTGAGATATTTATAACATACATATGTTTATTTATTTTTATTTATTTATTTATTTATTTATTTATTTCATGAAATATCAGTACATATTATATAACAAAAACAGATACAAACGATAATAATTGCAGAAGTTAAGAAACTGTGTCGCAATTATTAACGCCCTCCACCAGCAACATTACAAAAAAAATATGTACATAAATTGAAAAACTAATCAAAAATAACATCTATAAAAACAAAAATATAAACAAAAAAAATTGAGCTAAATTAAATGAGTTACAAAAAAATAAATTATCTTAAGTAAACCGGGAAAAGGAATAAATAATACTATTAATGCAAGGCATTACATTAAATTAAATAAGCAAGTAATTGATATGTAGTGAATGGGTCAGTGTGGGTTGTGTGAGTAAGAGTGTATATGTGGTGTGTGTGTGTGTGTGTAAATGTGTTATATTCATAATTTGCATATCGGACTTAAGTAAAGCTACATAATTTCCATCGCTGGTCGCCATTATATCAAGTCTGGGTCAAATCTGCACAATCTCCTCCTCTACGTTTAAAAGACAACATATCTAAGAAATCTTATAGTATAGAATTTATAACACCGGGTTAAAAGAACATGCACACTTTTCTGAATAGAATATAATGTCTTAAATAAAAAGGAATGAATTGAGAATACAGTATATTAAGTCATAACTTTAAAAAGTACAAAGAGCAAAAAAATAACAGACGTGAGAAAATATATTAAAATTGCTAAATATTGTTAAGGTGTTTTATAGAACAGATCTGTTTTATCAAACAGCTTGCTTTCGTAAAAATATGATTGATATTTATATAAGTTTTAACTGTTGGTATAGTTTTCTCAAAGTTGAGATATTTTTCCGCAGTAAAAAGTATCCTTTATATTGACCCAGATAACCAGCTATCATCATACCAAATTTCATCAAAATCTATCTAGTGGTTTTCTCGTGATGCGTTCCCAGACAGACAAGATAGACAAAAAATCTAAAAACTATAGATTCGGCATCTGTATCAATAATAATTACTATTTCAATAAGATTTTTCAAAAAATATTTAAGGTATAGATTCGACTCAGAATTTTATTATATTTATAGATTTCTTTCCTTCGGCTTTATATACTTTGAATTTTTATTAGATAACTAATAATTATGATTTTGCTACAGTTGTGTCAACACATCGAGTTCATTTCTTAGTGCTACAATTTCTATGGTGTGCTACGCATATAATACGAATGTTTGTCGTGGTGGAACCCTGCCATTATACTATTACTGAGGTAAGTTATACACTCTTTCTTCTGACATATTCTATACTAAAGTACAGCTAATATATATATATATATATATATATATATATATATATATATATATATATATATATATAAATAACATAAAACCATATGAGTATTGGATGTCATTCTACAATCATTAGAGCTTAAACAAATTAAAAATTTAAAAATAAAGTTAAAAATATATTACTGAGTAAAGCATATTACTCTGTTCAAGAATTTTGGAAATGTGCAGATTTGAGATATATTGACTCATATGCAGACTAACTATAATGTTATGTTACAAAAAAAGAGCAAATGTTAAGTTCATCGCCGGCTCTTCTCAGCAGAACTGCTTTCTGAGCCGGTGGTAGCTTTTTCGTTTCACCACTTTCAGTCACATCCTTTGATTGACTACACTGACGCTCTTTAAATTAAATTTACAACTCAAAAGTACATGTATTCCATTTCAATAGAAATTTTAAAATTAAAAATTGTATCAAAATGACTTTATTCGTTTTCATTAGTAATCGCAATGACTTCATTTCCATATTCTAGTATTCTTCATTTTAATGTCTTACATTTTGAAATCGGTATAGAAACTAATCGGTATCTGTATTTAAATCAGTAAGATATGTATGTATTTAGCCCTTTTTAACGTCCCACTGCTGGGCACGGGCCTCCCTTCAATACGAGGGGGATCAGGTCATAGTCCACCACGCTGATCAAGTGCGGGTTGGTGGACTTCACATGTCTTTCGAAAACTTTCTAGGTTTTCTCAGACATGCAGGTTTCCTCACAATATTTTCCTTCGCCCTAAGGCAAGTGTTAATCATGTTAGAAATGATTCACACATGAAAATATCAGAGGTGCGAGACCCGGGATTTGATCCCGCTTCACTGGGTTTCCCAAGCGAGCGCGTTACCAGTGGCCTACCACTGCCTTATCAGTAAGATATACGTGAACTCATTTCTTTTATCGATATTGTCATATTATTTTCCCATTTTAAGGGTAAACGCACAGAGGAACTGGTGTGCCGACTGATGACCTCCACACCTTCAACTGGCATGCTTCCCTCCCGCCTGGAACTGTTCTCACGACAACTGATGCTGCAATCAATTAGCTATTCACCTATGGGAATGTGTACTTTGGACCGACCATTGATAGCTTCGGTAATTATATCTATAAAAAATTATCTATTTTAAATTTCATTGAATCGTTTATGCCGAAAAGTAACAAGGACATTGCACATACATTTACACATAAATCGTATTTAAAATATTATTTTTAAACGATAAAGGCTGATTTTTGAGTAGATGCTAGTAGTATTCAGCCCTTTTTAATGTCCCATTTCTGGGCACGGCCCTACTTTCAATAGGAGGAAGATCAGGCCATAGTCCAACAAGCTGGCCAAGTGCGTTTGGGCGGACTTCAATCTTTACATGTCTTTCGAAAACTTGCTAGGTTCTCTCAGACAGACAGAGTCATGTAATGATTCACATATGAAAATATGAGAGGTGCGAGACCCGGGATTTGAATCCGCTTCACTCAGTTTCGTTAGTCACGAAATGAAGTTTTATATTTTCTGGAAAAAAATCAACTAAAATAAGCAATGATTTTAGTATGTCCCAGTTTAGGTCAATGTGTATGATACTCGAAAACAGAAGAAATTTCCATAAGTTAAGGATCTTAAATTTTTCGTACTAAGCAAGCTCTTTACAAAGTGTAATAATAATAATAATTTTATTGAAATACTTTTACAAAGTTATATAATAATTTACAAAATAAATGACCAAGGAAACAATATAGTTTGCAACCTACCTGAACTAGGTTAACAACCTGTGTTTCAGGTTATGGTTTTACCATGCATTTCTTACTGTGACAAAGGTTTAGAACAGAGCAAACTGAGAGCAAGTGTGGAGTGTTTTAGAGTATATAAAACTAAATTAAAACTACTAAAATTCATAATTTAGTAATTAGTACTACCACAGATAATATAATACTATACTTGTAACGAATATGCATTTATTTTTCAGGTTTTAGGAGCAGTGACTACATATCTAGTAATATTAATACAATTTCAAAGATATGATGCGTAAATTACAGACATAAGTGAAATCTATCCTATTTTACTTTTAAGAGATTTCTAAGTCATATTGTAATAAATATATCATGTATTTTTAATATTTTTGTTAGGTATTAAATTATCAAAAATGATGATGTAGTGGTTGTTTATTGCCTCCGTGGCTAGCATGTACGGCTGTACATCTGGAGGTCCTAGGTTCGAAACCCGGGGCGGGCCAAGTTTAGTTATTGAGTCTTTCTATTAAGGAAGGCACAGTAATAGCTCGGAGTTGGGAAGTTGGCGGTGTTTCACCCCCGTACCTCGGAGAGCACGTAAAGCTGTCGGTTCTGCGCCTTAACTCTCACCGGTCGTGTTTCGTGTCATCCCACCGGAGTATGAGAGTGACAGGAATAGAGAATGCATTTGTGTCTGTGCGTAACTTGTGTACTATAATATATCTTGCGCAGATGGCTAGCCTCAAGGAGATTGACCGCCGTAGCCGAAATCTATCGAGAGGACATTATTATTATTATTATTTATTAATACACATTGCATTATAATTGTTGTAAATCTTGTAATTAATTTTTACTTAAATTATGTACAGGATTTACAAATAACTTTGAAAACATTCTTTTTTAGACGTTTTTCTTGATCTATATGTGAGCAAACTTTAATATCTATGGGCTTATCAATGAAGAAAATCAATTCAGATTTTATATTATATAGAACCATCTATTATCATTTATTTGTACTAATTTCCTTTATTTGAGACACCGTTATGATCTAATTTTTGAGCATAATATGTTAGCGCATTAAGTAAATATATAATTACTTAGGAAAATTGAATAAGAAATACAGTATCATTTTATATAAACTATTGTTTTATTTATATGTTTTGGCTGGACCGATAATGACGGAACTTTGATTGGCAGATAGCTGATGTTATAAGGAGTAACTTAGGATACTTTTATTTTAGAAATAAATTAGGGTTTCGCTCAAAAAAATTAAAACTTACCTAGGCACGCACAAGCGAAGCGATAAATATATTTCCTAACATATGTATCTCCTAATTTTTTAACTATATTTTGTCATATACATATGTATATTACATAATATATTTATCATGATGCACAGTCAAAAATCTAAAAGAGCAGGTCGAAATCTATAATCAGTTTTTATATTTTAACGATAGCAATTTTTATCATCAACATTTTCCAGGTAGAACTACCAAATTGCTCAACGAATACTGATAATATTGATAATCTATATATTAATACGCGAAGAGAAAACTTTGTAAACCTTTTTGAGCATATTGCATGTACGGAGGAGTATAAGCTTTGGCATAGTTAAAGTTTATATAGAGAAGGACTGCAAAAAGCCAAAATTAATTGACTTTCTTTTACCCGCGACTCTGCTCGCGTATTTTATTTATATATAATTACTTCACTGCTAAAAGATGTAGTATGACGTTACTTTTATCAATATTATACGAGTACTTACATAATATATAGGTGAAAAGTTTATTTGTCTATACATACAAATCTCTAAATCTATGGGCCCGTTTGAAAATTCTTTTGGGTTTTATAGATTATCTATATAACTTTGAAAAAAGAGAATATCTATGGTATATATATAATATGGTATATATATATATATATATATATATATATATATATATATATATATATATATACATATATATATATATATATATACCACATTGATAACTCAAGAACGGCTGGACGAATATTTATAATATTTAATTTTTTGGATTTCTCTTAGTCCGGAATAGGATAATAAGTATGAAAACATCAGAAAAAAAAATGTATATGGCTAACGCTGGCAAATAACTATTTTAAATATCTATGTAAAACGTACCTAGTAGTTACGTACGTAGCTAGAAGAATATAAAAAATCCTGGGATAAGACGTAAGCTTCTTTTGAACGCTGCCTCGCTTAACGCCAGCGAAGCTGAAATGAAAACATTTACAAACCGTATTAACCGCTGTAGAGATTATCGTTTTTAAAAAAACAAAAAAACTCTCTAGCTTTAAATGAAAAATTATGATAAGCATGTTATACATGAGAGAATTGAAATTTAGATAAAAAAAGTGCGTGTGTGTGCAATTTACACATGGTAGAAGTGAAAGAAAAGTTACCGACGAGAGAATGAGATGAATATAGAGTATCAGGAGTAGGATAATTATAAGGTTTATTTTTTATAATATTTTCACAACTTTTAAAAGTTATTTTAACATTTTATTTGACATAAATATACATTACATATTATTTAGTAATTAAATTTAATGTAATTCTATCTCAAATAACAACGGTTACCATGGCAACATGGCAATGTACTCTATCTCATTCTCTCGCCGGCTTAATATCTAATATATTTATGTGTTTGTCTCTTTTTAGTGTTGCATTTCCGTTTCATTGAGTTTCAAAACACGACAATTCTCAAGAAGTTCTTCAAAAATGAGTATCAGATCCTTCTATTATGAAAGTATCCACAATATATGATACAAGTATCAACATTTCTAAAGTTATAGCCATGTCCAGTCGGCACAAATGAAAATCTAATAACAAAGTTTCTACCCAAGTTATAATATATGACCGCAGGCGTGAATTCACATTATGCGAAAATTTTATTTATTCATGCGAAACTTCGATATGTAAATATGCATTTTGGCACATCACCGCTAGTTTGGCGCTGAAAATTTAACTAGTGCTATATATTTGTATCAATTTTTCCTAGCAAAATAGAAAAATTTACTGAGTCACTCAATTTTTGGCTTCCGAGTGAGAAAGTGGTTTTATTTGTTGGTAATCTATGAAATTCAATAGTAGGTATTCTTCAGTCAGTTAGTATATTGTGGTTATATGCATGCTACAGGTAGTATTTTAGACAGTCTTCGGCCGAACTAATTTAGTAAGACTAATTGTTACATAACACCAGATTAAGGAGTATCTTTGTATCCCTTTTTAATATTACGAATTAAATAAATCAATAAATAAATAAAATAAATAGCTACTAAACAAAAAAAAAACATCAGCTGATAAACAGAAAGTATAAGCTCGATGAAAGTATGAACTCGATAGCACTGTGTGCTACGATGATGGTTGTAAGATTATTCTTTAAAAGATTAGAGTTTAGGGAGTTGGACTCCTTCCAGAAAGACTATTGTATTAAGACTGATATGTAGAAGTGGAAGAAGAGTAAGGCCTTCGCCCTGCAATGAGACACAACAGGCTTATGATAATAATGATTCTTTAATAAAAAATAAATATATTATAAAAATAAAAAAAATCCGACTGCATAAAAGCAACTAAAAAGATGAAAACAAGTTCACGATGGAATATAGTATTATTCAGTCGGAGACATACACTTTTCATCCTTGCCGCGAGATGTACACACTCCTATGTATGTCTCCGACTGCATAATGCTATATTCCATCGTGAACTTGTTTTCATCTTTTTAGTTAGGTTTCATGCAGTCGGGTTTTTTTATTTTTATAATATGTTTAATTATTTACAGCTTTTTAAGTATTTTTGAGTAGGAAAATCAGCGAGAATGGTTGTTAACCAACTTTAAATCATTATAATATATAATAAAGTGTTATTTAAAATGAATAATGATGAAAGAAACTTAAAAATTATTTTTAAATACCTATTCAACGATACCCCACTTGATATAGTCCGTCGATTTTTACTTTTTTCTTTTTTACATTATGGAATCTGGCAGCCCCCATTTTTTTATATCACCTATCTAAAAACACTTGGACTAATGAGACGAATCTAACGATACCTTAATTAAAGAAATCCTTCGAGCGGTTTGGAAGATATGAGGGGATAAAGAGTATTACAAACAAACAAACAAACAAACAAACATACAAATATAAGCGCGAAAAACATAACCCTTTCCTTGCAGTCGTGTAAAAATATAACAAAATTTGAAGAATAAAGAAAATTTCTCCCATTCAAAACTAAATTGAAGTTAAAGGAGTCTGCCCACTACACCGTCTCATACCATGACCGTGCTATGAACGTATCAGGCACGGAAACGAGCATGGCACGGACTACTATGCCCACTACAACGTATCAACAACGTATCATACCCGTACATAACGGTTTTAGTGTTGTGTATGCTCACCATTGCGCCGCCTACGCGCACCGGTCCCGTAACGTCGCGTGCCAGGCACGCAGCGTACCGTCACCGGTAAAATATTCTCGATGACAATTGTTAACGTTCCGTGCACGGCACGCGACGGTGCCGGTCGGTGACGGAACGGTCTAGTGGGCAGAGTCTCATACATTTCAATACAAAGAATATTTTTTTGCCTGACACGCTCCTAGCACGGTCATGGTATGAGACGGGGTAGTGGGCAGACTCCTTAACACGGATTTCTTTTGTACTATTTACTACTATCCAAACTTTATTCGTGGACTATTTGAACAAATGTAAATGCAGTTCAGACTATCAGGACGAAGTGGTGTATAAATTAGCGAGGATACTAACTGCCGGTCTTCGCAACTTGAACAGCTTTGCTTCGATGTAAGTTTAATTTGCATCACACACTGCTATTGAAAACTATTTAAATTTAATAATATTAATAACTATTTAAAATCTTTCTTTATTTTTGTACTAGATATGTATTAAAAATGTTTTTTCTACTCTTAGTTAACAACGACAATAATTATCGATATAAGGATATTTTTCGTCAATTATAATATTTATATCTATTTGGTACAAATTAATAATTTGAATTTGAATTTGGTAAACCTTTATAACCTCACTTCATATTATGAGATATTTTTATTGAAATGAAAGCACGAAATATCCACAACAAACATCAACACCAACTTCTCTCAAAAGTGACGATTTACAAGATGGCGGTGTTCGAAGCGGCGAAGTTCTGATTTCGACCACGTGCCAAATGATCCTTTTAGCACTGTAGTTCCCTCTCTCTCATAGGAGGAACGGCAAGACGTCTCGACGTGACAGAAATTACGTGAGCCTTAATTCTTAATCGGGTATTGACTGCTTTACGAGACGAGGTGGATGTGAGGATTAATTTTCCGCTTTTAAAAGTTACTGAGATTAGATTCGAACCTAGAACCTCTTGATCTACAGCTATATAATATATATCCTTAAAGCTTACCATTAACCAACCATCTATTCTATTGAACAGTAAGTAGTGCAGCTATTTGCGGTAGTATTTCAAGATGCAATAGACTAAGGTAGTTCGACTTCCTACAAGTTAAAATGTCTCTATACCAAGGATTATGTGTATGGGGACGAGATTTATGACTTAAGGTCTTTTGAATTTCTTATCTAAAGGATATTTACATATTTACACACGAATATGTTAACATTTCAAAACGAATTTATAAAAATGTTTAGTTAAAAATTCATTTTGTTTTACGAAAATAAATAATTCTTATGTCAATACAAAAGATCTCTTCGCGCATTAAGAAAGCAGTGCCTATCATATTACTTCATTGTGTCATAAAGCTCGCCTTTGTGTTATTTCAATTCATTCAAATTTTTTCGCATTAGCAAAATAATTTTTTGCTAATGATTTTTAAGCGGATATGATACGAATTTTTGCCATTATTATACAAAGTATCTGGGCGACAAAGCTTTGCTCGGAGTTTTTGGTCAACAGTGCAATTTTCTTTTTAATTTGGCTTAAAAAAAACTAAAGTAAAAACTTTGTATTTGACCGGGATTCGAACCCGGATACAATTAGAATAATTTATCATTTCTGTGATATAAAGCCGAAACAACGAGTTAAGTTACTAACTTAGTAAATCAACGGATGCGACATAAATGTTTCCATAATTGAGAAGTCACTCAGAATTCTGATATGCCTAGTTTAAACTAGGCTTCAAGTTACGAGCAGTAAGTTAGCTTGTTAAAATGATTCGGCAAATTGGCTGGCATTTAGTTGTTATTACGTTGAATTATCCATGAAAAGTACTAAAACTGATAAAATTTTCTTAATTAAATACACGTGTTGTAAAACTATACGGGATCTTTCTTAAGCACTGCTTACTGCACTGAAGGTCGTAGGTTCGATATTTGTACGAGATAAAAAATCACACATACGCTATCCTATTATTGCTAGAGAGAATAGTGTGCTGACTTCCACACTTAATAACGCCGTCGCTGAGAAAACTAAGTGACCCAGGTCTCGCACCTCTATGATTTTTAATGTGCGAATTATATTCAACACGTTCATCTCTCATCATCAAACATCATAAGGAAATCTACATATCTGAGAGAACCTATATTGTTCTTAAAAGACATGTGAAGTTCACCAACTCGCATTTGACCCGTAGTGGATTTATTCTCCTTGCATTGAACGAGAAACCCGTGCATGATAGAGGAACTTGAAAACTGCTGAATTATTATTTCAATGACAAGGCGTTTTAATATTTAGTACCTGGGCGACTGACCTTGGCTCGGGGATCTTTTTTTTTATATCATATTTTTTAGTTAAAAAAAAACTAAAAACTTGAAATACAAGAAAAAAAAACAAAAGTAAAAACTTTGTATCCGACCAGGATTCGAACCGCATAAAAACTCGAAAACACGCGTTCTAGATCGATTTTTTGCCCCTGAAAACCACATACCAAATTTCAGCGAAATCGTTAGAGCCGTTTCCGAGATCGCCGGTGTAAATAAATAAATAAATATCCAAGAATTACTCGTTTTAATATATGTATTAGATTTTATGCAAGTGTCAGCTATTTATATTTAAAACGTTCGCTCTTTTTCAAAAAACACGACCCTTCCTTTAGGACCTTTTAAAGAACTACAAAGCTCCCCGATGAGTGGTATCACTATAGCTGATCGTATACATTGACGTTCGTGTTATAAATCGCGTGAGAACACCATATCGTAAAACCTTCATGCAAAACCGATACTCTAGGGATTACGTACAAGTTATATCGGTAAAAATGTGTTTTAAATTATTTTATTTTAGTCTTGCAAATCCTATAAATATTATAAATGCGAAAGCTTGGACGAATGGATGTTTGTTAGTCAATGACGCCAGAACTAAAATTTTGAGACATGTATTGACTCATGCCACCTGTACAGGTGATTATGTGGAGACTCGCTAGTTAGAAAAGCCACCCCTTCTCACAAAAAAATAACGAAATCTTCCCCGACTCTTAAATTAAGCACGACACCGAGAAACATTTCAGTTAAGCTGACCTTGAGATTTAGGGTAAATTTTTAATGATGTTGTTTTTCTTCCCATCCATCCATATCTATGGGATTGCTCCAACGGTATACTCTTATACAAGAAGTACCGGTACGAATCTTGATGCCTCAGTAGGCAAGCCGCCTCCAGTGGCTTTTTATCGATGAAGTTCTTCTCATCAGAAGCCGAAAGACACCTCTCAAGTGTGTCTATTGGCTTTGCGCCCAGCTGGATTGCCAGATGCTACTAAGCCCCAATTGCAAGGAGTTGGTTAATACATACGATTTAGGAGTAGCGTACTTATTCTATTTGTGACATATTATGGTGGATTACTCACGGACATTTAAATAAATTAAAAAACGCAAAATATTATATATCATATTGTATATCAAAAGTACTTGTAAAAGTCTTTTTAAATAAAATATATTTTGATTTAATTTATTACAACCATGAAATACTACAATAATGGCTTCACATATATATAACTGTATATATAATATTCATGTATACAATTTTGTACAAATTTAATTTTACGTAACATAACGTAATTAACGTTTATATTATAACATGACATCAATTAGGTACTTAAAATTTTCCCTTTAAAGAAAGTTAATTAGAATAACACCTGTTAAAAACATTATCCAAATATATTAAAATAGACTCTGGTAAAAGCTGCCGTTTTATAATATGACGTTGATTGATATTTTAACCGACTCAAAAAAGGAGAGTACATTATGTGATAAATTCACCTATTTTAAACCGATTTTAGTACATATTTTTAATAAATAGGCTATAAGTTGAAAATACCATATAAAAGGAAAAAAAATCACTTGCAAGAGTGGAATAATTACTTGTAATGCGGCTTGGAATTTTTATACTTTTCAGTTAAAGAGCCATTATCTCAATACAAAATAAATTTAATTTCATCAAAATGTCTCGAAGTACTTTAAATGTCATTACGGTTCAATGGGCTTGTAATATTTTAGTCATTGCAGTCAACAAATGCGATACTGTTGGAAAATGAAATGGAAAAATTGAATATTGCCCATTAAATTTTGAATATTTTTTACTATCATACGACCTATCTAAAGTAATGGCGAAGGCAGTGGTAGCCCAGTAGTAACACGCTCGTTTGGGAAACTGATTGAAGCGTGTTCAAATCCAGGATTCTGATATTTTCTTGTGCGAATCATTTCTAACATGATTACTACTTGTCTTACGATGAAAGAAAACGCCGTGAGGAATCTTGCATATTTGAAAGAACCTAGCAAGTTTTCGAAAGATCTGTTTTTGAAAGATTGTTAAGTCTGTCAACCCGCACTTGGCCAGCGTGGTGGACTATGGACTGATCCCCGCGTATTGAAAGGAGGCACGCACCCAGCAGTGGGACATTAAAAATGGCTGGATACAATCTATCTAAGACGTTTTCTACTTGTTTCTTTTCAATTCGAACAATTGTGTCATTGGTTTAGCGGCTATGTTATACTGCCGTAGATCCGGAGTAATCTCCTATGCACTCTGCTATTCTTGTCTTTCTACCTCGATAGTCTAGTGGTTAGCATGTTCGGTTGTAGATCCGGAAGTCCTGGGTTCGAGCCCCATGTTGGGCCAAGTTTAATTACTGAATTTTTCTGTTAAGATATTCTCAGTAGTAGCCCGGAGTTAGAAAGTTTGCGGTGTTGCACGCCCGTGTCGGAGAGCACGTAAAGCCGTCAGTTCTGCGTCTTAACTCTCACCGATCGTGTTGAAGTATCGTCCAATTGGACTTTGAGAGGAATATTGAGTGCAATTATGTCTGCGTGTACACTTGTGCATTATAATATCTCCTGTGCATCTGGCTAGTCTCAGTGAGAATTGCCGCCATGACCGAAATCGATCAAGAGAACATTATTATTATTTATTTCACTCAAGCACTAACAATAACTCGCGTCTATAAAATATTGAAGAAATTAAATAGAAATAGCCGTATCGATAAAACACCCATCCCTATTTTTAAACTCTTTACGTTCGTATTTGCGAAATGGCTATGTTACCGCCCCATATATCATACATGGAATACATTAGTAGGACAAAGTAATAAATATACCTTATATGTACATTAGAAAATACACGCGGTGCATTATCATTATGTTATTAATAATCTATACATCTATATATATATATATATATATATATATATATATATATATATATATATATATATGTGAACGTCCGTTTGTGCAAAACTGCAAATATCTGAAAGTTTCTCATTCATTCATTATATATGTACATAGAGAAAGTTTTATGCTATCAATAAAGCTATATCTGGCCACTCATCACTTCAATTTCTACACCATGGAAGCGAAACCCATAAGACTTGTTACACGTGAATATTTGATTGGAGAGATAATTTCACAATACTCATTTATGCGAACCAAGCCACATAAAAGGTAGCAATTTTATTATATGCGCTAAAAAACGTTATATATATATATATATATATATATATATAAAAGGTTCAAGATTTCATTCTACGCTTTCTTAAATAAAACGTGGGTACGCCTATCTCTGAAACTATTCGCTTGACTTGTAAACTCTTTTTGCGTTTAATCACCTATTCATTGAGGCAGTTAATAGACTATCTAACATTACGTTACGATCCTTAGGAGCTTACTATTCTCAACCCTTAGTAGTATATTTAATCTTGATACGTTTTACATCTTAAAATACTACAAAAGAAGATTTCGTCTAAAGACGAAGCTCGGATATCCTTTAACATATAAATAATATGTTGGAACATTAATAAAGAACACTACCTAGTTCCATGGTAAGCTACGAAGCTTGTGTTATAAATACCAGATAGTTGATACACTACACATATATAACTTTAAATACATACATTTTATAAATATGAACACCCATGACTGGAGTACAAACATTCGTGGTCATCATACAAATTAAGGCCCCCAGCGGGAGTCGAACCCGCGACCGCTGGCACAGAAAGTAGGGTCACTGCAAATTGAGCCAAACGTGTCGTCATATATATATATATATATATATATATATATATATATATATATATATATATATATATTCTACGAGTAAAAAGTAAAGAAAAAATAAAACAAAAATACAGACAAAAAAATACAAACAGACAAAAGCTATTATAATAGCTTAATATTAATAACCTTTGATATTTAGTTGTTTTAGAAACTATCAACAAATAAAAAAAGGCCTTCATTATATCTATTTAGTGTAGTTATAGTATGAATTAACACCGTAAGGGCTCTTGTAAGAGCGGAAAACCCTATGTTTTAATTCCTCTTAGACAGACGTCTGTAAGCAGGGATTTTCTTCTTCAAGTAAAACTTTGTAGTCACACAAAGACAAAAAGTTATATACAATATGATTTAACATATTTTTATATACAAGCAAATCACGAGATTTTGTCCACGTTAAATTAAAGAGAGAGTCAAGAAGTTATGCTATATATTATGTATGTACATATATGCCATGTCATGCCTAGCTCAAACATCAAAAATCAAACAGTAGCCCTCCCATTTCAAGAAATTTTAATACAAAACCTTGTTTTCCCATGAGAAGTCATTACCGTGTATCTATAGGTACATATAATAAAATTCTAACTGAGTCTAATCTGTATATTAAATATTTTTTGGAAAATCTTATTGAAATAGTCATTATTATCGATACAGAGGCCGAATCTATAGTTTTTGGAATTTTTGGCTGTCTGTCTGTCTGTGACCGTATCACGAGAAAACCACTGAACAGATTTTGATGAAATTTGATATGATGATAGCTGGTTATCCAGATCAACATAGAGAATATTTTTTTCTGCGGGGAAAATATCTCATTTCTGAGAAATCTATACTAAACGTTAAAACGTAACACTAGTTGTTACTATACATCTAAATGTTTATAGTTTTATTGTGTTTAATTTCTATCCTTTTTGCCGTGTAAAGCTTTATTGCTAATTTCAATTGTAAAAAAGTAACGAAACGTAATATTTTGGCAACTGTAATATAATTACTAAGGAAGTGTACGAGTAATATGGCTTTATTACAATATAATATTTCAGAGAGGTTGCAAAAATGCCATATATATATATATATATATATATATATATATATATATATATATATATATATATATTAACTCTATGGGGCAGACACATGTTTAATTTTTAAATTTTTATTATGAGACTATTTTGTACAGATAATATTTTTATAACCCATCCAAAAAACGGAGATCGGAATGTGTTTTTTTTTTTGTGTATATTATGAAATATCATCGCTTATTCTGAACTGATTTCCATTATTCTTTTTTTTTAAATGATTTTAATTCAAGGGTAGTCTTATCTTAAAAAATCATTTCAACTTAAACTATCTTTTCGGGTTAAATCACCATATTTGCTGTGAAACATTCGAAACGTTAGAATAAAAATATAACCAAAAAGTCAAATATTCGCTTGAATCTAAGAAAGTATTACTCATTAATTATTTACTTCCGTGGAAAAGTGTAACGTGAAAAGGTGAACGAGAGTGAAAAACCTGACTAAATTATATCAGCTGATTAGTATAAAATTAAGCAAACAAAGTCGAGAGCTAAGCCATTATACATTTACACCTACAAAAGAATCCCAAGACATCACAATTCATATTTCTATATCACAAAGGAATCTACTCTCTATGTCACAAATAATAAAGTTTCAATTAAACTGACCATTATTTAATTGTTTAAACGTTAAAGGACACAGAAGGTCAAAACGTTAAGATTATAAGAATATATGAATAACCGATGAATGCAGTCGGCGTCGGGTTCAGAATTGCAGTGGGGTAGTAACAGCCCTCTGAAAATTTATGTCCCCTTCAGTTACCGCGCGGATGCCGCACTGTACGGACGTCCCGGTCAAGTGTGATCTGTGCTATAAATAGGTAAGTTATTCAAAAAAATATTTGCATCCTAACATAATTTTGTTTTAAATCAAGTTCTGTACTCATATGCAGTGTTTTAAAATATTTTTTTAACATTTTTAATTGAGCTTTCATTCATGTCTGCATTTCATTTTAAATGCTTTAACAAGTTTGTGGTGGGGATTGACCACTGTATAATCTAAGTACAATTTGTTTTATATGTGGGAAAATTAAAACTTCTGGAACGTTTTCGTTTCAAAGAGGTTTTAGGTTCTTGTTCAAATATAAGTTTAAAATACGTTTTTAGGTATTAAGATTATTTATTCAAATGTCGGTGCCATTATTGTTTTATGAGAAAAGTTAACCGCTTGATCACCAGTCTGTGGGGATGCCTTATTAAAAAAGTTTAAAGGACATATAAAGTACTAGCGACTCACCCTCGTTCCGCTCGGGTTGGTCCCTTGGTACGTTTTAACGGTTAGTATAGATTTTTCAGAAATGAGATATTTTCCCGTATTAAAAAATATCCTAAATATTAATCCGGATAACCAGTTAAATCTAAAGGTGATGCATTCCAGATGAAAAAGAGTATTAGATGACGTACAAGAACATAAAAATTTATATAGTGATGCTGTATTTTTTAATAATGCTTTGTATTATTTCTGATATTTCTGGATAAATTATATTAACAATTAAACAAATTAAACAAATCTGTCCCTCGGGAATCGTATATTTTTTCGGGATAAAAAATAGCTTATATGTTATTTCAGACTATAATCTATCTCTGTGCCACATTTCATCCAGATCCGTGCAGCCGTTCTGGCGTGAAAGAGGAACAAACATCCATACTCACAAACTTTCACATTTATAATATTTAATATACAGATATTTGTCCAATGATTAAAATTTGACCACAATAATTGTTGAAAATTTATAAATAAAAATTTTGTCTTTATCAATAAAAAAATGTTTTCAAATATTTTTTACTGGCGACTCACGCCCGCTTCGCTTCGGGTTCGTCCCTAGACAAAAACAAATCTATCCCACAGGAACAGCACATTTTCTGGGATGATATATAGTTTATAGCCTTCCTCAGTCAACGGACTATCTAATGCAAAAAGATTTTTTAAAATCGGACCAGTAGTTCCTGAGATTAGCGCGTTCAACCAAACAAACAAACAAACTCTTCAGCTTTATAATATTAAGTATAGATTGATAACTAAAGCTCGTTAATGGCTTCAATGGTAAAAAAAAAAATCGCATGATAATCAGAAAATAAACTGTTTTATCTGTGTCTATTTATATAAAGAGATATAATTCAAACGAGAGGTCATTCACTCCTAGATTAAACATGAAATCTTGAAATCAGTTTGTAGTGGCCCTACTTGCTGTGCCAGCGGTCGCGGGTTCGAGTCCCGCTGGAGGCATTCATTTGTGTAATAAGCACGTATATGTATGTATTTAAAGTTATATACGTGTAGTGTATCAACTATCTGGTATCCATAACACAAGCCTCACAGCTTACCATGGAATTACATGGTGCTGTGTGTTAATGTCCTAACAAATTTATTTATTTACTTAACCTATACTGCTGAATCATAGTATTTTGTTACTTAGAAAGCATTTTGCGTAATATAGTATTGCATATATGAAAATCTTATGTTTTTATTGCTAGAGATATAAAGGTGACTTACTATGTATTACCGAGAGAGTTACGAGAAATGATTACCATTTATAAAAAAGATTGAATATCCATGAAAGATGGTAATAACCAGGTGTTTTTTTTTAAATTCGCCCGTTTTAATTTTACAAAGTTGTGAATATAAATTCCAAAGAAAGTTTAAAGCACAAATTACTCTGTTGAATCGGAACTTTCAGACTAGATCGTGAACAGTTTCTTTGATGTCTTATTTAATTTTAACATAATTAAAATTTCAACTTTTATTCGCCAAAGCAGAATTTACTTATTAAAATATAAAGAAATTTGGGTAGAAAAGATATTTTAAGACTCGATACACATAAAGACATTGTAAGTTTAAAATCATTTTTTATATACATATATACTGTTCCATTGCATCATTATTTCAAAAAAGAAATCGATCTGTTATCCATACTAATATTATAAATGCGAAAGTAATTCTGTCTGTCTGCTAGTTTGTCTCTCTGTTATCTTTTTAAGCTTAAATCGCTGAATTGATTTAGATGAAATTTAGTATGGGTGTAGTTTGAGATTCTGGAAAGGATAGATGATAGTTTTTATCCCGGAAATCATTCCTTAAGAGGGTGAAAAGGGGGGTGGAAGTTTTTATTGGGAATCAATCATTTCTCAAGTAAGGGATATAAAACTCATCATACCTACATATGTATGTATTAGATACTTAACGTCAAAACGTACCTAGCGAGTAGGAACGAACTCGAGCGAGGCGAGCGCTATTAAATATAGGAATATAAATAAGATAGTTTGTATGTTTGTGTTGTGTACTATTATAAATCATGAAGCAGTACTTCATATTAGGTTCGAGTCCCGGCTCGAATTAAAAAAGTTATTTGCGTTATCTGTCCAAAAAAATTCAGTATCAGCCCAGTGCTAGAAAGTCAGCAGTATGATACCTCTATGCCTTGGACAGCATACAAAGCTAGTCCCTTTTAATGTCTGTCCATTCGTGACGACTTATCCATAGCACTATTACTATGAGGATGAATATTATTATTTTTTGTCCAACAAAACTAATACACTTCATCAATTGTAATGTGACTTGTTAGAACAAGACAAATGGGCCCAAACTTAAAATTTATGCAAATATCCGTTGAAGAGTTCTACTTTCCAGCTCCTGGTTCCTTCATCATTAACTCAACTCGAAGATATCAATTAAAAAGGATTACAGTTAAAAAAATAAAATCGATACAACAATTCGATTAAAATCGACTTACAAGATTCGATTACAAGTAAAACTAATAAAATCGAGTTAAAAAACACAACGAATAATGTACAGTATAATGACAGTTTAGAGTGTAAATTATGGAAGACAATTCATTGCATCCTCCCCACGTCATTATCTTATTGCTGTACCCATTTACAGTACGACGTTTCGAATATTGCACATGAGGTACTTGTATTTTGCCAGAGAATACCTAAGTATTATAAAGAAATTTCGACAATTTGACTATAATGACTGGTTTAATAACTCTAAGCATTATATGGTGAACTATGGTCGCTAAAAAATATGCTATGTGCATCAATCAGAATATTATGTGTGCAAATAAAAATGAATTCGTATGTTTGTCCTCTATCTGTTTCTACCATTGATCCGATTATGATGAAACTCTGTTGAAATATACTGTATACTTCTACGAAGGTTCGTGCTGCAAAAAAAAATCTTTTATGCGTTCCTAAACCAATCAAGCTTAGGGACGCATTTGAACGAAGCGAGTGTAAGTCGCTAGTTGTCAAATGCAAAAAACTGCTATGTTGTCACATAGCAAACCATAGCATGTTTTATTCCACGAAAATAATGTTTGATATTAGGTATATGTATATTTCACTTCGCTCTGCTCGGGTTCGTCCCTAGTTACGTTTTAGCGTTTAGCTCAGAGATGAGATATTTTCCCGCAGTAATAAATATCCTATATGTTGACCGGATAACCAGCTATCATCATACCATATTTCATCAAAATCTGTCCAGTGGTTTTTTCGTGATGCGGTCACAGACAGACAAACAAAAATTCTAAAAACTATAAATTCGGCCTCTGTACCGATAATAATGACTATTTCAATAAGATTTTCCAAAAAAAAAATGTATGTACAGATTCAGCTTTGTAAGAATTTTATTATATGTATAAATTGTCTGACCAAAAAAAACGTTACTAATTAAAGTTTGAATACAATAATAAAATTATCCTTCTAAAAGAAAGTTATTTAAAAAATTTGTTGGTTTGTGTCAAATACGATTTAGGTTATTTTTTTTATTAATATTCTAAAATATTCGTAAATCGCATTTTCAAATCCAATTACCATCACTTTTAACGTAATTAACTAAAGAAATAAATTAATGAATAAAATGATTTAGCCTCGAATAACGTGTCTAATTGTTTTTCTTTGTTATTCATTAATCTATACATAAATAGACAAAAACAAAACATTTCTGCACTTTTCTCAGAGGCCGGATTTTCTTTTTTTTTTTTGCTTAGTAGCTATTAGCTTTAGAGAAAAAAAATTGGAAACAGTTTTTTTTTTTTTAATATAGATAAGTAAATTCTATTCATACATATTTTTCTCAAATTTTCAGGAATTATTACAGTCGAATTTCAGCCACTGGGCAAATACAAGTACATACTAATAAATAAAACATTTTTTTTATTAACTAATTTTTTCTCGCGGTTCCACTTGTGTATTATAAAAGCCTACATTAATCTAAGATACAAGCTATGTTAATTCCGAATTTCTCACAAAATTATTAAAACATTCACTCTCAAACAAACTATTTTAATATTAGTGCGATTCCAGCATTACAGTTGTAAACTCCAGTCGCACAATATGGCCTTTATATAATACAATCTCTAGTTATTTTCTGCATCTTCACTTTGTATTTCATATCCTTCTACACCTTAATATCATTACCATTTCTAAAATCTTCTGTTTTATAATGTTTATTATATGCATTCTAACTTTTTTTATTAAATTAAAGTTTTTAATTATTTTACTTTAAAAAAAAACAATAATTTTACTTTTAAAGTGATTTGATTGAGTTGAGTTTTATAAAAATTATGTCACATGTCTATTACTAATCTATAATAATAATAATATCCTCCTGACCGATTCCGGCCACGGCGGCCAATCTCATTGAGACTAGCCAACTGCGCAGGAGATATTATAGTGCACAAATGTACGCGCAGACACAAGTGCACTCTCTATTCCTGTCACTCTCATACTCCGGTGGGACGACTACTCGACACGACCGGTGAGAGTTAAGGCGCAGGACCGACGGCTTTACGTGCTTTCCGAGGCACGGGGGTGAAACACCGCCAACTTCCCAACTCCGGGCTGCTACTGAGGCTTACTAGACAGAAAGACTCAATAACTAAACTTGGCCCGACCCGGGACTCGAACCCAGGAGCTCCAGGTGTGCAGCCGTACATGCTAGCCACTACACCACCGAGGCAGAACACTCAGTAATAGTCCAGGAAAACTACTGTTCCTCATAGAGCAAGAAAATCCCTCGGTCCTGCGCTTGATCTCTCAGCAGTCGTGTCGAATTGTCATCCCACTGGAGTTTAAGAGTGCACTTGTGTTTGCGTGCATACTTGTGTACTATAATATTTCCTGTGCAGATGGCTAATCTCAGTGAAATTATCCGCTGTGAACGGAATCAGTCAGGAGGGCATTATCGTTCGGATGTGGTGTTCTGAATATATTGTAATCCTTTGTACCTATAAAAGTGTTCCGGCCACGGCGGCCAATCTCATTGAGACTAGCCAACTGCGCAGGAGATATTATAGTGCACAAATGTACGCGCAGACACAAGTGCACTCTCTATTCCTGTCACTCTCATACTCCGGTGGGACGACTACTCGACACGACCGGTGAGAGTTAAGGCGCAGGACCGACGGCTTTACGTGCTCTCCGAGGCACGGGGGTGAAACACCGCCAACTTCCCAACTCCAGGCTGTTACTGAGGCTTACTATACAGAAAGACTCAATAACTAAACTTGGCACGACCCGGGACTCGAACCCAGGACCTCAGGATGTGCAGCCGTACATGCTAGCCACTACACCACCGAGGCAGTTTACTACTAATCTATCTAATATATTTGAACGAGCAATTTTTGTATATTTATTTATACCGGCGATCTCGGAAACGGATCTAACGATTTGGCTGAAATTTCGTGTGTGGCGGTTTTCGGGGGTGAAAAATCAATCTGGATTAGTTTTATGTCTAGGAAAATGCGTGTTTTCGAGATTTCATGCGGTTTTCTTTTGCACTATTCCACGCAAAATATGGTCGATAGTTCCTTACGCAAGGGCATTAGCATCGTGGTCAAGCGGACAAGGTGCAAGATTAACAATCACAGGTGTCCGGGTTGAAATCCCGGTCATATACAAAATTTTTACTTTTGTTTTTTTTTTGTATTTATTCAAGTTTTTAGTTTTTTTTTATCTAAAAAATACAATATAACAAATAAGAACTCCGAGCGAAGCTCGGTCGCCCAGGTACTACCGATTAATAGGAGCTATACCTACATATATAAAAAAAGAATTTGTACATTAAATATTTTTTGGAAAATCTTATTGAAATAGTCATTATTATCGATACAGAGGCCGAATTTATAGTTTTTAGAATTTTTCTAATCGCTCCTTAATATGATAATTACCAGATTCATAAACAAATATTAAAGAAATAGTATATAAAATCACTATTCATGTGTTTTCATCTTGTTTTGTGGGCTTTCCTTTTAATCTTCATAAATAAATAATTATGTTGGCACATTAACACACACCACTATCTAGTTCCATGGTAAGCTACGAGGCCTGTGTTATGGATACGAGATAGTTGATACACTACACATATATAACTTTAAATACTTACATACACATTATAAATTTATAAGTCAGCACAGATTTTGATACGATTTTCATTATCATTTAAAGATTTTTGTACAACACATACCTTTTTATGGAAAATAAAGAAAAATCGATGTTTTGTAATCAAGTCAATAAGCGAAGCGAGTGTGGGTTACATTATAAATACAAAAAGCATTTAGGGACGCACCCGAGCGAAGGGAGGGTAATTAACTAGTATTATATATTACCATTCCACCCTTAGGTAGGTAAAACATAACCCACGTTACAAACGTACTTTCGTACATACGTACAATGTACATATTTATATGTTAGTTAATATTAATACCTGCCTGTTTTCGGTTAATCTTAAATTATCCAATGCATCTTTATCACTGCACTAGCGGCTTACCCTCGCTTCACACGAATTCGTTCCTTGGTGATTCTTTAAATTAACATGACTTTTTTATTTGTAAACCGATGGAAATAAAACAAATAGGTACTATATAGGTAGGTTTTTGAGATTAGCGCGCACAAACGCACAGACATATAGGCAAAAATTTTAAAAATGATTGTTTTGGGTTTTATTGCGTTAATAAAGACTACCAATAATAGTTTTTCTTAAATATCTTCTATGTACAGACAGCGATCAGTTATAATTTTATTATATGATACAGATATCCTATGAGGAACCCTAAAAATATATTTTATACTGAGTCTAAAAATGTTTAAAACGTAGGAAATAGTTTAGTTATTCTTCTATATATGGCACTGGTAGCCCAGTGGTAACGCGCTTACATCGAAAACTGAGTGAAGCAGGTTCAAATCCCGGGTCTCGCACCTCTGGTATTTTCATATGCAAATCATTTCCAACATGATTACTACTTGCCTTACGGTGAAGGAAAACATTGTGAGGAAACCTGCATATCCGAGAGAACTTAGTTAGTTTTCGAAAGACATGTGTAGTTCGCTTATCTGCACTTGACCAGCGTGGTAGACTATGGCCTGATCCCTCTCGTATTGAAGGGAGGCCCGTGCCCAGCAGTGGGACGTTAAAAAGGGTTGAATACAATAAAACACATTCTCGTGATTATTAGTTTTATTCTGTATAATGACACGACATTTAGCTATTAGCGATAAACAAAGTAATTTTCCCAATATATCGCTAACAGAGAAGTTATTAAAGTATTAGCAAACCGGTTAGTATAATTTAAATTTAAGGTATAATGCAATTACCTTGCTCGAGATAGAATCTACGACCTGCGACTAAATAGAAACTACAATACCATACTAACAATCATGAATAATTCAAGTCTCCCGTAAGTGTAACATTCTGACAACTCAATTTAACTTTCCCCACATTCCGGAGGAAACATTCTTAGCCCTATGTAAATATTCTCGTGAGAAAATATCATTGAATTGACTTCTAATAGAGAAGCTCCCTTCTATTCAAAATAAGCTTTTTATCCGACTTCAAAGAAAGAGATATGATGCTAGATGAAACGAATTTGTCACAAATGTCATACTGACAGGTTATTTTTGCAAAATCTTTGTAAATCATAACCTTTCTAGTTAAACCCTCTTTCTATTGACGAAAACAGTTTGAAAATATATACAGTAGTTTCTGAGATTAGTCCTTTTATAATCTTGGAAAATGTATATACGCATATCACTTGTATATATGCAGGTGGTATGTACCCACTAAAACCCAAAAGAACCTCCCCCATCTTAATGGGGCATCGCAAGCCTATCGGCAAGCCTGTCGAAGCAGAACACACAACCAAGTGATTACTCCCACGGCCCCCTCTGCAGTTAGAGAAGTACCAGGAGCAACCTGCATGGTACACCGCCCACCGAAGTGGGCTATCTCCCTGTGTGTCTCTTGGCTTCGCACCCGGCTGGATTACCGGACTAATGAGGCCTCCTACCACCACCTTCACACCATACCACCACTTCCACCTTCTGACTAAAAAGCACAAGTCAACTTTAATTTATAACGCGATTGCATATTGTAAAGTGATTTTCTTGATCATTTTTTTAATAAATAAGCCTATTGAAAGAAGGCCAGTGGCCTACAGTGGGACATCAAAAAGGACTAAATACATACACACATACAAGAGTGGTCCCATTTGAATTTGAAACTCCATCACTACTGGTGAAATGATCAGATCAGGTGCAATAATGTGTATACAATTTCAACTAATTAAATTTGTCAATTTTTGAGAATTTAACGCATACAAAATGAGGCTATAGAACGTTCTCTTGTTTAAGTCGGTTAAATGTATAAATCGATATATGGATACAAATATTTGTATTAATATCGTATATTACTGTAGTAATTAACTAGCTTTTATAATTGGATGGATATTTGCGTGTGTTTTATGATAACAACGGCACATAATGACCTAGTGGGGTAAAAGGTGAATAAATTTAATTTCTATACATTTAGTATTTTCCCGCGGCTCCGCTCTTATTTAATAGCTAGGAATTAAATACACTTGCAAGTGAAACGTGTATCTCATAAGGAATTACATGACTGTTTACTGTATGAGATACAGAACATTTAAATTTAAACTACAAGCAGGATAGATCTATGTAAAAATGAAATAAAATTAAACATTTTTCAATTAGATTTATACTAACAGTTTTGAATCGTCGATTTAATTTAAAAAGGGTCAGTGTACTCAGTCCGCAAGGCTCGGAACGCCGTGTTAAAATATATGTCATGTTATCCATATTATACCGACATCATCTTTAGTGGTTGCTAATCTTGTGTGCGTTATCAGGGTTGAAATAATTTAATAAGATAAATCATAATGTTATAACTTGAAACGATAATTCTAATAATTTAAAGATAGCTCTCCAAATGTTCCACCAAGATCAACCAATTTTACTAAACCACGTATCTCCAATGAATATTATGATGGCATCTCGACCCCGCTTGAGACGTAATCTCCGCTCTAAATTTGAAATTACTTTAAAAGCAATAAAAACTAAAATAAATAACATAGTGACTTTAAACAATAAGGTTTTACATTCTAACAGAAAAAGGCATATATGTATATCAACATAGGCATATAATCCTTATGTGAAAATAAACTTAATTGTCCGGACGTTATTACAACATATACATATAACACTAACGACTCACCCTCGTTTGGCTCGTATTGTCAGCTTGCTTCCCCATTTTAAACCCCATAAGGAATGATTTCCGGAATAAAAACGTCGAAACTCCAAAAAAATTACCACGAGGACTCATCTAGCTTGGATTGCGCGAGATTTAACCTTTTTATTTTTTAAAACAAGAAAAATCTGTGGTGTTCGTATACTCACAAAAAATTTGAAAAAAAATTAAAGAAAATTGTTAAATTCAGAATTTCTTAATAAATAGATGATAAACCTCAAGGCCTATTTCAGATTTTTTCACTTGAATGTGAATTAATTTTTTATTAGGCGTTTGTTCAATAGTTGTAACTATTTAATGAAAAAGAACTCTTTTCGCTCTTCACTTTTAATTTTAGTACATTTATTCAAACTTTTTGCGATATCTATACGTAATAAAATTCTAACTGAGACGAGTCCGTACATAGAATATTTTTTGGAAAATCTTATTGAAATGATCTTTATTATCAATACAGAGGCCGAATCTATAGTTTTTAGATTTTTTGTCCGTCTGTCTGTCTGGGAACGCATGACGGAAAAACCAGTGGACAGATTTTAATGAATTTTGGTATGATGATAGCTGGTTATCCGGGTCAACATATAGGATACTTTTAACTGCGGGAAAATATCTCATGTTTGAGAAATCTATACTAAACTTTAAAACGCAAACTATACCTACGTATATGAATATCTTACGATAAGTATATAATTTATCGGGATATTGACTCTCATATCCTTTTTTTTTGTAAAAGTAATATAGATACGTAACTGTGTGAAAGAGAAACAATCATTAAACTAAAAAAATCACTTCATAATGTTTACATACTAAAAACAGTATGATAGTGTATCCATCCAGGCTTCGAGAATAAAATAGTACTCCAATTCTCTACATGCACCCTATCCAGGGCGGATACTTCTACTTTAGGGCGTTTCTGAGATGACAAAACAGAACAGCCCAAATAAACATACGCCACTCATAATTCAAATTTTGTGTTAAATTTTCTAAAATTCAAAGGCCTATAAGATATTAAATAATATTTGTCAGAAATCTCAATGAAACAAGCCCAATGTTATATTTAAAGTATTAGTATATATTTCATACCTAAGCTTTTACAACATTTTTACTTATTTCCCCAAAGTCTCGATATAACGAAAAATGTAGCTTTTCCTAAGCTATTTATACCATATTTTCCTTTACAACGTACCTAACGTATTTTCTTTATAATTTCGTAAGACGATAAGCATTCACGGAATATAAGTGTCGAGGGAATATGAAGACACTCTGATAATATTGAACGGTCTAGCTTTTATTAGCTTATCCCTTGTGGCCGTGGTATTGTTTCTTATATAGCTATAAAATAAACTAGCTGTGCCCCGCGGTTTCATCCGCATTAAATTTGATTATAAACATCAGTTTTACAAAAATGTGTGAAAGTCTATCCGATTTTTGATATTTATGTGTATTGCTTCCTTGGATAGTATGGTGATGATACATAGCCTATAGCCTTCCTTAATAAACGGACTATCTAATGCAAAAACAATTTTTCACATAGTTCCTGAGATTAGCGTGTTCAACTAAACAAAGAAACAAACAAACAAACAATCAAACGAACAAATAAACAAACAAACTCTAGCTTTATAATATTAGTATAGATTAAAGCTTTACGCTGTTCTAATTTTCATAGTAATTAAGACGATCCGAGTACAATTTTAAAAGAAAAAATGGGTCAAGTATTGAGGGGTCAGTACCGCCACTTAATAATATTTATATTGCGTATTTACCTATTGAATACGTCCTTAATTTCAATAGCAGGTGAAACTTCTTGAACGAATTTTGGCTTACGCTTGGCCAGTTTTTATAATTTATTGTTTTACTTTACGGTTCGTACTCTAAGTATACTAAAGAGGTTTGTGCCTTTTACAATTTTTTTAATAGAGAAATAATAAAAAAGGCTCTAAAAACGCGTTTTATCTACGGATTTTTTATTTTCTAAATTTTTTACATTTTGCCTCTTTTATTACTTGTTAGGAAATTCGTCGTAATAATCTGTAGAAATGAGAAAAATATTTATATTATACTAGCATTTCCCGCGGCTCCGCCCGCGTTCAGATGATCAAAAACCAAATTCTTAGGTTTTACACATTAGTATACTCTTACATTATACATTACTTACATTGCGCACCGCATGATTGGTAAATAATGGCACAGATTGACAATGCCACAAAGGTTCCTCCGTTAAATTGAACTTTTTGTTTTAGCAATAACATTTATGTATGTCTATACTTCTGTTTTGTTGGTTTTTTTAGTTTTTCACGATAAAGTCTCAAACTACGGAATTAATTTTAATCATTTTTTACTAATAGACAGCTATAGATTAATTGAATATATAGCTGATTATTTAAATTACATAATGATAGCTTTTCTTAATTAGCGCTAGTTAGTAATATTTTCCAAAACGATTTTCAAAAGAAAGTGTAATAAGTAAATAATTCTAAGCGAATACATTTTTTTATTTCATATGGCTCGGCTAATATGATTAAAGTCGTAAGCATTTTATTGTGTCCTTTAAGCCTTTACCTTCCAAGAAAAGGTGTCAAGAAAAAGTGAAAAAGTTGAGGTATAACAGTTCCTAAAATACTTTTTCATAGTTTTTGAGATATGAAATATTTTTAGTTACCCGCTTTGGCAGTTTAACAGCCATAAACTTGTTTTCCATAAAATGTTATAAAATAATATAAATTGAACTTATTTTTACGGTGCAAAAAATGAGTAGGTATTGTGGAAACGTAAATATTATTCGTATTTATTTTAGTGTTAACCATACAAAACACGTAAGTAAGAAAAACAACATAGCATTTTGCTATACGAAACCTAAAATACGCGAGTTGGATTTGCATTTGCCCAATTTTTACATTAAAAGATTAAAAAACATTAACATCATTTACTAAACAATAAAAATTTACAAATATTCTCATTTGAAAATTGTTTCGGCCAACAAAATATTACTAATATGTTACTAATTTATAAAGCCAAAAAGTTTGTTTTATTAAAAATTTAAGCACGGGCAGGGCCGCGGGTAATTTAGTAGTAATTATAGTAAAGTCATAGAAAGGTTATATCTGTACATTTTTTTTTTTTTTGGATAAAACTACGTATTTTAAAAACACATGGCGACATCTATTGTCAAATAGCTAAATAACACATAAATAAATTTTCATTAAAATAACTATTTTAATGAATAAAATAGCGCTGTTAATATTTCTTTTAAGATAAGTTTTTTTTAATAGTTTTAACATAATATATAAGTAAGTTACCTTGCTAAAATATTAATAGCATCATCGTGCTTTTACTTTAACCAGTTTTTGTATTTTTTCTCAGAAATGAGATATTTTCCTGCGGTAAAAAGAATCCTATGTGTTGACCCGGATAACCTGCTATTTATTACCATACCAAATTTCATAAAAATCCCTCTAGTGGTTTTTCTGTGATGCGGTCACATACAGACAGACAGAAAAAATTCTAAAAACTATAGATTCGGGCTCTATATCGCTAATAATGAATATTTCAATAAGATTTTCCGAAAAAATATTGAATTTAGGGGTTCGGCTTAGTTACAATTTTATTGTATGTATAGTTACTAATTTATGAAGCGAAAAAGTTTGCTTTACTGATAATTTAAACACGGGCGGAGCCGCGGGTGATTTAGTAGTAATTCTAATAAAATCGAAAAAAGGTCATATCTGTACATTAATTTTTTTGGGATTAAAACTATGTATTTTAAAAACACATGGCGACATCTATTGTCGAATATCTAAATAACACATAAATAAATATTAATTAAAATAACTATTTTAATGGATAAAATAGCGCTTTTGATAATTTGATTTTCAAGATAAGCAATTTTTATAGTTTTTACCATATTTTGTAAGTTATCTTGCTAAACTGTTTACAAATAGTATCGTCGTGGTTTTGTTCCTACCAGTTTTTGTATTTTTTTTCAGAAATGAGATATTTTCTCGCGGTAAAAAGTATCCTATATGTTGACCCGGATAACCAGCTATCATCATACCAAATTTCATCAAAATCCCTCCAGTGGTTTTTCTGTGATGCGGTAACAGACAGACAGACAGACAGACAGACAGACAGACAGACAGACAGACAAAAATTCTAAAAACTATAGATTCGGCCTCTGCATCGATAATAATGTCTATTTCAATAAGATTTTCCAAAAAATATTTAATGTACAGATTCGGCTTAGTTAGAATTTTATAATATGTATAGATTCTGTAAAAATTTGACTGGCTTCCTGATACGATTTTGAAGATACCACCCCTAAAAGGGAAAGATGGATAGACGGATAGATGGAAAAGAGGACTCCGACTAAATAGGGTTCCGACTCGACCATTTGTGCTATTTTAAAAATAAAGTACATAATAATTGTACATCGCCGGTTTCTCATTTTAGTAGTTTCATTTATGTGATAGTAGAAATACAAAATAAAAAGTCAATTAATTTTAAAATTTTAAAGTAAATTATTGTCAGCCCTCCATAAGTACTTAAAAATGGTTACGAATATTTATTCTCCGAAATATTTAAAACAAATGCTCTTAATTAAAATAAATATATATCTAATATATATTGTATAAAGTTAGAAAAAAATTATCAGTAATATTTAAGGTTTTTTATTTGAGATAGTATGAAATGTCTTAAAATCTATATATTAATACGTGAAAAGAAAACTTTGAAGCCGTTTTAAAGCATATTGAATATACGAAGGAGGATGAGCTTTAGCATAGTTAAAGTTTATATAGAGAAGGACTGCAGAAAGCCAAAATTTATTGACTCTCTTTTACCCGCGAATCCTCTCGCCAATTTTTTTTATATATAACTACTTCACTGCTAAAAGATGTAGTATAATATTAGATAACCTTCATCAATGTTATACGAGTACTTACATAATATATAGGTGAAAAGTTTATTTGTCTATACGTGAAAATCTCTGAATCTTTTGGATTTTATAGGTTATCTATATAACTTTAAAAAAATAACCTCTATTAAAAAAAAAAGTAACCTAACGATCAAACTTAATGAATTATGGTTGACTTTCAAACACGCGACGATCACTAGTTACTTTAAAACGTAAAATTAGAATCTACTACCGATGATCCAAAATTTTTTTTTATTAAATAAAATTAAAATAAAATAAACGAATCATACAAAATATTTCAAATAATTTGTCTCATAATCATTTCTTAGATTTACGCGAATATTATTTAAATAAAACTATCTTTTCAAATTTTTCCTAGACTTGTTTTGATATTTGGTTTCAAAGTCTCCAATGCTTTACAGCAAACATGGCAACGAGAGAGACGTCTCTCCCGTTGCTAGTTTTATTTAAAAAAAAAAACAAAAGCTTTTATTAAAAATACTAGCATTTCCCGCGGCTCCGCCCGCGTTCAGATGATCAAAAACCAAATTCTTAGGTTTTACACATTAGTATACTCTTACATTATACATTACTTACATTGCGCACCGCATGATTGGTAAATAATGGCACAGATTGACAATGCCACAAAGGTTCCTCCGTTAAATTGAACTTTTTGTTTTAGCAATAACATTTATGTATGTCTATACTTCTGTTTTGTTGGTTTTTTTAGTTTTTCACGATAAAGTCTCAAACTACGGAATTAATTTTAATCATTTTTTACTAATAGACAGCTATAGATTAATTGAATATATAGCTGATTATTTAAATTACATAATGATAGCTTTTCTTAATTAGCGCTAGTTAGTAATATTTTCCAAAACGATTTTCAAAAGAAAGTGTAATAAGTAAATAATTCTAAGCGAATACATTTTTTTATTTCATATGGCTCGGCTAATATGATTAAAGTCGTAAGCATTTTATTGTGTCCTTTAAGCCTTTACCTTCCAAGAAAAGGTGTCAAGAAAAAGTGAAAAAGTTGAGGTATAACAGTTCCTAAAATACTTTTTCATAGTTTTTGAGATATGAAATATTTTTAGTTACCCGCTTTGGCAGTTTAACAGCCATAAACTTGTTTTCCATAAAATGTTATAAAATAATATAAATTGAACTTATTTTTACGGTGCAAAAAATGAGTAGGTATTGTGGAAACGTAAATATTATTCGTATTTATTTTAGTGTTAACCATACAAAACACGTAAGTAAGAAAAACAACATAGCATTTTGCTATACGAAACCTAAAATACGCGAGTTGGATTTGCATTTGCCCAATTTTTACATTAAAAGATTAAAAAACATTAACATCATTTACTAAACAATAAAAATTTACAAATATTCTCATTTGAAAATTGTTTCGGCCAACAAAATATTACTAATGTGTTACTAATTTATAAAGCCAAAAAGTTTGTTTTATTAAAAATTTAAGCACGGGCAGGGCCGCGGGTAATTTAGTAGTAATTATAGTAAAGTCATAGAAAGGTTATATCTGTACATTTTTTTTTTTTGGATAAAACTACGTATTTTAAAAACACATGGCGACATCTATTGTCAAATAGCTAAATAACACATAAATAAATTTTCATTAAAATAACTATTTTAATGAATAAAATAGCGCTGTTAATATTTCTTTTAAGATAAGTTTTTTTTAATAGTTTTAACATAATATATAAGTAAGTTACCTTGCTAAAATATTAATAGCATCATCGTGCTTTTACTTTAACCAGTTTTTGTATTTTTTCTCAGAAATGAGATATTTTCCTGCGGTAAAAAGAATCCTATGTGTTGACCCGGATAACCTGCTATTTATTACCATACCAAATTTCATAAAAATCCCTCTAGTGGTTTTTCTGTGATGCGGTCACATACAGACAGACAGAAAAAATTCTAAAAACTATAGATTCGGGCTCTATATCGCTAATAATGAATATTTCAATAAGATTTTCCGAAAAAATATTGAATTTAGGGGTTCGGCTTAGTTACAATTTTATTGTATGTATAGTTACTAATTTATGAAGCGAAAAAGTTTGCTTTACTGATAATTTAAACACGGGCGGAGCCGCGGGTGATTTAGTAGTAATTCTAATAAAATCGAAAAAAGGTCATATCTGTACATTAATTTTTTTGGGATTAAAACTATGTATTTTAAAAACACATGGCGACATCTATTGTCGAATATCTAAATAACACATAAATAAATATTAATTAAAATAACTATTTTAATGGATAAAATAGCGCTTTTGATAATTTGATTTTCAAGATAAGCAATTTTTATAGTTTTTACCATATTTTGTAAGTTATCTTGCTAAACTGTTTACAAATAGTATCGTCGTGGTTTTGTTCCTACCAGTTTTTGTATTTTTTTTCAGAAATGAGATATTTTCTCGCGGTAAAAAGTATCCTATATGTTGACCCGGATAACCAGCTATCATCATACCAAATTTCATCAAAATCCCTCCAGTGGTTTTTCTGTGATGCGGTAACAGACAGACAGACAGACAGACAGACAGACAGACAGACAGACAAAAATTCTAAAAACTATAGATTCGGCCTCTGCATCGATAATAATGTCTATTTCAATAAGATTTTCCAAAAAATATTTAATGTACAGATTCGGCTTAGTTAGAATTTTATAATATGTATAGATATCCGAATCCGTAATCCAACCCGTGAATACCTCAGTCACATGCTGTCACTAGATGATCAATAAATAGTTCAACGTTTCTCAAATGTCTGGTATACACGAAAATACAAATTTGATACAAAGATAATATTAGCATATAGAATACTTTTTCAGCGGGATTTGATATTATATCTCGAGGTGAGTAAGTCTATTTAGAGGATTTTCTAGTCGCAAATTTTATGCTTTTTGGCTTTCAAGATAAAGAGTAAACCTGATACAGATAAATATATCATATAATAAACTTGACGACACGATTGGCATAGTTTGTAGTGATCCTACTTGCTGTGCCAGCGGTCGCGGGTTCTAGTCCCGCTGACGGCATTCATTTGTGTGATGAGCACGAATGTTTGTATTCCAGTCATGGGTGTTTATATTTACAATATGTATGTTTTTTAAAAGTTATATATGTGTGTATCAACTATCTGGTATTCATAATACAAGCCCCGTAGCTTACCTTGGAACTAGACGGTGCTGTGTGTTAATATCCCAACATATTTATTTATTTATTTGCTATTTATTTATATTACATTTATATACTTTTGGTTTCCTACTTATCGCTTTTATACAATACTAATTAAGTTTAAATGAAATTATTAATTAGTAACATAAAAATCAACAGCATTTTTGTAATTTGAACCAACTTTCAAATAAACACAAACAATCTTTGAAATTTGAATCTTCTCGTAGTAATTGCTACGAATTCGTAGCACGCTCTACGAGAAGCAGACATGAAAGAAAAAGAAACGTAAGTTAATTAAATTCTTTTAGAACAAAATAAGTTATTTTTATTCTTAACAAGAACTTTACAAATTGCAATTGCGTCATAATGATTAAGATAGTTCTTAAAGAACTAAAATAATCATCATTTAGTTAGGGAGAAAAAAAAACTAAGCCCAGAGTGATTTTATTGCTTCGCGAATAATGTATGTATGTATTCAGATCTATCCAATATCCCACTGCTGGGCATGGGTCTCTATTCAATACGAGGGGGATCAGGCCATAATCACGTACGCCAAATAAGGGTTGGCGGGCTACTCATGCGTTTGGCAATTTGACTCTCTAAGACATGCAGGTTTCCTCACAATGTTTTCTTTCATAGTAAGGCAAGTAATGATGTTAAAAAGGTTCACACGCGAGATTATTAGATTGTGTGTGTGGATGACCCAGGATTTGAACCCGCTTCACTTGGATTCGCAAGCGTATTACGAATGATGAACGTTGTGAATATGTTTGAAATCATTCCTTATATATATTATAGGTTTTTGCTTCAAGTAACGCTAAATCTTGATTAGCATAATTGTTACCGTGAACTTCAGTAAGATATATGCGTTAATACGTTCTAAGATAATAATATAAAATTTATATATGATGAGTATAAAATGCAGTAAAGGGCTGGTCCTTAGTAAGAGTAAAATTTGAGTGCACTGTATATTAGAGAGAGAATTAAAGGGTTTGTGCCTCAGCTTCAGCGCCAATGATGATAACGCCAGCGGTTAGATGGCGATGACGGTGATGGTACTTATGAGGGCACACATAACAATGCACTCGAACGTTCCATACAAATTATAGCAGGTGCGCGCGGGTTTACTTCTCGAGACTCAAACGGTGAATGCGAATTATCTGCGTATGATTACCTTTCAAATTGTAGGCGTGCATATAAAAAGGAAGCGGGTAGGAACAAAAATTATGTAGGTTTACTATTGGCGGAAACAATATATTTTTTTTGATTAATTAAGCAAAGTTTAATGGAAAGGGTTTTCATCAAAATAAATATTTTCTTTTAATTCATGTTAAATGTCAAAAGCGCCATTAAGTAATGGTTCAATTCAACCTCCTAAATTGATTTCATCATGAGAACCACTTAATTCAATATTTTTAGGTAAGTAATAATTTATTAGGTTTAAATAACAAAGGGGGTAGCTAAGTAAGGATATTAAAAAAGGCTCGATTAATAAAAGCTTAGTGTTACTATCTTTAAGACTAACTACTCACCCTCGCTTTACTCTGGTTCGTCCCTAGGTACGTTTTAACAGTTTGTATGGAATAGATAGACTATATATTATATGATATATAGCATATAGCCTTCCTCAATAAACGGGCTATCTAATGCAAAAAGAACTTTTCAAATCGGATTAATAGTTCCTGAGATTAGCGCTTTCAAATAAACTCTCTCTGTTTATAATATTAGGTCTTTACCTACGAAATTGCCGTTTAATATACAGAAAGTTAACGTCATCTATACATATAGTAAAATTTTAACTAAGCCGAATTTGTACATTAAATATTTTTTGGAAAATCTTATTGAAATAGACATTATTATCGATGCAAAGGCCGAATCTATAGTTTTTAGAATTTTTGTATTTGTGTATTTGAATATATCTGTTTATCTGTGACTACATCACGGAAAAACCACTGGAGGGATTTTGATGAAGGTATGATGATAGCTGATTGTCCGGGTCAACATATAGGATACTTTTTACTGCGGGAAAATATCTCATTTCTAAGAAATCTATATTAAACGTTAAAACGTAAGTAGGGACGAACCCGAGCGGAGCGAGGATGAGACGCTAGTTTTTTTATAAATATCTGCCAAAGCATTTTTTAATCAGCGTCACAATTATTTTTTTTAGTCTTCTAATATATAAATGTCTCGTGTCACGGTGTTTGTGGTCGTACTCCTCCGAAACGGTTCGACTGATTTTAATAATATTTATTTGTATATTTGGTAGGTATGAGAACAGGTCGTCGTTTTTAATCGCAATTTTAGTATCATGTATGAACAATTTTATATGGCAGAACAACGTTTGCCGGGTCAGCTAGTTATCTATACAGATAAATAAAATTGAAGTGTCTGTTTGTAATGTCAAAATAATAGCTTTTTACTAAATGTATATGAAAGTTTATATGGTACTTGTAAGAAAAAAACAATTTTTAAAATTTTTGTCTTTCTGTCTGTCTGTTTGTTCCGGCTAATCTCCGAAACGGCTGAACCGATTTCGACGGCACTTTCACTGGCAGATAGTTGATGTTATAAAGAGTAACATAGGCTACTTTTATTTTTAAAAGAGAATCAGGGTTCCGAGAAATAAAAATAAAACTCATGAAATTGTGAACAAAATCCGCGTACGGCATACGCATCCGAGCGAAGCGATGGTGAATCGCTATATAATTTATATGAATATCTTAGGAGTAGCAAGCTACCGTTTACGTATAAACATAGCTAACCGTGAAAACTTACCGAGGGACGAATGCGAGCGAAGTAAGCGTAAATAGCTAGTTATATACTATATTCAAAATATTTTTGTTCAATATCACGAAAAATTGTATAATTTAAAAATAATTAACAAAGTTGCTAACACAACATAAATACTTCTATCAGTTAATTTAGGACTTAGGGGCTAAACGGTATGTCCATAACGGAACTAGCACATTCTCTTCTACACCTTTCTACCCTGTCATTTAATACGAATATACGACGCAATGTTACAGTTTTTTTTATCTAAACGAGGAGCGAGTTGATTCATTTGAACAGCCGTATGTTTTTGCAATTCACCCAATATATTGTGCATATGTCGGATGAAAAATTTATTGCAAAATTTTATTTAAATTGATCTAACAGTTTCAGAGATTAGCCCGTACAAACAGACAGAAAAATAAAAAATTAAAAACGATCTGGATTTGATCTATTTCTCTTCTTACATCCCCATGAATCAGTTTTTAGCATTTTTTTTTTTTTACGTATTCGACCTCTATAGTTTTATGATATGTATTGAAGCCTAAATTAAATATTTGAGAAAAGCTTTACTTGATTTCCGGTAACGAGTCAGTTTTTTTTTCGAATTTTCATTGGTCGTCCCCCACCATTTTACAAATTTATTGACCCCACTAAGCTTTGGATTTCTTTTATATTGGCCCTTTTTCTTTCTAAGAATGTCCCAACCTTTGTTTTAAGATCCTTGCGCTTCTTTATCGGAAGGCTTTTTGATTTGCACGAGTATCTCAAACGATTCTCAGATATTGTACATTGGTTTATGATACTAAAACTGACTTTTGGAAGTTTATTTGCCAACCTAGTCGTTTAGGTATTTTGTATACATTTATGAGTCTGAATTTGTCTAAAAACACATAATTATATAGGCTTTTTAAATTTAATATTGGATGCATGGACCTGTCGTCCTTTGGTATTAGAAATATTTGTGACACGAAACTGGGACTAAGCGGAGCCAGTTCTATGACCCCCATTTTCACTAATTGGTCTATAATTACGTCCATGTCTTTCGGTACTGGAGTTTGAAAACGATGGGAGACCAGGTTTGATTTCTTCATTGGTCTCTAAATATGTAAAACCCGAAGTAGAACAGTAATGCTTTTGCACCTTTGCATAGCGTACGTTGTTCCAATCTTCAGTATCAAAATGTTGTATTGAATTAATTAATTTTACGCGAGCCTGGGAAGACTTATGTATAGTTGGTACTTTCAACACAGTATTCAGAGAAAAATTTAAACTAACGGGAATTTCAGAAGTCTGCACTAGCTCCTCCGTACAATTTTCACAGGAATATAGTTGACCACTAACATCTGCACTAATATCAGAATCAATATCTATGTTTTGTCCTTGGTCAGGTACGTAAACACTTAAGTGGCATGTAGGTTGGATAACAACGCTGCTATTCGTAATATAGTTTTGTATATCACGTACTTGTTGAGCCAAATAATGTATGGTTTCTTCAAGACGTTTTTGCTTTTTTCCACTGCGTTCCTTTCAGCGTGAACGTTTCCGTTTTCGCTGTGTTTGGCAAGGAGCACGCGCGGTTCGCATGGCACTTGACGTGGTCCATAGCGGCTCCTGCTCGTGAATCTCCACTGCCACCGTTTCCACGTTATGGGAACTCGAGCATGAAGAGGAGAAATCAGATAATTCAGAAAAATCTTCAGTCATACTAAAAGAAAAAATTAATAATTTTAAAAATAACGAACGATATTATTGTTAAAAAATTATATTATAATATACAATATTTTAACTATAATTATATTATAATACTAGCGACTCACCCTCGCTCCGCTCGGGTTCATCTCTGGTTACTTTTTAACGGTTAGTATACATTTCTCGGAGCTGAAATATTTTCCCGCAGTAAAATGTATATGTATGTTGACCCAAATAACCAGCAATCATCATTACAAATTTCATCAAAATAAGTCCAATAGTTTTTTCGTGATGTGGTCAAAGACAGATAGACAAAAATTCTAAAAACTATAGATTCGGCCTGTATCGATAATAATGTCTATTTCAATAATATTTTCCAAAAAACCTATTTCCATAGTTAAAAACAAGCTGTGCATACACTGTGTCACAAAAGTCGTCAATTTTACACTCATATTTATTATTATTCATGTATGTTGTTTATGAAGGTTGTTATTTGCTTTGTAATACTGTCCTTCCATAGACTTACTAAAATATTAGATACGGACTAATATCAAAAGTTATGTAATATAAATTTTCTCTTACCAAACTTTTCTAGTAGTGTTTGATTTATAAAGCTATAAATATTTGTATAACTTAAGATGAAATAATTTAAAATCATTAACTTATTTCGCACTTTTTGTTTGTTCTTCAATATTTTTAAGTTGTACGTTCTTCATATGCTTGTTGCTGAAGGTCATGTTATTATTTATTTATGTTATAATTGTTTAAATTATTATGGATAAATATATGTAGTATACTATCTTTTCCTTTGATTTTCAAGCCTTACTATCCAAGCATATTTTTTTACTTATGTGCTCTAAATACAAATCAAAGCAAAAATTAATTTTACAATAAATTAATTAGCGCCACTTCTATACATTAATAAAGGCTATACACGCATTACAGTTTTAATAATTGAGAGACCCACAAAACAGCTTAAGTGGAGGCAAATGAAATATTCATGAGTTAATTTACAAATATAAATGGCTTGAACAAAATGCAATAAACAAACTTTACAATGAAATATATTATGTTTTAAAACTAACTTCTTATACGTTACTGACAACGGCCAAAATTAATTACTTTTATTTCCTTTATGTATGGCTGAGCTGTAGATATGACGCTATAGCTGTAGGTATGACGCGGATTTATTTTGATTTTTGGTTCCCGACGTTTAGGTTTTAAATAGTTGTTATAATGTTTTTGAGACGTCTAAAACCTTAGTCTCTCGTGACCATGATTGCTGTAAAGCATTCGAAACGTCAGGAGTCAAAAATCAAGATAAATCCGCGAAAAAATACGAAAAGATAGTTTTATTTCAAACTAGCGACTCACCCCTGCTTCGCTCGGGTTCGTCCCTAGCTTGTTTCCCTATACAAACTTTCATCCCAATTCTCACCCCCTTAAGGGATGATTTCCGGGATAAAAACTATTTCACTCACTCACTTTTCATAGCATGAGATTTAAAATAAAACATATTTTAGTATTTTTTTTCTTTTAATTTTCTTCTATACAAAACTTGTCCTGACAATAACAAACACAATAAAAAGAGTAATCCAATTTGGTGCAGTCGATCAGAAGTTATGCGCGTACATACATTTCAGTGATTCATTTTTATTATTTATAGATGTCAAATATTCGCGTAAATCTAAGAAAGTAATACCTAAGTACCGGTGGTAGGACTCTGTCAAATCTAAGGAGTCCGACTGGATGGGTACCACCCCCTTATCTATTTCTGCCGCCAAGCAACAATGATTGCAATGTTATGTTCCGGCTTGAAGGATAAGGTAGCCAGCGCAATTACAGGCATATCATCTTAGTCCTCACAGTGATAACGCACCTGCACCTGCTCTGCATTTGTGTTACCTAAAACCTAAGTGCATGAACCGTAGGTGTTATGGGCGACAGGTAGTACTTTCTATCAGGTGGTCTGTCTGCTCGTTTGTCACTGAATCTCATAAAAAAAAACTCATAAAATAAAAAAATTAAAAACCTAAGTACACGCAAAAGCTAATATTGCAAATACAAAACCGTACTTAATTGATAGAGGAAACGTTATCAGAATACGCGTCTAGTTATTTCATAATTCATTTACGCCTTAACCGTAATAAGAACGCTTCAAGAAAATGAAATCTCAATCCCTCGACTTACTTTGGTTTGTTTTTTACATGAAGTAATTTCAAACTTAAACAATTTCTTGCCTGATAAGTCAAAGCAATTTACAATTTAATCTTTATCTTTTGTGTTTCTTATTTTGTTCTATATTGATGGGAAAGGTAGCTTTAATTATATGTGAAATATTAAGTAATGTGGGCGGTTTTGTCTGTATTTTTTGAATAACTGATAATTTTAAGTTTAGTATTGTAAATAAATAAATATTTTGGACCATTAACACATACCACTTTCTTGTTCCATGGTAAGCTACGAGGCTCGTGTTATGGACACCAGATAGTTGATACACTACACAGATGTAACTTTAAATACATACATATTATAAATATAATAACTCATGACTGGAATACAAACATTCGTGCTCATCGCACAAATAAATGCCTCTAACGGGACTCGAATCCGCGACCGCTGACGCAGCAAGTAGGGCCGCTACAAACTGAGCCAAACGTGTCGTCGAAGACTTTATTTTACTAAATTTTAATTTTTAATTAGTCTGCGCCTCTTGCTCGACTCCGATACCGAAATAGTTTTTCATAACAGACTTGTAGCGGGAATTACTGATTTATGGGGGAAAAAGTATCACCCCAGCTTCCAATTTACGAGTACATACATATGCAAAAGTTAAGTTAATTTATACTCAATTTTCGAAAGAAGAATATACTTCTTATCTCATTTATAATATTAGTAAGTAATTTTATTTTTAAGAAATCCCCAACTGTTACTTGAAAGTTTCAATACAGAATCAACACTTGCAAAGAACAAAATTGTAACTTATTCAAAATTGTTACATTACCGAGTTACAGTGATGTTCTTAGTTTTTATTGATATACACCTTTGTTACACACTAGTTGGCCCGAAAAGTGTCGTCCCAATTCATTTTTGAGCTATCACATACAAAAACAGAATTTCTCAATTTTCCCTACAACTTTTCCATTTTTCCCCATTTTAAAAACCATTCTCAAGTGACGCGCTTATCAATAAACAACATTACATTTTTATTTAAATAGCTATGAGTAAAATAACTAAACTTAATTCATTTTATTGAGTAAATGTAAGTAAAACTGTCCCGAAACAGGAACTTCTAAATTGATTTAAAAGAAAAACAATTTGGCGTCATTAACGATTCAAGTTAACCCTGCAGTGTTCGATGGTCAACATCGCACTGGCGGAAGGCCAAATGTGAAAAGTTCTATACTTTAATGTGTTCTATAGACGACACTATATTCATTGAATCTATACAGATAAATAAAATTGGAGTGTCTGTTTGTAATATTAAAATAACCGCTTTTTACTAAACGCATATGGATGTATACATGGTACATATACCAAAACAACATTTTTTACAATTTTTGTCTGTCTGTCTGTTTGTTCCGGCTAATCTCTAAAATGGCTGGCACTTTCACTGGCAGATAGCTGATGTAATAATGAGTAACTTAGGCTACTTTTATTTTAGAAAAAAAAATAGGGTCCCACGAAAAAAATTATAACGAAAATTAATTAATTAATTTTGTTTTGGGAAGCAACCTAGGGACGAACCCCAGCGAAGCGAGGGTGAGTCGCTAGTTAACAATATTTTTATCCTTACATATATATATATATATATATATATATATATATATATATATATATATATATATGTGTGTGTACTTACTTATTTATAAGTATATGTATGTACTTAATACTTACGTATATTAACTTCTGCAATATTTACCTATCGCTTTCATCTGTTTTTGCTATTCATTTACGAGTAATAAAATTTTAATAATTTTTTAAATTTTTGGCTGATTCTTATTTATACGCATTATTAGATTCCGAGTTTTCGACTGCGGAATCCTACTAATATTAAAAATGTGAAAGTTTAGATGTTTGGATGGATATGTGTTACTCAATTACGCCAGAACGGCTGAACGGATCTGGATGAAATTTGGCATCGAGATAGATTATAGTCTGGAATACCACGTAGCTTACTTTTTCTATTTACATATATTATATTCTTAGTTTTTGGCTGCGGAATATTACTAATCTTACTTACATTATTATTGTGAAAGTTTTGATGTTTGGATGGATGTTTGTTACTCAACTACGCCAGAACGGCTGAAGGGATCTGGATGAAATTTTGCACAGATATAGATTATAGTCTGGAATAGCACATAGTTTACTTTTATCCCGGAAAAATGTACGGTTCCTGTGGGATAGATTTGTTTTTATTTTTCTTACTAGTTTTATTATAAATCCGTTCAGTGATTTAAGCGTCAAATGGTAACAGATCAAGTTATCTTTTTATTTTTAATATTAGTATGGGTTAGTAAAATTATTTAGTTAATATAGGTATTCGTAAGATTATAGCAATCAGACGTGTTAAAGTTCATGAAGTAACTGTTTAGAATTTAGCTGTATATGTTTTTGTACAGAACAAAAGATGTTTTAACTAATTTAGTTAATGAAAAATTTATTAGATGAAATGTGTTCTGCAAATGTCTAAGGGAACCTAGCAAGTTTTCGAAAACGTGGTAAATCCCCTTCGTACTGAAGGGAGGCCCGTGCCCAACAGTGGGACGTTAAAAGGGGCTGAACACGTATTCTGCAAAAAATCTACGAAGCTTTGAATCCATTTTAACACTACCAAATCGTTTAATAATTTGAATTATGAAAAATCTAGTCAGACTCCAATCTTTGAACTTTGATCATTTTGAAATTTCAGTAATAAATATAAATAATCAAATACAAAACAGTTTATTACTTTTTTCTTCTCTGTTCTATAACCGATTCTCTTAATTAGGGTTCCGTACCCAAAGGGTAAAACGGGACCCTATTACTAAGACTTCGCTGTCTGTCCGTCTGTCACCAGGCTGTATCTCATGAACTGTGTGTGTTAGTTAGACAGTTGAAATTTTCACATATGATGTATTTCTGTTGCCACTATAACAACAAATACCAAAAACCAGAATAAAATAAATATTTAAGAGGACTCTTATACAACAAACGTGATTTTTTTGCTCGTTTTTGCTCGATATTGATAACGGCAACAGGTAGACGCTTGAAATATTCACAGAATATTCGGTTATATATTGACATTAAAAATAAATAATTATATTAAAATAAAACAAATATTTAAGAGGGGCTCCCATACAACAGACACGATTTTTTTGCCGTTTTTATAGATAATGGTACGGAACCCTTCGTGCACGAGTCCGACTCGCACTTAGCTGGTTTTTTGTTTGTTTTGTATTTATTAATGAGCTTTAGTATTAAAATATCCAATTTCATCCACCGGGTGAACAGTAATAGATATAAAAACATATACTATGCTTTAAACTACGAGTATGAACATTAAATCCTTTTAGATGATAACTCTTTGCAAAACTATATGAAATAATACACTATGTAGTATGTATTCTTCACTCGGTTTATTACTCAAGTATGTTTAATGTACAGCGGACATTCACAACAAAGTCTAGGCTAAGAGCTTTTTAACATAAACAAATGTACATAAATGAAGAGAAAGTTTTATTGTACGTAGTTAGGTCAGAATTTTGGCCATTATATAATAATAGTTTCGAACTAACGTTTTACTCGGTCTTTTTAATTTTCTAAATTTTTTTCTCATATTTATTTTGCATAGTGTTCACGGCTCCACTTTTTCTGATTAGCGCCTCAAAATAATAGTTTTGAATTATCAAGCTAATATCCTGGAAAGTTACGAAATTACGCATGATTAGTCAGAAGTTTTCAATAAAAAAAGAAACTAGTATAAAAATAATCGCAAGGAGTTAAAATTTCAAGAATGTCTGCACATAGCACCTCAATTTGATCGGATGAACTGCTTTCAAAGAGAAAACGCTTCGTTGCAGAAACTATGCATAAGGTCAGGATATTCCGGCAATTGGCCAACTTTGAGTTGTTAGCTATTGGTATGTGTAATAACAATCATAACTTGAACTTCCGTCCGACCTTTTGTCAATGAAAAGTCAACTTTTTTTTTTATTTTTCTAATTAATGTCGGATTAGTTACACCATTTATAACTCAAGAACGGCTTGACCGATTTCGATGAAATTCGATTTTTTGGATTTGTCTTCGCCCCGAATAGCAGAATAATTATTATTAAAATATCAGAAAAAAAATAAAAAAAATAAAAAAATTAGGTACATAGCTAACGCAGGCTAAAAAGTTTTTATATCTATTTAAAACATATCTAGAGACGCATCCGAGCGAAACGAGGGTAAGTCGCTACTATATGAATAGAATTAGCCTATCTACATAAATCTATCTACAATTGACATGGATTTTATATAGTCTACTTGTAAAAATTTCTAGATACTACCTGAAATTTTATGTTTCAAACGCAGGCCTGAAGGAGATCTATCGGTTGATTAAATGAAAATATTGTGATAGTGCACTGCTGTAGGTATGTTTTTTTTTTTTATTTTGTTTTCTTTGTTGTTATTTTATCGTGTATCTGTTGGTAACGTATTTTTAAAAGTTTTAATTAATTCAATAATTCAAAATAAGGATTCATTTATTTATTACACATTCTCGCTGGGTCACTTAACTCTTCTTTCTCAACACAACTGCTTTCCTTACCATTTGTAGCTTTTTTATTGTCAGACTACAGCGTAGTATAGTTACTACATCTTAGGTCTTTTTCTACAATAAATATAGCCTAACTTACTCCTTATACATCAGCTACCTACCAGTGAAAATCCCATCAAAATTGGTCCAACCGACAGACAGACAGACAAAAATGTGAAAAATTGTTTTTTACTTATAAGTGCCGTATATTCTTTCATACACATTTAGAGAAAAGCTATTATTTTGACATTACAAACAGACACGTCTTCAACTTTATTTATTAATATGTAGATTTATATATTACTAGCATTTCCCGCGGCTCCGCCCGCGTTCAGATGATCAAAAACCAAATTCTTAGGTTTTACACATTAGTATACTCTTACATTATACATTACTTTCATTGCGCACAGCATGATTGGTAAATATTGGCAGAGATTGACAATGCCACAAAGGTTCCTCCGTTAAATTGAACTTTTTGTTTTAGCAATAACATTTATGTATGTCTATACTTCTGTTTTGTTTGTTTTTTTAGGTTTTCACGATAAACTCTCAAACTACGGAATTAATTTTAATCATTTTTTACTAATAGACAGCTATAGATTAATTTAATATATAGCCGATTATTTAAATTACATAATGATAACTTTTCTTAATTAGCGCTAGTTAGTAATATTTTCCAAAACGATTTTCAAAAGAAAGTGTAATAAGTAAATAATTCTAAGCGAATACATTTTTTTATTTCATATGGCTCTGCTAATATGATTAAAGTCGTAAGCATTTTATTGTGTCCTTTAAGCCAAGAAAAGGTGTCAAGAAAAAGTGAAAAAGTTGAGATATAACAGTTCCTAAAATACTTTTTCATAGTTTTTGAGATATGAAATATTTTTAGTTACCCGCTTTGGCAGTTTAACAGCCATAAACTTGTTTTCCATAAAATGTTATAAAATAATATAAATTGAACTTATTTTTACGGTGCAAAAAATGAGTAGGTATTGTGGAAACGTAAATATTATTCGTATTTATTTTAGTGTTAACCATACAAAACACGTAAGTAAGAAAAACAACATAGCATTTTGCTATACGAAACCTAAAATGCGCGAGTTGGATTTACATTTGCCCAATTTTTACATTAAAAGATTAAAAAACATTAACATTACTTACTAAACAATAAAAATTTACAAATATTCTCATTTGAAAATTGTTTCGGCCAACAAAATATTACTAATATGTTACTAATTTATAAAGCCAAAAAGTTTGTTTTATTAAAAATTTAAGCACGGGCAGGGCCGCGGGTAATTTAGTAGTAATTATAGTAAAGTCATAGAAAGGTTATATCTGTACATTTTTTTTTTGGATAAAACTACGTACTTTAAAAACACACGGCGACATCTATTGTCAAATAGCTAAATAACACATAAATAAATTTTCATTAAAATAACTATTTTAATGAATAAAATAGCGCTGTTCATATTTCTTTTAAGATAAGTTTTTTTTTAATAGTTTTAACATAATATATAAGTAAGTTACCTTGCTAAAATATTAATAGCATCATCGTGCTTTTACTTTAACCAGTTTTTGTATTTTTTCTCAGAAATGAGATATTTTCCTGCGGTAAAAAGAATCCTATGTCTTGACCCGGATAACCTGCTATTACCATACCAAATTTCATAAAAATCCCTCTAGTGGTTTTTCTGTGATGCGGTCACATACAGACAGACAGAAAAAATTCTAAAAACTATAGATTCGGGCTCTATATCGCTAATAATGAATATTTCAATAAGATTTTCCGAAAAAATATTGAATTTAGGGGTTCGGCTTAGTTACAATTTTATTGTAAGTATAGTTAATAATTTATGAAGCGAAAAAGTTTGATTTACTGATAATTTAAACACGGGCGGAGCCACGGGTGATTTAGTAGTAATTCTAATAAAATCGAAAAAAGTTCATATCTGTACATTATTTTTTTTTTTGGGATTAAAACTATGTATTTTAAAAACACATGGCGACATCTATTGTCGAATATCTAGAGAACACATAAATAAATATTAATTAAAATAACTATTTTAATGGATAAAATAGCGCTTTTGATAATTTGATTTTCAAGATAAGCTATTTTTATAGTTTTTACCATATTTTGTAAGTTACCTTGCTAAACTGTTTACAAATAGTATCGTCGTCGTTTTGTTCCTACCAGTTTTTGTATTTTTTTTCAGAAATGAGATATTTTCTCGCGGTAAAAAGTATCCTATATGTTGACCCGGATAACCAGCTATCATCATATCAAATTTCATCAAAATCCCTCCAGTGGTTTTTCTGTGATGCGGTAACAGACAGACAGACAGACAGACAGACAGACAGACAGACAGACAGACAAAAAATCTAAAAACTATAGATTCGGCCTCTGCATCGATAATAATGTCTATTTCAATAAGATTTTCCAAAAAATATTTAATGTACAGATTCGGCTTAGTTAGAATTTTATAATATGTATAGATATAATATATAGATTTAATTATAAAGGCCTTAAATTTTAACTTCTTCGTCCAGTGGGTAAAACTAGATTTGCAAAACGAACTGATAAGTTAGATAAATAGTCATATATTAATGTATAAGGGTTCTTTTTCACCAGTATTATGTGATCTGTGGTTTTACTATACGTGTACAGAAAACCAAAAAGGTATTTAAGTCAAGGCACAAACTTCGTAACTATTTTAATATATGTATGTTTTAACCTAAATCCTTTCTGCACATGAATATCAAATGGGCAAACAAAATCCTTTCTGCGATATAAGTCCAGTCACATATCTAACATTAATCGGGATAAAAGAGGGAAATATTAATATTACTAATGACTAACCCTCGCTTCGCTCGAATTCGTAGTACATAGGTATGTATGAGTTTTTTTATATCCCTTACTTGAGAAATAATTGATTCCCCATACAAACTTCCTTCCCCCTTTTCACCCTCTTAAGGGATAATTTGCGGCGTAAAAGCTATTCTATGTCCTTTCCAGTATCTTAAACTATCTCCATGCTAATTTTAATCTAAATGGGCTTAGCAGTTTAGTCGTGAAAAGGTAACAAACAAATAAAGTTCCTTTCGCATTTATAATATTAGCAGGTATGGATTTAACCGAGCTTTAAGCTGTTTTCTGTATTTAGAAAGAAATATATAATCAACAGCTGGTGTTTATTAGGTTGTTTAGACAGTTCTACAGTGGCCGATGAAATTCAAGTTAAATTAAGTAATTTAGATGAAATACGACAAAGTGGTGGATTTCATTTTATAATAGAAAACACTTGCTGCTCAGACTTTCTTCCTCCATGAATCTTGAGGTGGAAGATATTTATTTTCCCAAAAAAAGAACAATGTTCAGTTACATTTAGAAAATTCAAATAATACAATATTTAATGGTCTACAATTTACGCAGTGGTATTTTATACAAAATCTGGTTCTACGCATTGTTTGTGTAGTTTTTTAAGCTTTTCTTAAAGATATTGAAAGTTTTTGACTCTTTTACATTATTTGGCAAAAAACTACAAAGATGTGCTTCATCAAATATAATCTATCCTAACATAAAGAGGAAAAAATTGTTTTCTTGTTTGTTTCTTTGTATCGAATAGGCTCCGAACTACTGAACCGATTTAGATCAAATTTGGTAAGAAGATAGTTTGAAATCTAAATCGGATAATTTTTATCCCGGAAATCATATCTTAAGGGGGTGAAAATTGGTGTGAAATTTTATATGGGGAAGCAAGCTAGGGACGAACCCGAGCTAAACGAGGATGAGTCGCTAATAGTTTATGTTCCATATTTAGTACGAATCTTAGGCAATTCAAATTTGTGTATGTTTCTAGTGTTATGTGTCTGTAATTTTAACATTGATGTCCTCCTGGCCAATTTCGGCCACGGCGGCCATTCTCACTGAGACTAACCAGAAATAACAGTGTACAAAATAGACACAACGTGCACACACTATTCCTTTTCCTCTGAAAGTCCAATGGGACGATATTCGATATGACCGGTGAGAGTTAAGGCGCAGAACCGATGGCTTTACGTGCTCTCCGGATAGGGGGTGAAACACCGCCAACTTCTCAACTCCCAGGTACTACGGGAGAATATTTTAACAAAAAAACTTAATGATAAACTGGACCTGAACTGGACTCGAGCCCTTCGGATTTGCAGCTGTACATGTTATCTACTAGACTACTGAGGCAGTCAATTTTAACACTAATAATATTCTAAATGCGAAAGCTTGTTAGTGTGACTTTTAAACGGGCCGTTAAGTAGCATTCGACGCCCATCTGACACACAGTGAACACGCTGTGGACGCGCGATCCACGTGTGTTTGTATAAAAATAATGTATATCTTAGATAAGAACATAGACTTTTTATCTAAAATGATGAAATAAAGCAAGATTATTGTTTAACTAGTAATTTAATTAAAGTTTTAACAGTTACAATTATATTGTACAACGTAAGCGAAAGAGAGAAAGAGAGAAAGAGAGAGAGAGAGAGAGGGAGAAAGAGAGAGAGAGACAAAGAACAAACACAAGAGGGCGCTCGAGTGGCACCATCGATATTAAATATAATAAGGATGCGTTCTAGTTTATGGCTATATTCCAATATAAATACTGCACGGTAACTCAAGCGGAACCGCGTACAGAAACCAGTTAATAATACTGGATCATTTGGTACAGTCAATCTAATTGTGGCTAGCCTAAGTAACTGTCAACACCCATTACCCATACAATGTATGGGTCGAGATCTAACCCAAGATAGGACAATTCGTAATTTCATGACTCCTAAACAGTAGAAGTCAGTCTAAATATAAACATTAAGCATGGTAATATAAACAAGTAGTATAGTGCATTAGTTAATACAAACCGGAAAAAACCGTGCCATATATTTCATGATATACTATCTACTAAATATATAGTAATATGTATAGAACTTCCAATAAAAAAATCATATGGAAAAGTTTTCTGGAGCAATGGTCTATCAAGCTGTAGTGATTTTTTAAATAAAAAAAAATCTTTTGGAAAAAGAAAGAAGGAAGAGGGTTGTAACTCAGTAATGCAACGCCGCTTTAACTGTAGGTCGTGGGTTCGATTATGTCATAGAGTAATGGGTGGCTCCTAAGTTATCTCTTAATTTTTTATGTATATAATACAAAAATACAATAAGTATATAACATTTTGGGCAGATTAAAGTTAAATAAGTACTTCAATAATATTTTTCTTTTATTACCGTTGAAGTTCCACACGTTTCATTCCACATACTGTCGCATTTAATTGATTCCACTGTAATCCTTAACTTTACTGACATTAAGAGCCAAAATAGCGTACATCCACTATCGATTTTCATTGTTTGTGTTGGACATGCGATTATGGTCTTTACGCATATGGGAATAAAAGTAACGGGATACGGTACTCTCCCCTTTTGTATGTGGATCTAGCTTACCTAGCACTCTGTATGTGACCTGTTTCCTTGTCATATAAAACAATTTCATTGTCAAGTTACGGCTTAGCTTGTGCAAGTTACTTTCTATACAGTTTCAATAAATAAAAGATCAAGATACTTCTATCGACTTCACGACACTTAAATCCTGCTAAGTTGAAAAAAATGTCGGAGAACGTTTGTATGCTGAAGGTTAACACAATAAAAGATTTTTTAGAAGATGGTACGCCTTGGGAATGATATGATCGCCTCCAGGCCACTTCAATATTGCAATATTGTGGAATATTGCTATTTATTATTTTACTTACAAAAAAAAATTAAAAAAATGATTTTAGCCCCCCTAAATTTCATTCGACAGTTCTTTTTAGAATTAAGGCTTTCTTTTCCAACTGGTGAGATAGAGTGAGTGCTAGTAGACTCATGACGTTCAGTAAAATATTCTAATAATTTAATTCGTTATATTTTCAATTTGAACTTAATAAAAGTAAAATCGCCTTAATGCATATTAAAATACAAAAGCTGTGCAATATTTTCTCGCTCACTTCTCGCAATATTGGAATATCTCAACAGAAAAGTTTCGACCAGTATATGTTCTTACTGAGACATGGCTGCTTACAATGGGCTTTACAAAAAATCTTAAGATCATCCACTGAGTAATATACATGAAGTTTTCTCCTCGATCGAATCAGAAATTGGAAGATGAACAGAAGGATCAAAGGGCCAAAGTTACTAATTTAGCCTGCCGAGACTCGAGGCTGAAGTAACAGTGGGCACAGGGCAGGGCACATTGTTCATAGGACGGATAGCTGAAGAGTTCCCGAATGGTGACGGTGCACCAGAAGGCAAAGCGTAAGTCGACCTCTTATTAGTTGTATCGATGCCCTAGTAACCGTCACCAGATTTCACTAGATAATGTTGGTTAATATGTCCAGAAATGGACCAGGAATGAACTTCGGCTGATGCAATGAAATATAAATTTATCTAAAAATCCTAATTGTCAGCAAAATAACTATGGAACTTGAGGGTATACCTTTACATTATACATCCTAACATATAGCAGGGATCTGACCATAAAATTTAAATATTGGTAAAGCACCCAATAAAAGCTTTAAATATTACGAACTACAAATATTTAAGAATAGCAATTTAAAAACCAGCAAACACTTCCACATGTATAATATTAGTATTGGCCTAAAATATCTGGATAATCCACATTAAAAGATAGTGTTTTACGAATAAATAGGCCTTAAATACCTTGGGCGAGATTCTATCTCTAGGGTATAATTTAATATTCGGTGCTTCCTGGGAATTTCTGTCGCTTGCAGGAAATATGCAATACAGTCGATTCAAAACTGCTGAATGAAACTCGACTACCAGTAAGGGAATTATTAAAATTGCTTTATTTTTGACGATTAATGACGGACTTGCAGACTAGGACCAGGTTTTATTCTTCAAGGTGGAAAATATAATTGTATATAGCCCTTTTGAGCCTCCTTATTTAAATTTTGGAAGCATTTACACATAAGAATATCAAAAGTGCGACCCGGGATTTGAACCCACTTCACTCGTTTTCCAAAGAAGCGCGTTATCACTATAGCTAGACTGGGCTAGGAAAACATACTTGTAGAATAAAAATTACTTTTTTTAACTTATTTTAGAATTTAAAAAATAGCATACTGGCTTTAGAGATTGACAGTTTTTATGTACACTCTTAAAATATTGATTATCAGTACAATCCTCAATATCGATTAATGAATATATCGCATAGCATAAAATATACAGTCGAATTTTAAACCCTACGTTTTTAATGCCGGCTAAATTTTAATTAAAAATAACAACATAGAAATATAAAATTCAAAGCGAAGCGTATTTCTGTAAATTTCTACTTGCCATGTTTGCAAATATCAAACCACTTATCAAAAGACGGATGACATCTGCCAACCTGCATTTAGCCTCTGCCCCACAGTGAGAAAATTATATTTAATTAATTAGTATTGAAACAATATAGCAACAAGTGAAGATATTATATAAACTAATAACGTTTAATTAAATAGATAAAAATAATTATTGTGAGAGGACCTTAGGAAAAGACGCAGGCTATTGCGGATTCTTCTGTAGGCCTTTTTAAGACCTACAAATTTTCTTGTACATTGTTTGTTATATATCTTAAGGTTTAGCCAACCATATAAGCGTGCGAACACATAAAAATAGTTCATCCATAAATTATATACACAAACATTCCTCGTTTATAGCTCTTCCTATTGGTGAGAACATCAAAAACCGTATTCGTTGGTTTAGAAAAAGTAAGCGGAGATTCAGACAGTTTCAACAACTATTGTTTTGAGTTCTATATTATATACACAATAATTAACAGTCATTGTTTTTTAAAAAATATGGCTGTTCCGAATAGTCCATACCTCCGATTAATCTGAATTTTGGTATACATATGGATTTTGACGCGCTGATAACCACAATGTTATTTAAAATACCCGCAAATTTTATTTTCAAGGTCAAATCTAAAAAAATCTATTTTTAAAATCGAAAAACGTATTGAACAAAAAATATCAATCTTTTTATGGCCTACAACTTTTTTAGACAATAGTTTTCTCTAAAACCAATCTTAATCTCAATAAACGCGAAAAACATTACATAAAATTTATATTCGGAAATATTAATTTTGAAGTTTATCCGAAAAAAAATCATGTATAGATTTCGCCTTGTTTTTTTGTATATATATATATGTATATATATATACGTACGTATGTACGTGTTATACGGTTATTACGTCACTAAGCAACTATTCCCATCTACATATATTATAGCTTTAGTGAACACAGTAATAAACAGGGACTATGAAGCTCATATTCAGCCTGGTAACAGATCATTTTAACACCGCTTTATTGTTTTGCTTCAAGTTATAAAATACACTTAATTCAATTAATACATAAAGCTACCATATAATATATTTTTATATATCTTAATATATGTATATAATAATAGTCCCTAGCTTTACTTGGAGCTGATAAGTGGTGCCGTTGTGGATATCCAGATTTGTTTTTGATTTCTAACTTAAAAAAAAACACAATCCATAACTAAATGAAAAATTATTGAATATTTTTTTTTTCGGAATAAAATTATTATTACAATTTTTTACTCAACTAGTCATGACTCTACTACCAGTTCGAAAAGAAGAAGGCTCAGACCTGAGAAGAAAGAAAACTCAAGAAAAGAAAATTTTGCTTAGTACTGCGAGGAAAATATAATATTTTGCTTAGGAGGTGTAATCCGTATAGGATTATGTTACATTGTAAGTTTTAATTAAAACACTAAGCACAAATTAAAAAATAATTGAAATCCACAAACAGGCAGACAGACATTATTTCTTAGGCATAGGTAATTTGTTCACCAGAGATAGACATGGCTTCATTTCTTTTATTAAACCTTTCCACCATAAAGTGGTTTCCAAAGCTGACCGATCCTTTGCAAAAAGTTTTTGCTATTTCTTTTTAAGTTGCCTAGAATAACTAGTATAATATATACAGTAGCTTTGAAATCTTTAAGATACATATTTCCTAAGTCTAAGAGGTTATTTCGATAATATTCTGATTAAAGAGAGCTTTCAAGTTTGCGGCTAACTCCGTTGCTGCAAGATTATGAGCTTAATGAAAGCTCAGCATTTGAATACAACGCGAATTACTCTATTAGATAGTACTTTGTGATAGTTTGTAGATGAAAGTTCGCTCGCCTTTACCGCCATAGCAATGTAAATTGACTTTTGCAGTAATAAATAAACATTTTTGGAAGAGTTCTCATAATTTACAAACGTCTAGAAAAATTATAAATTCGTAACACGATTTTAATTATTTGGCTGGATTAAAAAAAGCTTAAATATTCCCATTATTTTAATAATATTAGGTTTTTAAACTCTCTTTTCAGTATTTATTTATTTGTAAATAACGTGTTTCTTATTTAGTATATTAGATAATTTTATCGGGAGATAATTTCTGAGGATTCGAGTCGAATCGGCGGATTGATATAATTTTTGATTGATTTGTATGGAGATATAGTTAAAGTAACTCGAGAGTAACATAAGCTACTTTTAACTGCGATAAAGTATCTAACTCCCATTGAAAACACGTTGAAATGTAACACATACGTAGGTAGATTATGGAATAACATATATCCATACTTATAATATTATAAATGCGAAAGTATGTTTGTTTGTTTATCCTTCTTTCACGTCGAAATAGAGTGCCGTTGTGTGATTTTTTGTATGGATATAATTGAAGGGCTGGAGGATGACATAGATTACTTTTTTCCGCGGGAAATTATATCATTCCCATGGGAAAACACGTTATAATACAACCCAAAAAAATATTTATTATTAAAAATTACTTGAAATTTAGTAATAATGCTCTTCAATGCAATTAAATAAATACGTGTTTTAGCATTTTTCAAAATTCATCCCATAAGGGGTATAATAGGGGATGAAAATTTGTATCGAACATACCTTTTTAGAGTTTTTTTGTAGTTACAGCGCGAGCGAAGCCGCGAGTTCTGCTAGTTGTTACTAAATAATTAATACGTTGTACTATTATGTTATGTTAATGCTATAAACGAGTCGCTAACAAATAGTATTTTGTGAAAGATAAACCTAAAAGCTATATTTAGGTATTGAAATATCCTCCTAAAGCGACAAAGATGGCGGACAATGCAGCGCGAGCTCAGTTCCGTTTTACGGAATTAACAGTTTATCTCTACGTCGTTGACCGTATTTTCTAGCACATAAGTCATAGGTGGAAGCGATTTATTTTCTAAATACATATTCAGTTATAGTTCTGAAGTAAAAACTAAGCAGGTCGCTAAAATACATTGAATTTTAAGTGTTCAGCCCTTTTTAACGTCCCACTGCTGGGCACGTGCCTCCCTTCAATACGAGGGGAATCACGCCATAGTCGACCACACTGGCCAAGTGCGGATTTGCGGACTTCACAAGTCTTTCGAAAACTTGATAGGTTTTCTCAGACATGCAGGTTTCATCACGATGTTTTTCTTCACCGTAAGGCAAGTGGTACTCATGGTAGAAATGATTCACACATGAAAATATCATAGGTGCGAGACCCCGGGATTTGAACTCGCTTCACTCGGTTTCATAAGCAAGCGCGTTACCACTGGGCTACCATTGCCTTTAATTTTAAGTAAATTAGTATTATTATTTCTCAACATATATGTATGTACATACATCGATATCTGCAAGGTGAGGGATGAAACTTTATACGTTACTATGAGAAGTTTACTATACAAGTCGTCCATCAATGAAACGCGAAGAAACAATTTCTTCAGTACTCTGTCTTTCCTATGTTTAAAGGTTGATATCGATATTCAGTCGCGATTTTTAAATAAAATATCCTATAACAGTAATGTGTATAAAGTAATGATTATAGTAAAAACACTTACATAAATAAAAACAATAAAAACTGACAAGGTGATAGAATAAAGGTTTTTACACCTATTTTATATAAAGATCTATTCTGTTTATCAACACATAACATAAAATATTAGCTTACTACGGAACCTTAGGCGAGGAGCTTCAACTTACTATTGACCAGTTCCACAATGATAGTCCTCCAGACCAATTTTGGCCATGACAGCCAATCTCACTGAAACTAGCCAACTGTGCAGGATATATTATAGTGTATAAGTGTGTAAGCAGACCCAAGTGCACTCTCTATTTCTTACACTCTCAAACTGTGGTAAGAACTAAGATGACAATTCTAGACGACCGGTAAGAGGCGATAAGGCGCAGGACCGATAGCTTTACGCTTCCTCCAAGGCGCAGAGGTTTTAAATCATTCTTCCCATCTCCAAACTACTACTAAGAATTTCTTAATATAAAAATCAAATAACTATAATAAAAAGCCACAATACAATAAATCTATACTAATATTATAAAGAGGTAAATTTATGAGTATGTGAGTTTGTGACATTGTGAAGTTGTAAGGGGTAATCTCTGGATCTACTGAACCGATTTAGATGAAATTGAGTAAGAAGATAGTTTGAGACCCTAGGAAGGACATAGGATACTTTTTATCCCAGAAATCATCCGTTAATGGGGTGATATTCGGGATGAAAGTTTGTACGAGTATAGGGGAATGAACCTAGGGACGAACCCGAGTGAAGCGAGGGTGAGTCGCTAGTAGGTTATAAAAAACAAAAATAATTTTTAAATCTGACTGGCAGCTATTCATCAAAGATTACGACGTTCGAACAAAAACAAACAATCTGTTTGGCTTCATAATATTAGTATAGATTATTTTTGTTTGAAATTCAACTAAATTCAACTTGTACAAAATTATATTAGATTATTATCTAAAGTAAATGCCTACATAACGTTTAATTAACCTGAGCAAGTTTACTATGCACTGATTAGTGATTATGCTCCGTTTTAGGGTAAACAGTCTTACTTATAATGTAGTATTATTTTATGTACTTGTTTTCGCCCGCGTATCTACTCGGATGGGATGCTAATTGCTATAAAATTGCGCATCCCTTAATAAATAGATACGTTAAAAGTAACGGTAAAAATGGTACATTTTGAGTACTAGATATTGGCAACACAATAAATGTGCTTGTCACATTTCGAGCTATGAAGTTTGTTTAAAAAAAATCAGCCAAGTGCGATTCAGACTCGCACATGAAGGGTTTCGTATCATAATCGTTTTTTTTTTAATTCGCATGGCAGCCTTTTTCATATTCGCCATCTTGGTTTTTAATTATTTGTTGTTATATCGGCAATAGAAATACACACTCTGTGTAAATTTCAACTCTCTACCTACTACGGTTCATGAGATATAGCCCTTTGACAGGACGAACGGACGGACAACGAAGGCTTAGTAATAGGGTTCCGTTGGCGCCCTATGGGTACGGAACCCTGAAAACTAAATAACACGCTTTAATGGTGAACCGAAATAAAAAAGTAAAAATATTTTTTAGAATTATGTATTTTGTAATTTTATATTTATAAGAATAAAGTGAATGGTGAAAAAAATAATGTTATTATAAAAAAAGCGTGGGGTGTTTTGTGCAATATTTTTATACTAACTCTACTTTTAGAAATCGTACCAATGGAATATTTATAACAACTGATATGAAGCATCCACAGGTGAAGCTAATAAAAGCGTTTTAAAAGTAACTATAAATAGAAAATTAAAAAATAAACAATTGTTCTTGCAAGTTATTTTAATTAAAACCAATATTATCCATAAAGTAATATCTGTTTACAGACAGCATCTACCCACAAAATTATACAATTACTAGCGACTCACCCTCGCTCCGTCGGGTTCGTCTCTAGGTACGTTTTAAAGGTTAGTATACATTTCTCAGAAATGAGATATTTTCCCGCAATAAAAAGTATTCTATATTATGACCCAGATACCCAGCTATCATTATACCAAATTTCATCAAAATCTGTCCAATGGCTTTCACGTGATGCGTTCCCAGGCAGACGCACAGACAAAAATTCTAAAAACTATAGATTCTGCCTGTATATCAACAAAAATGCCTATTTGAATAAGATTTTTTAAAAAATATTTAATGTACAGATTCGATTCACAATCAGTTATAATTTTATTATAGATATGTATAGATTTTTAAAATATGAAAAAGTAAGGAAAATTCGAAAAGATAGTTTTATTTAAAAACTTTTTGAATAAAACATTTATCACAATTCTTTTTCCGCATCACAATTCCTTTAATAAAGCAACTCTTTAATAGGTAAACTAAGATTTAAGAAATATATATATATAAAAAATCAATCCGTTGTAAACGAACGCGAGCGAAGCGAGGGTGAGACGCTAGTTTATATATAACTAAGTAACTCTTTTAAATATTTCGAATAAATCTAGTGCTGCGAATAAAAACAGATTTGCCAGAAAGAGTACTTCAAATGTACTAAAAAACAAACGCTGCAAAGCTTTTAAGAACTTGAAATTAAACTTCAGTTGCAGTAATAATAACAATTTTGTCGTAATTACTATTAATTAGTTGAAAAAGTCCAAGCTAGTGTTTTTGCTACTACGATCTTAGGTCCGCAATCCTCTTAGATGATAAAAATACGAAATGCAAGTTCCAAGTTCGTTTGGTACACGTTTTGCCTTATTTTTTGTATAATAAACAAAGCTAGTATATATCGTAGATTTTTTTGTATCACATAAATATTATTGTAATATATATATAAAAGGTTGTGAGTGTTTGTTTGTTTGTTTGATGCTTCTTCCTTCTGTGCTGTCGTATTGGAAATAGCTTATAGTCAGTCTTTACTCATAGGTATCTAATATATTAAAACGAGCAATTCTTGTACATTTATTTATTTATACCAGCGATCTCAGAAATGGCTCTAATGATTTCGCTATTTGGTATGTAGAGGTTTTCGGTGGCGAAAAATCGATTTAGATTAATCTTATGTCTGGGAAAACGCGTGTTTTCGAGTTTTCATGTGGTTTTCTTTCGCATTATTCCACGCAAAATATGGTTGATAATTTCTTACGCTTATGCCCATAAGCATCGTAGTCAAGCGGCCAAGGCCCAAGATTGACAATCACAGGTGTCCGGGTTCAAATCCCAGTCGGATACAAAGTTTTTACTTTTGTTTTTTTTTTCGTCCAGCCGTTTCTGCTTGAAAAATTAACAAACATACACATACAAAACTACGATACATACACATACAAACTTTCGCATTAGCAGTGTTTTTTTTTTTAATTTCTACCTCCTTTTTCAATACCAAAAAAGTAAAAATATTACGAAAAATTTTCAATTTTTTCCAATATGCTCATATATTATTCCAACAGCACATAGAGCTCCTATATTTTTTTCAATACACAGTGTATGATAAATAGAAAATACTAAGCATGATTGATCAAAAAGAGCCGTTTAAAAATTAATCTCATAGATTTTTTCAAAACCAAAAGCTCTCTGAAACATAAAATTGCGATATTTGAGCTTTGGAAACTACATCGAGGTGGATGAAAGCCATTCTCACGTATTCAGTTTCGGGAAAAATGCGCTGCACGAAAACCTAGAAAACTTTGGTAATATGAGAATGGGAGCAGTGTATATATTGATATCGTTCACAAGCTTTATGAACTTCATAGTTGGACTTAAGGCATATATTTTCTTAGGTTAATAGTTTTAAACTAAATGGGAAATAAATTTTTTATAATGTACTTTATAGTTACGCTTGTTTTAAAGCTCTATTCATCTAAAGAGGTTTTAAATAATAAAAAAATATGTTGGGACATTAACACACAGCACCATCTAGTTCCATGGTAAGCTACGAGGCTTAAGGCGAAACTGAACCAAACGTGTCGTTTTAAACCTATAATAATTAAAATGATAATGTAGTCTTTAAACGTCCTAATATGAGGGTGAATAAACCCGAGCACACCGTCTGTCGAAAACTAGTTAGGTAATCACAGTCAAACAGGTTCCTTCATGTATTCCTTCACTTTAGCAGCAAGAGTGGTACTTATGTTGAAAATGATTCGCACAAGAAAATCAAAAGTACGTACATAACGATGGCTTGCACTGATGTCGTTTGGGCCTACGTGCAAAATTTTAAAGTAATCAGCACGCCAATAAACATACTCGACAGTTGCAAAGTTTGTGTTCTTAGGATAACTCACAAGGGAAAAAAGTGTGTTAAATTACCTTCTTTGGACAAGTTGACTTTCTACAATATGGAATCGATATCACTAACAGAAAAGAAACATTGTGATAAAATGACATTACGATAACCTAAAATTATAGCGATTGAAACTAATGTTTACCCGCGGCTCTGCTCACATGGTAGTAACATCCAACATTATTATTACACATTAACTTATTACAATCAAGGAAATTGCAAATACACATAATTAACTATATATACAAAACAAATGTACACTTAATTATTATTGTACAAGTCATGTCCGCATGGAATAGTGGCAAGAATGCCAACCGCATTCCCCCGCTGAATGGCAATGCCGATTCTATGGACGAAAATTGAACTAGCTCTCCTGTCACCAGTAGAGGTAATAAGACCAGGTGTTATATCTTTTAGAATTAAAAGTATTTAGCACTTTGAATCTATGGGCTATGTTAACCATTGTATTTGATAATGTTACAAATATTATCAAATACAAAGACCAATATGGGCAAAATTAGACTTATCTATTGAAGAGGTCTCTTCCAGCCTATTATGGATGTGAGAGTGTTACATAGCGGGATGAAAATAGTGCAGTTAATATTAAGCCACATTGTAAATAATTATATGTATGTATACTTAAAAATAACATAATCAAGGACATATAAGCTATCTCCATCTTCAAATCTGTTTGAAAGTGAAAGGAAGAGAAAGCATTCATATTTGGGCACACAGTTATGAGCTATAATATCTTCAGGGTAGTCAGCTCAGTAAAATTGGCCGCCTTGATCGAAAGCGTAGTAATAGGGTAATATGGATATTTAATTTACCTACCAACCTCTCACGTGATTTCTCCATTCGAAGTAGTCTATAGTCAAAAGGCATGCTTTAAAGCCATTGACAAGAAAATCGAATTGAATAGGGTTCCGACTTGAACTTAGAACCTTTTGAGTATGAAATTCTAAAACCTTATATACAACTAGCGACTTATCCTCGCTTCGCTCGGGCGCATCCCAAGGTACGTTTTAATTTTTTTGAGCGCATCCCTAATTCTATAAAATAAAACTAACCTAAAATACTTCTTATAATATCAGCTATCTGCCAGTGAAAGTCTCGTTAAAACTGGTCCAGCCGTTTCGGAGATTAGCCGGAACAAATAGACAGACAGACAAAAATTTAAAAAATTGTATTTTTCTTAAAATTACCGTTTATAATTCCATGTACATTTAGTAAAAAAGCTGTTATTTTGACATTACAAACAGACACTTCAATTTTATTTATCTGTATAGATAGTTATATTTTATGTCATTATAAGAACATAATGATATAAAAAATGTGTTTACTATTATATGAGATGCTTTGTCTAACAATATTCCATCTATTCCAGAAAGAATGAAAAAACATAAAGTAGTATTCTATAGTCTACTATTGCGTACTAAATATTTGAATGAATCCTCATGAGTACATAAATTCAGACTGGATTTTAAATTAGACACAATAAAAAAGCATTTTCCAAAGCTATTTGAAAGCTAGCTTTTTAATAGTTTGTAATATTTTATGTTTGCCATACACAAGGGAGAATTGCAGCATTTATATTTAACTATTTTTTGCCCGCGGCTCTGCTCCAATACATCTGTATAATAAATAGTATTTGTGATGGTCCAGAGCAAACGTTCTGAATTATTGTTTTGTTTGTGTGTGTATGTGTGTGAGCATGTGTGTGTACATATTAGTGTCCGTCAAATCCGTTCTGTACTTTTTGCATGAAAAGCAAACAGATAAATAGATAAACAAAATGGGTGCGTGTAACCTTTACGCGTCGTTGAAGTAAAGCTCCTTTGGCAAATATCTCATTTAATTAAAACAAATCAATAATTAAGTAAGGCATATTAGGCATATTACAATCATATATTTATAGAATATCGTATAGGTACGAAAAGAATATATTATATATTTGTTAGACAATAACAACGGTTACCATGGCAACATGGCAATGTATTCTATCTCATTCTCTCGCTGATTTAATCCTATATATTTATGAGTTTGTCTCTTTTTTGTGTCGCATTTTCGTTTCATCGAGTTTCAAATGACAACGTTTCTAAAGAAGTTTCACTTCAACAGACAAAAATTTCAACACGTCTTGTAGTCTATATTATGTACACTATACGTAGTCATTGTTTTTAAAATACAAAAATCTATATAGATTTCGCTTTGTTGCTATTTTATAATCTACTATATACAAGATTATATTTAGGGCTACTGCAATTTTAAATTTTATTTTTTTTATACCAAAACACTAGATCTTTAACCATCGAGAAAGCATTTGGTTTATTCACCTAACTCCTCATTCCTTACTTATTGACTACAAAATTACGTTAGAGAGCTTTGCTACAAAACTTTAATAGAACTTTCAAAGTTTAGGCGTAACGGAAATTACTGTTACGTGATACCTTACAATAGTAACATACAAGTATATTAATCTATAAATAAGTAATAAATCAATATGTTGGGACATTAACACACATCACCATCTAGTTCCATGGTAAGCTACGAGGCCTGTGTTATGGATACCAGATAGTTGATACATTACTCATATATAACTTTAAATACATACATATTATAAATATATGTAAATACCTATGACTGGAGTACAAACATTCGTGTTCATCACACAAATAAATGCCTCCAGCGGGACTCGAACCCGCGACCGCTGGCACAGGAAGTAGGGTCACTACAAACTGAGCCAAACGGGTCGTCTATGTACATACAGTAGCTCTACATATATACGTAGAGTTGCTTGTACTGACTTATCGACGCTAAAACTAAATAAAAGCCTGAAGGGTTATAGGTTTCTGGGATTTCAATAGCCTATTTATAGACTAAAAAAGGATTATTTCAATTCTTATTTGCTCCTTCAAAAATGTATGCGAATCGCGGGATGTATTTTAGTATAAAAATGTATCAATCACAATAACATTAAACACGTGAAAGTTTGTGATTAATTCAGTGTGTTATTACATTTTCGCCGTGTAACAGTTAACTAATTTGGTTTAACTTCAGAATGGAGATAGTGTATAACCTTATTATTTTCGATAGTAGAAGATCCTGATCTATGTGGACCTCTCACTCTTTTTCCAGACGAATATTTTTGACTAAAAAACCTCTAATCTGGAGATGTTTTGGTATGACAACCCTATATCATTGATATAAAATTATCTACCTTTTCATATTTGGTTCGTTCCGGAAAACGATAGAGCAATTAACTACTTCAATTTACCTGTTTATACCTAGATGTCAGGGGCCTTACCATCACCTATTTTAAAACATTATTACTTCAAGACTGTTTTGTTTCAAGATTACAATAATCTTACTTTTATTCGTACCATGACCTTTAAAAAGCAAGCTTGTTTTAAAATTGCTTAGTGATGCGACAGAACGAATGATTTGTCTATTCCCTCCTATAAAAGAAAAGAAATAGTGCTATATAAGTTGTATAGCGTTATCCCTGTCACACCGATAGTCGTTCGTAAATACGATTAGTACTTACCTTGGATAAAATTAAAGAAAAATATTATATTATTTAATTTCAAAAGTACATGTTTTCCACAAAATATACGCAATCTAAGTCTTTTTTATATTATTTATACAAATAATTTTAGTATAGTTTTAAAAATTAGGAAAACTATTAGAAAAGATAATAAAATAAATTACGGCTAGATTGTGATACAAAATTCGGAACAAATTATTTACTTGACAACCGTCTGACTATTTGTTTACTTGTTTGACGACGAGCGAAAATTAAAAGTCAATGAGATGATAGTTTGTTTATGTGAGCTTTTAGATTAGAATAAAACATGTTGGACTTATTTTATTAGTAATTTGTACTATATGAATTAACAGCAAGAATCAAGGTAAGGTGTACTGAAACGTTTTATTCATTAAATAATATTTTAAATCAATATAATACTAGCTAGACTACATAGTTTCACGAGCACTTCGCAAAGGAAGCATTTGGAGAGGCACGAAAAAAATGATTAATATTTTTGGGTTTTTTATTTCAATTTAATATTTAATACAAGTTATATTATCATCAACTACACTTTTTAATATTATAAAGCTATAATTTTTCAGCTAGGCAAATACAAAAATATAATAGACACTTTACAAACGTTTAATTAAAACTGTTTTTTTAGGTCTTTAAGTGCCGATTTTCCCTGGATCAGTGGAGAAAATACCTCCACGTAGCCTAATAATTCTGCTGCTGATCAAGGAAGTACTGTGTGGTTGATTACTGCTATGGTGGTGTAATTGAGTTTCCTTTATTACATATTTTGTTATTTTATAAAAATAAATATATTAATATACATACACAGTTGTTATAATTTTTGTAAGTTCTTTTCGGGTTCCATACCTATAGGGTCTATATAAAACGTATAGAAATCTTTCCATCCAACTTCTTACATAATTTTTGGATAATATAATAAAAAATCATAGTAATATTATAAATGCGGAAGTAATTCTGTCTGTCTGTTTATTATTCTATTATATGTATTCACACCTAAACCTCGATATTTTATAATGAAGGCATCAAGTGAAGCGAGTAGAGGGTTGAAAAATTGAAAGGGAAAGACTAAAAGTAAAAGTATTAAAGGAATTACTAAACTAGAAATAAAGTTTCTATAGGTATTTTTATTTACTATATTTCCTTCGTATATGTAAATTCTCATCAGAGAGTCTCGTTACAGAATTTGTTTTAAACCTTTTATAATAGATAATGCTTAGTAAATTCTTCTCAATTGATGTCACAAACGTTATATTCGCAACATAGCTGAAAACGAGATTTAGCTGTACCACAAGCTTCTGCGTTATAAGCTTTTAAAATCATAAGTATTTCGAAATTATTACACTTCTAGAATCAAAGTATACATTAATTACCGATATACTAAAATTACACGATACGTGTACCAATCGATAGATTTATGAAAAAAATAGGTTTTACTCAATTTATCTGGCACAGTTAATTACCTTTTATATTATAAATTTTGAAAATAATAATGCATCCGTAACATATCAACAACTTTTACAAGATTGCTAATTATGACAGAAAAGTAAGAATGCTATTTGTCAAAATTCACCTCATGGTACGAATTGAATGAACGACAATAATATTTTCTTAGTAATTTTGGTGTCGTGACGTCACAAAACTGCTTAGAAAGTAAGAATGTTTCAAGCTTATAATAACCTTGCTTTTAAGACGTCATGGTACGAAAACTCAAAGTAAGATTATAGTATTCATGCTATAAGAGTTCATGGTAAGGCCCCAGGTAATGTGATCGAAAAAAGCCGCCAATCGTATGATGGCATTTTCTACAAGTCTTTTACTTTCGATTGATACTAATTTGTCACAGGAAAAGAATTCTTGTGCTTAAAAAAAATAACAATAAAAAAATCATAAAAAATAGTCTGGAAAAAATTTTGGTGACCTCCTAGGTCATGTTTATTTATATGTCTATGGTTAAAAAAAAATATTTTGTCTGGAAAAAAATGAGGGATCCACCACATAGATCGGGATCTTAGACTACGTTATTAAAAATTTCAATGCAATCACAGCATTGCTTTCACGATCGACTCCATTATCAGACAAGTATCAGGAGCAACCCGCATGGTACACCGCCCACCGAAGTAGGCACGCCCGGCTGGATTGCCGGACGCTAATGAGGCTTCATTAATAGCAAGCTACATTACCGCCGAGTGCTATAGGCTGTTTTTATTCAATAAAAATATCCTTACTGTATTCATTATAACTTTAATTGAAGTCTATAAAACATTGGACGTTGATTTAAAGCTTGAAATAAAGCAATCAATATATGACAAAAATACACATAAGCGAAACAAGGGTGTGTGTTCAGCCCTTTTTTAACGTCCCACTGCTGGGCACGGGCCTCCCTTCAGTACGAGGGGGATCAGGCCCCCTCCCAGGGATCAGGAAGGGTATGTTGCTAACAATACCTATAAAAAATAAAAGATTGCTTATTATTTATTTAGTATTTTTAGTTTATTTTTAATGCGCTGATTTCTGGAACTACTGCCGTCTGATTTACAAAAGAACTTTGTCATTTTAAATCTTAGTACCTGGGCGGCCGAGCTTCGCTCGGAGTTCTTTTTTGTTATATCGTATTTTTTAGATAAAAGAAAACTAAAAACTTAAATAAATACAAAAGTAAAACTTTGTATTCGACCGGGTCAATCTTGCGCCTTGGCCGCTTGACCACGATGCTTATGCACGAGCGTAAGAAATTATTAACCATTTTTTGCGTGGAATAATGCGAAAGAAAACCGCATGAAAACTCGAAAACGTGCATTTTCCCAGACATAAGTTTAATTTAGATCGGTTTCTTGCCCCCGAAAACACCCATATACAGTGAAATTGTTAGAGCCGTTTCCGAGATCTCCGATATAAATATATAAATAAACTTTACGTTTCACTGCTGAACTGAGCTAAACGTTGATAAGTCAGTCTGTGAGTCGCGAGTAGTGAATAAAAATAATAACTGCGAATGTACCTTAGGTGATAGACATATAATATTGCGAACTTGCCAGTATAACTTTTTAAGACCTACAATTTTCTAGTACATTGTTTTGATGTATCTCTTAAGGTTCAGCCAGCGTTAGCAATAGAAATTTCTAAGGACGACTCGATAGAACCAGTCATTGCGTTTTCCCTTCGGGAACGAAAAATGTGCCTGTAGTAAAAGGTATCCTAAATGTTGACCCGAGTGATAAGCTATCACTATCCAAAATTTAGTTAAAATCGGTTCAGTGCTTTTTGCGTGAAACGCGCACATCGATTTGACTAAGTTAGTTTTATTATACTTATAGATAAGAATAGGTATTGCGAGTGTACCTTAAGAGATAGACATATACTGTTGTAGATTTTTCTATTGACCTTTTCAAGACCTACAATTTTTTAGTACATTGTTTTGATGTATGTCTTAAGGTTTAGACAGCGGAAGGTTTCTAAGGAGGACTCAAACCAGTTATTGCGATTTCCCGTGGGAAAGAAAGATTTTTCTGAAATAAAGGGTATCCTAAATGTTGATCCGGGTAATAAGTTATCACTTCACCAAATTTCGTTGTAATCGGTTCATTACTTTTTGCGTGAAACGCGTACAGACACAGAGACAAACAGACAAAAAATTTAATAACTATTGTTTTGGGGTCTATATTGTATACATAATACGTTACAGTCATTGTTTTTAAAAAATATTTCATGTACAGATTTCGCTAAGTTACTGCTTTATTATAGTATAGATAAATAAATAAATAAACATACAAGAATTGGTCGTTTAAATATATTAGACAGATTTATTGAGCAAGTTTATCTAATATCATGCAAACACTCTTAGCAGAACCACCGGCAAAGACTGGTTTTCATATAAAAACAATAAGTAGTAATAAAATCAGATAAATGTAAATAAAGATAGAATTTATTAAATCTCAGTCATGCAATGCTTTGAAAATGAGCAATAAAATGCGTTTCGTTTCAGAACTTCGCTTCACTGTGGAGTACTCGCAATTTGCCTATTGTTTAAACACTTGAGACTCACACATACAACTGCAACATGACAAGTGGTTAAGTAGCGTCAGCATAAAAATTTACATTGTAAAAATTGGAAAAGATATCATAGTAATGCCCTCTCGTCTGATTTCTGATGGCAAAAACTCTCACAGTACACTGTACGTAGCCAAGCGTAGGAGATATCACCAAGTGGAAAGTCAGACACAAGTGCACTCTTATCATTTCAATTTCTAATATCGATGGAAGATGACAATTTGAAACTTGTTTTTAGATCAGGTATGTGACCGATCGCTTTACGTGCTTCGTATGGTAGATAATATATAAAAGTACTGAGTATGATGCCCGCGTGGCCATGAGTGCATCGACTTTCTAAACATCAATTTGGTAAATCGCGAAAAAATCCGAAAAGATAATTTTATTTAAAATATTTATCTATGCATTCCATTGTGTACAATTTGGCTAAGCCAGTTTACATAAATCCATCATTATTATTGTCATTATATCAAGTAATCTAAACATATTCATTTCTATAGCAATATAGGTATAAAAGTGTTTTTTTGTTAAAATTTTGTACGTTATTTTCCAACGGTACTTCGCCACCCCTTGCATGCCTGAGTCGGTGGCATTGTACCAACGTATTGCAGATTCGCTAATAGATAGATCGCGGTGCATTCAACCCGAGGGTACGCCGTATTACGTTTCTATTAACCTTACTCACTGACCAGTTATTTTATACCGTATTTATCAATTTTCTTAATGAACACTGTTTTTATAAATTTAAAAAGTAGTAATTTGTGTTTGTTTATCACTGTTATATAAGCGTTAATGTCTTAATCTATATATCTATAAATAATAGTCTAAGATCCCGATGTATGTGGTGGACCTCTCACTCTTTTTCTAGGCGAAATATATTTTTTTACAAAATTTATAACAAACACGACGAACATAAAAATTACGACTTTTCTCAATCTTTTAGGCAGCATTATCCTCTGAGGATGAAAAAAGAGAATAAAATTGAAGATTTCCTCGCTTTAAAAGAGAGAAATGTGGAAATTGATATTGAAATTTGATTTGATTATGAGATTGAAAATGGTCTGATTTATGATCTCCTTTTATTTGTAGTTGGTTATAAAAGAATAGTTTTAGTTTTTATTGTTAAACTCTCTTCCAAAAGTTTTATCTAAAACATATATTTTCAGGTATCTCGAGATTATAAGGGTCTGAGAAGAATACAGGTAAGTCTTATCTCGCTAAGATTCTTTACGAACTGTAAGATCGACTAGTTTTTGTACGTGACTACGCTTGTATTTATATTTTGTATGTATTTATTTATTGTTAGTGTTTTCGCGCGACTCCACCGTAGTTTAGTTTTATAGAATTACTTGGCTCTCGTAGTATTATGTAAGATAATATAAACGTTGTCAATAAATCTATTCTATAAAATTATAAATGTGAAAGTTTGTGAGTATGGATGTATAGATATTTGTTACTCTTTCAAGCCAGAACGGCTAAACGGATCTGGATGAAATTTAGCGCAGAGATAGATTATAGTCTGGAATAACACATATGCTACTTTTTATCCCGGAAAAATGTACGGTTCCCGTGAGATAGGCTTGTTTTTGTTTTCCTAGAGGCGAACCCGAGCGAAGCGAGGGTGGGCCGCTAGTGAGCTATAAAACGCATAAAAATATCGGATGTGGCTGTGTCCGGACAAGCTGCTGCTGGTTTAACGTTGAACGTCTATTTCAGCGAGTCGCTTGTAGTGTTTTGTTTTTATAAATATTTTGCATATTTGAAAACAAATTAGTAAAAATATTAATCTTTGAAGATAGCAACGGAAAGAATCATAATATATATCATTTTTCAGACAGTAACAACGGTTGCTATGGCAACCAAATGCAACCTATTTCGTTACGGTCCACTTTTCTGACCTGGTACCCGTTGTTTTGGTGTGATTTTAAAGATGTTTTACGTCTAAGAATCATGTCCTACAGTTAGGCACAACAAAAATCATTGTTGAAATAATCGTATAATAAATCTACATTCTACTAGTACCTGGGCGACCGAACTTCGCTCGGCGTAGGCGCTAGTTCAGTAGGTTATCATCCATTTGTTACAATGCAATTAATTTTCAGCATATAGTAAAAGGTTCTAATATATATTTTGTTACAGAAAGTTGTTTTTTTTTTTGTGAGAAATTAAGTTTTTTTAATAAAAAACATATGTAGATAAACTTAAAAAGCCAAACCTTATCTAAACACAAAATTTGATCCAAATCGTTAGAGCTGTTTCCGTTATACACGAAATAAAATAAACAAGAAATGCTCACTTAATATTATAAGATATATTAAAATAGCACTTTTAAATAAAATACTCAATTATCATTTTCATTTATTAATGTTTTTAAATAATAATAAAATATCACACTGGAACGTCACTCGCACTTTCACTCTCTGTCCATATGACAGTTGTCACATATATTTTTAATAATCAAAAAAATAATGTTGCCATCAACTGTGGTGAATTTATATAAATCAAATTAAAAAATAATTTTATTTAACAAACTAGCGACTTACCCTCATTCCGCTCGGGTTCGTCCTTATTTACATTTTAACGTTTAGTATAAATTTCTCAGAGATTTTCCCGCAGTAAAAAGTATCTATCTATCTATATGTTGACTCGGATAACCAGCTACCGTCATAACAAATTTCATCAAAATCCCTCCAGTGGTTTTTCCGTGATGCGGTAACAGATAGACAGACAGACAGACAAAAATTCTAAAAACTGCAGATTCGGCCTCTGTATCGATAATAATGTCTATTTCAATCGGATTTTCCAAAAAAATATTTAATGTACAGATTCGGCTTAGTTACAATTTTATTATATGTATACATTATTATTGCCTCTTTAATTCATTTATTTTGATTCATTATAATAAACACAGATATTTTAAATAAAAAAGGTAAAAATTATTATGACTATGCCAACAGATATTTAAAACTGTCTCTATTCAAATGTGTAGGTCTTACTTTATACTTCGAGCGTCTCACCGCAAAGTTTGTAACAAAGGCAAGTAAAATTTCTTTTGAAATTAATTTTATGAATGTAATTTACGATAAAAATATTAAAGATACCTGCTGTAAAGCAGGAGATGAGATGAAAATCATACGGTGTAATATCTCCACTTTATAATATTACTCGGCTTGAGCCTTCTTATTAAATTCCTAAGGAAAAATAAGCGGTCGCTGTTTAGTAGATTTGACTCTCACTGCTTATAGTCGCAAGTTCGATTCCCGGACGAATTTATTTTTGTTCATTATATTGTTATTTAACAAGGTCTGGTTAAACAAGTAATACATTTGGTACCATTGTTCTAGACATTAATATATTTTCTTGTATTTTTATTATTAATTGGAAAGTTTGTATGTGTACGTTTGTTACTACTCTAAAACGGCTAAACGTATTTAGATGAATTTAGTTCTCAGATAGAATTATGATCTAGAGCTATAGCACATAGGCTAATATTGTTCGTAATAAAATTTGCCAATAGATGGCGTTAATCATTTGTTTTTACAACCTATATATTATATCTGATGTATACCTTTTTAGACGAATACATACATATTACACTAGCGATTTACCCTTGCTTCGCTCGTGTATTTTGTTCACAATTTCATGGGTTTTAATTTTTTTACGCGAAACCCTAATTGCTTGTCTAAAATAAAAGTAGGTTAAGTCACTCCTTATAACATCAGCTATCTACTAGTGAAAATCCCGTCAAAATCGGTCCAACCATTTCGGAGATTAGCCGGAACAAAGAGACAGACACACAGAAAAAAAATAAAAATTGTTTTTTCCTTATTAGTACCGTCTACACTTTAATATGCATTAAGTAAAAAGCTATTATTTTGACATTACAAACAAACACTTCAATGTTATTTATCTGTATAGAATATGTGTAAAGAAAACTCAATATTTTCGCATCAAGTAGGTAGATGAAGATAAATATGATGTAGATATATAGATAGATAAACGGAGAGAAAAATAATTGATAAAACCAAATAGTATAATAGCTTATTTTTAGAGACAAAAAAAATAAATAAATAAGAATCTACGAATGTTATTTAAAAAAAAAATGTCAGTCATTAAAGAGGTTTTACTCACATCAATCTTATTTTGAAACCCGGGAAACGTTTACCACGACTCCGAAGTACTTCACTAATTTTCAATGAATGCCTTTATAAGGTACTATATTATTCTCTTTGTCGACGAATGTTACCTGTAAAATCGGCATTACAAGGGAAATGCATTTCAAGATGGCGTATTATTTATGTTCTACACGAGAATACTATGCTAAGTTACATTTTGCATTTTAAATGGTCCTGTCGACAGACGACAATGTAAATTGCGAGGTATGAAACTGTATTTGTGTAATTTTTACTGTTTGAATTAAGTAAAATATTTTTTCTGTTATCATTTTCCTTATATATATATATATATATATATATATATATATATATATATATATATATATATATATATATATATATACTATAAATATAGTATAGCTGTAGGTAACTAAGTATATTTATTTTTTATCTGTGGTACTTATTTATCTGTGTGTTTAAAACTTTGATAATTAATACTTATCGAAATTATTTTATGAGACATCAAAGTAAAACGTGGTTATGTTATATTGGTAAGGCTTCGGCCCTACTGGATATTTTTTTTTTAATTTTAAATATAAATCATTTAAATATGTTACTTGATCCTAAAATAATCGTACCCTAGACCCACTAACATCAATAACAAGAACCATAATATGAAAACCCGTAACATTAATTCCTTTCACGATAACGTTTCGGTAGGACGATAATTTGACACAACCGGTAAGAGATCATACACAAAATTGATGGCTTTACGTGCTCTTTGTAGCACGGGGGTGACACAGCGACAACTCAACTCCGAGCTATTACTGAGACTTTTTAAACAAAAAGTCTCAATAACTAAACTTGACGCGACCCGGGACTCGAAGCCAGGACCACCGGATCTACAGCCATACATGTTAGCAACTAGACCATCCTCGGTGGTATATATAATATACATACATATATACATTGTGACTATATTCATCGCTAAAAGAGATTTCAACTTATAGGTTAGTATATTACGTAAAACCAGCGTAAGGAAATCACTTCACAGTCTATCTCATTTGCTAAAGTCCGGGATGTTCTCTACAAGGAAATTGACTTACATCAGTCGTGAACGGGAAAGTGTCTCACAGACTTTCTTTTATACACTGGAGACCCGCTTCGGATTTGCTTATTTAATTTGACATTTATCAAATAACTAGCGACTCACCCTCGCTTCGCTTCGGGTTCGTCCCTAGACAAAAACAAATCTGTCCCACGGGAACCGTACATTTTTCCGGGATGATATATAGCCTAAAGCCTTCCTCGGTTAAAGGGCTATCTAATGCAAAAAGAATTTTTAAATCAGATCAGTAGTTCCTGAGATTAGCGCGTTAAACCAAACAAACAAACAATCAAACAAACTCTTCAGCTTTATAATATTAGTATAGATATATCCCGAACATCAAATTTGCTAAATGTAAAGTAGGTAATGTCACCTTTTTTCGTTCTCTACAGTTCGAAACACTCTTGTGCCGAAATTTTATTAAAATCTGTTCAACCGTCCAGCCGGGAATGTCAAGCAGTAATAATTTAAATATCTTTACTACCCATACATGTTTGTTTCTTTGTAAAGAGCGATGTCAAAATAAAAATTCTTACAAAATTTAAAAAAAAAACAAAGCAAAATCTTATTTTTCAAAGATTTAATTTTTTTTTAAATATTACTCTTATGTGACAAAAGAAACCACGATATATTCCTCTGCAAATCTTATGAAGTAAAATATATTTAAAATACATGATACGCTATATCTAAGTATAATCTATAAAACAATATAATGACGTTGTTATTTCAACAATGGGGTTTTCAGCCTTCACAAGCGGCTCTGCTCGCATGGTTTATTTATATATTTTAATAAATCAATATGTTGGAACATTAAAACACAGCACCATCTAGTTCCATGGTAAGCTACGAGGCCTGTGTTATGGATACCAGATAGTTAATACACTACACATATATAACTTTAAATACATAAATATTATGAATATAAACACCCATGACTGGAGTACAAACATTCGTGAACATCACACAAACGAATGCCCCCAGCGGGACTCGAACCCGCAACCGCTGGCACAACAAGTAGGGTCACTACAAACTGAGCCAAATGAGTCGGCAATATTTATAAAATTGTACCTTTCCTATAGATCGTAGATACCCTATAATTTCCCACAATAAACAGACTATAATAAGTCAAAGATTTCTTTTTAATTTGCAGTTCCTGACATTCAGTATAGATCAAGATAATCAAGAACAAATTTTGAACCTGATTTTTAATTACTTCAATATGTGTCCATATGCTTTAAAATCTTCCATTGAAATCAAAGATCAAACCTCTTCATTATGAATGGACTATTTATGTGAATTTACGAAAGCTTAAAATAAATGCTGCGTAAATATTAATTAGGCCAATTTTTCGTATAAAATAATTTGAAAAGCATTTTTTTATTTATTTTTATGTTTTTAGTTTTTTTCAAGCAAAAAGTTTAAAACATATAACTTATTTTTTCCTTTTAACGGTAAATTCTTTTATTTCCTTTTGTCACTCGTCATCTCAGCATTCACATGCTTCACACACAACTTTCACACAACCCATCATCGATCCATCCTTTGTCTATCACTACTTCTATATCCCTCACATTCATACCTATTTTATATTCTCTTTTTTTAATTACAGGAAAAAACACAGTGTAATTACAAATATACTATATATTAAATATTAAAGAAGTCAAGTCAAGAATTGTGGCAAAAATACTATAGCATCCTTTGGCTGAAAAAAAAGCCAGCTCTCTTGTCCCTAGTGATGATATTTTTTTGACCAATTTCAGGCTTGATGAGACGAACCATATGCCCAGCAGATAAATTAATGGTCAAGTATGCAAACGTAAGTGCACTCTCTATTCCTTATACTCCGGTCAAAGACAATTCAATACGAAAGAACTGGTGAGAGATAAGGTGATATGTAAATTTTATTTAATTTATTAACATGAAAAAATACCACAAATGATTAATATAGAGCAAAACAATAGGACCCAAAATTATATTACTAAAAAGCTATACGTGTGGCTATTGTATCAATTAAGTTACCAACTAATTATAATTCCCAACAGCAAACATTCCAGTTGATTTGATGGACGCCATATTTTAATTTGCCTTTATTTGAACAGCCATGTTTGTTTTCCACTTGTATGATTGGCACAGTTTAAAAACAAAAAAAATAGCAGTGGCATATGTCCAAATCGTACACATTCATTAAGATAACAAATATGTTAGAATCGAAAATAAACAGAAAATATGTAGAATAATATATTAGAGTATTCAATTAAGTATTTAAATATCAGTCAAATATAAATTGGACTCACACATCAATAGTTCTGTACCACAAAAAAATATGTTTACTACATTATACTACTTATGTTTGTTACTCAACCACGCCAGAACGGCTGAACAAATCTGTATGAAATATGGCACAGTGATAGATTATAGTCTGGAATAACACATAGGTTACTTTTTATCCCTATAAAATATACGGGTCCCGCGAGATAGATTTATTTTCGTTTTTCACTAGGGACGAACCCGAGCGAAGCAAAGGTGAGCCGCTTGTATTAAATAATGATTGAAACATGATAAAGTTAAATCAAAAAGGTAATATTTTGACATATTTTTCTCATAAATTATGAGTTAGGTCCAATTTTCCTTATTGTATAAAAACAATAGGTTTATTTGAAGATTAAAATCAGAGACATAGAAAGGTATAATGATTTCTTAATAGAGGATATATTTTGAATTTAACAAAGCAATAAAATATAATAATAATAACAGAAATATAATAATAACAGAAGGTTGGTGGAATAGTTTTAGCCAATTACTTATAAAATAACCTTTTATTGAATAAGAATCATAATTTTTTTTTTGATTTGGGCTAAATTCATCTTTAAATCAATAAATTTCAAAAATAATTGCTATAGGCTTCTTCAAACTGGAATCAAAAGGGAAAAAATCTCTATTATTATTAAAGTGACGCTGCGCGTAAATAACGCAGCATCTGGTTATGACATTTTACGACAGGCGAATTGCTTAGCATGATCATGCCTTTATTGGGTGAGATTCAATTTTTATTATACGAAGGCAGTCTAACAATATGGGTTGGTATCTTTTCGCCAACTTCAAGAAAAAAGGTTCTCGATGACGTTTCTTTACATTGTGAGAAAAAAAATGAGTGTGTGTAATATTTAAACGTGGTTGAAGGTAAACTTTTTTAGCGTTGTGGCAGTTACCGCCGATTAAATAAATCGAAATATAAATTTGTATTATAATTTTTATTAAATTATATTTTTTTATATATAGATAGATAATTCTATTCATATATTTTTTCCTCAAATTTTCAATAATGATTACTAGGTCGAATTTAAATTACTAGGCGAACACTAGTTGTAATAAAGACGGTACATCTGTTGCTGACAGCTCTTCCTACAAATTGCTTCAATGATGATCGACTTCAATTTGAAAATATCCTGCTTTTTCCGTTTCTATCGAGAATATCCGTTAAATTGTGTGAAACTTAAACAGGTCAACTTATTTTTAGTTTTTTTTAGTCCATAACTTCAAGTGTTTTTGTCAATTTAGTCAAACTTAAACTAAAAAGGTATAACGATTTTAAAATCACTTTTGAAAATAATTGTTTCACCCTAGAAATAGGTATAACTAATTTTTAAGAAAACATTAAATTCGCTTTGCAATTGGCAAAAATATCATGTATCAAACACAAATAAAATACATGAGTACCTCTTCCTCCTACTTCTGCTGCATATTTGATCAGTTTAAAAATAAACCCACATAGAGCGGCTCTTGAAAATATTTGTTTTTTTAGTTTAAAATTAGTACAATTACAATACAATTCTTGAATCATTAAATTAAAAGCAAATCACGTAAATTACAGTCCGGTTCAACTTCAACGAAATCTACAACGTAATAGTCAAATTGAGATAAGAAAATTTGAAACTCGTTGAGTGATAAAGTGTTTATCACAACTTAGCTAACATTTTCCATTTACTTGAGACGTAATAGCTTGTTACTCTGCTTTAGCTCTGCTCAAGATATAAAATGACACATATATATAAAAACACCTGATATTTTCCTGATCGATTTCGGCCACGGAGGTCAATTTTACTAAGACTAGCCATCTGCGCAGGAGAAGTGAAAGGATATTACGTGCACTCTTTATTCCTTTTACTCCCATATTCCGGTGGGAAGACAACTCGAAAAGACCGGTGAGAGATCAGGCGCAGGAACCAACGGCTTTACGTGCTCCCCGAGTCACAAAAAAACCGCCAACTACCCAACTCCAGGGCATTACGTTATGGACAGAAAAACTCAGTTACTGAACTCGGCCAGACCCGTGAATCGAACTCAAGGTTTCCGGATCTGCAGCCGAACAAGCCAGCCTAGGCCACTAAGGCAGTTGAAAACTATACATAATAATATACATTTAAAAAACTCTACTAGCTATTTCCTTTGTATTTTTATTCCAGTCGTTATTGAGAATGCAGAAATTTAATAAAGCCGATGGGAGCTAGAGTAAGCGGTGACCTGATTACATTCTATTGATGAGTTTCCTCCGAGCCTATGTTCTATAAAAAGAGATTTGAAATCTGAATCTAACTTTATCATCATCTATGTATGTATATGTAATAGATAAACAGGTACTGTGGTAAGTATGATGACAAATAGTTCATATGTTAATCCGGGATTAAAACTACCTCCATTTCGAATTTATTTTAGAGCTAAAGATTTTTGTTTCTACAATGTGTGAAACTACAGGCATAATTTGAAAAATTCTTTTTACATTTTATAGCATTCTAGCTCCGCTCGCATGGTCTATTCATGTCTAATTCTCTTCTAAACTCTCTAAACATTTTACATTTTTTTTTAAATATCGCATACCACCAGCAATGCATACAGGTGGTTTTGTGGAAATCATCGGCAAAGCCAGTTCTACACACTAAAACTCAACAGAACCTCCCTGGAGCGCCGCAGGATCGCTTACGCACTCAGCCACGACACCCCGATAGCAGATCTGCTAAAGCAAACTACAACAACCATAAGGTTGCTCCCACGGTCCACTCTGCTATCAGAAAAGTACCTGGAAGAACCCGCAAGACACACCACTCACCGACTTAAACGCGCAATTCCTGTATATTTATTTATACCGGCGATCTCGGAAACGGCTCTAACGATTTGGCTAAAATTTGGTATGTGGCGGTTTTCGGGGACGAAAATCGATCTAGATTAGTCTTGTCTGGGAAAACGCGTGTTTTCGAGTTTTTATGCGGTTTTCTTTCGCATTATTCCACGCAAAATATGGTCGATAATTTCTTACGCTCGGGCGTAAGCATCGTGGTCATGCGACCACGGTACAAGATTGACAATGACACGTGCCCGGGTTCAAATCAAAGTTTTTACTTTTGTTTTTTTTTTTTGTATTCATTCAAGATTTTGATGCGGTTTTTTTTAATAGATAGAGTGATTCCAGAGAAAGGTTAACATGTATAATACATGCAAATTATAGTAGAGAAAAGGCAAGAAATTCAAAGATTTGTATTTCATACTAACCGGGAATACGTACCTAGGGACGAACCCGAGCGAAGCGAGGGTGAGGCGCTAGTATAATATATACCTGTTTATTTTTTACAAAATTACGAAAGTAATATTGACTTATCTTTCTTTCCTGCGACTGTAGGATAACGGATCGACGTGATTTTTCCCAAGCAAATAGTTTATAAGCCGAATAGTAACATAGGCTACTTTTATCCCAATATCAAGTAAGTCCTGTGGGAAATCAGTAAATTGGAAAAATGTTGAAGCTAGGGTTTGAGCAAATCGAGGGCGGCTCGCTAGTTCAATAAAAAATCGTTTATCCAGTATTTAAGAAAAAGATAAATATAAGGTATAATCTAAAATGCTTGACACACCGTCACTGTTATAAACACAACTCCTTTTTCTTATACAGTATTAAAATGATTGCATTATGCTACTATTGCATTGTGGCTGAGCCTAATTTATTTTCATTAAGAAGACTAGTTTTTATTTGCGGCTTCACATGCATGAGTGAGTATTTCCATCTACAATATGACCGAAACTGCATACTTACTTCATGGGATATAGAATAAAAAACACAGACTATTTCAAATCTCAGGCCCAATCGTTAATAGTAGTAGGCAGTACGAAAAGTAGTCATAGACTTAAGAGAGGATTGCTTCTCACATGGTAATTTTAGCAGAACCCAAAACCAGACAAAATGTCCACCAATGTGGTATACAAAGGTGTTCTTAATTAAATTCTAACTTCCTATTCGCGACCTTATAACGTAGACTAAGTGAGTAAGTAATAACATAAATGTACACATAATATTACAAATTCGATAGAAAAACATATTAATTCAGTGGAAATTAATAGTTCACGCGAGCGTAACCGCGAGCAGAAAGCTTAACAAAATAAGAATGGCACTTTAAAATAAATAAAAAAAGGAGGGAAAATAGAGAGACTGACAGTTTTAGGTTTACATAACATTGGGTGGCTTTAAAAATAACATAGATGTTAGCCTGTAAGTATGTTAGTTAAAAGCCCATATTAGCTGAGTTACATAATTCTTAAGTCGTAAACATTATATGCGATTTATATTATTGTACTCCCTTCCTCTAACTTTGATAAGATGAAGTAGAAAATGTGCAAAAAATAGAGGTAGTGGAGCTTGCTAAATACTTTAAACGAAAATTAATTTACAGAATATACGTAAAATATATTTTCAAATACTGGATATTTTGAGTTACGATCACTAAAATTAAATTGGTTTTCCATAATATCTTTAAGATATAATATGAAATGTGAACTTACTTATGCAAATAATAAGTATGTAATGCGATAAAGTAAAAAAATATTTGTGTGTAAATATGTATATTAATAAAAATAACACAATATTCGGCGATACGACACCGTAGAAAAATCAAAAAACCTCGTCAAAATCATACACATTTATAATCATACACACACATTTGAAAACCATTACAGCCAACAAATTATTACTAATAGCATAAAGCCAAAGAGTTTCTTTTTTTTTAGTTTTAGCGCAATTGAAGCCGCGAGTGCTGCTAAATACTTAATTGGTATGAAATATGCTTTTTTTACGCAAGCGAAAAGTTACAGTGATATCTCATTATGTCATTAGACTCGTTTTATATTGGATCGTAGTGTACGGAATTTTTTAAGGTCCCTGGTGCTTTTATTAAAAGTTTTAAGATTGAGGAACAATGCTTAATGGCGTCGGTGTTTTATATGGGTCAAGGCGTGAAAGAAGAGATTTAGACGCAGATTATTTTATACAGCTCAAGATTGAGAACACAATAAATCTAACAATTGAAATAATTTAGGTCATTTTCAATAATATTCACCTGGTGGGTACAATTCAGCCCCACAATATTTAAAGTTGTAGAAATAACACAGTATTACGAAGTCGGAGACATGTACGTTACTTGCTGCGAAACTTGCTACATGCACATACATACATACTTACAAGTCAAAGACATAACCCTACTTTGGTCTTTGCCGCAATCAGATAATAAGTTAATTTGTTATATGTCAAGGCAGTGGTAGCCCAGTGGTAACGCGCTCGCTTGGGAAATCGAGTGAAGCGGGTTCAAATCCCAGGTCTCGCACCTCCGACATTTTCATGTGCGAATCATTTCTAACAAGATTACCACTTGCGTTACGGTGAAAGAAAACACCGTGAGGAAACCTGCATATCTGAGAAAACCTAGCAAGTTTTCGAAAGACATGTGAAGTCCGCCAATTGGCACTTGGGCAGCGTGGTGGACTATGGCCTGATTCCCCTCGTATTAAAGGGAGGACCGTGTCCAGTATTGGGACGTTAAAAATGGTTGAATACATACATACATGTCATTGGAAATTATTAAAAAATTAACAATTTAATAACGAATACATTGGATCATAACATGATCAATGAAATAAAGCAACAGTCGTAATGTTTGTTCTCACCGCACGTCACAGACAGATGAAATTTTGACCGCTGAATAAATGGAAACAACCCGTTGATGTAGTATGAATAAATGAAGATAAATGTGGTGTTTTTGCAAAGCGTACTATCTAGTCTAGCCATACAATAGCCATGTAAATTTTGTAAATTTAAATATATTTTGTCCCAGCCACCGATATTTTTTATGAATTGTTTGATTTTTTCTACTAAAAAGTACACTGAATATAAAATAAACAAAACTACATATTTATTCTATCCTTATGGTGGAGTAGGATAAGAGACTTAAAAAATATTTTATATTCGGCAAATAGGTCGGTTCAAAGGAGTCAACTATTAATTATTTTTCCTTTTAGTTCAAAAACAAAGTTATACGTTTTTCTGTTTTTTGAGTGCTACAGTTTTAAACTACACCAACCTTTCCAGCCACAGCCAATTTTAGTAGTAAATTTTCTTAACTACTACATGTGAGAAGACCATTTTTATAAAAGTAATTTATATTGGAATACAGTGAAGAAGCAAACATCGTGTGGAAACCTGCATGTCTGAGAGAATCTAGTAAGTTTTCGAAAGACGTGAAGTCCGCCGACCGCACATGGCCAGCGTGGTGGACTATGGCCTGATCCTCCGCATATTGGGAGACCTGTGCCCAGCAGTGGGATGTTGAAAAGGGCCGAGTACAATTTATATTAGAAGGTGGTTTATTCTTCAACTGTTCCATTTTGCACCGTGATCGCGCCTTCTTTGGTTTTAAATTCGTACACATAACTATGTCTTTGTCTGTTTTAGAAGTAACTGGCCATAAAAATGGATAAAAAGTAAAATTATGGATGAAAATGGATAAAAAGTAAATATTTAATATAATAAGTATGGAGTAAAAGGATATCTTAAAAATTATAATATGGAAAAAGAAAACTATCTTTTCGGATTTTTTCGCGGATTTATTTTGATTTTTGGTTCCCGACGTTTCCAATGCTTTAAAGCTGTCCGCCAACCCAGCATGGTGAACTATGGCCGGATCCCCCTCGTATTGAAGGAAAGGCCGTGCCCAGCAATGGAATATCAAAAAGCGCTGAATATCTACAGCTCTAAAGCAATGTTCACGGGACAGAAAGCAAAATCAAAATAAATCTGCGAAAAAATCGGAAAAGATAGTTATTTAAAATGTCAAATATTCGAGTAAAAGTATTATATGGAAAAATATTTAATGTGTGCACTACGCAGTTTATGTACCAACTGTATTCTACGATACTTTCCATTTACCGGAGCTTTTTAAACTGACCTAAAAACTATGAATAATTATCATAAGCAAACGTACTGGGACTGTCCCAGAGTTATTTTCATTTTGTAGAATAGAAAGAATATAGCTACGGTACATAGTACAAAAATATTTAAAAGCAAAATTTTGTGCTAATATTATCTCTGTTTAGGCAGAATGTGGAAGGTGGACGATTTTAAATAATATAGACACATAATATACATATTTGAAATACATAATAATGATATTTGAACTATTATAACATCCTATTAATATCGTCAATTTAAAAGTTTTTGAATATATTGGCTATTAGCAACTTATCCTCGCTGCTCGGATGCGCCCCTTGAATGGTTTAGAAACGCATAAAAGACATACGTCCAAAGAAAAATACTTTTTTTCCACCAAGAGCTTTCGCAGGCGTATATAGAAAAAATGTTATGGTTTAGGAATACATAGAGGACAAACACATGAACATTCATTTTTATTTATATAGATCTAACTAGGTACTGCTACTACTATTACCAGCCCATGAACTTTTTTGGACTTTATCTCGAAATAAAATAAATATTATCTTACTTCAGTATTGATATTATAATAAACTAGCGACTTAGGTACCCTCTCTCCGCTCAGGTTCGTCCTCAGGTTGATTCCTCATACAAACTTTCATCCCCATTTTCAACCCCTTAAGGGATGATTTCCGAAATAAAAACTATCCTATGTTCTTCTTACTAGATATCACCTAAATCAAGAAAAGAAAAGAAAACAAACAAACACACACACAAACAAACAAACAAACAAAAAAGTCTTTCCCCTTTATAATATTAGTATATACTCGTAGTAAATGGACAATAAAATGGTGGACTACAATATTCCCCAAAACGTAATGTATAGGTACTTACTGAGATTAGTTAGCAAGTTTTGACTTAGTAGTAGCCTTATAAGTTTAGTTAGAATATTCAAATTCAATTGAATTGAACAACTGCTATCACACCACAAATTAATATTGTACAAAATTTAGATAACAGAACACATATCTGTGTCGTAAATGTAAATGGGTAAATAAAAACCGAGTGAAGCGGGTTCAAATCTCGGGTCTTGCACCTCTGATATGTACGAAATATTTCTTACAACGATTACCACATATCTTACAGTGAAGATAAATATCATGACGAAACCTGCATGTCTGAAAGGACCTAGCAAATTTCCAAAAGACATGTGAAGTCCGCCAACCCGCTCGTGGCCAGTCGTGGTTTATTATAGCCTGATCCACCTCATATCAAAGGGAGGCCCGTGCCCAGCAGTGGGACGTTAAAAAAGGACTGAATACATACATACATACATACATTAATGATCCTAAATTAATAAGATTTTTTTATTATATTTATGCTACTAAAATACTCCTTAGTAATCTTATAAACTGTATTAATCTTAAAACAATATGAGTAAGCGAGAACTTTTTAAAAGCTCGTACAAAATTCGTACCCGTGCTAATATGTATAAAAAATCAAGTTCAAAATTTTCTTTTTCAATTATTCATCAAAATTACTAAATTAAACAACAATTTTTAAAAAACTATTCACGGCTTTTAAAAAATTCATTTTTAAATTCATAATTATAACTTTCTTTTGCCAAAATTACGTTCAGAACATCAGAGAAAGCCACGGATAAAACATTTAATATCAGACTTCATACTACAGAGTGCTATTCAACCCCCAACTTTTTAACTTCAACAAATTTCCAACTAAAAATGTTAGTTATTAAATAACTTCGTCTAAAGTAACCTTTTAGTGCCTGAAAAAATGTAATCCAAGTCATATTTGGCGTCGGCCCGACAGAATATTTGCTCAAGCCATTCTTCCCTCGTGTTTTATCTCTTATATATTATTTCACTTGGTCTTTGTTATTGTTATATAACAGCTTTTGTGATATTGTCAGGGTCTGGTAATTGCTGGGAGATGCATTAATGAAAGTCTACCGTCATAATAAAGAAAGCCCTAACTAACAATTTGGTCAAAAATTACTTAAATGCAGATTTGAAATCAGCAAAAAAAATGCTACTTGATGGTCTTACTCATCAAGCTCTAAGTCTTATGAATCCGGAGATACAATAATCATTTTCATCGTAACTACGTACAAACTACTACTAAGTACTAAGACAAAACTTCAAATATCTCAAAATCAACTTTGACGAAGTTGTGGCCTTCTTTTTTATGACGGCAAAAGTTTAATTTCAATTTCTGGTTTACATAGAGAAGAAAGGAAAAGATTATTTAAATTGATTTGTCGATCGTCGTGTCGGCAATAGTTTTAAGACGCAAGTGGGCGCTCCGTCACGTACTGTAGGGCTACGGTAGGGCTCCGCTCGTGGCCCCGACGTTACCTTTGTGTGATTGTTGCCTATATCACGCAACAAATATTCCTACTTCTTTTATCGATTAATTATGAATATGCTTATTAGTTTACTCCATTTTTCATCAAGCAATAGAGTAACCAGTTTGTAAACGAGTGATTGGCATAAGGTAATTTTTACCTATGTCGAGTGGTTATTACAGGGTATAAGTGAAAAAATTAAATACTGCGAGAGTTTCAGAGTGAAAGGTGGCCCAAAGCAATGCTAGGGTGGATTACAAATAGACTACTTTTGTTAAATCTTACTTACTTTCGCATAATTATGTTAATTTTATGGCACCGTAACTCTGGAGAAAAAATGGAAATCTTATAGCATCGTGTATCTATCCGATTATTACATGTTGTTTTTAAACTAGTGGATGGTTAAAATTTTGTACATATACATGGGGACCGGGAGGGGTACAAAGGGGGTGTACTTGCACCCCCCTGCCATGAAGGAAAATATATAGAAAAAGTTAAAGAAATAAATTTATATGAGTAAAATCCCTGTTAAAATTTATATATCTTCAAAGTAAAGACGATTAATCTAGATACTAATATTATAAAGAGGTAAAGTTTGTGAGTTTGTAAGGTTGTAGGGGGGAATTGAAGGAAGATAGTTTAATATTTTTTATCCTGGAAATCAGGATGATTTCCATAAGGGGGTGAAAATGGGGATAAAAGTTTGTATGGGATATCAACCTAGGGACGAACCCGAGCGAAGCGAGGGTGAATCGCTAGTAAGATATAAAATTATAAAGTTAATCATTTAAAAATTAGTTTGTAGTTTAATATGAAGAAACAGATGGACCCCCCAGGAAATAATTCTGCCGTCGCCCATGCACATATACATAAGGTGATCCTATGGCAGACGCATACCTCCTGACCTATTTCGGCCACGGCGGCCAATCTCACTAGTACGATACACAAACACAAGTGCACTCTCTATTGCTTCCACTCTGAAACTGAGATCAAAAGTTTCGACAGGAGCGTTTAGATAAAGCGATATAACGATGGCTTTTCAATTAATTTGAGGCATGATTAATAAATAATAACTTAACTAACATAAAAAAACTAACAATAAAATATTTATTAATTCTAATAAAAAAATATATTTCGTTATCTTGAAAGTTTGATCTTAGAATTTTGAAAACTATTAAATATATAAAACTATTACAAAATAATAATAATGATGTTCCCACAAAGCCAATCCACTTTGATGGATTTTACGAACCAGATTTGATTTACGCTTGTTTTCAGACCTTTATAAACGTTACACTCCCGGGCAAGGGCCTCCCTTCAATACCGTAAGATAAGTGGTAACCATGTTAGGAAAGTTTTGCACATAAAAATATCAACACTAAACTACTAAATATCACACGAGATTCGAACCCGCTTCACTCGGTTTCCCAAGCGAGCACGATACTACCACCACCACTGGTCTACCACTGCCTTAAAAATTCATAAATCTAGATTTTAATCTAAAAAGATTATCTAATGTACATTTAGTATAAAAGGTTCAAAGTAAATTATCTACAGTACATTCTCCCTTTAACGCGTAGGTATAAAAATAGCTGGAGGGTATCACGATTTGCACACATGGTTGCTGATCAAACATTTAGTCAGTGAGGCATGCGTGCTCATGTGAGCGAGCTGCGTCACGTTTTGATCCACCTTTACCACTTATTTTTATAATTTATCGCTTATCCTACAATAAGAGACTTAAAAAGAGTTATGTATGTATGTTCAATGTTCATATCTCTATTTCTAAAGACATTTAAATATTCAGTAATAGCAATGTGCACGTCCTTATTAATAGATGCTGTTTTTGTTTTAGTTTTTGTTAGAAGCCAACAAAAACTAGTAAATTATGTTTAATGGCGTATTTTTTGACTTAAGAGTTTTTGTATATATACATACCTACATATAGATTTTACAGATCATGTTACCCATCTAATGAGTATGATTTTTAAAAGACTTAACGCCACGGCTTTGTTATCTCACTACTTAGTATCTCTTTATTCTTACATATTTAAATAAATATGGAACTTTATTGAACCTACTACTTCCCTCGTTATATGCCTTACTATAGTGACACGTTACATAAACCCTTATCTCACAATTTCACAGCAAAAATATGCTCTTTACTATACTGAGAATTTAAGCTTTTTGAGGTCTATGGTCAAGCGACACAAAAAAAGATAAAACGAACTTTTCAGTAGAACAAACGCTTCCGGCGATTTAAAAGCTTACTTAGCTTAGAAGCTTTTCCGCCATATAATGAACTAACAACAGCTTTGCTACTGGAAGAGTATTTAAAACAGTCATTTTTCATAAGTCCTTCTTTTTTTTATAAAGGTTTTAACACGCAAAGGTCAATATTGGTTTTTTAAAGTTTATGTTCGGAGAATATTTTGAAATATATCTATACATATAATAAAATTGTAACTAAGCCGAATGTTATTGAAATAGATATTATTATCGATACAGAGGCCGAATCTATAGTTTTTAGAATTTTTGTCTGTCTGTCTGTCTGTGACCGCATCACGAAAAAACCACTGGAGGGATTTTGATGAAATTTGGTATGATGATAGCTGGTTATCCGGGTCAACATATAGGGTACTTTTTAATGCGGGAGAATATGTCATCTCTGAGAAATCTATACCAAACGTTAAAACAGACAGACAGACAGAAAGACAGGCAGACAAAAATTCTAAAAACTATAGATTCGGCCTCTGTATTAATAATAATGATTATTTTAATAAAATTTTCCAAATAATATTTAATCGACAGATTCGACTCGGTTAGAATTTTATTATACGTATAGATTATTTAATTTTATGTATGCCATATTTACCTACATATTTACTTACAAACCTTATATGTATAACCAAAGATAGATAATTTCTATTCATATGCGTTTTCCTTTTCCTCAAATCACTACATAGTATAAAACAAAGTCGCCTCCCGCTCTCTGTCCATATATATGCTTAGATCTTTAAAACTACGCAACGGATTTTGATGCGGTTTTTTTAATAGATAGAGTGATTCAAGAGGTTTATATGTATAATACATGCATAATATAGTAGAGAAACACTGATAATTTTAGAGGTTTCTAATGTGATGTGGTAAATAAACATTTGCGCTTACATTGCAAACGCTGCTGAACCCTACGAGATATATCAAAATAATGTCCTAGAGTATTGTACAACTTAAAAAGGTCTACTAAAAAGTCCGCGATGGCATATATCTACCTCTTAAGGATAAAATACTATATCCATTTTACTATATCCAAGCTAGGGACGAACCTGAGCGAAGCGAGGATGAATCGCTAGTTTTTTATAATAATTATAGCTGAATTTCGACAACTGGACGAACCAGTTTATTAAATACGCGTAAAGTGTAGTTAAATCTGTGTAAAGTAAGGTTTGGTAATGTGTAAATATTTCATTTATACAGAAAAGCATTTCATTTGATGCTTTTTAAAAATAACAATGTACGAATATATTAAATTTACCGATGTTTCCGAACCAATAGGTGTGAGAATCGATGATACACTGATACAGATGTATGTAATACAAAATACCGTCGTGTCGTCGTACATATTAAATTGATTGCATCTGCTTGTGATATTTACAAAACATAACTCATCTTTAAACCTACTTTTCACCTGTCTCCACTCGCGTATCTCTACTAATATTATAAAGCTGAAGAGTTTGTTTGTTTGGTTGAACGCGCTAATCTCAGGAACTACTAATCCGATTTGAAAAATTCTTTTTACATTGGATAGCCCGTTAACCAAGGAAGGCTATAGGCTATATATCATCCCGGAAAAATGTACGATTCTCGTGGGATAGATTTATTTTTGTCTAGAAACGAACTCAAAGCGAAGCGAGGGTTCGTCGCTAGTTATTAATAATTACCTACATTTTAAATATAAAAGAACACCAACTATAAAAAAACTTTAAAAATAAGTCCACCTTTAATTTTTTTTTCTCAATTTACATGAGATTCGAGATAAATCCTATTTATTCAAAAATATTTATTTAAACATAGACCATAATAAGAACTTTGTCAATTTTTTTTTTCTCTATTGTTTCCAATCGGCCAAGTCTACAGCTTGTGTAAATATGTTCAATTAGTTATGTCGTGATAGAAATTAGAAGGTCTCATGAGCGTCTGGTAATCTTGTCGTGCGTGAAGCCAAAAGACACGCTAGGAAGCGGCCCAACTCGGCGAGCTGTATGCTATGCGAATTTTTTTTTAAATTCTAACGACTCAGCCTCGCTTCGCTCGTGTTCATCTCTAGGTTGCTTCCTAAAATAAAATTAATTAATTCATTTGGTTTTAATGTTTTTTTTTTTTGTAGGACCCTATTCTTTTTCTAAAATAAAAGTAGCCTAAGATACTCCTTATTACATCAGCTATCTGCCGATGAAAATCCCGTCAAAATCGGTTCAGCCATTTCAGAGATCAGCCGAAATAAACAGACAGATAGACAGACAGACAAAAATTGTAAAAAAATGTTGTTTTGGTATATGTACCGTATATACATCCATATGCATTTAGTAAAAAGCGGTTATTTTAATATTACAAACAGACACTTCAATTTTATTTATCTGCATACATATTTGGGAAACATACAGTGCAGTATTACTTAGAATTAAACCATTATGTATAAAACACCAACCAGCAAAATTTTCATTTAAAAATATTTCATAAATTAGTTGCTGGTTGCTCTTAGTCCATCTCTGAAAGCTCATAGCAGAGTGGACCGTAGGAACGATCTCATGGTTGTTTTAGGCTGCCTCAGCAGGTCGGTTGTTGAGTGCGTAAGGGTTCCTGCGACGCCCGGTTAAGACGGGGATAGTTGAGTTTCAGTATTACCCATACTGGTTTTTCTGGCTGGTGAGTACAATGTAACCACCTGTAGGTGGTGAATCGCGTAAATACATTTTCCAACGTTAAAAGAAATGACTAGTCTTTGTAAGAATTAATGTTAATGGTTTCTATTATGTTGGGACATTAACACACAGTACTATCTAGTTCCATGGTAAGCTACGAGGCTTGTGTTATGGATGCCGGTTAGTTGATACATTACACAAATATAACTTTAAATTCATACATATTATAAATATAAACACCCATGACTGAAGTACAAACATTCGTGTTCATCACACAAATGTATGCCCCCAACGGGACTCGAACCCGTAACCGCTGGCACAGCAAATACACTACAAACTGAGCCAAAAGTGTCATCAAAACTTGCTTCAATGAAAAACATCTATATTTATACACAAAAATCGATTCAAAGCTGTGAAATTGTACATGACAAGTACATAAATATATGTAAGGATAGAGTTATCCTTTTTTAAGTCGATCCTTATCACCTATATCAGTTAAGCAGCATCTATTTCTGGGCACAGGTCATCAAGAGTTCCACAAAAGCTGCTCTTGTCCCATCCGCAAAAGATTTCGCAGAATCTCACTCAGCAGAAGACCTTTGGGAGAAGCTCGAGACGTTTACTGATGTTTCACCTCATACATAAATTATAACAAAGCTTTTATTTATTTCATTATTTTAGGAGTTTTTTTTTTGTTTTTAGTTAGGGATGACACCCATCTGAAACATGAGGGGCGAATCGACCCCTTGGCACGTCTACGTTTACCTACCCTTCATCTTCCGGTACTCTTCCGCCTCGAGCTTTTTTACCCTCGACCGCCCATTTTATAAGCTATCTATATAATAGACAACACAAAAATAAATAATTTCAGCGGTCTTTATCGCATATTGTCATAACGTAAAACATTTTCCGTCCTGACGCCAATAATTGGTAACGTGAAATTATATTTATACGTTAACATTTCCGATAATTAAACATTACATAACGTTCGTTCGCTGAAAGGATAAAATGGCACAATACAACCGCATAGTCAATTCTACAGATCACTTATGTATAAATTGTAATTTAATTAAAATTATCTGTGGAAAGTCCATGAATGATTTTGATATATGCAACATGAATTTGGCTTGGTATAAAATAACTATTGTACTCGTACATACACGTGCTACTGTATTATTTTAGTTTCATATAAGAGTGGCAGTTATGTGTTTACACGTAATATTTTAATTAAGGATGAAATTATTTTAATTATCTAGACCATTAAAATATTTTTTTAAATTGCCAAATCGTTCCAGCCGTTCTTAAGTGATGCACTTACCGACCAACAGCATTTCATTTATATTTATATAGATAATTAGCGACTCACCCTAGTTCCGCTCGGATTCGTCCTTAGATACGTTTTAACCGTTAGAATAGATTTAACATTTTAAAGAATGGGATATTTTTCCGCAGTAAAAAATATCCTATATTTTGATCTGGATTACCATCTATCATCATACCAATTTTCATTAAAATCTGACCAGTGGTTTTCTCGTGATGCGTTCCCAGACAGACGGACGGACAAACAGACAGACAGACAAAAATTCTAAAAACTATAAATTCGACCTTTGTTTCGATAATAATAACTATTTTTATAAGATTTTCCAATAAAATATTTAAAATAGAGATCCAACTCAGAATTAAAGGACAAAGGTATTGCTTAGCAAAACTTAAGAACCTTTTTCCAACTTTTAAGTCCATAAAATGGACCATTTCTATTAAAAAACACTATTATATACGAGTACATAATCTCCGAAAGTTTTTGTGTGTGTATGATTGTTACGTCACGTTTAAAAGGCTGGACTAATTTCGATGAAATATAGTACCAGAAAGATTATGATCTCAACCAACACGTAGGCTATGTTAGTAATTAAGGCAAAAAGGGACTTGGTCGTTTATCTAAGCATTCGAATAAATCTACACAATAATATTATAAAGGGTATTTTTGTACGTTTGTAACGAATAAACTCAAAAAGTAGTGGACAGATTTAGATAAAATTTGGTAAGAAGATAGTTTGAGACCCTAGGAAGGACATAGGTTATTTTTTGTTCCGAAAGTCATATCTTAAGAGGATGAAAATGGGGATGAAATTTTGTATGGGGAATCAACCTAGTGACGAACCCGAGCGAAGCGAGAGTGAGTCGCTAGTATTATATAAAAAAAAGTCGACATTTTTGTATCAAGTCGTCAAAAATCTATAGCGAACCCAAGCGAAATAATAGTAAAACACTAGTAGTTGAATAAAACAAACGTTTTTCCACATAAATACGCTAAAACCTACAAACCATTATCTCTGACAAGTTAATTTAGCATAGCAAAGGAATTCACGTCACAGCCACATACATAAATATTGTTTCGTATGAAAATAGGTTAGACATGAGTAATAACCATTTACTTCACGATGTTATATCATTAATAATGAGGAGTGGTTTACTTACACGAATACTTGTAGCGTACTTTGCCTAGCTATTTTTTAATTACGTTTTTTTATACGACACGTTTGGCTCAGTTTGTAGTAACTCTACTTGCTGTGTCAGCGGTCGCAGGTTCAAGTCCCGCTGGTGGCATTCATTTGTGTGATGAATACGAATGTTTGTACTCCAGTCATGGGTGTTTATATTTATAATATGTATGTACTTAAAGTTATATATAAGTAGTGTATCAACTATCTGGTATCCATAACACAGGCCTCGTAGCTTACCATGGAACTAGATGGTGCTGTGTGCTAATGTCCCAACATATTTATTTATATATTTCAGAAAATAGTTATATTTTTTAATTGTTGAAATACATGTTTCATTCATCCAGTTTTAAATTTAGTCAGAAATAGTATGAAATCTAATTAAAAATATTTAACGCGTCTCTTTGTCCCTTTCGGACTTAAATTGCTAACATTTTCCCGATTTAGCTGCCCTCCATTACAAGAATAGACGGTAAAAATTCAGGTCCGGTGGTGACTTGGTCATTAACTTTAATCTATACATATAATAAAATTCTAACTGAGCCGAATCTGTACATTAAATATTTTTTGGAAAATCTTATTGAAATAGACATTGTCAATACAAAGGCCGAATCTATAGTTTTTAGAATTTTTGTCTGTCTGAGAACGCATCAAGGGAAAACCACTGGACGGATTTTGATGAAATTTGGTATGGTGATAGCTTCTTATCCGAGTCAACATATAGGATACTTTTTCTGCGGAAAAATATCTCATTTCTGATAAATATATAGTAACCGCTAAAACGTTTATAGGGTCGACCCGAGCAGATCCAGGGTGACGCACTAGTTTTATCTATAACGATTGTCATTAGTTACATATCTATCTATATATCTAATATATTTAAACGAACAATTCTTGTATATTAATTTATTTATTTATTACCGGCGACTTATCTCGGAAACGGCTCTAACGATTTCACAGAAATTTGGTATGTCGGGGTTTTTGGGGGCTAAAAATCGATCTAGATTAGTCTTGTGTCTGGGAAAATGCGTGTTTTTGAGTTTTCATGCGGTTTTCTTTTGCATCATTGCACGCAAAATACGGTCGATAAGTTCTTATGCACGGGCATAAGTATGGTGGTCAAGTGGCCAAGTTGCAAGATGGACATTCACAAGTGTTCGGGTTCGACTCTCAGTCGGATATAAAGTTTTTATTTTTGTTCTTTTTTAATATTTATTCAAGTTTTTAGGGTTTTTTATCTAAAAACACGATATAACGAAAAAGAACTCCGAGCGATGCTCGGTCGCCATGTACTGAAAATATTAACGAAAGAAAGGCTCGTGTTGTATGAATAAGTAAATTCTTTTGAGTCGGCATATAGAATATGGACTCTTCATTATTTAAGCCTTACGCTAACCGTTAATAATATATCGGTGATTACAAAATGCTATTCCATACTAAGCTCATCTTTACTAATATTATAAAGAGGCAGAGTTTGTTTGTTTGTTTGAACGCGCTAAACTTAGGAACTACTAATCCTATTTGAAAAATTCTTTTTGCATTAGATAGCCCGTTTATTGAGGAAGGCTATAGGCTATAGACTATATATTATTCCAGAAAAATGTACGGTTCCCGTAGGATAGATTTGTTTTTGTCTAGAGACGAATCCGAAGCGAAGCGAGGGTGAGTCGCTAATATGATATATTTGTACGATATCAAAGAGCATAAAATGGTTAAAAAGTATCTATCTGCTGTATTTTGCATCCGTTAAAGATTGTTCAGAACAACTGAATCTATTTTAACGAAACTTTCACTGGCAGGTAGAGGATTTGATAGAAAAGAGTAACAAGAATAAGAGGGTTAGGAAAAAGAAATTTAATGAATTATTAACACTTATTTATATACTACTAGCGATTCACACTCGCTCCGCTCGGGTTCGTCCCTAGTTACGTTTTAACGTTTAGTATAGTATATTTCTCAAAGATGATATATTTTTCCGCAATAAAAAGTATCCTAAATGTTGACCCGGATAACCAGCTATCATCATACCAAATTTCATCAAAATCTGTGCAGTAATTTTCTCGTGATGCGTTCTCAGACAGACAGGCACACAGGCAAAAATTCTTAAAACTATAGATTCGGTCTCTGTATCGGTAATAATGACAATTTCAATAAGATTTTCCAAAAAATATTTAATGTAAAGATTCGACTCAGAATTTTATTATATGTATAGATTAAAGTGTATAGTTACGAGTATTTTCGAAATTATAATTTTAGTCCAAAAACGTTCAGGCAGCTGTTCTCTCAGTAAATAAAAGCTTTAAAAGATCTTACAAGTGTAAACTATTAACAAACCGTTCAAGTTGTAAAATTGTTGAAAAGCAAAAGTTAGACACAAAGTTGTTGAGGTATTAATTTTATCTTTATTTTAAACCTTCCATGCCTTCTCTTCCATGCTCCATTTTAAATCTTTCCAAACTAAACAAAGTCGTGTTTAGATGTCTACATTGTAAAGTTTTCAAAAAATCCTATATACGTCTGTCTTTCTATCAGTGTTTTTATAAGAAGGGGGCTGGTTTTATTATTTTTAATCTTACCATGTTACTTATAAATGTGAAAGTATAAATGTTTGGATGTTTGGATGGATGTTTGTAACTCAATCACGACAGAACAGCTGAACGGATGAAATTTGGCACAGAGATAGATCATAGTCTGGAATAGCACATAGACTCTATCCCGGAAAATGTGCGGTTCCCGTGGGATAGATGTATCTTTATTATTCCAGAGACGAACCTAGCGAAGCGAGGAGAGTGAGCCGCTAGTCATACATGAGAATTCAAAAGCTTATTTCTTACAAAAAAGCGTGTAAAGTCGTAGACAGAAGTTAGTACCTACATAATATTTTAAAACATGCTAAAAATTATAAAATGCTTTCCATGTGGAACATAGGATCTATGTGGGATTCCTTTTATGAATTTTCAGAGAAAACTTAATATTTCTATGAAATTCTTATGGATTTATTAGCTACAATAAGGTTTAATCAAATAAAGTTAAATTAAACGTGAGTCGTAAAAAAATTGCTTTCAAAAATCTATTTCGGTAAGCAATTTTGAATGGAAATATTTGAAAGGTGGACAAACGGAGAGTTTAAACTCTAACTTAACAGTTAAAGTTTCAACTCTGATTTTAGAGTTGAAGAACAAAATCTTTATTTTTAATTATCAGCAGTGAGAACAAAATATCATCTAGCGGTTCTTAACAATAGAAAAAAAAAACAATAATTAGAATCGCAAACGATGGCGAATATTTTCTTCAATTCTGTTTTATTTTTAATATTTTCAATACAAAATCGCCCAAAGAAATAAGACATTGTATCAAATATGTATAATGAGGGTAAAAATTCATTGTCTGCCTATCATTGACAGGTGTCAATACATTTTGGTAGGGTTTTTAGATTATCATCTCTTTTGAACTCAATACACCAACCTGTTAAGAACAATTTTGTAACTTATCAATTCTGAATTAAGATCTTTAAAAATGATACAGTAATAACAACAATATCCTCTTAACTGGTCTCACTGAAACTAGCCGTCTGCACAATAGATATGACAATTTCTTCAGGAAAACTAAATAACTATACTTGGCCTCGAACCCAGGACCTCCAGATCTGAATTCGTACGTATTACCAATGTAAGTTCACATACAGTAAGTCTAAAGCAGAAAAACGATACAGGTGTAAAACACTTGCCAATCAAATAAAGTTATTCGCGCTTTCAAAATGATTTTTGATTATACATATTGATAGCGCAGCCATTTGCAACTTATTTCAGACTGGAACAGTTATAATGTGTGTACAAAATAAATTGTTGTAGAAATTAATAAATAAATTGCTTAAATATTGAGTTTAATCAACATTCACTTTTCCTTGTATTCATAGATATACCTATCGATAAAAAAAATATACAATAACAGAGTTTTTTTAGACAAAAACCTATATTTTATGAATAAAAAAAATATTTTTATAACTGGATAAAATTAAAAAAACGAGTGAAACTGCAGGCAGAAAGTAGTTAGATTATCATATTAGTCAGAGGCTTAATTTTTCCATACCATATGCTTCGTATCTTCTCTATTCTAGGTGACATTGGCGAAGTAAATTGAGCTCAACTAGAACACTTTGAAGCCATTAACAAGAAAATTGAATTGAATAGAATTTTTCCATAGACCTTTATGGTTTTAAATATGACGTGTGTTCGCAGACAGACAGAGAGACAGACAAAAGTTCTTAAAACTATAGATACTATGACATAGGGTTTTTATTATATCACACAAGTAAAACCACGGGCTAAAACCAGTTGATGATATAAAAACTTATAGGTTACAGATATATTCGTTCTAAAACCAATTCAGTTTAAAGCGTATGACAACCCGAAACAACGATGTACTAAAATGCAGTGCAACGAGCGCGAGCCAAGCAATAAATCCATGTGAAACATCAATATGGAAATCTATATGCAAACTCTATGTATGTACGTTTTATATTTTCGTATCTTCTTATTAACATACTCTATGTTTCTTACAATATAAAAACTGTTGCTATTCATCCGATCCACGGACGAATAAAATAATAAATAAATAAATATGTTGGGACATTAACACTCAGCACCATCTAGTTCCATGCTAAGCTACGAGGCTTGTGTTATGGATACCAGATAGTTGATATACTACACATACATAACTTTAAATACATACATATTATAAATATAAACACCCATGACTGGAGTACAAACATTCGTGCTCATAATACAAATGCATGCCCCCAGCGGGACTCGAACCCGCGACCACTGGCACAGCAAGTACGGTCACTACAAACTCAGCCAAACGTGTCGTCAATATAATTTATTCTTCTGACTTTCATACGAATAGTTACACCGATAATTTTAAATCTAATACCTTTAATTTTAGAAATATTTCGCCAAATTAAATTGGTCACATATCCTTGGTTGTATTAGTTTCAATAATAATTTCAGACAACCATCTCATCTTAACCAAGCAGTCATCAAACTGTTACAAAAGTCAACAATAAAATGGATCTCTCTGTGTTATTAAAACTTTGTGGCAACATAAATAAATTGAGAGACCAACAAATTTCTAAACTGCTCAAACCACTAGTCTCCTGTAATGAAACTTGAATATACCGACTACAAATTCTAAGTAAACAGTCTACATAATGACCTCAAAGTAAGGAATAATAATAGACGGAGTGTCATAGAACTAAACATGAAGCCAAATAATAATATTTTAAAATAGTATACAAATATTAATAGAATATTGTGATAAGTAAATGAATATGTTGGGATATTAACACACAGCACCATCTAGATCCATGGTAACCTACGAGGCTGTGTTATGGATACCAGATAGTTGATACACTACACATATATAACTTTAAATACATACATATTATAAATATGAACACAAATGACTGGAGTACAAACATTTGTGCTCATCACATAAATGAGTGCCCGTAGCGGGACTCGAACCCTCGGCCGGTGGCACCGCTAGTACAAACCAACTGGCACTACAAACTAAGCCACACGTGTCGTCATAAAAATATTAAAAAATAAAAATAACTAATACATTTTACATAATATAGAAAAAAATATTAAATAAGCTGATATTATGCTATCTTTCATTCAAGGGGAAGGGAACTAATGCTTCAAAATAAAAAAGAATAGAATATTATTTATATTATTCGTTTTATTCTTTTAACTTCTTAAAAACTTTAAATTAACGACTAATATCTATATAAATGTTCCCTTATTATTTGGAGACAGTGAACGACATGTTTGACAAAATCATGAATAGTAGCATAAACAGCAAAATTATGCTACTAGTTTTGACGGTAACATTTTCTTTTGGTAGGCTCCATCTATATACATATATACATAAATGTTTAGTCTGCGACAATGACTCACGTCATATTTAGAACATTGATGACAAAGCGTCCCAAGGTACTTATTCGCATTTATAATATCAATTATGGTTATTAGTTATTGCAAATGTGTATTATTTTAATTTGATATTATTTCAAATATAAGCATCTTTTCAAATTTTTCTTTTCATTGTATTTTTTTTTTGTTGGTTAAAAAAATATATAAAAAAACCCGCAACAACATCTGAAAACATAGTTTCAGTTAAAATATTTAAATCTAAGAAAGTATTGGTAATGTTTTGTAATGGCTATGATCTAAAGGGTCATTTTAGTGTGTACATACCAGCGGCTAATCTTCGTTTCGCTCGGAATCGTAGGTACGTTGTAATGACAAGTATAGAATAGATAGACTATATTATATTTCTTAACGTTTCTCTACTCTAATATGCATGTATTAAACCTTTCTGAAGAAATTATCTAAATGATAGTAAAAACCGTATCAAAATCCATTGCATGATTTAGAAGAAGTTCGCGGAGAAACAGACAGATAAAAACAATAACTTTGCTTTATACTATAGGTATTGTTTAAATGGATAAGAATAAACGATACACTGTTTTTAAAACGTATTTTCCCATGAATCGTGAGGAAACCTGCATGTCTGAGAGAACTTAGAAAGTGTTCGAAAGGTGTGAAGTCTGCCAAAGCGCACTTGGCCACGTGGTGGACCTAATCCCCCTCGTATCGGGATTTCATTATTGGGGAGTCACGCCTCACAGACTTGTGTCTCCAGTGTCTCCAGCAGTGAAACGTTAAAAAGGGCTGAGTATTACAATACAATGGAGTCTAAAGTCTAAAAAAATTTTACTTTAATCAAAAAGTAACGCAAAATATTAGAAGAAAAAGTATAATAAAAAAATAAAAATTCCTTAACAAAAGCTGAAATAAAATGTCATAGCTTTCATTTGAACCGTATACATTTTCATGAAGCAAATATATTTTTCTTCTTTCTCTCCTTTTGAATCAGTATTGTACGTGCGTGCCGATTTCTTAACTATGCCCATTTAAACCCCTCTATTATCGTTTGCTGGTTAGGCGTGATTTTGTTGGAAATAAGAAGTTTCTAAGAAATAATACAATACATATGTATACATATAATAAAATTGTAATGAAGCCGAATCTGTACGATAAATATTTTTTGGAAATTCTTAATGAAATGGACATTATTATCGATACAGAGGCCCAATCTACAGTTTTTAGAATTTTTGTCTATCTGTCTGTCTGTGACAACATCATTAGAAACCCACTGGTTAGAATTTGATGAAATTTGGTATGATGATAGCTAGTTATCCGGGTCAACATATAGGATACTTTTTAGTGCGGGAAAATATCTCGTCTCTGAGAAATCTATATAAAACGTTAAAACGTAAGTAGGAAAGAACCGCTTTAAGTAGGAAAAAAAAGAGTCGCTATTATAATATATTTATATAGATCTAAATAAACACGTGACTGGCATTTGACATGCAATAAAACTTGGAAATAAGCAACTTTGTTTAGAAGAAGTTTATTTTTGATACGTTTTTGTTAAACCTAATGCAAGATGAGAGGTTTGTTTGATGAAAATGTAACGAATTCTTCGAAAGACAACCCAAACCCTACATAATATTTTATAAATAAAAGTTTAATGAAACTATAATATTTTAACTAAATAATTTTAATTTATTAATATATAGTTTAGCAGGTGAAGGAAAACATCATGAGGAAACCTGCCAGTCTGAGAGAACCTAGCATGTTTTCGTAAGACATGTGAAGCCCGCCCCGCATTTGGCCAGCGTGGTAGACTATGGCCTGATCCCCCTCGTATTGAAGGGAGGCCCGTGCTCAGCAGTGGGACGGTAAAAAGAGCTGAATAGGTAGATTAGCAGAAAATAAACATCTGTCACAATAAATCGCGAATATTTGACATCTATAAATATAGTAAAATTCTAAGTAAGCCAAATCTGTACATTACATATTTTTTTGGAAAATCTTATTGAAATAGTCATTATTATATAGTTTTTAGATTTTTTTCTGTATGTCTGTTACCGCATCACGAAGAAACCACGAGACAGATATTGATGAAATTTGGTGTGATGATAACTGGTTATCCGGGTCAACATATTTTTTACTGCGAGAAAATATCTCATCTGTGAGTAATCTATACTAAATGTTAAAACGTAACTAGGGACGAACCTGAGTGGAGCGAGGGTGAGTTGCTAGTTTTAAATAAAACTTGCGGATTTATTTTGATTTTTGATTCTCGACATTTCGAATACTTCACAACAATCATGGTCACGGGAGAGACTGACTGACATCTCCAAAAATCAAAATTAATCCGTCAAAACATCCAAAAACGTAGTTATATATAAAACATCTCTTACACTAAAACAGTTCTCGACTCTCAAAAAAACAAGTGTCATTTTACATCACCTTTGTGAAGCGAGACGGGACGTTAGTGTAAAATATGCAAAGCTTTCATGAAGTTGGAAATAAACACACGTCTACAAATGAAATAAATATATTATATAAAGTGCATATGTATTACAAAACTAATATGACATGAAAAACAGCAGGCTGAACAATTCGTACTAGCATTGTTACTTGCTAGTGCGGCCTCATCAACCGTTTCACTGTAACGACCTTTATACCTCTACTATTTGAAATCTCGATTATAATAAAACGATGGAAATATTCTCTAGAAATTTAATTTTGTATTGGGATTCTTTTATTGAAGTAAAACTTCTTTACGCACGCTTGACTTGGTGGGTAAGCTGGTGAATGCGTTACGAAAAAATGTACGTTCGTTTGTTGCCATGATAACCGTTGTTATTGTCTGACAAATGATATATAATATTATATTCTTCCCTTAAATGATATTGTATAAATATATTATTTTAATATGCCTAATATTCGTTATTTTTAATATCTCACCTATCCTAATTATTTAAAACATAAATTGAATTTCATAAAGAGTACCGATAACCTACAGAAGTTTTACTTCTTGCGCGTGTACACATTCATACACGCACTTTTTTTATAGGATACTTTATATCCTGTACCTTTTCCAAAAAAAGTAACTATTAAACTAAAATCAACTAAGCTTTTTAAATTAGTTTGGATTTCGGTATGTCTGAGCTTTCCAAATTGACTAAAATACGGACACACAATTGTATTTTTAGCTATAACTAGTGACTTACCCTCACTTCGTTTTGGTAAGCCTCTAGACAAAAATAATCAAATAATAAAATTGAAATTACAAACTAATATTTGATTGTAATTTTATCATATATTCTTCCTTATTCGAATCGGATTTAGTTCACATTTTTTTGTGCACGGAACCTTAATTCTTTTTCTAAAATAAAAGTAGCCCTAAGTTACTTCTTATAATATCAACTATGCCAGTGAAAGTCCCATTAAAACCAGTTCAGGTGTTTCGACAAAAATTTAAGAATTGTTTTTTTTTAAATAAAACCATCTTTTCGGATTTTTTCGCAGATTTATTTTGAATTTTAGTTCCCGACGTTTCGAATGCTTTACAGTCATCATGGTCACGGGAGAGACTAAGGTGTTAGATGTCTCAAAGGTATTCTATAGTTGTTACAGATAGCCTACCCACAAAATAACAAAATACAAATTCGCGTAAATCTAAGAAAGTATTAATTGTTATTTTTTTATATGTATGTGTATATTTTCATATACATTTACTAAAACTCTGTTATTTTGACATTACAAACAGACAATCCAATATTAATTAATTTGTATAGATTATTACATGTTTCAGTTCGAGTATAAAGTGAGTAACATTAGTAGCACACGGAATCTATGTCGAGTGGGCATCCACTCGGGTTTACGTTCTCAACCCGCGATACTACACGAATGGCCTGGCAAAGAGCGGCAGCTTTGTTCCTCGTTTTCCTTGCTATTATTGTATGTACCTTTCTGCCTTGTTGGTCTAGTGGTTGGCTTATATGACTCCAAATTATAAGACCACGAGTGTAAATCCTTTATCGTGTTAAAAATGTTACGGGTTTGACTCTTAAAAAGATTCAATAGCAATACGGATTTAGACTATTCAATGTTTTAAATACGTATACTTTTTATCAATATTTATATCTTCGTGATGTCTCTTTGGTCTGGTAACTAGTATGTTCGGAGGTCCTGAGTTCGAGTCCTGGATATGGCCAATTATAATTACTGGGTTTGTCTGCTAAGAACTTTTAAGTAATAGTAGACCAGTCTGCCCTGTGGCTGATCTCTCACTGATAGAGTCGAATTGACATCCCATCAGAGTGTGACAATGAACAGAATAGAGAAAGCACTAGTATTTGTGATTATACTTGTATATTATAATATCTCCTGCGTAGATGGCTAGTCTCATTGATATTCGCTGCCGTGGCCAACATCGATCAGGAGTACATTATATCTATACTAATATTATAAATACGAAAGTTTGTGAAGATGTATGGATGTCTGGATGTCTAGATGTTTGTTTGATGGATGGATGTTTGATGTATGTTTTTTACTCTTACACGCAAGAACTATTAAATGGATTTTAACGAAGCTTTACAATAATATAGCTCATAGGTACATTAGAATATCGCATGGCTATTTTTTATCCCGGAAAATGTACGATTCCCGTGGGATATATTTGTTTTTCGCTAGTAATTAATAAATGCATAATTTTATAATTATAATATTATTATTAGTAATATAACATTTTTTCAAAGAGAAATTAATGAGCCCAGCCCTTCTGAACAGAACTTCCGCGCCGCCGGAAGCTTCCTTCCTTCCGAGCTTTATAATATATTTTTTTGTGTTTATTGATATGAATATGAAAAATAAATTAAATGAGAAAATTCTAAACGTTTGATTTTGTAATGTTTACTTTAAGCTTCTAGGATTTTTTTTACAAAATTTTGCACATAGATGATTTTTTGAGTGGTTTAAAAACCAAAACAACAAATTCTTAATTACATAGTAAAAGGTATATCATTTTAAGCATCTCTTCACAGACTTTACGTTACTTTTAACAAAATATTCAAATGTAATTGCTTTAAAAGGAACATAAATATCAAAAGAGTTTTTAAATGAGAAAGTTTTTATGTACCATTTTAGGCATAATCGTTAAAGCTGTAGCATCTGAGCCCACTAAGTTAACTTTGCTTGAAAGTAACGAGTGCATTATAATGTAGGAAGTTACTTAAACATATTTTGATGTATTTATTGTATGCATACAATTAATTCAATGCATGCCAGATTTTTATACGTATAACTAGCGACTCACCATCGCTTCGCTCGGGTTCGTCCCTAGGTTGCTTCCCAAAACAAAATTAATGAATTAATTTGGTTTTAATTTTTTTCGTGGGACCTTATTTTTTTTTCTAAAATAAAAGTAGCCTAAGTTACTTCTTATTACTTTAGCTATCTGCCAGTGAAAGTCCCGTCAAAATCGGTCCAGCCGTTTCGGAGATTAGCCAGACAAACAGACAGACAGACAAAAATTGTAAAAAATGTTTTTTTGGTATATGTACCTTGTACACATCCATATGCATTTAGTAAAAAGGGATTATTTTAATATTACATACAGATATTCCAATTTTGTTTATCTGTATAGATAATGAAGTAAAGGATATTATAGGGGTCTGACAGCCTACACTGGCTTTGCCATTCTTCTTTTATAATTTGACACCTGTAAAATATGGTTTCGCATACAACTATGCCACCCCTTATCACCCCATTGAAGATTAGATTTTATAAAAGAAATTCTTACTTATGTCATTATACTACCTAATTGCCTGGTTGGTTTAAGAGCTAAAGAGAGCATATACGGCTGCAAATCTAGAGATCTTGGGTTCCAGTCCTGCGCAGAGCCAAGTATAACAGTTATTTGGGGTTTTCTACAAAGACAGAGTAGTTTAGAGCCCAGAACTGGAAAGTTTTCAGTATCTATACATATAATAAAACTATAGAGGTCGAATGTCTGTACATAGAAAAAAAAATGCTACAAACCGATTCAGGGGGATGTCTATCTGTTTGTACGGGCTAATCTCCGAAACTGTTGGACCGATTTAAATGAAATTTTGTATGGTAGTACCTTATATCCTCGGTCAACATTTTAGATACTTTTTATCCCAGAAAATATAGAATTCCCGTGGGATAGTTAAAAAACTATAGTAACTTATACAGCTTAGTACACAACAACTTATGCATCTAATTTAGTATTTGGCATGCTGATATCTTATACCGGAAAAATGCACGGTTCGCATGGGATAGATTTGTTTTGTATTCCTAGAGGTGAGCCGCTAGTTATACCCTAAAACTCACTCTCACCCTCTTAACTCTCACCGACCGTGTCAACATATCGAATTGAGAGTGGAAGGAATAGAGAGTGCATTTGTGTCTACGCTTACAGTTGTGCGCTATAATATCTATATCCTGCGTAAATTACTAGTTTTACTCGTCTGATTGGAATTATCCGCCGTGATTGGAATCGGGAGATAATTCTAGAAATATGACGTCAAAATTTCAACAACTATCTAGCTGTGTTATTGACGTAATAAATGAGTCATGTCAAGCAAAAATATACGTATAGATGTACACTAGCGACTCACCCTCGTTTCGCTCGGGTTCACCCCTAGATACGTTTTAACGGATAGTATAGATTTCTCAGAGATGAGATATTTTCCCGCAGTAAAAAGTATCCTATATGTTCACCCAGATAACCAGCTATCATCATACCTCATCAAAATCTGTCCAGTGGTTTTCTCGTGTTGATTTCCCAAACAGACAGACAAAAATTCTAAAAACTCTCTAAAAAGTCTCTGTATCGATAATAATAACTATATCGATAAGATGGTATTCTAATGGTAATCTCTAAATAATCTAAACAAAAACGTAATGAAAATGTTTACGTATCGATAGTACCTATACCCCAAAATAGCAATTCCGCGACATAAAATAAACACGAAAAGCATTAAAGGTGGTATTTCACTTATCATCGATTTCTCCCTCCCTAAATAAGGGCTAAGAAATGTGGAGGACTAAAAACCTAAGTTTCTCTGGCCAATTCGTCTCAGGTTAGAGGTACTTCTTACTGTAAGGCTGTAAACATTTTTGAATCCAAAAAAACTTATCCAAGCTTCCAAACCGATAACAACAACAAACTACTGACGATAAGTCTTAGTATAAAAAGAAGTAGTAAATAAACCCCATACAGTCCTATATAAACCCCATATACCCTTAAATAGCTAATCTTTACTCTTAACCCCTTCAAAATTACCCCAAAAAAGGTTATTGGTAGCTAATAAATATTATACGTTATGTGTTCAGAGATAAAGCATGAGACGTACTAAATATTGTATACAAGAACCTCAGATAATATATAGCATATTATTGTGTGCAAAGGCGTAAACATTGATAAGGGTGAAACTGTTGTAACCTACGTCTAACAATACTGTTATCGTAGGCTTTTCCTGTCAATATGTACATATATTTTGAAACAAATTTACATATATGTATAATGTAGGAAGTAACATTTAACTTAAAATTTACATAGAGCCTCATTTGAGGTATATCACAAAATATATTTAAAAAAAAACAAGTTATACATTATAAACATATTGCATTGTCAAAAATTTAAATAAACATTTTTTTATTAAATCTATACTAATATTATTAAGAAGTAAAGTTTATGAGTTTGTGAGGTTGTAGGGGGTAATCTCTGGATCTACTGAACCGATTAAGATGTTTGGTAAGAAGATAGTTTGAGACCCTGGGAAGGACATAGGATACTTTTTATCTTCTATTATCTTCTTATATATATATATATATATATATATATATATATATATATATATATATATATATATATATATTCTTATTTACTTTTCATGGAGGGTGAAAATGGAGATGAAAGTTTGTATAGGGAATCAACCGAAGGACGAACCCGAGCGAAGCGATGGTGAATCGCTAGTCTATATATAAACAGGCAAAAACAAAGCAGTTCATTAAATTTTCCACCTATGTTGGCCAACCGATTTTTTTTTTGTTTAATAGCTCTTGACAAACCTTTGTGTCATCAAAAATCAAAAAAAAAAAAATGGAAACACTTCGTTTTTTCATTTAAATAGGTAAATAATGGTTATGATCGAATTTTGACCACTGGGCGAACAGTACTGATTTTAAAATTTATACATATACTCTTTGTCATTCCTATAATGTTAAGGTGGATCTAATCTATACTTAATATTATAAAGAGGCAGAGTTTGTTTGTATGTTTGTTTGTTTGTTTCTTTGTTTGAACGCGCTAATCTCAGGAAGTACTAATTCGATTTGAAAAAATCTTATGCGTTAGATAGCCCCTTCAATGGGGAAGGCTATAGGCAATATATCATCATTCTACTACCCAAGCGGGTGGAACAGTAATATAATATATAGTCTATTCCATACTAACCGTTAAAACGAACATATCGACGAACCCGAGCGAAGCGAGGGTGAGCCGCTAGTGATACATAAGTAAAAAAAAAACCACATTTACATTCAAGAAATAATACCCATCTTCGTAGTTGGGTAACTGGACAAAATTTTCAGTTTCAAATTTCTCTACTGAATGAATGAACCAAATTATGACCCATTCACCGACACGTGACTCCTAAATGTACGTGCTTTTCAGGTTCAGACTCAAAATTCACTTTGCTTATTACAAAATTAGCTAGGTAAAGTATGAATAAGAAGGAAAGGGAAGGCTTCATAAAATGTACAAACTAATGGAACTAAAATTAGCTTAGAAATATACTTCTATACATATTATTAAAGGTCTTGAATATTTTCTACAACGAAAATGTGTAATTATTTTGACTTTAGCTCTTTATTCATGACTTTTAGGAGATTATTTCAGCAGAATTTACTTCGAAAATGAGATGGCTCTTGAGAATATAATATGCTTATTAAATTTGTGTATACATACCTACATATCTTTAAAAAGGAATAATATTTTTGTAATAAAAACATGGTACTTTAGAATAAAAAACAGTTTTTTTTCCATAAACAAACTCACAAGTATCTTACTACTTACAACTTTTAATTCCAATGACTTTCCCAGAAAAAACATGACATACCGGGAGAAATCACTCCCTGGTCACGATCATACGGGCAAGTCCTTGGTCTAGACCTTTGGCTGCAGAACCTGAGTCCTAAAGTTTTATATAATTAATCACTTATATTATTATTAGTATAACAGATGTTTTAACACTAGAAAGACGGAAAAATTAACTTACCAAGAAAGACGGCGAGGGGTCATTTGACCCCTTGCTTTATAAATAATTTTTATGTAATAATATGTCCAAAAAAACTGTTAAAAAATAAGCGAAAAAAAAAATTAAACTTCAATTTGACTTATCATAATTATGTTTTTATTAACTCCAACTTATACTTTTACTTACAAATATGACAAATAAAAGTTTTTGACTGATTGCATTGTCCACACAAAGGTTTTTTACATATGTCGCAAACCTTGTTTGATTTGTTTTTGTAACCAGAAGAGGAGCAGTGACGCCTTTTCCTTGTACTGACAGTAGACGACTCCGCCGCCAAGGCATCAGGTTCATCGGAAATGTTACTGAGTTCAAGAGCTAGCTGCAGTATAAAGTTTCTTCTATGCACTGTCTTGTTTGTGACTTCTTATCTCTCTCGCATATAAAATTGAGATAAATTTATCAAGTTCTTGTAACGTGATTGACCAATTTGAAGGTCCAAGTACTCGATGAGCTGCAGTCTCTGTGCATGTTTTAATGTGTCGCAGAATGTTATCATCAACTAATAATTTCCAAGCAGTCATAAACCTATCTCCAATTTACGTTCGTGCATAGGGAGTCGGACCAGGTTGTTTAGTCAAAATATTGTGTCGTGCTCGTCTACCTGCTCATCCAGGTTCATTTTCAAAGGCGCTTCTCCACAATACTCCACCAGATGACAACATATTCTTTTCAATATCATTGAGTGGAGCTTGTATTCCGCGAACACCGCGCACTCGCCTTCTTAGCCCTCTTCCTCTATGTTGTTGTTGATTTTGCACAGTAGCTGTAAAAAAATATAACATGTACTTATTTACCATTAAGATATTTCAAATCATGTCTAATAATGAAAAGAATGGAGTAGGTAATTACCTATTGGTATATTATCATCTGAGTCGCCACTATTCGAAGAACTTGATTCGGGTGTATGTATCTCTTCTTCGGGATCATTTTGGTATCTATCTATCTCTTCACTCTCACCATCTGATTGATCTTCAGGCAAAGATTGTAGTGATGCTAATATTTGACTATCAGTAAGTCGAGGCATAGTAACACATCTAAAGAACACTGTTTACTTGACGAAAGCAAGAGTAGAAATAAAGTACAATTGTGTTCATTATATTTCACAACTACAGCTAATATAAATATTATAGTTTACCCGCTATTGGATATGTTTACTCTAACAAATGCGGCATGGGTCAAATGACCGGTGCCGTCTTTGTAGGTAGATGTATGATTTATTTATGATGTAATGATTATATAACAATGTAAACATTTTTAAATGTAAATTTGAACCATTTTAATAAAAGTCACGAGAGGAGATGTCAAAAAAACCAATAGTTTTGGAATTATCTATCTCTGAATTCCAAAAAGGGTCATATGACCCCCGCCCGTCTTTCTAGTGTTAAAATATAAGAAAGTGTCACTGTATACTAATAATCTACACAGGCCCTAGTTAGTACAACGTAAATCTGCTCTTACTATGCCTGCAGATATTGAATCTAGTTGATAAAATGTTTTTTTTTTCTACTTCTAAAATATTGTGCTTCGCTCACCCTTAAATAAGAAAATCTTTCACAGTATTCAAAGCAACATGTTGACCCCTAAATTTAATTAAAGCCGCATACTTGCACAGTCGAGGGGAACCCCCTTTAACGATTATAACATAACTAGGAAACCACAGAATTCGTCACATAATACAACTTATGTACATTCATATACATATATCGTAAGGGCATTTGAACGCAATATACCCTTACTAAACGGAAAATTATTCGAGGACTTATCAGACAGATACATAAATGCGAAAATGTGTTTGTGGTCCCACTCGTCCGAAACGGCTCAACCGATTTTAATGATTTTTTTTTTGTATATTTGGTAGGTATGAGATAAGGTTGTAAAGTATTTTTCACCCTCCTATCCCCACCCCCCATTTTTTAAGTAACTAGGGGTGAGTGGCTAGTAGTATTATATAATAAATAGATATAGCCTTCGATAAAACAATACGTTTATTTCTATACATATACCTATGTATTACTCGTTATCGATTTCTTGTCAAATGTAGATTCGTCGGGTCACGACCTAATACTAACAGGCCTTGTATAGAAATATATTAGTGAATAGCAAAAACTGGATGCTTTTTTTTACTTTATAGGTACACTAGGTGACTAGCGGCTTACCCTCGCTTCGCTCGGGTTCATCATAAATAAAATTAATATTTTTTTTTAATTTTTCTGATGTTTTAATACTTATTATTCTATTCCGGACTAAGAGATAACCCAAAAAATCAAATATCTTAAAAAAAGGTCCAGCCGTTCTTGAGTTATAAATGGTGTAACTAACACGACTTTGTTTTATATATAGAGATGAAGAAAGTGTAAATGAAGATGATAGATATAAGTTATTTTTACTCAAAGAAATCCTAGTTTACAAAAAAGAATTTCAATTTTAAAATCTTTTTTTGTTTTTGACATTAATATAGGACAATCCTAGAGGTATTGAGAAAAAGGATTTATGTAACCTATTCTTTGAAACAGTTTTGTAAAATTTCATTTTAACATTCGACGTAGAAAAAAAAAACAAATTGAATTCCTTCTATTTGAAGTCGGTCAAATACTGTATGCGTATGTTACACATAATATGTATTTGGAAAATTAAGTATATATATATATATATATATATATATATATGTGTGTGTGTGTGTGTGTGTGTGTGTGTGTGTGTGTGTGTGTGTGTGTGTGTGTGTGTGTGTGTGTGTGTGTGTGTGTGTGTGTATATATATATATCGATAGATATATGAAAAATATTTTTTTTAATAATATTAACCAACAACGCAAAAAGAATAGTATTGAGAGCTTACCGAGAAAAAAATATATGCCGCCACCGTTTTATTAATACATTGAAACAATTCAGTTTAATAGGTAACAATATCTCGTAATGTTTTGTAATCCTATTACGTCACTTAACTTTGATCCCACAAAAGACCTTTTACAATGGAAAAATATCAAGATTTCACCAAACAAATAAATTTATTTAAACCCAACAACGCTCAAATCGACAAACATGTCACGTTCAATTATTTTACTAACTTAAAAACATGTTACGCTTAATTACTTTTTTTATGGCAGTAGAATGAAAGATAGAAAAAGGACAGTAGTAACACAGTGGTAACGCGCTCTCTTGGGAAACAGAGTGAAGCAGGTTCGAATCTCGTGTCTCGCATCTATGATAATTTTAAGTGCGAATCATTTTCAGCATGATTACCAGTTATCTTATGGTGTAGGAAAACATCGTGAGGAAACCTACATGTCTGAAAGAGCCTTGTAAGTTTCCGAAACACATGTGAAGTCCGCCAACCAGCAATAGGCCAGCATGGTGGACTATGGCCTGATCCCTCCCGTATTGTATGGAATAGTCCGTGCCCAACAGTGGGACGTTAGAAAGGGCCGAATACAATACAATACAATGAAAGATTTGTATGCGTAATAAAATATGTATAATGAAAGATACTTGTATCCCTACTTGCTGTGCCGGTAGTCGCGGGTTCGACCCGCTGGGGGCATTAATTTGTGTGATGAGCACGAATGTTTGTACTCCAATCATGGGTGTTAGTGTATCAGCTATCTGGTGTCCGTAACACAAACCTCTTAGCTTACCATAGAACTAGATGGTGCTGTGTGTTAATGTCGCAACATATTTATTTATTTATTTTATTTGTATGGCTATATAATGTACGAGCTTCGTCATAACTGACTCGATTGAGCCAAAAACCACTAGTATCCATTGAAAAGTTCCATCATTTTTATTACATTTACCACATTTATTGTGTTCTAGGTTCATTTGCTTATATTGAAATCGATACGAAATAGAATAAAATAATGGCATAACTAAGGATCCCTTGCTGAGTACGGAACCCTAAAAAGTACTATCGCTGCGGCTTTGCTCTCATGATATACGGGAGAGGGATGAAAAGAGATGTAGAGGGAGTCTGGGTCCATTCTCATGATATAATCTATGTGCTTGCCAAGTTTCATCGAATTATGTTCAACATTTTAAGCGTGAAAAAGTAACTAACAGACACTTTTACTTTCATATTTATAACTAGCAACTCACCCTCGCTTCGCTTCGGGTTCGGTAGACAAAAAAAATCTATCTTCCCTCAGTTAACGGGCTATCTAATGCAAAAAGAATTTTTCAAATGGGATTAGTAGTTCCTAAGATTAGCGCGTTCAAACAAATAAATGAACGAACGAACGAACAAACGAACAAACAAATAAACTCTTCAGCTTTATAATATTATAGTATAGATATCTATCTATCTAATATGTTTAATAGAGCAATTCTTGTACATTTATTTATTTATACCGGCGATCTCGCAAACGGCTCTAACGATTTCGCTGAAATTTAGTACGTGGGGGTTTTCGGGGGCGAAAAATCCATCTAGATTAGTCTTATGTCTGGGAAAACGCGTGTTTTCGAATTTTCATGCGGTTTTCTTTCGCATTATTCCACGCAAAATATGGTCGACAATTTCTTAAGCTCGGGCATAGTATAGTGGTTGAATAAGAAGTTTTTACTTTTGTTTTTTTTTTGTATTTATTCAAGTTTTTAGTTTTTTTTCTTTATCGAAAAAATATGATATAATAAAAAAGAACTCCGAACGGAGCTCGATCGTTCAGGTACTTAGATATTAAATAAGCAAGCCCGTAACAAAATGTGTATAACATTTTCATTTCTTTGGACGACATTGATTGATGGGGATGTGGCAATGAATTGATTTTGCTATCGGTCATCCAGATTGCAAAACCTTCAGAGATAATCGTGTCCATATTTGACGTTTTTATAATAACCAATCTCTGTTTAACCTACTTAGAACAAAAAGGTTCTCTGTGTTCATATGTTAGCGTGATTTTACGATTACTTTATTGTCATCTATATGTTAATATTTATTTTTAACAATTTACTTTATTACTCGTTCTAGATATAATAGAAACGGCTAGATAGATTTGGATAAAAATTAGTACACAGTATAACCTTCTTTTTTAAGTTGTGTAATGTATTTATGAATACATACAGGCGGTTATGAGGGACTCACCTGTTAGAAAAGCCAGTATTAACCACTAAAGCCTTCTGAAATATCCCCGTCTTAATGAGAGGTCGCAGGATCACTTACGCACTCAACCACGATGCCCCAACGGCTGGTCTACTGCGGTAGACCACAACAACAAAGGTGCTGCCTCCCACATGGTATACTGCTTACTGAGACAGACCGCCTGCCAAATACGTTTTTTGGCTTCACGCCTGGCTGGATTGCCGGATAAAAGGGACAAACTCAATCACAAAATTTCACAAATATTATATTATAATAGATATTATATTATATTTTTTTTTTTCGTATACACTATAAGTATCACAAGACACTTATAGGATAAGAAACATGCACACAAACATACATATATACAAACTTTCTTATATATAACAGTAAATATATTTTTTCGATATTCATAAATATTACCTACTTTCACAAAAAATAAGACTCTGATACTAGACTGAAGCCATCTTCAAAATAACGTGTATGCTATATTGTGACCTAAACGAGATTTTTTATCTAAATATTTTCTTTTCCATTTTCCTTAAAGATAAGCGCGAAGCTTTGTTTCACCGAATAACGGAATAGACCATCTTGTATAATAGGATTGTATTTTTACGCTTTTTGACCGACATCAAAAAGAAAAGGGTTCGTAATTCACGTATGGTACACACAATATAAGTTTTTTTTGTACGCATTACGCGGTGTTTTAAACCAATCGTTATTATTTTTTAATTCAAATCTAAAATATTTTATTCAGCATAAAATTATTACAATTTTTTAATGAACGTCTTGAGTCTACTACCAGTTCAGAAAGAAGAAATCTCAGACCTTAGAAGAACTGGCAAAACAAACTCAGCGGAACTAAAATTAGTTTTTTTTACAGTTTTTTTTATTAATTTATTACAATAATTCTACAAAATTAAAGTGACCTGGAGGTGATCACATCATTTCCAAGGCGTGCCATCTTCTATAAATAAATGGGTTATACCTGAAAGGCGAGTTATAATAAAATATATAACATAAATTCTTCATGTAATAAAAAAAATTAAAACCGACTTCAAAAAACAACACTAAAAAGTAAAAAATAAATAATTGGTATTTTTCATTTACTATGGATACCTAAGCAGATATTTTCGAAGTCGGTGTACTTTGTGTATCGACTGGCACAGCATAAAAAATAACGAACATAAAAAAATACATACATCCTGAATTGAAAACCTCCTTTTTAAATAAGTCGGTTGAAAACATAAATGTCAAATATTCAAAGCTAGTGTGTAGTGTGTACATATATTGTATTAATAATTATTTAGATTGGTAAATGTTCATTCAGTAAATGATGTATCATTCTTTGTCATTCACTTACACAAACTAAATATCAAAATACGTGCAAAATTGCAGACAAACACTAGTATTTTTATATAAGTTCCTTATTTGTTTTATTTATTTATGTGCTATACATTCTTAATTTTCATTTCCCAAACCAACAAGGCACTCAATAAAATATTTTATTTCCCGCGCTGCACTCTGCTGAAGCTCATAAATTTCTCCGTCCTTAATGGAAGCTGTAAAGTTTACACAAGAGAGCGCCGCATTGCTTTTGCTTCTGAAAAGTAATTGCCATGTATGTCACACTACGTTATATAACGTATTGATTGAAATTGCCTCGGTGGTGTAGTGGATAGTAAGTACGGCTGCACATCGAGAGGTCCTGGGTTCGAGTCTCGGGTCTGGCCAAGTTTAGTTATTGAGTTTTTCTGTTTAGTAAGTCTCAGTAACGGCCCGGAGTTGGGAAGTTAGCGATGTGTCACTCCCATGTCTCGGAGAGCACGTAAAGCCGTCGGTCCTGCGCCTTAACTCTCACCGGTCGTGTCTCGTGTCGTCCCACCGGAGTACGAGAGTGACAGGAATAGAGAGTGCACTTGTGTCTGCGCGCACACTTGTGCACTATAATATCTCCTGCGCAGATGGCCAGTCTCAATGAGACTGGCCGCCGTGGCCGAAGTAGGTCGGGAGGTCATTATTTGATTGAAACTGTAGATAGCTAATAAGAACCTATTTCTATATATAAAAAATAATATAACCCCTTTAATTTAAATTTTATTGTATTTTTTTAACGTTAGTTCTCTTCTCCTTAAAAGAGAGAGACGTAATATTGTATTCAGCCCTGGGCACGGCCCTCCCTTCAATACGAGAGAGGATCAGACCACCACGCTGGCCAAGTGCGGGTTGGTGGACAATATAATATTAGGTAATTTATTTATTTTTCTTTATTATAATAAAAAAAGCTATTTTCATTTATTACTTAACATTTATTTACTTATCACAGTAATAACTATTATATTAATATTTGTATACTGTTCTAAATTATTATATATTATTTTAAAGCATTATTGTTTGGCTTCACGTTTAGTTCTATGACACTTATATATTATTCAATAGTCTGGGTTAATTACTTACTTGTGGAAACTTAATTAGTAAATATTTCATATATATTATTATTATAAACTAGCGACTTATCCTCGCTTCGCTCGGATGCGAATCTATATATGTTCTAATTTTTTTGAGCGGAACTCTAATTCTTTTTCTGAAATAAAAGTTACTCCTTTATAACATCAGCTATTTGCCAGTGAAAGTCCCGTCAAAATGATCCCAGCCGATTCGGAGATTAAATGGAAAAAACAGACAGACACACACAGACAGATAAAAATTAAAAAAAATGTGTTTTTCTTATACCGTATGCGCCGTATATGATTTTATATGCATTTAGAAAAAGACGTTTAGATGTTTAAGATGTTATTTTGAATTTACAAACAGACACTGCAATTTCATTTATCTGTATAGATAAAAAAAAATATGTTTTGTAATCATAGAGATAATACACATAGAACCAATCAAAAATGTGATGTCCCGATAGAAAGGGACAAAAAATAACCAGACTGCTTTCTATCTCTTTTTATGCTATATGCTTAGAACGTGAAAGTGATAAATTAAATGACTTAAAATATAAAATTAGAATGTACTATAATAAATTAGCCATTTTTAGTGTTTAATAAGTATTGTGCGTGATAATACATAAAAGATTTAAGTTATATTAAATGTATAAAAAACGAAATAAAATATAATTTCATACACTATGATTTTATTACAAAAATTAAACAAATTTAATTTTAATTAAAAACTTATTGTGCACTAGCAACTCACCCTCGCTCCGCTCGGGTTCGTCCCTATTTACGTTTTGACGCTTAGCTCAGAGATGAGATATATTCCCGCAGTAAAAAGTATCCTATATGTTGACCCAGATAACCAGCTATTTTCATACCAAATTTCATCGAAATCTGTCCGGTGGTTTTCCCGTGATGCGGTAACAGACAGACAGACAGATAGACAGACAGACAAAAATTCTAAAAACTATAGATTTGGCTTCTGTATCGATAATAAAGTCTATTTCAATAAGATTTTCCAAAAAATATTTAATGTATGATTTCTTTTAATTTGAGTTATGCGTTATATAAAGTCTACTAATGCGCATGCGTCATGAAACAAAGATACAAACTAGGCAGATTTTTTCTATGTTTTTTTACACCTCACAGTCACCTATAGTGCTGAAGTTTATGCACATGATGCATATTTATAATATAAATTGTTGATGTTGTTGGAGCACTCGCATGACGTATAAATAGTTATAAGTTCAATTGTGAAAGCGGAACGTCTGTCACCTAAAATACAGGCTCTGGCTTAGTTTAGGAAGCAGTAGCTCAACTTATTTTTTGACCTTTTTGTACAATTTGCTTATATTACTTTAACCTCTTATTTTTTCACTTAAACAGTTCAATAATAAATTATTATTACTATAATGGCAGTTGCCAAATCTATATGTATTTTCTCTATGATTGTAATACTGTTTGTTTCCCTAAAAATAAGTAAAAAATATATTAACTCTTTCTTTTTTCTTGGCCGTTTGCAATTTGAAAGTTAAAACATTTAAAAGGCATAACTGGCAGATAGCGTAATCTTTGTGATAACGCCCCAACTCGACCCTCAGATGCGAAACCCTTGAAAGGAGTATTTTTGTGTTTATTTTAACTTATAATGTAATTCCTAAAGATTCCGTGAATCTTCTATATCTATACTAATATTATAAATGTGAAAGTTCTCTGTCTGTCTGCCTGTTACCGTTTCACGCTTAATCCGCTCAACCGATTTAGATGTTTTTTTTAGTATGGAGATAGTTTGAAACCTTGGGAAGGACATAGGATAGTTTTTATCCCGGAAATCAACCCTTAAGGGGGTGAGAAGGGCGATGAAAGTTTGTATGGGGAATCATTTCTCAAGTAAGGGATATATATACTTTTTTTTATTTTAAAGTAGGTACTTACTTTTCTACAGCTATGTATGTACACATATAGTTTATTATATACTAATCGTTTTACTACAGGAAAATCTTTAATTCCCACGAGAAACTACAATAACTGGTTCTATCGAATCGTTCTTAAATAACATATCTAACGCTGGCTAAACCATAAGATATAAGTTTGTAGTGACCCTACTTGCTGTGCCAAGGGTCGCGGGTTCGAGTCCCGCTGGGAGCATTCATTTGTGTGATGAGCACGAACGTTAGTACTCCAGTCATGGCTGTTTATATTTATAATATGTATATATTTAAAATTATATATGTGTAGTGTATCAACTGTCTGGTATCCATAACACAGGCCTCGTAGCTTACCATGGAACTAGATGGTGCTGTGTATTAATATACCAATATACATCAAAACAATGTACTAAATCTTAAAAAGGCCTACAGAAAAATCTGCAATAGTATTAAGTCTTTCTCCTATCATATATTTATATCTATTTAAAACGTACCTAGGGGACGCACCCGAGTGAAGACACTAGTTATATAATAAAAAAAGGCTGTACTTGAATAAGCATGTCACTTTAAAACGGTAAGTGTGATTTGACCGATTTAAAAAAAAGTAGGGGGATCTATATTTGTATGTATTTTGTTGATTTTAAATATTAATAATTGTCTGAATATACTTTTTATGGAAAAAATACGGAAAGGCCGAAAAATTAGGAAAAGAAGCTAAAACCTCTTTTTTATACAATTTTTGTTTGGCCTTAAAGATCTTAAGCAGATAAAATTGAAATTAGGACGAAGCAATATCTACCGAATCAGCTACCAATGAATAAAATATAAGATACTCTCAAACTTTATCATAGTTAAAACTCAAATAACAAATTTAATTACAAAACAAAAAGTTTTCAAATAATGTAAAATAAAGAATTATACTTAATTAGCGACTCATCCTTGCTCCGCTCGGATTCGTTCCTACTTTTTAATGTTTCATGATTGTTGAATGAAGTTCATTTCATGAAATTGAATGTCGGCATGATTTTTTCCGACATCCTTAACAATCAACGTCATATTTCAGCCACTTAGCATACAATCTTAATGAATTATACACCTAAACCTTCCTCATGAATCACTCCATCTATTGGTGAGAACCGTATGAAAGTTCTTTCGGTAGTTTTTGAGTTTATCGCGTTCAGACTGACAGACAGTCACGGCGGGGGACTTCAATTTATAATATGAAGAGATGACTAAGTAAAAAGATAACGTATACATAAAGATAATATACACAGGGCCGGATTTAGGGGAGGGCAAGCGGGGCTGCAGCCCCGGGGCCTCCACAAGAAAGGGGCCCCCACAAAAGAGATTTAATAAAAAAAAAACTGACTGGTCGACTACTTTTTCGTTTTTATTTTTAACAAATATGATTGATTATACATATTATTATATAATTGTTCTTAAATATTAAAAACAATTTATCCACATTCGTTGACCGCAGTTCATCGCAGTCGGGTAAAAAGAAGTTACAGAGCGATTATAATTAATTAATTATCAAGCGGTTTTTTTTTCGCGTGAGTTTATTTATTTTATAATTTTTAGGTCTGCAATATTATCATCAAATGCCAATATTTTATAGGTAAAATCACGTTTGCTAATTCAAATTTAAAAGAAATTTTCTTCGATCCTTTTCTATTTTTGTTTTTTTTTTGTAGTTTTGAGTACATGCACATAACTATATCTACTCCATAGGTTTAGGTAGTTAACTAAAGGTAAACAAAGAGCTCATGGGGATTTAACCTTTTATTATAAAAATTTTTACACATATTGTCAACTAGCGACATACCCTCGCTTCGCTCGGGTGCGTCCCTAGATACGCGGATTTTATTAACAGTTTCATGGGTTTTAATTTTTTTGCGCGGAAACTTGTTTTTTTTTTCTAAAATAAATGAAGCCTAAGTTACTCTTTATAACATCAGCTATCTTCCAGTGAAAGTTTCATCAAAATCAGTCCAGCCGTTTCAGAGATTAACCGGACAAACAGACAAAAATTTTAAAAATTTAAACGGTATATGTATTTATTATGAATTTAGTAAAAAACTTTTATTTTGACATTACAAACAGACATAAATTTTATTTATCTGAAGGTATAGATAAAATAACTGCATTTTTTATTGAATTCACCCACAACCAACCACAATCAAAACATAACTGAAATCGATTTAGACTTATACAAATTCATAGACAATATAATACTTAAATTGATGATGTTTGTTACATCTACGCGACGGCAGAACCTACCTTAAGTGTAAAATACAATAAAAATTTAGACTCACAGGAGTATATAGGCACAGTAGCTTATCTAATAAGATTGTTAATTAGAAATAAAAAAAAATGAGGTTTTGTTCATTGTGTACCATTCTTCGGATAGCCATAGAAGAGGCAAGGAACAATCAACCAAAGAGAGTTTCATTTTGAAACCCTTAAATGCAGTCCGTCAAATTTAAATTTAAAAGTTTCCGTATGGTATGTCCTGTTAAAACAAGTGAATAAGGTTTATTTATATGCTGTTGCTGATGTTATATAATATAGATGTTTGCTTTTTACCCGAGTGCGGCGAAACAGGGTTATGTGTTTAACCTGTATATATGTCTGATTCTATGTTCGTCCGTAATCACTAAATGGCTTAATCGATTTTGATGATTCATATGTAATTCGATAAGTATTGATAATGCGAGTGTCATAGGCTATATAGATATAATTAAAAGTGAAAATGGTGCCAATTTGTGTATATTGAAAAAAAAAATTCGTCCGAATAAATCGAGTGGGGTATCTAAATACAACTTATATGTTCAAAAGGAATTTAGGATAAGAAATTGTTAATAAAACTAAAAATGTATAACTCTCCTAAAAAGAAGAGAACAAATTGACGAAGGAGCATAGTATTATGCAGTCGGAGACATACATATACTATGTACCTACGTGTTTTAAAATAGCTGCGTGTGTGTATGTCTCCGACTACAAAAAACAATAACATTATGTTCCTTCATCAACTTGTTCTCTTCTTTTTAGGTCGCTTTTTATGCAGTCTGTTTTTTATTTTTGTAAAAAAAAATTTCTGGAGTGGTTGTGTGTATTATCCATCAAAATCTCCGTAGTTTTAGTAAAACAGTACTTATCCACATCTCAAAATTATTTGTGTCTATTCCAATATAAAAAAATAGATCTCTGACTTCATCTAATTAATTGATGGAACTAAAATATAGTTTTAAATTATTTATTGTTCAACTACCTAACTTAGCATATTTTATTTTAGTAAAATAATGTAGGATATTCTTTTACTTAAAAAGTAACTTTATCATAGATTATTTATACTTACATCAAGTCTATAATTTATATGGTCATTTTATCTATATGGGTAATTTAAGACTTCTATCCATAATAAGAAAGCATTAACGTTCAGCGAAATCATCAACTATTTTTCGTCAAAAAAAGCTCGCAAGGTTCCATTCATTGACGTTGTAATTTAAATTCGAATAATTCTTGTATCTGAATATATCTACATATGTTTATTGAATTAATATAATTTGTTTTGCAATAAATACTTAAATTACTTGACTAAAAAAATTGTTTATTTTATTCGGAAAATAATTAGGGGCCTCCACTCCGTTGTTGCCCCGGGGCCTCCACACCCCTAAATCCGGCCCTGAATATACATTTCGAAAAACAATTTTTGAACTTATAACGATATTAAAAAATACACATAAAAAACTAAGAGACATTATACATTTAAATATGAACAATAAAGTTTGGTGAGACAAGTTTTAAATTCAAGCATTTTTGTGGTAAAAATATCTATCTAATTCGGCATGTTGTTTTGAAAGCATCTTGTATTGTATACAGATTCTTGGCATAACGGCATGATGTCCAAAATTTGTTTTACACAGTGGAATATAAAATAAAATTTTGCATTTCTCTCAATACTAAATATTCATTTCTAACAAAATTTAGTTACTCTGGTACTCTGCATGTGAACTTTCGTAAATCGTTTTTTAATCTATACAGATAAACAAAATTAAAGTGTCTGTTTGTGATGTTGAAATAAAAGCTTTTTACTATATACATGTGAAATTATATACAGCATTTATAAGAAAAACATAATTTTTAAATTTTTTGTCTGTTTGTCTGTCTGTTTGTTCTAAAACGGTTGGACTCATTTTGACGGTACTTCCACTGGCAGATAGCCGATGTTATAAGGAGTGACTTATACATTTATTTTAGAAAAAGAATTAGGGTTCCGCTTAAAAAAATTAAAACGTACCTTAAGACGCATCCGAGCGAAGCGAGGGTAAGTCGCTGGTTAAAAATATAAACTATATCGAATCGACATTGTGATTTAGCAGAAAATTCTGTTAGCATTGTTACCACAGATACATAATTCGTATATTAATTATAGTCAGCCCGTTTTAACATCCCACTGCTGGGCACGGGCCTCCTGTTGAAGCAATAGGCATACATAGATCGACGTCATACACAACTGGAGATCACTGAAAATCATCTGTGGGACTAAAAACTAACTACTAACTTCAGTTAAATATAAAAAATGACTGTATTATTTAACTGGTATCTATATACAATATACATACATATAATTTTCATATTTCTCGCCCCATAAACTATGACGAATGTTTTTGGCGCCTTTCTTTCTCTCTAATTAATAAGTATCATATTTTAACATCCTAAAGTCTATAAGGCACTCATTAAAATGAATTATGAGAACCTTTTCACAATTGACAAAGAAATCTCGTAACTTACCCACAAAAATATTGGTAAATTAGAAAGTACTTTTGAAACCGATTAAAAAGACGTACAACATACTATATTCGATATATACTTTTTACATGGTTAAAACATTGATAAGGACAAGTGTTCTTCTATTGATCGGAATTCGATCATAATCATTACTAAAAATTTTAATTGATAACATTAAAGCTCATCCATAGTTACTATACAAAAAAAAAGTGTGAACTTATGTACGCACGTAGGAAGTTATACTTCTTTGGCGTAACAGAACAAAAATAGCTAAAGATTTCATCCCGTATGTTACAACTCTGTTTGTAAAAGGACTGGAGCTAACTTCACCATGTCGCTTTCAACTAACTTCATCATGTCGCTTTTTGGCTGTCGGTATGCGCGCGCATCGTGAAAATTTTTCTCTCATAATTTTTTTCAAACGTGTCAAAAGAAGTATAACTTCAAAAAATCGGTTAACAAAAAAACTTAAAAAAATCCGACTTCCTGGCACTGAAAAGTAAAAAATAACTAAACAGGGGTTTTCATTTAGAATAGATACCTAATCAGATATTTTCGAAGTCGGTGCCAGCCGATACAAATCAAAGCACACCGATTTCGAAAATATCTGATTAAGTATCTATTCTAAATGAAAACTCCTGTTTAATTATTTTTCACTTTTCACTGCCTGGAAGTCTGTTTTTATTTATTTTTTTAAGTTTTTATTTTTCCATTTTTAGTGTAAACGTAATAAGCAGGTAATTTATAAGAAGAAATATTAAAAAAACACATTCGATTAAGCCATTTATTTAAAAACTGCTTGACCGATTTCGAAAAAATTTATATGGGACCACCGGGGAAGAATACCCTTTGAAACAAAAAAAGAATTTTCTAAATCGGTTCAGGCGTCTTCGAGTAATCGGTGAACATACATAAAAAAAAAAGAAGTAAAAAGGTTCCGATGAATTGAGAACATCCTCCTTTTTTGAAGCCGGTTAAAAAGGAGAAAAAGGTATTGAACTATTTATCTTTGCCTATTTATTAACTAGCGACTCACCCTCGCTCCGCTAGATTTCTCAGAGATGAGATATTTTCCCACAGTAAAAAGTATCCTATATGTTGACCCGGATAACCAGCTATTATCATACTAAATTTCATCAAAATTCCTCTAGTGGTTTTTCCGTGATACGGTAACAGACAGACAGAAAGACAGACAAAAATTCTAAAAACTATAGATTCGGCATATGTATCGATAATAATATCTATTTCAATAATATTTTCCAAAAAATATTTAATGTACAGATTCGGCTTAGTTACAATTTTATTATATGTATAGATAAGGATTTACGAAAATTTAACAATTCACAATTACCAAAATTATCCTAAACAAAACCACGTAATTGTTATTTTATCCCACAACCCAGCAATAAAGCTGTCGCGGTCCACTATTTGCATACTAACGTAATTAATCTGACCACTTTATGCGAGCAAAGTATGAATATATCTTTCATGAATTTCATTAACAAAAATAATTATCTATACTAATAATTATAATAAAATTCTGAGTCGACTCTGTACATTAAATATTTTTTTGGAAAATCTTATTGAAATAGTCATTATTGTCGATACAGAGGCCAAATTTATACTTTTTAGATTTTTTTGTCTGTCTGTCTGACTGCCTGTGACCGCATCACCAGAAAAGCACAGGACGCATGATGATAGCTGATTATTCGGGTCAACATATAGGATAATTTTTACTGCGGAAAAAGATTTCATTTCTGAGAAATGTATGCTAAACGTTAAAATGTAAGTAGGGATGAACCCAAGCGGAGCGAGAGTGAATCGCTAGTTTATTCTAAAACAATTATTTAATGAAAAATATGTTATCTATAAGTATCACCGTAAAATTGTAAGAAGTTTTTCGGTAGATTATAATCTATCGAAGTGAAACCGTCAAATTGTAAAATGGAAGAATTTACCATAGAGTTACAAAACTATTACAGTAGGCATAATGAAAATAGTAAAAAATTAGAACGGACAAATCAAAGAATACAAAGAGGTGTCAGTCAAATAAAATAAATGCTTTATTTTTTGTTGTTTAAACGTTTTATTTTAAAATTGTGGGTAGGTACTGTCTGTAACAAGTATATAACGCCTTTGAGACCTCTAAAACCTTAGCCTCTCTCGTGACCATGATTGCTGTAAAGAATTCGAAACGTCGGAAACCAAAAATCAAAATAAATCCGCGAAATAATCCGAAAAAATAGTTTTATTTAAAATTGGGTCAAAATTTGAATTCTTAAAAGTGAAGATTAACTACAGTAAAGCAAACTAAAACTGTGGCCGGAAAACGTTTATTGACTTGGCGTTCCACCAAATCTAGGTAAGTTTGTCATTTGCCTTCGTTTTTATGACTCCAATGCAAGAATAATTGACTGATAAAGGATTTTTAAATAAAAAAATTTAAAAAAATCTAGTAAAAAATCGCTAAGTAAATGTTTTCCAATTATCTGCTAAACTTATTCATAGAATATAGTGCAGCAAAAGGAAATTTAAAATTACAGTTAGTTTAAAAATATTTTGTTGACGACACGTTTGGCTTAGTTTGTAGTGACTAGTGACCATACTTGTGTTGCAAGCGGCCGTGAGTTTGAGTCCCGCTGGGGACATTCATTTGTGTGATGAGCACCAATGTTTATACTACCGTCATGAATGTTCATATTTATAAAATGTATATATTTAAGTTATATATGTGTAGTGTATCAACTATCTAGTATCCATAACACAAGCCTCGTACCTTACCATGGAACTAGATGGTGCTAAGAAACTTCTAACGTCCATACTTTTATAAACAATCAATAAAGTTACTTATTTGGAATTCAAATGATTTATTTCCAATGGCAATAAACAGTAATAATGTCCTTATATCGTACCATTGCCAACCAAGCAATCAAAATACATTCAAATTAAAATTCTTTTACGCGAATATTTGACATTGTAAATAAAACTATCTTTTCGAATTTTTCGCAGGTTTATTTTGATTTTTAATTCCCGAAGTTTCCAATGCTTTACAGCAATCATGGTCACCGGAGAGACTAAGGTTGTAGACGTCTCATAATCATATATAGTTGTTACAGACAGAGCCTACCCACAAAATTATGAAATTATTTCAAAAAATACAATGATGACACAAAAAGAGAAAAACCACAAGCCTCAAGATTGTAATTTTTCTCTTTTTACCAAATTACAGTATTATTGTTTCGGTTAACACTCTCTGTAGTAACTACGACAATGATGACGCCAAACACATAAACCTCACCCGTGACCATGTTTCAACGAACATCAGGAGACAAATGAAACACGAAAAAACCCGTAAACCCGAAAAAAAGTATATAAGATATATAAGGTATAGAAAAAAATGTATATAAGAAAGTAATATGTTCAACTAGAGATTGCTTCCATACAAGCAAACACCTGTTTAAAATTATGTCAGATAAAAATATTCATATTTTTATATAAATAGCAATGTATATGTAAGATAAATAGCATAAAACAAAAACAAATCTATCCCAGGGGAACCGTACATTTTTCCGGGATAAAAAGTAGCCACTATATGTTATTCTGATGAGCTATATTATTGTAAAGTTTTATTAAAATCCATTCAGTAGTTTTTGCTTGAAAAAGTAACAAACATCCATACATCTATACATCCAAACATCCATTCATCCTAAAAAACTTTCGCATCTATACTTATACTTAGGTATATAATAATATTATAAAGCTGAAGAGTTTGTTTGTTTGTTTGGTTAAACGCGCTAATCTCTGGAACTACTAATCCGATTTGAAAAATTCTTTTTGCATTATATAGCTTATTAACTGAGGAAGGCTATAGGCTATATATCATCCCGGAAAAGTGCACGGTTCCCGTGGGATAGATTTTTTTTGTCTAGGGACGAACCCGAAGCCAAGCGAGGGTGAGTCGCTAGTTTATAATATTAGTAGGATTAATATATTTACCGCTGAGCAGAACAAAGCAAACTATAGCATCATATAGTTAATTTCCAGTGCTATACTCACTAGTAATTGGCACGCGTCGAGGGAGACCGTTTGCCTGATGTTAACAGATGCATGCACAAACTGAATGTTACTGAGACGCTTCTCAGAATGTTATGTAATGCTGATAGCTATGATATAATATCCTGTCTAAAGGAAATGAGGGAGATCTGTATATCCACTACTAGATTTTATAGAAAACATTATTTTTTTAACATTTTCTTTCTTCTATACAGATAAATAAAATGGAACAGTCTGTTTGTAATGTCAAAATAACAGCTTTATACTAAATGCATATGAAATTATATACGGTACTTATAAGAAAAACACAATTTTAAAAAATTTTGTCTGTCTGTTTGTTTGTTCCGGCTAATCTCCGAAACGGCTGGACCAATTTTAACGGGACTTTCACTGGTAGATAGCTACACAGGTAAATCTCGTGATAAGCTTTTATCTATACATATAATGAAATTCTAAGTAAGCCGAATCTATACATTAAATATTTTTTGGAACATCTTATTGAAACAGCCATTATTATCGATACAGAGGCCGAATCTATAGTTTTTAGAATTTTTGTCTGTCTGTTACCGCATCACGAGAAAACTACTGGATAGATTTTGATGAAATTTAGTATAGTGATAGCTAGTTATCTGGATCAACATATAGGATACTTTTTACTGCGGGAAAATATCTTATCTTTGAGAAATCTATACTAAACCTTAAAACGCAAGTAGGGACGAACCCGAGCGGTGCGAGGGTGAGTCGCTAGTATCATATGAATTATATAATATAATAAATTGATGAGTTTGATTTAATTTAAAGTTTATTTTCTTCTTTTTATACCTTAATCAAAGTTTGTTTTTAAAATTATTTTGTTTTTTCAATTATTTTATTTTTCAATTTTTTTAATAATTAGTTATTCGTATTCTTCAAATACTAGGATTAGACTTTTCCTTTGACATCCATAACAAACCTTTTCATTTGACATCCATATCATGAAGAATGGGGATGCATAAAAAAATATAGTCCGCCATCTTTGAGAGTCCGCTATATTGGATTTACAATGACGTCACTTTTCTTATTGTGTTTCGTTCGTTAAGCCTTTTCATTTGATATCTTTATCGTAAAGGTAACTATAGATATGATAAATCGCCATTTAGGTTTTCATGCCTTGTCACGAGAACTAAACGCGTGTGTCAAACAGCTCAATCGGACACTAGGAAGTAGGTCTTTAACTTGCAATATTTGATTACAGACAGACAAAGGGACAAGTGGAACTAAATAAGAGCTTGTAATAAAAAAGAATTGTTATATATAAAAAAAATCGTTTTTTTTTTTCAACTACATATCCCTTTTAATATTAAAGGAGCAATTCTTGTATATACGACATACATATATAATTACTAGCGGCTAACCCTCGCTTCGCTCGGGTTCACCTCTAGAAAAACAAAAACAAATTATCCAACGGGAACCGAAATTTTCCGGGATAAAAAGTAACCGTTGTGCTATTCTAGACTATAATCTATCTCTGTGCCAAATTTCATCCAGATCCGTCCAGCCGTTCTTGCGTGAAAGAGTAACAAACATCCATACATACATACTCACAAACTTTCACATTTATAATATTAGTATAGATAGAAGTTTATTTTGTATAGGTATCTTGGAAACGGCTCTAACGATTTGGTTCGAATTTTGTATTTAGATAAAGTTTAGTTTTTTAAGTTTATCTATATAAACGTCTTCTCAAAAATCACAACTTTTATATATTTTCCTAAAAATACCTAACGAAGCTTGGTCGATACTACGAGAATGAACTAAAGGTATAAAATATATGGCGACAATAAAACTTCACAATTTATTTAAAGTGATTTCAGCAGCCTATTTATATGCGTAAAGTCACATGGGGTTCGTGGAATATATTTTCTGGGAAAATATGCTTCACTATCATAATTACACGATGAAAAATTGCCAGTATAAAAGATTTATATATCATTAAAAATTCATATACATTAATTTTATAATGTAAATTTTTCATCTTTTATGTTAATAGAGTGCCAAGCCGCAGTTTCGAATAAATAATGAATTTATGGTAGCAAAGTAACTTTGGTTTGCTTGTTAAGTTTAACTCAGTAGAAGCTATGATTATGTTAAATCCTAAAAAAATCCAATCTATCTATAACTAAACAGTGCAAATCTATACATATAATAAAATTCTAACTGATCCGAATCTGTACATTAAATATTTTTTTGGAAAATGTTATTGAAATAGCTATTGTTATTGATACAGAGGCCGAATCTATGGTTCTTAGAATGTTTGCCTGTCTGTCTGTGACCGTATTACGGATAAACCACTAGAGGCATTTTGATGAAATTTGGTATGATGGTAACTGGTTATCCGGGTCAACATATAAGATACTTTTTACTGTGAGAAAATATCTCATTTCTGAGAAATATATATTAAACATATAATAATTTATTCTTCGTAACGCTCTCGTCACGCATTCACCAGCTTACTCCCCAAGTCAAGCGTGCGTAAAAGGGGCGTAATTGATCAGAGCAAGGATAAGCCACTAGTCTTTAATAAAATTAACGTGCATTTTTTTCTCTAATGTATTTAAATTCAAGCTAAGCTAACACCATGGAGGATACACATTCAAATATCAGATTAGCACTGCATGCTTTGCAGTAAATCGCTGGATCGTAGCTCCAACAATGTCAATATTTTCATTGATGATATTAATATTTATCCATGGCATCGAACGTTCGAGAACTAAATTCAATTAGACAAAGAATAATATAAATAGATATAAACAGACTTATATCTAGACTTTACCCAGAAGTCAAAATTCGACCTTTATCATTATTATTTTTTAAGTAAAATTTCTTTACGCACGCTTGACTTAGGGGGTAAGATGATGTTTGTTTGTTGCCATGGTAACCGTTATTATTGTCTGACAAATGATATATAATATTATATTCTTTCCTTAAATATTGTTCTATAAATATATGACTGTAATATGCCTAATATGCGTTATTTTTAGTATTTCACCTATCCTAATTATTTAAAACATAAATTGAATTTCATAAAGAGTACCGATAACCTACAGAATTTTTACTTCTTGCGCGTGTACACATTTATACACGCACTCTTTTTTTTTATTAATAACACTAAAGCTCGTCAATAGCTAATTAACAAAAAAAAAACTCAGTTGACAAACAGAGGAGGTAAAGGTACTAAACTGTTATGCCTTTGCCTATTTATGTATAGATTCAAAATATTTCATACCACACAAATAACCATAAGTCAAATAAGTTTAATCAAAACAAATTTTAATTGGTAATTTCAAGCCATTTTATTATTATTAATCATATAAGTTATCATATAACTCATCTTTACTTAAAGTAATATGTATAGGGTCAAATATTTATAGCGTTACCTAAATTTCCCTAAACGAAGCTGCCCCGGGCTTTGACTTAATTGCTTATCTCGCTGTGACATGGCACTAATGAATAAAATACAGTTGAGTTAAAACTATGTATCCAACACGTATGCTAACTCCAGGCGGTATGTGGAGGGAGATTCTATGATAAACAGTCCCCTTGCGTATAGAAATATGCTGTACAACTCTTTATATTTCTAGCTACTATATACGATAATCATTATTGAAAATTTGAGGAAAACAAATAGGTAAGTATGTATATAATTTACCTATATATATAAAAAAAACTGTTTACTTTTTTTTCATTTTCACCCCCTTAAGGGACGATTTTTAGGACAAAAACTATCCTATATCCTTCCCAGAGTCTCAAAGTATCTTTCTAAGTTTCGGAGCCTCTTCAGTGCAAACAAACAAACAAATCTTTCCTCTTTATAATATTAGTATAGATTACTAAAAATAGAAAAATTACACCTAAACTTAATACTATGAAACATTAGTGATCGATGTTAGAGTCACGTATTGAATACAATTGACGTATTACTATCTGAGAATATATTTTTTTTTTCTTCTCTGTGTGTATTTGCAATCAGCCATAAGACTATGAGCAAATCTGGTCTGTGATGCTGTCATGTGGAGCGGCTTCCCATTGGAAGCATCTACTCATCTGCTGCCCAGAGCTATTGTCGGTCTTCTAGCTCTAGGATATGATGACGTTTTAGTCGTCTCACATACTGGCAAAATAAATCGACAAATTAAACATGACAAATTAAATCGGAATATATAAGATTATAAAACGCTGATGCAGAGTCTTAATTTGATAGCACACGTATAGTGGCGACTCATGACGGTGGACGACGTCAGCGTATGTAACGAGCTACTAAAAAACATATATACGGTCGAATTGAGAACCTCCTCCTTTTTGAAAGTCGGTTAAGACAAGAAAATCGGTTGACAAGCAGAGGAGAAAAAAGTACTGAACTATCTTTACCTATGTATATATAGATTTTACTTTGTATTTATATTTTTGAGGCTCTGACCCTTAAATATGATGCATGAATAAATATGAAACTTGAAAAGCATGAATGAGTTTGCTAAAACGGAAAAGAACGTATTTATGAAAATTTATCACCTAAACGTTAAAAATGGGCTTAAAATTTTGTATGGAAGTACATCATTTTTATGTTACAAATATTATGGAAAATACAATTACGATCCAACATTACCTCTACATAATAATGTCTTCTTGACTCAATTCGATCCCTAAATAGATAAAAATAATAGTATTTTTCAGGTGTAACACTAAAAACTAGTGTTTTAGGTGTATCAAGTAGAAAATGAGTCAGAATGGACAATAGGAGTAAGATGGGTTACTCAATTCTATCAATTGCCACTCACTTAGAGGCAACTAACCATATACCTCATATATTGAACACCCAGCTTTAAAATGTATGAAACCCGTTAAATCCGCACATGTGACTCGTCCAATGCTGAAAATTATTTAAAATCTAAAATACACATATTTATTATTGTAACCAGCTGCCATTTAGATGATCTCTGTCGTAATTGGGGGCTTAATAGGTAATTTAAGTAACGTCCCTCACAAATTGTTTTTTTTAGGAAATCGTTATTGGAAATAAATAATAGCCCAGCCTTAGTCAATGAGGGAGATATCGATTATTATGAATTAATGGTCATTCGCATTGATTGGTATTTTAATTTTTTCAATTTTTACCATACGGCGTAACAGAATGTTATTAGATATATTGTGAAGAATTATTTTTAATGGCAATCTCTTTAACGTACTTTCAAAAACAACACCTTTTCTAAATACACATAAAAAAATGTTGCCAGGTCATTTAAATTTAACTGTCAAGTTAATGTTACCCTTTAAAATCTACCGTACATTTTTTAACCTTTATTCGTGTAACATTTTTTATTATATTTTTACAGTGTTTGAGATTGTTCAAATAAACCATAGTCAAAAGACATATAGCTAATTTTTTCCTAATGATTATTAAAACACATTATGAAATGTCGGAAACCTGAAGTCTAGATGTAGAAAAACAAAACTAGATGTAGATAACTAAAAAGTGCAAATCAATACATATATGTAATAAAATTGTAACTAAGTGAAATCTGTTCATTAAATATTTTTTGGAAAATCTTATTGAGGTAGACATTATTATCGATAACGAGACCGAATAAATAGTTTTTAGAATTTTTGTTTGTCTGTCTGTCTGTCTGTCTATCTGTTACCGCATCACGGAAAATCTACTGGAGGGATTTTGATGAAATTTGGTGTGATAATAGCTGTTTATCCGGGTCAACATATAGGATACTTTTTACTGCGGGAAAATATCTCATCTCTAACAAATCTATACTAAATGTTAAAACGTAAGTAGAGACAAACTCGAGTGGTGCGAGGGTGAGTCGCTAGTGTATGTATAAATGAAGAAACAGTCTTCTAGACTATAATTTGATGCTACATCTGACACATGTCATGTTAACTTCATTTGACATTCAAATCTCTCGTGAACTACGCCTACATACATACACGAATTATTAGAAGCGTACATGATTAATATCTTTCGTAGAAGTGAGGAATAATATGCTATAATTTTAGACTTCTCAAAGCTTATTCAGTTTAAACTATAATATAATGATATACGAGGATAAACATGATACCATTTATTTATAGCAGTTTTTAACAAATCTATATATACATATAATAAAATTCTAACTGTGTCGAATCTGTACAATGAATATTTTTTGGAAATTTTATTGAAATAGTTATAATTATTATCGATACAGAGGCCGAATCTACAATTTTTAGAATTTTTGTCGTCTTTCTGGGAACGCGTCACGAGAAAACCACTGGACAAATTTTGATGAAATTTGGTATGATGATAGCTGGTTATCTCGGGCAACATATAAAATACTTTTTGACTGCTGGAAAATATATCATCTCTGAGAAATCTGTATTTAACATTAAAACGTAAGTAGGGACGAACCCTAACGAAGCGAGGGTAAATCGCTAGTATTTTAAACAAATTTTCATTTGAGAGATGTTTAAGATCTAATAGATGCGACATTTCTATTTTAAAGTTATTCTTATGTAAGTGATGTTGGTCAGATTTCGATAAAACTATACATTATTCAGATAAAAGTTTAATTAAAAAAATATGCTAGCTGTTTTAAAATGAAGTCAAACTATATAAAAAGCATGGACTAAAAATGCTCGGACAGTTAAGAAGTAAATGTGTATTGTATACTACAGTCATTAGTTCTAAAAACAACCAAAGAAAAAACCTTATCACCTTACCTTAAAAAGGAATGTGTATTTGACCCTTATTAACGTCCCACAGCTGAGCTTCATCCTACAATTTAAGGGGGATCAGGCTATAGTCCACCACGCTGGCCAAGTGCGAGTGGACTTCTAATAATATCTTTCTTAAAAACTAGTTTAAAAACTAGCATACCGATTTTCTCAATGTTTTTTGTTTACCGTAAGGTAGAAAATAACTCATATGAGACTATCAGGTGCAAGAGCCAGGGTTTGAACCCTCTTCACTTAGTTTTCCAAGCGAGCGCATAACCACTGTGCTGCCACAACCTAAAACAGGAATATAACTGGTAATATCTAGCTCTCAACGCATCCATAATTTCAAACTATACAGTTTCTACAGTTTTAGATTTTTCAGTTCTGCACGAATTAAAATTTTCAAGCAGACACTTGAAACATGCATCTCATTATAAATATATTTTCTCCTACATTTTAAAACTACTTTCATACTAAAGTAGATTTTTTTTTATTTCTCAGGTCTATATATAAATAGGCAAAGATAAAAAAGTTCAGTACATTTTTCTCTTCTGTTTGCCAATCGTTTTTTTTTTTTAATTTAGTAGTTATTGACGAGCTTTAGTGTTATCAATAAAAAAATTGAAAACAGTTGTTTTACATACATAGGTAAATTTTATTCACATATGTTTTATTCAAATTTTAAATAATGACTAGCGACTCACCCTCGCTCCGCTCCGGTTCGTCCCTACTTACATTTTAATGTTTAGTATAGACTTCTCAGAGATGAGATATTTTTACGCAGTAAAAAATATGCTATATGTTGACCCGGATAACCAGCTATCATCATACCAAATTTCATCGAAATTCCTCCAGTGGATTTTCCGTCATGCGGTAACAGACAGACAGACAAATAAAAATTCTAAAAACTATAGATTTGGCATCAGGTACGATAATAATGTCTATTTCAATAAGATTTTCCAAAAAATATTTAATGTACAGATTCGGCTTAGTTACAATTTTATTATATCTGTCTATCTATCTAATCTAATATATTTAAACGAGCAATTCTTATATATTTATATCTTTATATCTTTATTTATTTATACCGGCGATTTCGGAAACGGCTCTAACGATTTCACTGAAATTTGGTATGTGGGGGCTTTCGGGGGCGAAAAATCGTTCTAGATTAGTCTCATGTCTGGGAAAACGCGTGTTTTCAAGTTTTCATACAGTTTTCTTTTGCATTATTCTGTGCAGAATATGCTCGATAATTTCTTACACTCAGACATAAACATTGTGGTCAAGCGACCAAGGTGCAAGATTAACAAATCAATAGGTGTATCTGAGATCGAATCTCGATCGGAAACAAAGTTTTACTTTTTTTTGTATTTATTCAAGTTTTTAGTTCTTTTTATCTAAAAAATACGATATAACAAAAAATAACTCCTAGCGAAGCTCGGTCGCCAGGTACTGTATAAATTATGGTCGACTTTCGATCCCTACATGAACATTAGTATTGTCAAAAGGTTCATATAGAAAAATATCTATAATAATCGATGTATAAATTGGCCCAAACAAAAGAGTTCAGTACCTTTTTTCTCTGTTAGACCGTTTTTTTTTTTTGTTTATGTTTAGTAGCTATTGACGAAGTTTAATGTTATTAATAAAAAAAATTGATTACTGGGTGAGCGCTAGTTATAATATATTACTAATTACTTTTAACTAAAAAATACACTGAATTCCAAGTCATTTAAAAATAACATATTCCACCCTTGGGAGAGGAATTTTGCTTGAAATTTAATTGGGACCATCTTTAGACTTTACATATACAAAAATCCACATTGTGCAACTCTTCCTTTTTAAGAGTCGGTAAAAAATAATCTCAAATCTCATACAGACATTAAAATATTCTGAACGTGCCTGAAAAACCGATATAACAGCTAAATTGTGCGGAAAGGTCATCGATATCCAACCGTATACATTTCCCTCGGGATAGAAATATTACTACAATATCGAAGCGTCTGTCTCGAATTACTATTGTAAAATTCATTTTGAACTCACTTTCAATTAAAGCCTATAAGGAACTAGCTGCTTCATGCGGCTTTGACTCCGTTTCTATTCAGTCTGCCCCTGAATAAATAAATACATCCCTTTTTTTATTCTTTAAAATTTAAAGGTCTTTGAATCTCTTGAGATTATGCCAGACCTATTGTATCACAAAAACATACATTCTACATAGCTGTTGCTTCCTTAAATATTTTTATCATTTTATTAAAAACTAATTTAGCTTCATCTGTTACAGGCATTGTAAGTATGCCATGAAATTTAGCAACATCTTTTACATGAAAAATTAAAATTTCTAATCAAATATCTTCGCAAGGCTTCGCTTCGGGTATACTTCACTAAAACTGTACATCCTCTACGATATCACAAATACAATTAGCTGACAGTGTTTTTTTCATTAGAAACTTAAACTTGCTCAGTGGAATATGCCCAGACGGAAGCCTATGCGCCATTACATTACTTCCCTACGCATTTTACAGTCCAAATCCAATAAATCAAGGTATGACTAGGTTCTTTTCGTGTAATAGTGTACCAGATTCCTTTAACGTTTGAGACTTCACTAAAGCATATGATCCAGTTATTATTAAAGATATCAATTTTACATTTAATCAAAACTCCTGTAAATTCTAGTAAATATAACCCCTCTAATTAATTTAGATTTTAATTTGAAAAATGAGAAGATTAGGAGCCTCCGCATATATTCGCAAGCAAAAAAGGGTCACCTTCTCTTTACCTCTCCTTTATTTAATGCTACAATTTCCTGCCATTTTTCATATTAACCCTAAGCCATATATCTCATTTATAAAACGCTATCCTGAAACCATACGATATATTCATATTCTACGTGAGATGATTCAATCCAGTAGTAAGGGATACGCGATAAAAATGTAAATTGTCACTGCATTTCAAAGCTGAACCAGTGATGATATAATGCATATTTTACATAATATAACACGTGCCGATAAACATATTTGCATACGTTACTACATTGGTGTACTCGAGGTAATGGTTCTCGTTTAAAACCAATTGCCAGCTAAATTGAAGGTGAAATAGAACATGTAGAAAGGGGAGAGGAATAACATGATTGCTCTACAGTACACAGTGTATCTTAGTACTCTAATATTGCTGTAATCATAAAGAAATAACTATACTATAGCAAGACTTTTAAGACTCTATGTCAATTTTGTTTCGGCAATCACTTGCTTTGGGTGGGTATTTTTATAAGTTCCGCGACGTAGGTGTTGTTTTATAGTATACTATTGATTCACCCTGGCTCCGCTCGGGTTCGTCCTTAGATATGTTTTAATGGTTAGTATAGATTTCTCAGACATGAGATATTTTTCTGCAGTAACCTGTATATTGACCCGGATAACGAGCTATTATTATACCAAATTTCATCAAAATCTGTCCAGTGGTTTTCTCGTGATGCGGTCACAGATAGACAGGTAGATAAAAATTTCTAAAAAGTATAGATATGAACGATAATAGACACTATTTCAATAAGATTTTCCAAGAAATATTTAATGTTTAGTTACGACTCAATTAGAATTTTATTATATGTATAGATACAAATATTACGCCACATTTTTGTCAAGTTTTATCATAAAACAGATAACAGTATAAGTATTAAGCGACCGAAATTAATAACTTAACCCAGAACCTAGATTAATAACCTAATCCGGACCCAAGAATGGAGATGAATAACAATTTCTACAAATAGAAGCAAGTAATTAAATATCTTATTAGTAGCACTCATTCTCACTCCAGCTCATATTCTATCTTATCTTCTCATCCAAATCCTTCCAGCTATTTCAACCTGAAGGAATATCAAACAAACACACATATAGCTACCACTATCGATAATTTTCGTAACGAAAAAAATTAGGCTTCATCAATACAAAGCTCTTCACAAAAATTAAGCTTAATAGTGCTTAAAATATTTTTCAAATATGCCTTATGGATCTTGTACTAAATTGCTTGCATCTGTTATCAACTCATCTTGAAATAATAAAAGCTATTAATAATATCGTATAGTAGCAATACTGCATAGTAAGTACTTTTCCGACTAAATAAAGCATAAAATAAATGTAATTCTATCCCACGATATCTCGGGAAAAACTCAAACGTCTTCAGAAAAGACACAAAACGTACTTGGAACATTCCAACTAAATATGCTCGACCTTTGGGATTGTGTGAATCATGAAACATTGAACGCTACATCACTATGACATTATTCATAACCCACTCGATACTCCGACTTCATATTTATATTACAAAATGCAAGGGGTCGCTGCAAATGCCAGGAGATCTCCAGGGGCCACATTGTGTCTGGATGTTCTGTAGGTAGATGTTTTTGAAGCATTTCTCTACTTCACATATTTCATTGCAAAGGTCTTATTGGAAGTGTATGTTGAATAAAAACTATATGCTTTTAACCTTCTTAATTAAAATCGTGTCGGAATCAAAGTATATTTTACATTATTTTAGTTTATAGTTGAGGGATTTTTAGTTAAAAAATGTTTTTAAACTAAATTAGTATTTTTGGGAATTCTATTTAGTAGTTTACTTATCTAATATATAAATATCTCGTGTCACAGTGTTTGTGGTCGCACTCTTTCAAACGACTCGACCGATTTAAATGTTTTTTTTTTTTGTATATTTGACAGGTATGAGAATAGGTCGTAAATTATTCTTCACCTTCCTACCCCCACCTCCCCCACCTCAATTTTTTAATCGGGATTTTAGTATTTTGTAGAAACAATATTATATAAATACTTAGCGACGAACCTCAGCGAAGAGACGGTGAGTCGCTATGTAACATAAAGCCAAAAAGTTTTTTTGTAGATTAAACACGGGCGTAGCCGCGAGTTCTGCTAGTTTTATATAAATTTTATCACAATTAGTCCAGCCGTTACAGCGTAAACGAAAAAACACACAAACACACAATTTTACAAACATTCACATTTGTAATAGTAATCTCCGTTTAAAATACAGCTAAGTTCGCATCAATCGATCTACTGGCAAGAGATAGATAAATTAAAAAACAGCCTATTTTTAATAATATATGTTGGGACATTAACACACAACACCACCTAGTTCCATGGTAAGCTACGAGGCTTGTGTTATGGATAGGTACCAAATAGTTGATACACTACACTTATATAACTTTAAATACATACATATTATAAATATAAACATCCATGACTGGAGTATAAACATTCGTTCTCATCACACAAATGAATGCCCCCAGCGGGACTCGAACCCGCGACCGCTGGCACAGCAAGTAGGGTCACTACAAACTGAGCCAAACGTCTCGTCGTCGTGTTTAAAAACATGTTTACTGAATTTTAAGAATTTTCACGGACGGCGTACTTTTCAATTAGTGCGACCGACAGAAAATTAAAGGCTAAAATGACGGGAACCGAATTTTTTACGCATCGCTCGTCTAATTATATTTATCTTGATGCAAAATTTAAACAACAATTAAGAGAAAATGACTTAATTATTTTAAAGTGATCATATAAATGCTTTATTGTATGTTTATACAAAACATTTTTTCGTAGTAGAAATGTTTTCCCCGATATTGTTTTTAAAAACCAACTAACAAATATTTTAAAGAGGCAAATACAAATAAATAAAATTGAAGTGTCTGTTTGTAATGTCAAAATAATAGCATAAATAAAAAAAAATTAAAAAAAAAAATTATGTTTATTAAAATATAAAAAATGTAGGTCTTCGAAACCTTCGACCGAAAACCGATTTTGGCGGGGCTTTCACTGGCAGATAGCTGATGTTATTAGCGGTAACTTAGGGTACTTTTATTTTAGAAAAAGAATTAGGGAAAAGAAATTAAAACTTATGAAATTACTAGCTGACCCGGCAAACGTTGTTTTGCCATATAAATAATTTCCTATTACTAAAATGGCTATTAAAAAATAAGGGTTGATCGTAGAAGGGTGAAAATTGAGGATTGTATGTATTTTTGTATGTTGTATCATAAAAAAATAGAAATTAAAAATTTTGTCTAAAAAATAAAATAAAAAATTTAGGGGTGGACTACCCCTAACATTTAGGGGGATGAAAAATAGATGTTGGCCGATTCTCATAGATACCGGATAAGCACAAAAAATTTCATCAAAATCGGTCAAGCCGTTTCGGAGGAGTATGGCAACGAAAACTGTGACACGAGAATTTTATATATTAGATGAACCAAGACAAGACGCACTCGAACGATGCGAGGGTAAGTCGCTAGTTTTGAACAAATTTTCATAATCACATTAAGTTACTAGCGGCTCGCCCTCGCTTCGCTCGGGTTCGACCCTAGATGATCTTTTAAATTGACATAACTTTTTATTTAGGAACCGATTGAGATAAAACAAATACTAAATTTTAAGTGAAGCTTACCACAATACCTTAGTGAAAACCGCACCCAAATCAGTTAAGCTGTTTCTAAGATTAGCGCGCACAAACCCATAGACAAACAGACAAAAAAAAACTAAAAATCATTGTTTTGGGTTCTATTGCGTTAATAAAGATCCCCAATAATAGTTTTTCTCAAATGTCTTCCATGTACAGACAGCGATCAGTTACAATTTCATTATATGTATACAATTTTATTATATTTTAATATATGTTTAGATATACATATATTAATAATGCCATCTTATAATTATTGTACTTTAAGCGGTTTTTCATCCACACTATATCTATACATATAAAAAAACAGTAACTTAGCGAAAGCTATATATGAATTAATAAAAAAAAATGACTGTTACAAATTGTATAGAATTTTATTAAAACTTTTGTCTGTTTGTCTGTATGTCTGTATGGGTTTCAACATTTTAGGATACCTTTTACTACAGGAAAATTTCTCATTTCCACGCAAAAACATAACTTTAGGTACTATAAATAATAACCGTAGTTATATATCGTGTTTTAAAACGCAAGGAAAAATTAAATTGACTCTAAAATTACATAGCGTGTCGTCCTTGCTATATATTGATTATCTTCGTCTAAGGATCGATGTTTATCGAATCACTGCCATGTACGGAACGGTATTTCAACGTTTAAATAATGTACTCTTTTATTAATAGTTATTTAACACAATTAATTTGTTTTTAAATGAGCCATTAAATACAGATATAGTAATAAATAAATAATAAATATGTTGGCACATTAACACACAGCACCATCTAGTTCCATGGTAAGCTACGAGGCTTGTGTTATGAGGAAAATTGATACACTACACATATATAACATAAATACATATATATCTTTAAAATACATATTGTAAATATAAACACCCTTGACTGGCGTACAAAAATTCGAGCTGATCACACTAATGAATACCCCCAGCGGGACTCGAACCCGCGACCGCTGTCACTATAAACTGAGTCAAACGTGTCGTCAAACTTTAACATATCTTTGGAGAGCTCAGTTTTAATAATTCTTTAGTCTGAGGTTGTAAATTGTAATTTACTAATTTAAATGCTTACTTTCATAAAGTTTCCATTGTCTTGCTGTGCCAGCGGTCGCGGGTTCGAGTCCCGCTGGGGACATTCATTTGTGTGATGAACACGAATGTTTGTACTCCAGTCATGGGTGTTTATATTTATAATATGTATGTATTTAAAGTTATACATGTGTAGTGTATCAACTATCTGGTATCCATAACACAGGCCTCGTAGCTTACCATGGAACTAGATGGTGCTGTGTGTTAATGTCCCAACATATATATCCCAACATATTGTCTATTTCCTATACACATGCCAAAAATATTCCAATAACTATTACAATATCGAAATTGAACACAAATGTAATACCCGAGTTCCTAAGTTCGGAGATATTATGTTATTACATGGTCGTTTCAATGCACTTTGCTTCCCAACTTCGAACTATTAAGGTAATAGATTAACAATGAGTACGTTCATTTTGATAACAAAAGTCATCAAGTCAAGTTCATGTTTCACCGCGAATGTAGCTTTTAGCTTACATCTATACAGATAAATAAAATTGGAGTGTCTGTTTGTAATATTAAAATAACCGCTTTTTACTAAATGCATATGGATGTATACACGATACACATACCAAAACAACATTTTTTACAATTTTTGTCTGTCTGTCTGTCTGTCTGTCTGTTTGTTCCGGCTAATCTCCGAAACGGCTGGACCGTTTTTGACGAGACTTTCACTGGCATATAGCTGATGTTATAAGGAGTAACTTAGGCTACTTTTATTTTAGAAAAAGAATCTGGGTTCCGCGAAAAAAAAATTAAAACCCATGAAATTGTGAACAAAATCCGCGCACGGCGTACGCACCCGAGCAAAGCGAGGGTAAATTGCTATGTAATTTAAATGAATATCTTAGGAGTAGCAAGCTACTATTTATGTATAAACATAGCTAACCGTGAAAACGTACCCAGGGACGAACGCGAGCGAAGCGAGCGTGAGTCGCTAGTAATTATATATGAAAGCTCTCGGTACAAGCCTCTCTGCAATTGTGTGTTAATATCTCGACATATTCCTTTTTATTTATTTATTTAAAGTGAAAAATAGTAGCGTGTTTTGTTGTTTATGCTACTATTCTCGATTTTGCCATACAGGTTGTTTACTTTTTTAAAAGAATAAGGAAAATTTTATATAGATTGTAGTCGTTAGTTTACAATATTTTGAGAAATTTGTTAAGAAAAAATAAAATTATACCATTTTGTATTTTTAAACGTTAATTCTCTTTTCCTTGAAAGGAAGATAACAGTGCTAGCTTTTTTTTATTATAATAAAATCCCTTAGCTATTTTTATTTGTTAACATTTATTTACTTGTCGCAGCAATTAATATTCTATTAATGTGTGTATTTTGTTTTAAAACATTATATATTATTTAAAAACATTGTTTGGCTTCATGTTTAGTTCTATATAATTCCTTAGCCTAAAAGTACGACAATTTTAGCCCTTTTCAGAACTAAAGTACTGATGGTATTTATTGATTTTATCCCGTAAATGTAATACGTATCAAATTTACAACCTACAGACATTCCAAACCTATTCGATAAAGAACCACATGTTATGCAGATTTGAGTCAACTTTGGGTCGTCAGACTTAGAGGTAAATGTTTTCTTAAAGTTTATATGGGATAATTTTTTCACCATATAACACCATCAAAACTAATATTATAAAGATGAAGAGTTTGTTTGTTTGGTTGAACGCGCTAAGCTCAGGAACTACTAATCCGATTTGAACAATTCTTTTTGAAATAGATAGCTCGTTAACCGAGGACGGCTATAAGCTGTATATCATTCCGGAAAAATGTACGGTTCCTGTGGGATAGATTTGTTTTTGTCTAGGGACGAACCCGAAGCGAAGCGAGGGTGAGGCGCAAGTTCATTATAAAAAATTAAATCTATTCACAATATTAATACATCGCATAATACATGTACCCGTAAAAAACATACATACATCTTAAATCCTACGTTTTTGAAATCGTTCAATATCTGTCTAATAAAACAATCTAATCTAAAATAATCTAATCTAATTTTTAAACGAGCAATTCGTGTATATTTATTTTATTTATTTATACCGGCGATCTCGGAAACGGCTCTAATGATTTCGCTGAAATTTACTATGCGGAGGTTTTCGGGGGCGAAAAATCGATCTAGATTAGTCTTATGTCTGGGGAAACGTGTGTTTACGAGTTTTCATGCGGTTTTCTTTCGCATTATTTCACGCAAAATATGATAATAAAGCACTCTCGGGCATGAGCATCGTGGTCAAGCGACCAAAGTCGATAATTTCTTACGCTCGGGCATAAACATTGTGGTCAAGCAGCCAAGGCGCAAGATAGACAATCACATAATATGTCCGGGTTCAAATACCGGTCGGACACCAAGCTTTTACTTTTGTTTTTTTTTTGTATTTATTCAAGTTTTTAGTTTTTTTTTTTAATCTAAAAAAATAGGATTTAAAAGAACTCCGAGCGAAGCTCGGTCACCCAGGTACTTATAATTAACTATCGTGGGAAACGACAGAAACATGGGGACTATCGTGACTGATTTGTACCCCCTCGAAAGGGATCGGTAGTATCTAAGTTGCTTAAAATATAACGAAACGCAAAGAACAAAATTTGAAATAACTACGAGTATGTATATGGTTTTGGTTTAACATAAATTTAAAAAAACATCTGTCTGAAATACACTGCTTTTCCACATACATATATGTACTTATATATAGATAAACATAGAGTGTATACACGTGTCTTCATAAAAACACACACTTTTCCACATATATGTACTCATATATAAATAAACATACAGTGTACACACGTGTCTTCATAAAAACACACAATTTAGCTGAAATATGAATTTTTACAGAGGTGTCAACTGAAAACGCCACAGCTAATTCAAAGGTACCGTATACACAAGTGACAAGTGACATGATTTGCTTAAGTATAACAAATTTGGTAAACATACTATATCGAGTGTTCTCAGACCAACTGACGCTTTACATAACGATGTTTGCAGGCAGTAATGAAGTAAGCGATCCGCTCGCTGGTCCCGCCAATTAGCGCACTAGACGGAAAATTACCCTCACCTGGGGTAACCCAAATCGTCGTCTGTGATACGCTTTAAATTGTTAAATTTTTGCAGATTTAGTTATATGGGCAATTGAATGAAATATTATACTAGAAACGCTTAACTCGAAACGTTTTACTCGGGTCGTGTTTATGTGAAAAAAATTCCTATGTCACTCTCAATGCCTACAGAAAAACCATATAAATTGAAATCTCTATAAGTATACATAAAACAAAGTCGTGCTAGTTACACCATCTATAACTCAAGAACGGCTGGACCAATTTTTATGATATTTGATTTTTTTGATTTCTCTTAGTCCGGAATAGGATAATAAGTATTAAAACATCAGAAAATTAAAAAAATTAAAAATTAAAATTTATATGCCTAACGCTGGCAAATAACTATTTTAAATATCTATGTAAAACGTACCTAGCGACGAACCCAAGCGAAGCGAGGGTAAGCCGTTAGTTCTCTATATATGAGTTTTATTGTAACCTACTTGCCTGAGGAAATGAGATATTTCCCCGCAGAAAAAGTAACTCCCGTCATTCTTCTGTCCGTCTATCTTCATACTACTAATCGTCAATCCATCGCTGTTTTGCAGCGTGAAAAAAGGACGAACAAATATATTTTCATATCTATACTATAATAAAGCAGTAACTTAGCGAAATCTGTACATGCAATATTTTTTAAAAACAATGAATGTAACGTATTATGTATACAATATAGACCCCAAAACAATAGTTATTAAAATTTTTGTCTGTTTGTCTGTATGTCTGTATGTCTGTTTGTGTGTGCGCGTTTCGCGCAAAAAGTAATGAACCGATTACAACGAAATTTGGTGAAGTGATAACTTATTACCCGGGTCAACATTTAAGATACCTTTTATTTCAGAAAAATCTTTATTTCCCACGGGAAATCGCAATAACTGATTTTATCGAGTCCTCCTTATAAACCTTCCGCTGGCTAAACCTTAAGATATACATCGAAACAATGCACTAAAAAATTGTAAGTCTTGAAAAGGTCAACAGAAAAATCTGCAACAGTATATGTCTATCTCTTAAGGTACACTCGCAATACCTATTCTTATCTATACCTATAATAAAGCTGACTTAGTCAAATCGATGTGCGCGTTTCACTCAAAAAGTACTGAATCGAATTTAACTAAATTTTGTATAGTGATAGCTTATCACTCGGTTCAACATTTGGGATACTTTTCACTACAAATACATTTTTCATTCCCGCGGGAAAACGCAATGACCGGTTCTATCGAGTCGTCCTTAGAAATTTATATGGCTAACGCTGGCTGAACCTTAAGAGGTACATCAAAACAATGTACTAGAATATTGTAGGTCTTAAAAAGTTCTACAGAAAAGTTCTCAACAATATATGTCTATCTCCTAAAGTACACTCGCTATAACTATTTTTATTAAATAATATTACTGTTTTGTTATACGTTATCTATACTATAATAAAGCAGTAACTTAGCGAAATCTGTACATGCAATATTTTTTAAAAACAATGAATGTAACGTATTATGTATACAATGTAGACCCCAAAACAATAGTTATTAAAATTTTTGTCTGTTTGTCTGTTTGTCTGTATGTCTGTTTGTGTGTGCGCGTTTCGCGCAAAAAGTAATGAACCGATTACAACGAAATTTGGTGAAGTGATAACTTATTACCCGGGTCAACATTTAAGATACCTTTTATTTCAGAAAAATCTTTATTTCCCACGGGAAATCGCAATAACTGATTTTATCGAGTCCTCCTTATAAACCTTCTGCTGGCTAAACCTTAAGATATACATCGAAACAATGTACTAAAAAATTGTAAGTCTTGAAAAGGTCAACAGAAAAATCTGCAACAGTATATGTCTATCTCTTAAGGTACACTCGCAATACCTATTCTTATCTATACCTATAATAAAGCTGACTTAGTCAAATCGATGTGCGCGTTTCACTCAAAAAGTACTGAATCGAATTTAACTAAATTTTGTATAGTGATAGATTATCACTCGGTTCAACATTTGGGATACCTTTCACTACAAATACATTTTTCATTCCCGCGGGAAAACGCAATGACCGGTTCTATCGAGTCGTCCTTAGAAATTTATATGGCTAACGCTGGCTGAACCTTAAGAGGTACATCAAAACAATGTACTAGAATATTGTAGGTCTTAAAAAGTTATACTGGGAAGTTCGCAATATTATTTGTCTATTACCTAAGGTACATTCGCAATTACTATTTTTATTCACTACTCGCGACTCACTGACTGACTTATCAATGTTCAGCTCTGTTCAGCAGTAAAACGTACCTAGAGACGAACCCGAGCGAAGCGAGGGTGAGTCGCTAGTTTATAATATTATTTATATAGGACTAGAGATATCCTCGCCATCTCTAGATAAACTACTTATACTGTCCTTCAAACAAACTTACATTATAATATTTACTGACTACCACAAACAATACTTTATTTACGCCTCAGTCTAAAATTATTTTAAAAACTAGCGACTCACCCTCGCTCCGCTCGGGTTCGTCCCTACTTACGTTTTAACATTTAGTATAGATTTCTCAGAGATGAGATATTTTCCCGCAGTAAAAAGTATCCTATATGTTGACCCGGATAATCAGCTGTAATCATACCAAATTTCATCAAAATCAATCCAGTGTTTTTTTCGTGATGCTGTCACAGACACACAAACAGACAGACAAAAATTCTAAAAAATATAGATTCGGCTTCTGTACTGTATAATGTACAGAAAACTTAGTTACAATTTTATTATATGTATAGATTTATTATCTATTATTTCAAGTCTAGTTACAACTCAATATTACCCTATAATCCATCGCCATTTTAAAAAGAATATACCGAAGTTAGTGGAAGAGGTTCATCAATCACACGTCAGATCACACACGGATCGTTGCGCGAACAAATAAATTGTCTTCGCATCGCGACTTAACATTGAGAAATAAATGGAGCCACAAAACAATTTATATCTATACTTATAAATAAACATGCCTTTTTGTGATTTCAAAATACCTGTTCAATATTAAGCTTTTATTGAAAGCATCAACGCCCTTGCCATTTTTGTTGTCTACTGTTTGTATTTTGTTTTTTTGTATCCACTAATATCTGGTAAAGCTGAAGTCATTTTGACAAGAGCTTTTGGTTTCTAAAATCTAAATGAGGTTAAATCAATTCTTCAACCATACGATTAGGCTCAGTTTGTAATGGCGCTACTTGCTGTGCCAGCGGTTGCGGGTTCGAGTCCCGCTGGGGGCATTCATTTACGTGATGAGCACGAATGTTTGTACTCCAGTCATGGGTGTTTATATTTATAATGTGTTAGTATTTAAAGTTATATAATATGTGTAGTGTATCAACTATCTGGTATCCATAACACAAGCCTCGTAGCTTACCATGGAACTAGATGGTGCTGTGTAGATGTCCCAACATATTTATTTATTTATTAGTTTATTTGTAGTACCAATTATGTATTGTATGATACCAAGTATGATATTATATCTTTGTCCAAGTCAGAACGTCCAAGTCAAGAATCAAGCTTAAATGATTAGCGCGTATTTTGACAGCAACTGTAAAACGAAGCCATTTTGACTAATTTGGCCTTAAAACGCTTTCAATAATAAAATAAATAATATGGTGTTGCTAGAACATTTAAATTCTAATTGCTTTGTTCAAATTTAGGTAGTTTAGGGTGAAATACATGGGGGCAAGTAGTATGCAATACCAACACCTTTGGTGCGCCAGGGCGGTCGTTAACTGGACAAACATCGGACATGATAACGTCCAGTACTCCAATAATTTTCCTTATAAAAGGAGAACCTACAAAAAGGTTTTTGATATTAAACAATAAATTTGTTTAAGGAGAAATAATACTAAATACTACCAGCATATGTTGATGGTTTTTTTTTTAATTTGTTTGTTTATTTATTGATAATAATTTATGTTAATTTAGCGACTTACCCTCGCTTCGCTCGGGTCGCCCTAGACACGTTTTTTGAGCGGAATCCTAATTCTTTTTCTAAAATAAAAGTAGCCGCAATTACTCCTTATAACATCAGCTATCTGTCAGTGAGAGTCCCGTTAAAATCAGTCCAGCCGCTACAAAGATTAGCTGGAATAAACAAACAGACACACAGACAAAAAAAAATTAAAATTGTGTTTTTCTCATAAGTACCGCATATAATTTCATATGCATTTAGTAAAAAGCTGTTACTTTGACATTACAAATAGACGCATCAATTTTATTTATCTGTATATATTATTATAAGCCTTTAATTAAACGTCATTTAAATGGCAAGTTACATAATGTAATAGATATATAAATAAAATAGAATTGAATTTGTTATTTAATTTTTATTTAAACACGAAAGCTTTACGTACTTTCCGAAGTACGGGAATGGAACACCACCAACTTCCCAATTCGAACCCAGTACCTCCGTATCAGCAGTCGTACATACCAGCCACTAGACCACCGAGGCAATTAAATATTTCATTAGTATACATACATAACATCAGATATATAATTTATAGATATATATATATATATATATATATATATATATATATATATATATATATATATATGAATACCAGAAATAAAAAAGGCTCTAAGTACCAAAACCAAAAAGTGGAGGAATTTGTGTTTCAAATAATAAATCATTTAAACAACATATTTTTTGTATTTTAAACTTCACATTGTTGTTGTTACAATAAAATGCTTTTATTTAACAAAAATTAAGTATCTCACTTATAAATTAGTAACAATAAACTTACATTTTCTAATCAGTCTGAAGAAAACTTAAAGTCCTATTCTAAGTAACTTAAATAAGGCTCTATGTGCCTTGCGCTATATCCTTAATAACAGTCTTAGTTCCAAGTCTCTTTTGGTACAGGCACTTTGGTATGTTATCTATAAAAAGACTAGGGATGTGACAAACATAAAAGTAAACAATCATCTTTCAAATTATTAACCAAAATAAAATCAAGTTAAACTAGGTAGGTACCACAACAATTTAAACATTCGTACGAAGATGTATGTTTAGTTCAAAATATTTTCATAATATTTTCGGTGATCTTCATTTCTAAGATAGGGTATCATTGCTAAAAGATCTTTTTTTTTCTCCTCAGTAATTTTGCTTTTACAATTTAATTTAGGCAATGAGTATGCAGAAATGTCATTAAGTGTCTTTCCTCGTTTTAGAAGATTCACAACTTTCCAGTTCTCCGTAAAACTATGTGTTTCTTTCATTCGAATTACGAACGGTTCTTCAATATCAAATTTCAGGTGATACGCTTTTGAAATTTGGAGTGTCGTCGTGTTTAAAAATGTTTCTGCAGCCGATTTAAAATCATAAAAATCTTCGGTACTCATTGTTATAGCCCGAAATGGTTGTTTGAACCGAGCATTTTGAGATTTTGAGATTTTGAGTCGGGGGTTAATAATAAAAGATTAAAAATTGAAACGCATTTAATATAAATGAATTATTAAAAAGAAATAGAATCATTAAACAGTCTTATAAATAGTTTCATTATTATAAATATATTAATTAAATTATAGAAAACAAAATAATGTCTATGTTGTATGTAAGTATGCCAAATTTCAGCTCAATTCAACAACGAACTAAAAATTCTTTGCAAAAGCGAACAACTCACATAGATACATACGAACGCAAGTTAATAAAAATCTTGTAATAAAAAGCATATTATATATTTAATTACCTCGCAAAATGCACATCACTAGCGTGTGACCTAAGCGTGGCCCCGTGTCCGCGTGCAAATTATTTGTAGGTTATAAAAACAATAAAATCGAATTACCTCATCATGTGGTGGTTTTTTTTCTTGAATCACTTTGCCCTTCGATGTTTGGTATTGTTTACCGGCATCCTTTAATACTTTTTGGACAATTTACACACTTTTTTCTCTATTTCTTCGTCTTTTTCTTCCCGCGCCGGTAACAACAACAGGTCTAAGGTCCGCCATTTTCATAACACTGAGATCACGTGTGAACGGACTTAGACCCTTTTAAAAAATTACCCTCCCTGCGTCTTACACCTCTACGCTCCTTAGAGCTGTAAATACCAAGCAAGTAACAACGCTAGTCGTTTAATACCTATTTTAGGTTATTGGCGAGGGAACATACTACATGATAAAGTAATAAAAACGAAATGAGATTTTTGGCACTTAGACCCTTTTTTATTTCCAGTATTCATATATTGTATATATAGATATATGTGTAATATTTCTACGAGTAAGTATTAGGTTGTATTGTGATATATATTGTATATAATATTTACACCCACCCTGTATAGTCTTCCATATTTCTTTACCCTAAGGTTGTCTGGAAGAAATCGCTAATTAGCGATAAGACCGCATTTTGTACACACTTTTTTTTTGATATTTTGTTCACTCTATTTACTTCATGGCTGTGGTGTACAATAAAGTATAAATAAATAAATAAATATACCACCTATTTGGTTATCCATAAACAAATAGTTCTCTGTTCTCATAGAGAACCAAATCTGTGTTGTAACTCGACTAATACCCTACGGGGCCGTGATTGATTTGCAGTCATATGAATAACCTAAGCTAAACCTGTATTTCTAAAGTCAAAGACAATTGGATGGTCCGATATTGGTTTTGGCCAGTGCAGAGGCTTAATTGCATCTGGATTCGTTGAACTAACAATTCTTGATATAAGATTTTGAGCTTTCACCGTTACCAATTTGTTTTAGGATGTCAAATACTTTCTTAGATTAACGCTAATAGTTGACACTTCTTATAAAAAAACCGGCCAAATGCGAGTCGGACTCGCGCACGAAGGATTCCGTACCATTATCTATAAAAACGGCAAAAAAATAATGTCTGTTGTATTGGAACCCCCCTTAAATTTTTGTTTTATTTTAATTTAATTATTTATTTATAAAGTAAATATATAACTAAATATTCTGTGAATATTTCAAGCGTCAACCTGTTGCCGTTATCAATATCGAACAAAAACGAGCAAAAAAAATCAAGTTTGTTGTATGGCAGCCCCATTAAATATTTATTTTATACTGGTTTTTAGTATTTGTTGTTATAGCGGCAACAGAAATCTGTGAAAATTTCAACTGTCTAACTATCACCTATCAAGGTTCATGAGATACAGCCTGGTGACAGACGGACGGACAGCGAAGTTTTAGTAATAGAATCCTGTTTTACCCTTTGGGTAAAACCTTCATAAAAATGATATGTTGCTAAGCGCAAAACTAAAGAACGGCTACACCTATTGGGAAAATTCTTTTTTTGTTGTGTTTGTAATTGTCAGGACAGAGTTTATAAGAAAGATTTTTTTTTTTGGAATACCCACTGGAAATGTTAGAAATTTTGATAGTATTTATATATGAAAATCTCAATGTTATAGATATAGAACGTGACGTTTAGTTTCACAGTTCTGCTACATGTTCTCACAGCAACAAAAAACATCTAGGTTTAGGTACATAATTTTATGTACTATAGATGTTTTTTTGTTTGTAAAATAATTCTTCTGAGAATGAAAAGACAATTTATACATATACAGGGTGGATTTTTGAGACGGGACAGTAAGGGCAGGTACCTTAAATACTATAGTTACTGGAAAACGCTCCTAGGAGACCATCCATAACTTTTTGAGATATTCTGAACTGCATTCACAGATTTTGGAAAAAATGTACAGTCAGCAAGAAAAATGCTAAAATACGAAAAAAAATTTTTCATGTCAATCGATCCTAATTCATGTAAGGATCAAAAGACTCTATGGGACCATTTAAGGTTTGAGTACTAGAAATGACAGAAATCGCCAAAATCTTTTCCCATGCATTTTGTATGGAAAAACGTTTAATCAACTCGAAATATTCTTTGTTGCCAAACGGTTTTATTTTTTAATGTAATCAAAAGACTCTTAATACAAACGTAAATAGGTAACATTTAGGTGATCTACAAAATAAATTGCTTAAAATGGATATCGTGTTTCAAAAAAACACGTTTAGTTGATATAATTTTATTTTATTTTTATTTGTCAATGCAATTATGATTTTCTCAAAGAGTCTTTTGATCACATTAAAAAATAGGACCGTTTGGCAACAAAGAATATTTCGAGTTGATTAAACGTTTTTCCATACAAAATGTATGGAGAAAGATTTTGGCGATTTCTGTCATTTCTAGTACTCAAACCTTAAATGGTCCCATAGAGTCTTTTGATCCTTACATGAATTAGGATCGATTGACATGAAAAAAATTTTTTTCGAATTTTAGCATTTTTCTCGCTGACTGTACATTTTTTCCAAAATCTGTGAATGCAGTTCAGAATATCTCAAAAAGTTATGGATGGTCTCCTAGGAGCGTTTTCCTGTAACTATAGTATTTAAGGTACCTGCCCTTACTGTCCCGTCTCAAAAATCCACCCTGTATAGTGATGGAAAAATTAAAAATAAAATCTGTACATAAAACTTTTTATATATAAGGTCTTTATAACGTACTTAGAGACCTGAGCGAAGCGAGGGTAAGATTTTTCCGCGAATATATTTTGATTTTTGGTTCCCGACGTTTCGAATTCTTTTGAGACTAAAGTTTTAGACGTCTCAAAGCTCATTATATAATTGTTACAGACAGCATCTACCCACAAAATTATACATTGTTTTTCCAAAATACAAATATGGCACTAAAGTACCTTACAATATTCGTTAATTTTAAACAATTTTTATAATTTCAATACATTTTATAGTTGAATATATAGTATTATTTATTTTATTTTTATTTATTTTGTTATTTAACCCCTGACGCAAAAAGAGGGAAGTTAAACTTTGACGTCGATGTCTGTCTGTCTGTCTGTCTGTGTGTGTGTGTGTCTGTCTGTGGCATCGTAGCTCTACCGATATCGATGCGGTTTTTTTTCTTTTGAAAGTCAGTTTTCTTGCGGTGGTTCTTAGCTATGTTTGGTTAATATCGGTCCAGCATTTTAAGAGTATCAGCTCTTTTCCATAATGATGTAAGGCATTTTGGCGTATGTTTACTCGATTAAGTGCTTCACGCGTGCCAGTGTAATCGTTAAAAATGACAATTAATTAATAACTTCGACCTGATGCTGTAACCAGAATGGTCTCCAGAGAACCTAACGCTTCGAAACTCACAGCAGACATATCGTATTTTTTGGGTTCAATAATTAATCTCAATGAGTAGGAGGTACCTTGCAGGTTATTGCGTAGGGGGTTTTTTGAATTTTTTATTTAATTTATTATTGTGATTATATTATAATTATTATATTTTTTTATTTTAAATTACCGTATTAACTTTTTTGATAATTATTAATTATCTGTGACTATAAAATTTCACTTTCACATGATAAATGTTCCATGTAACATTATATAATATTGCGTCTGTTAAAGCAACTGTAAGCCACAAAAGAAAAAAAAATATAATATAATTTTCCGGTAAACCATAGACATCTTCATACATGTATTATGAATTATAAATGATGCCTCCCTAAGCTCACTAAGACGCCTTTTGAGACTTGACTCAAAAAACGTCGACTTTTCTTTATATAAATTTATATTATAATATATACATTTATTCATCATTTTGCAAACAATCAGCGCTACATTTTGGTAATTTCTTGAAATGAAAACTTCTATAGGCAGGTTTGGATGGGGAGTAAATTCATGTCAGTCGTCATCGACATGGTCACGTGACCGTGTTAACGCTAACACTCAGAGTGCCGATAGATGTCAAAACCAGATAAATGTAAACAGTTTTAATTTACAAATTTTAATTTAAGATCAAACAATTAATTTGAATATCCAAAAATAACAACTGTTTGTTTATAGTTTTAAGTTTTCACTTCGGTCGGCAGTCCTCATGACTGCTTTTATTTACTAAGCCTATGTCTTAGTTTTTTTCGTAATGGCTTAGAATTGCGTTAGATTGTCTTATTCCAAGTAGGAGGCTATTTCACGTACTAAATTTGTTTAAGTAACAAACATACGCACTCATACACTTTCTTATATATTGTTACGCGCCGCAGTCAAAGACATCAAGTGCCTTCGTAGGACCACTGTGGTGTTCGTCTACGCACGTGCCAGGCAGGCAGAAAAAGTATGACGACGAATATATTTGACGTTTGGGCGGGACATACGATTTTCTGTTGTGTGTATAAATTTTATTCATTACTGACAATATAACGATTAAAACAGGAAAAGTGTTTCACTGTTTTACAATATGTATGATAGTACTATAATGTGATAAGCACTACATAATGTTTCTAGCTTCAACCCCTTGAACAATTTTTTAACTAATAAACATCCCGCTTTATTTGGGAACGCGTCGAGCGGGGTAGAGCATTTCTTGGGAACTCCAACAGCGAATAATGTAAAAGGTAACTTTGTTTCAAACTGTTATTTGTATAATAAGACTCGTATTAAAACCTTTTTGGCAATTTTCAAGTGAAGAGGGAGAATTTTAATATTTACTTCTTAACTAAAATGTACACCGACTTTTAAATCACTTTAAAAGTAATTTATTCTGCCCTAAGGGAAAAAATTAAGGACGTCTTTTAAAGCTCATATAGGGTCTTAAAGCCTATATAGGCTAAAAATCTATGTAGAATCACTTTTACATGCTAAGTTAAGATATCGTGTAACGTACAGACATCCATACTAATATTATAAATATCAAAGTGTGTTTGTTTGTTTATTCGTCTTTCACGTCAAAACAGCGTGACGGATCGGCATGATTTTTGCGTGAGTATAGTTAGAGGGCTGGAGAGTGACTTAGGGTACTTTTTACCGCGGGAGATTATCTCATTCTCACAGGAAAACACGTAAGAATACAACCCAATAAATTAATTGTGATCAGAATTAAATGAAACTTGGTATTAATGCTCTTCAATGCAATTAAATAAATACGTGTTATAGCATTTTTTCAAAATTCATCCCATAAGGGGGTAAAATAGGGGATGAAAGTTTGTATGAAACCTAACTTTTTAGAGTTTTTAACCGACTTCAAAAAAGGAGGAGGTTTTCAATTCGTCGAAACCTTTTTTTATGTATGTTCACCGATTACTCGAAGACGGCTGAACCGATTTGGAAAATTCTTTATTTTGTTTCAAAGGGTATTCTTCGCAGGTGGTCCCATTTAAATTTTATCGAAATCGGTCAAGTGGTTTATAAAGTCGGTGTGCTTTGATTTGTATTGGCTGGCACCGACTTCGAAAATATCTGATTAGGTATCTATTCTAAATGAAAACCCCTGTTTAGTTATTTTTTACTTTTCAGTGCCTGAAAGTCGGTTTTTTTTTTTTTACTTTTTTGTAGTTTTCACCTTAAACAAACTATATTAAGTTAGAACATACTACAAAATAATAAAAAAAAAAAAAAACTTAAAATAAACTGATCATTTTTACTATAATGCCATTAAAAATTAACGATAATTAAGCAATTACTCGTTTGGTTTGTATTTGCCTCTTAAACTAATGACATTACTATCCCCAACGGCTAGAAAAATATATGAGAAACAACTTGTTTTCTCTAATGATGGGATGAAATAAAATATTATTATATTTTATCAATGTTATTAGCGACTTACCCTTGCTTCGCTCGGGTTTCCTAAGTATATTTTCCGTAGGTAAAAATTGTTATCTATATTTTTATTTATATAATATTATAAAGCTGAAGAGTTTGTTTGTTTGTTTGGTTGAACGCGCTAATCTCAGGAACTACTAATTCGATTTGAAAAATTCTTTTTGCATTAGATACAGACAGATATATCATCCCGGAAAATGTACGGTTCCCGTGGTATAGATTTGCTTTTGTCTAGGGATGGGCGAGTCGCTAGTGTTATTATATTTTATCAATGTTACTTGCGACTTATGTAGTATGTTTTCCATAGGTAAAAATTGTTATATTTATATACATGGTAAGTGTCTTGTGTCTGTCTGTCCACCTTTGTCCACGTCACTTTCTATGTATTTAATTTTTGTATGACTACTTTTTTTTTGTGCAATAAAGAATATAATAATTAGTGTACCGTGTAAATTATAGATACATTTGATGACAAACGATGAAGGATGAGGTGTCTCCTGCTGGAGAGCTTCTTGGGCACGATAAGAATGACAGGGAACAAATCTGCTTATAGCTTGGGACTGATTGCAGATAAACACATAAAAAAAAATGTTAAATATATCATCACATTGAGCCTATTTATCATAAAATGACATAATATTTTTTATTTACCTAAACATGAAAGGTCTTTTACGTTCCGTTTTTTCCTTTTGAAGTACGAAACCTTAAAAATTATACTCCTTTTTAATTTAAAAATTAAATTATTAAACGAATTTAAACTGTAAAGTAAAAGTTTAATTTTGTACATTATAAATAGAAATTGCCTCATTTAAAATTCAGGCCAGTGAAGCATTATATACAAGGGCAAATATAATAATGCTCGAAGCGACCTGTCCCTAGAGGTCTAATCAAGAAAAATACGTTGTCATATAAAACTTTTTTACTTTAAAAATGCTTTAAATTTATTATTTGCTAGCTACTCACTCTAGCTTCACTCGGGTTCGTCCCTAGTGAAAAACAAAAACAAATCTATCCCACGGGAACCGTATATTTTTTCGGGATAAAAAGTAGCTTATGTGCTATACCAGACTATAATCTATCTCTGTGCCAAATTTCACCCAGATCCGTTCAGCACTTCTGATGTAATTGACTAACAAACATTCATCCAAGCTTTCGCATTTACTCGTATAATATTTACCGGATTCAAAATCTCTAAGAGATTTCGCGACTCAAATAGAATATTATGTTAACACATTGTATTGTTTACTTCCATAGTTTTATTTAAATATTAATGAAAGTATAGATTTTTTTTGCAGTAAAGGTCCCCGCACACTGTAGCAGACTTTCTATGAGTCAATAGTTAATCGAATTCAGTTGCATTTGCATATACGATATATTATATTCATATTGAATACTAGCCGCGTATATTATTGACTAGCGGCTCACCCTCGCTTCGCTCGAGTTCGTCTCTTCGAGGTACGTTTTAACGGTTAGTATGGAATAGATAGTCTATATATTATATGATATATGAGCCTATAGCCTCCCTAAATAAACGGGCTATCTAATTCAAAATTATTTTTTCAAATCGGATTAGTAGTTTCTAATATTAGCGCATTCAAACAAACGAACAAACAAACAATCAGTCGATCAATCGGTCGATCAATTGGCCGATCGATCGATCGATTGATTAGAATGGAAGATAAAGAACCATAGAAGTGTAAGATATATGTATGTAGCTATTTAAAAAAACACATACTACCTATAACTTATAAAGTATTACGTTCTTATATGTCCGTATAGAAACGTCCGTGATAAAACTACATTCCTTAAATATTTTCATTAGGACCAAAAAATTTTGAAAAGAAATTGATAAAAAAAATAAAAGAGTGCGTGTATGAATGTGTACACGCGCAAGAAGTAAAACTTCTGTAAGTTATCGGTACTCTTTATTAAATTCAATATATGTATGTTTTAAATAATTAGAATAGGTGAGATACTAAAAATAACGCATATTAGGCATATTACAATCATATATTTATAGAATATCATTAAAGGAAAGTATATAATATTATTTAACATTTGTCAGACAATAACAACGGTTACATTGCATGCATTTACCAGCTTACCCCCCAAGTCAAGCGTACATAAAGAAGTTTTACTTCAAAAATGGATACGAAACAAGAGTAACAAAATAAAAGTAATTGATCGATAATAAAACATTTCTTTTATTTTAAAACCAAAGGCGTACCGCATATTTCGTGGCCTCGCTCGAGAACAAGAACAAACGACGTGCTCATACATATTCAGAGTAGTATAAATATTCAGTAGACGTTTCCTCACCTGCACAAATTATACGGTTTCACATAAATCGTTTCTTTTAAATATTCCCACGGAAAAGATTTATCTGGAGATATTTAAATTATTATAATACGATTTAACATAAAAAAATGAGTGCGTGTAGCCTTTACGCGCGGTTGAAGTAAAACTTCTTTGGCGCTGTGGCAGATACCGCAGTTGAAAAAAATAAACAAATCAAAACATAAATATAATGATTTTTATAAAATTATTAATAACTAGCGATTCACCTTCGCTTCGCTCGGGTTCGTCCCTAGGTTTATTCCTCAAACAAACTTTTATCCCCATTTTCACCTCCTTAAGGGATGATTTCCGGGATAAAAACTATCCTACGTCCTTCCCAGGGTGTCAAATATCTTCGTACTAAATTTCTTCTAAATCGGTTCAGTAGATCCAGAGATTACCCTCTACATCCTCACAGACTCACAAACTCACAATCTTTACCTCTTTATAATATTATTAGTATAGATAAATATTCATTTTTATAAGTACATAATAATTAATAATATTAAATATATATTTTTATAGATGATAATAATTAAAATATAAATATTTTATTTTTAAATTATCAATAATTTTGACTCTCACTTCTGCGGCACTCATTTTCCCAATGTAAAATCCGCCTAAAGAAATTTTACTTCAATTAATATTAGAAAAAACGCTTTTAGAATTAAAAGAAAGCCTACACAATTTCGTATATCTATTAGTTTTTTATATTGAGTCTTAAAGGCATTGGGAACAATTGGACGTTAAATATTTAAATTGAACTTCACTAGTTGTTGAAAGTTTGCGCTCAAGATTACTAAGTTGGGTACACTTTGTCGAAACTACCAGTGATGTCTGACACAAATATAGTTATTTGGAACGGAATAACTGTATTTAGCATCAGACATCACTACGTGTTGCATTGTGTTTTAACACAGGTTAACTAATAGTTCCTTTGGAACAGATATTCCACTCCATAGAAAAAGATAGATACCTAACGCTATAATTACCTACAAAAATATTTCAGGCCTTCGTGCGCGCTAAAATGTACCATACGCGGACGCCCGAAAGTGTCTATTCGTCGTCTGCCCTGGTGTCAGGCGATCACATGTATCATTGAACGCAACGAATTAAGAAATTTTTACATTGAAAATAATATTTTGATCTATTGAAAATCACGAATGCCTCACTTTAATATAATGGTCAATGAACTTTTTCCCCTCCCGTAAATTTCGATAACTTTGACAAGTACTCCATAGGAAAACATGTACATAAATGTGTAAATTTCACCTCCTTTAGCATGTTATACAGAGTGTTTCCTGGCCAACTAACTATGGTTTTTTCGAAATTATTTAAAAATAATGTTTCTAAATATTATATATATTGTATAAACGATTCCGGTGGTACTTTTAGTCCTCCATAAAAGGTGAAGTTCTTATTATATGCTTTAAAATGAGAAAACATATTTGTTTTGTCCAAGTCCGGAATTTTTTATTGTCCCATTAACAAAGACGCCGATGCAGTATAATATACACAGTACACTCGAGCGAGCAGCGGCAAGTGGCAACCACTGGCATTTTGTTCGCCCGGGCGAACGCGAGTCGTAGGTACGTTAGCGCGTGACCTTGAACGAGTGACGGAGGCCTGGTTTTATGCCGATATTTCCCCTCCACCAGACAAAACGACCCTCCCAAGATTCCTACTTTCAATAGAAGTAGTAAGCAGTACCTAAAAGTAATCAAACATGACACTAATTGATATATTTTTTCGAAAAGAAACACAACAAACAATTAAAACTATGGAATATACTAAACACTGTAGAAAATTAAACTAGCAGTATTTTAGATGGTTTTATATACCAATAAATCTTAGGGCCTTACATTAAGTTTTTCCTCTAATTTAAAACTTATATCTTACATTTGTTGTTGATGCTACTATAGCCGAAAGTTTCTTAAAGGGCGGTACAAAAATTATTTAGTTCCATGCAAACGATTAAATTTTTTACATGCATACATAATATATTATTAATAATTATTAATATTTTTTGTTTTAGTGGCCATGTCAAGAATTGGTCTAGCTTCGTTCATGCTATGGGCGCTGCTGGTGGTGGTGGCAGCGGTAAACGGTCAAACTGGTAAGAAATTTATACTAGTAATTAACTAAAGAGAGAGCTAAAATAAGAAAACAAAATTATTAGACGCCATACAATAGCAACAACCTATATTTATAGGATCTGATAAAAGAGAATTCTACATGTTATCTCCATTATAGCAGAGCAAACTAGCATTCTGTCCAATTATTAGGTATAAGTTTTCCTGACCGATTTCGGCCACGGCGGCCTATTTCATTGAGACTAGTCAACAGCGTAGGAGATATTATAGTGCACAAGTGTACGCGCAGACACAACGTGCACTCTCTATTCCTGTCACTCTCATACTCCGATGGGACGGCACGAGACACGACCGGTGAGAGTTAAGGCGCAGGACCGACGGCTTTACGTGCTCTCCGAGGCACGGTAGTGAAACACCGCCAACTTCCCAACTCCGGGCTGTTACCGAGGCTTACTACACAGAAAGACTTAATAACTAAGCTTGGCCCGACCCGGGACTCAAACCCAGGACCTCCGGATGTGCAGGCGTACATGCTAGCCACTACACCACCGAGGCAGTTTCAATCAATACGTTATATAACGTAGTGTGACACACATGGTAATTACGTTTCAGAAGCAAAAGCAATGCGCTTTCTTGTGTAAACTTTACAGCTTCCATTAAGGATAGAGAAATTTATGAACTTCAGCGAAGTGCAGCGCGGGAAATAAAATATTATTATACTTGTATCTACTGCTAATATAAAAGTTTGTATGATCTGCAGAAACAGAAGCTCCTACAACATCAAGCACAAAACCGCCCACTACCACAGTAGCCCCCACTACTGTGGCCTGGGAAACGGAAACTTTGAACGAGGGCCAGGCGATACAGAAAGCTTTACAGTATCTTTTGCAACATCGCCTTTCTGATTGGGGATGGGGCAACGATACTCATCATGTGATGTTAACTTTACAAGTAAGGATTATTTTAGGTTTATATTAGACTAGCGACTCGTTCGTCCCTGCTTACGTTTTAACCTTTAGTATACATTTCTTAGAGATGAGATATTTTTCCGCAGTAATATTGACTATATGTTGACCCAGCTATCATCATACCAAATTTCATCAAAATCCCTGCAGTAGATGTTCCGTGATGCGGTAACAGACAGACAGACAGACAGACAGGCAGACAAAAATTCTAAAAACTATATATTCGGCATCTGTATCGACAATAATTTCTATTTCAATAAGATTTTCCAAAAAATATTTAATGTACAGGTTCGGCTTAGTTAGAATTTTATTAGTTATATGTATGTGTAGATATAATGCAACCCTAAAATATTAGACATTTCCAAATTGTATGTTCTTCAAACTTCAAATAACATCATAATTAATCAGCATGCTTTCCTTAACGGAAATATGCCTCTCCTACGGGACGCTATTGATCTCGATCTCGATCTTCAGCTCTACGCATTCAACCGCTGCCAGCCACTTTGCATATAGTCACTCCACCTAGCTACACTACGTTTGCCGAGCCGTGGTCTCTTCTTTAAAACTTTATATTTGTAATATGTATTTAAAAGTTATATATGTGTAGTGTATCAACTATCTGGTATCCATAACACAGGTCTCGTAGCTTACCATGGAACTAGATGGTGCTGTGTGTTAATGTCCCAACATATTAATTTATTATTTATTTATTCTTTAAAACCCGTCTAACATCGGTCATCGGTTGACAAACCAATGAGACAAACATGAACAGTTCACTAACACTTCAGTTTACTGATTAATACGAATTTAATTCTAAGATTAAGGTACAGAATAGCATTAAATAAAACAACAAATTAATTATTTCTGTAAATAATGTTTTATGAAAAACAGGTACTCTACTAAGTTTAAATCGGAGGAGGAGGAGGGATATTTTTAGTGCATATCTCGGACGAGATCCTTTGGCAATAAAAATATAATGTGTGAAGGTGTACTTTTATATAATAATCTACCGTATACTGTAAAAAATTTGTAATAATATTAATCATTTTAAGAATAAGCTAAAATCATATGTTATAGATAAAATTTTATAACTGCATGTTTTTAATTTTAAAAATATGAATATTGTACCTATTAGTACAATATTCATGTTTTAAAACAGATTATCTTTTTATAATACATATAAGTACATAATATAGTAACAAAATAATTAAGGATACATAAGAATAAAGCAAAACAAAAATTATATAATGAATGCTACCGTGTAAATACTGTTAAATATTATCTTTATATATACATAAGTACCTACTTAATCTCTGTATAAGTGAACAGTGTGTCCTTTGAGAAATAAATTTCTTTAAACCGCATATAACGCGATGTCGCCTATTGTGATGTGATTTAATTATTTTTTGTTAATAATGATTGCATGAAAAGTGTTTGTAAAAATTTATTACTTGTTTCAGTTAGCGAATAATACAGGCAAAGAAATTGAACAACAGGGCTTAGAGATGCAGCTGTCTGCGAAACAAATGGAAATAGAAATACTGCTTATGATGTCCAAGTAAGATTTAGTATATTCTTTTTATTATTCTACTAAATTATGTATACGTTTGTTGAGTCAGCGTCAAGTCAGCCACAGACGTTATCCTGTTCAAATTGCAATATACGTACATTATGTATATTGTATTGGTTTGTAATACTTGAGTCCTTAAAAAATATATAGAAAAAGACACTCAGTTTAGCCAGAATTTCACAATTTCCCAGGCTATCTTTCCATTTTTTCCTCTAAAAATCTTATTTGTCCGAACGAGTTATGTAATATTAGAAACTTTAGAAAAAATAGTCAATCGTTCTCAAGTGATGCGCCTACTAATTAACATTTCATTTTTATTAGGGTTCCGTACCCAAAAGGTAAAACGGGACCCTATTACTAAGACTTCGCTATCCGTCCGTCTGTTTATCGCTGTCTGTAGACGCTTGAAATATTCCCAGAATATTTAGTTATATATTCACTTTAAAAATAAATAATTAAATTTAAATAAAACAAATATTTTAGGGGGCTCCCATACAACAGACATGATTTTTTTGCCGTTTATATAGATAATGGTACGGAACCCTTCGTGCGCGAATCCGATTTGCATTTGACCGGTTTTATTTATTTACCTAATATATATGTAGGTATATATAATTTTTATTATATGTTGTTTATATAGATATGTATGTGTATTAAAATGTACAATAAATGAAACTTTTGGAGAGCTTTAAAGTTTTTTAATTGATTTAAATTAAAAAAATAAAATGGAAACATACGCTACCGAAATTCATTGAGAGTATGTTCTTTAATATAATACGTAAAGTTGTGATCTGTCCTTTGTAAACTGTAATGGCCTTTTTTTTTTTGTATCTATATAAAAATATAAGAAAATGGTTCCCAGAATCAAACATACTTGATTATATATTATGATTGTCGAAAAATATTATAGAAAGGTAATTATGAGTATATATATTCTATATAACGACACGTTTGGCTCAGTTTGTAGTGACCCTACTTGCTGTGCCAGCGGTCGCGGGTTCGAGTCCCGCTGAGGGCATTCATTTGTCTGATTAGCACGAATGTTTGTACTCCAGTCATGGGTGTTTATATTTATAATATGTATGTATTTAAAGTCATATATGTGTAGTGTATCTGGTATCAATAACACAAGCCTCGTAGCTTACCATAGAATTAGATAGTGCTATGTGTTAATGTCGAAACATATTAAAAAACAAGAAATTACTATGTAAAGAACAAGAAAGTATATAGCTTTTAGTTACAGCCAAAGTGTGGTAAAAAAATTTACTACTTTTCCGTTTTTCTCGAAAATAATAATATGTATATATTATAATAATATTTCAAATAAACCAATCAATATTTTGAGTTCTAAACTTATAAATGAAGAACATATAATTAAAACAAACAAAGCTAATATCTGCTAATTTAATCGATTTATATATTTTTACCATTAGACACCATGAGTCACCACCACCATTGGGCCGTCTTGCCGCTTACACTCTCGCATTAGGAGCTCTTTGTAAAGATCCCAGATCTTTCCACGGCCGGGACCTGGTAACTGCTCTGCTACACCGTGAACCTCCTCATGACCTGGAATTTGCATATGCAACACTAGCAGCCTGTTCTTCTGCCGCTCATGTACGACGTCGGCATATCAGGCGTCTATTGGACATTGCTAATGCAGCCGCTGATCATAGCCTTGGTAGGTTTCTAGACCGTTATAGTGCATTAAGAGGTCTAAAATTCAGCACCAAAATATATAGAACCAAAAGAATTAAGTCTAAAGAATTCTTAACAGACCGTAGTTGAGAAAGCTAGTTCCAAAACATGTTACAATATTCCAGATCCTTAGAGAGCAAGTAAAACTTTCAAAATGTTTATATTAGACCTATGGTGAAAGATTTCTTTCAGTATTTGCTTGTTAAATTTTCTGATGTTTATTCCTTAAGGATAAATATTTACATAAGTAATGTAGATCTAGAATAGCTTATAGCGATTGTATAGGGTATATCTTTCTATACATAGTAAAAATAATGGATGAAAATATATATATCCGTGAATGAAGATGATAAATGAAAATATTCTGTAAAAATATGTATATGTATAATGTCACTGTTAATATTTATTATATATCAAAGTATCTCAAAGCGATAAAATAAGTAAAATTGATATTGTTACTGGTAAGTACTGTAAACTAATGTCGTTAGATCCGAAAAAAAAGAAAAGGGAAATCTAATCACTGTCAAAAGATGTGAAATTAGTTCTAAAGAGGTTCACATATTACGTAGCATCTATTATTAATATTTTTATTTTTTATTATACTAACGTTTTCTCGCGGTTCCTTCCACGTCTTTTAATTTTGTACCACGTATTATATGGGTCCTAAGATAAACTACTCTTCTTAATAAATTTCTCAAATAGAATTTTAAATCGGACCAGTAGATCCAGAGATTAGCGCGTTCAAACCAACAAACAAACAAACCCTTCAGCTTTATATATTACTATTTTGTGTGTATTTATTATTATTTTGTAGGTAGGTAATGTCTGCAACAACTATATACCCTGTAAGACGTCTAAAACCTTAGTCTCTCCCGTGACCATGATTGCTATAAAGCATTCGAAACTTCGGGAACCAAAAATCTAAATAAATCCGCGAAACATATAAAAAAGATAGTTTTATATATGAGTAATGTTGCCATCATCAATCATGTTTAATATAAGTTTATTATAACAGATACCATATCGATGGTGATTTTGGCACTACGATGCGTAGTACAAGATCATCGTCATCGAAGTCTCATTCACTTCGTGCGACGGCCGATGGCTGGTCTGGCGCGTCAACAACACCCTGATGGTAGCTTTGGATCTTTGACAACAACTGCTTTAGCTATACAAGTAAGAAAAGAGTTGTAATTAATATTTTTAAATGTTCAAGTATGACGATAAAAAGTAGATTATGTGTTTGTCCATGATATAATTTATGACATTTCCATTTCGAATTTCACCGAAATAGTTTTCTCAAACAACTTCAGTGAAATTCGTATTATTATAACGTGAAGAACGCAAGTATCAAACACACATAAACACAGTCAATCACGAATTCATGCATTTATAATATTAACTAGCATTTCCCGCGGCTCCGCCCGCGTTCAGATGATCAAAAACCAAATTCTTAGGTTTTACACGTTAGTATACTCTTACATTATACATTACTTTCATTGCACACCGCATGATTGGTAAATAATGGCAGAGATTGACAATGCCACAAAGGTTCCTCCGTTAAATTGAACTTTTTGTTTTAGCAATAACATTTATGTATGTCTATACTTCCGTTTTGTTTGTTCTTTTAGTTTTTCACGATAAACTCTCAAATTACGGAATTAATTTTAATCATTTTTTACTAATAGACAGCTATAGATTAATTTAATATATAGCTGATTATTTAAATTACATAATGATAACTTTTCTTAATTAGCGCTAGTTAGTAATATTTTCCAAAACGATTTTCAAAAGAAAGTGTAATAAGTAAATAATTCTAAACAAACACTTTTTATTATTTCATATGGCTCTGCTAATATGATTAAAGTCGTAAGCATTTTATTGTGTCCTTTAAGCCTTTACCTTCCAAGAAAAGGTGTCAAGAAAAAGTGAAAAAATTGAGGTATAACAGTTCCTAAAATTCTTTTTCATAGTTTTTGAGATATGAAATATTTTTAGTTACCCGCTTTGGCAGTTTAACAGCCATAAACTTGTTTTTCATAAAATGTTATAAAATAATATAAATTGGACTTATTTTTACGGTGCAAAAAATGAGTAGGTATTGTGGAAACGTAAATATTATTCGTATTTATTTTAGTGTTAACCTAACAAAACACGTAGGTAAGAAAAACAACACAGCATTTTGCTATACGAAACCTATAATGCGCGAGTTGGATTTACATTTGCCCAATTTTTACATTAAAAGATTAAAAAACATTAACATTATTTACTAAACAATAAAAATTTACAAATATTCTCATTTGAAAATTGTTTCGGCCAACAAAATATTACTAATATGTTACTAATTTATAAAGCCAAAAAGTTTGTTTTATTAAAAATTGAAGCACGGGCAGGGCCGCGGGTAATTTAGTAGTAATTATAGTAAAGTCATAGAAAGGTATAGATCTCTGTACTTTTTTTATATCTGTACTTAAGATATCTGTACTTTTTTTTTGGATAAAACTACGTATTTTAAAAACACATGGCGACATCTATTGTCAAATAGCTAAATAACTCATAAATAAATTTTCATTAAAATAACTATTTTAATGAATAAAATAGCGCTGTTAATATTTCTTTTAAGATAAGTTTTTTTAATAGTTTTAACATAATATATAAGTAAGTTACCTTGCTAAAATATTAATAGCATCATCGTGCTTTTACTTTAACCAGTTTTTGTATTTTTTCTCAGAAATGAGATATTTTCCTGCGGTAAAAAGAATCCTATGTGTTGACCCGGATAACCTGCTATTACCATACCAAATTTCATAAAAATCCCTGTAGTGGTTTTTCTGTGATGCGGTCACATACAGACAGACAGAAAAAATTCTAAAAACTATAGATTCGGGCTCTATATCGCTAATAATGAATATTTCAATAAGATTTTCCGAAAAAATATTGAATTTAGGGGTTCGGCTTAGTTACAATTTTATTGTATGTATTGTTACTAATTTATGAAGAGAAAAAGTTTGCTTTACTGATAATTTAAACACGGGCAGAGCCGCGGGTGATTTAGTAGTAATTCTAATAAAATCGAAAAAAGTTCATATCTGTACATTAATTTTTTTGGGATTAAAACTATGTATTTTAAAAACACATGGCGACATCTATTGTCGAATATCTAAATAACACATAAATAAATATTAATTAAAATAACCATTTTAATGGATAAAATAGCGCTTTTGATAATTTGATTTTCAAGATAAGCTATTTTTATAGTTTTTACCATATTTTGTAAGTTACCTTGCTAAACTGTTTACAAATAGTATCGTCGTGGTTTTGTTCCTACCAGTTTTTGTATTTTTTTTCAGAAATGAGATATTTTCTCGCGGTAAAAAGTATCCTATATGTTGACCCGGATAACCAGCTATCATCATACCAAATTTCATCGAAATCTCTCCAGTGGTTTTTCTGTGATGCGGTAACAGACAGACAGACAGACAGACAGACAGACAGACAGACAGACAGACAAAAATTCTAAAAACTATAGATTCGGCCTCTGCATCGATAATAATGTCTATTTCAATAAGATTTTCCAAAAAATATTTAATGTACAGATTCGGCTTAGTTACAATTTTATAATATGTATAGATAAGATTGTCACTCTTTGTATTTTCCAAAGGTCTTACTCTCCAGATACACCAATTATATAGAGATAATTTGGTGTAGGTACTATTACCTGATTAAAAAAGAGGGAGAAAACGAAAAAAAATCATTGTTTCTGTATTTATATTGTTAACAAAATTCTTTCCTCTAATTTTTAGGCCCTCGAAGACTCGGACAATGGTCCCGGAGCTCACCAACACTGGAGTCTTCCTTCAGCCAGGAAGTGGCTCCTCGAGCGTCAAGAGCCTGACGGTGGTTGGGGAGACGTTGCGAAGACCGCTGCAGCGGTAGCAGCGCTGACTCCAGCGTCCCTTGCTGCTGTACGTCCACCGCATTGCAGCGATAAACTGCTTGATAGTCGACATGAGCCTCTAGGTAATACGTATACCTAGTAATACCATAAAAAACTTTACTGAACACTATCCCGAATTCTCTATCCGGCCAAAAAAAAAACGGTTCCGGATGAACTTATTCCAAAGATTAGAAATGTAGGTCGTTAAGATGAGATACTTAGATTTTCAAAGTGCTATATTACTGAAGTCTTCAATTGCTTACAGATAGCAACGGTGGCGATGGTAGCCTAAAGCTGGCGTACCAATCCGGCCACTCCAGCAATGACTCTGAGGCTCGCAACGTCTCCTTCACTTACACGCTGTGGCTCGGCACGAATGTTACTGAGAACTATACACTGTATATGGTTGCTCCGAGGTATCTATTTTTATATTGTTTACTTAGACAGTAGAAACTTATTTTATAATACTCCCGATCTCTAAAAAGAAATTTCGATCGAAAAAATAAAAAAAAAATAAAAAGCATTCAAAACATTATTGGAAACACGTTTTTAATACACAAACTACAATAGTAAGTGCTGTATAGAAAAATTTAAAGAATTCAACTGCTTAAACAATTATTAGTATAAAGGAGAAAAATAAATTAACATATAATATACCATTACTACAATTTAGACAAATCTAGCAACACAAATGTTAAATTAAGCCATCTATATAACACAAAATGCCAAAAAATATATATAACTTTAACAAACACCAGCCTTCCTCCGTGGCAGTAGAGTCAAAACAAATTATAATTGTCCTTTGAAAATATTTTTTTAGAGAAATATGCGTTAATATTTCCTGTAATAGTCAAATGGTCTGTCAATGGTTGTACACCTATAACATCCTTATCTATACATCTATACATATAAAAAAAATTGAAGTGTCTGTTTGTAATGTCAAAATAACAGCTTTATACTAAATGCATATGGAATTATATACGGTGCTTATAAGAAAAACATATTTTTTTAAATTTTTGTCTGTCTGTCTGTTTGTTCCAGCTAATCTCCGAAACAACTGGACCAATTTTAACGGGACTCTCACTGACAGATAGCTGATATTATAAGGAGTAACTTAGGCTACCTTTATTTAAGAAAAAGAATTAGGGTTTTGCTCAAAAAAATTAAAACGTACCTAGGGACGAACCCGAGCGAAGCGAGGGTGAGTCGCTAGTTTACAATATTACAGCAAACGTGTCCAATCCTAATATTCGCGTGATTGATCAGCCGAGGTATCATCATAATTTCTTTTTAACTAAGGCTATATAAACGACACGTATTTTAATTTAATTTCCAGAAATATTTCCTTCTACCATGTGATGCAAATGGCGGCGGAACAAGATCCGAAATTCAAGTTTGAAGCCAGCGAATGGCCAAATGGTCACTACGTGCATACTTTAGCTGGTCACAAGGAGGAACCTATGGGCTACCACTACTGGCTACTGTACCGCCTACCAGAAATACCTGATCCCGCAAGTCCCCCTGGCAACCAGCTCGTTGCTCCTGTCGGTGTGTAATCTTATTAAATTCTTACTTTTTTAAAGGGTTTCTATAATGGCACAATAGGGATTTAACCTCGCTTAGCATTTCTGGGTAATGCACAAACCTCTAACAATATATAATATTTCAACTCATAATCTATATGTACATATACATATATACCTATACTACATGTAAGTATGTATTTATGTATCTATATGTATGTATGTATTTATGTTTATAATATAGTATATTATGCTTGTATTTAGTATTAATTGTACCGTCCCGTCTATTCCATTAATCCTTTCACCAAAAGTTGTCTGTAAGAAATTGCTCATAGCAATAAGACCGCCTTTGCATGCCTCTTTATTTTTCTTTTTTTCATCTTCTTTTCTTTTCTTTTGTGTGTGCAATAAAGTATTTATCTATCTATATATCCTATCTATCTATCTATCTATATGTATGTATACTAAATTTCATCCAAACTTGACTGGACGTCGGCTGTACCGAAAAATATTCAGGATGAATCGACTAAGCAATAGATTCGCGAAGTTTTATGTTATGTGGAATATTTACTTCTATCATTCTGCATAAGTGAAAAGATCGGTCCTATGCGACATAATATATTAAAATCATCAAAAATAATGAAACCTATTGTTTTAATTGCACATCTCTTAAGAGTCTGTACTTGCTGTTAGATTACTTATTAATAGGTATAGGTATTCAGCCCTTTTTAACGCCCCGCTGCTGGGCACGGGCCTCCCTTCAATACAAGGGGGATCAGGCCATAGTCCACCACATTAGCTAAGTGCGGGTTGGCCGACTTCACATTTCTTTCGAAAACTTTTAAATAAAACTATCTTTTCGGATTTTTTCACGGATTTATTTTGATTTTTGGTTCCAGACGAAAAAAAAAAATTTTTGAATTCATTTTGTTATTTGTGGGTAGGCTGTCTGTAACAACTATATAATACCTTTGAGACATCTAACACCTTAGTCTCTCCCGTGACCATGATTGCTGTAAAGCAATCGAAACGTCGGGAACCAAAAATCAAAATAAATCCGCGAAAAAATCCGAAAAGATAGTTTTATTTAAATGTCAAATATTCGCGTAAATCTAAGAAAGTATTTCGAAAACTTGTTAGGTTATCTCAGACATGTAGGTTTCCTCACGATGTTTTCCTTCACCGTAAGACAAGGTAATCATGTTGACTTGTACTTATTAATAATCTTCCTGAATTTTCCAAATCAGACTGGTAATTTCAGAAAGTAGTACATTCAAATTAACAAACTCTTCAGCCATATATTATTATAGGACTAGATACATTTCATTTATTTTGTCTTTAAAAATATACTAATATAGAACCTATTTGTTAATTATATATCAAACAAATTTTTGCAGGTGTCGACGACTTGCTGGTGGAAGATGGCGAACATTATCTCTTCTGGTACAAGAAGCTGTAATCTCCTTACTTAAAATACTTCGGTGATTTATGATTAAAATGAGAGAAACTCAATTTAATCGTGTCAGTTTTACTAAAATTCAAATCGATTAAACGTAGATAGGTTCCACGCCGTTATAAAAATTAGAATGGGAAATCTCCTTTAAATAGTACCAAATATGAAATATCTAGAATAACGTAGGAAAATAACAGTATATTACATATTTACTGGCAACATTAGAATGGATCTGTCATCTGTCATATATGTCTTGTTTATGTCACAATTATCATAAACGTTGCTTGCTTTTACTAAAACATTAAAGGTCCTTTGCATGGAAATTCTTAATATTATTTGATGCATTTAAAACCATCGACGAAAAATTGAGTTGAATTTTGAATTATATTAAAAATTTAAATGCAAATGGCCCTAAAGATTATACAATCTTTTTACTTTTGAACTACATACTTATTTAATAAAAAAGTCTATCTCAGGACTTATGTTAGAATAATCGTTTAAATTAAAATTTATGATGAATTATTGCGTGAATATATAAATTTGTTCTCATTTGAATTCCCTTATAAATAAGAAAATATGTATGAATTATTAGTTCTGTTCGTTCGACTTTATTTTATGTAACACTTAGGCTTAGAGAATACTTAAAAACCTACACAAAAAATAGTAGATATAGGTATTCGTCATCATGTTATTTAGGATGTTTTTTTTAATAGCTACATAATATATTAAGTAAAATATTTTCAAAACAAAAGGTTCTATTTAAAAAAAATCATTAATGTCATTTGGCAACATTTTGAGTGTACATTAAACAGCCTTTCGAATTTAATGGACACATTTTGATGCAGTTTATCAATAATTCTTTACTAATGTCATGTTAACGTAGTATTTTAAATCTAATAAATAATACTTAGTTTAGTTTCCAGTCCATAAGTAAATTGTTCAAAATCAAGTAACCACAAGATAAAATAGTTAAATAGATTAAAAATATCTCATAAGTATATAGTTGGCTGTTTTAGAAAATCCAGTGTTGACATACCTAAAAATGTCTTAAACAAAAACTCCCTAAATCCCCATTAAGCTAACATAACCCTTGCCCCAATTAAAATATATATTTTAATTATTATGATAATTAATCAATTGATTTTTTTATATATTTATATGTTTTTATTGTGATAGAATCTCTCGTACTGCTTTGTATACGCACTTTTATATTAATAATTATTCAAACCTAACCTAATTAGCTTTCTAATATCATTAGATAGGTATTCCAAGTGTGTAGTTAATCTGTCGTATCATATTTTTTAAACAATTTATACCTACATTAAATGTTTAAAATACAATCATGAAATCATTGACTTTTTCATTTAGATGTTAAGTCTTTTAAAATTGTTTCTGAATGTTGCCATACGATAAAAACAAACAATGTTGCCATTTTCCAGCTTCCTATCTAAATCCTAGATTCTAGAACAATACATGGGTGAATTGAATAAACATATCTAACTTTCAAATGGGTTCACCCCGTCTTATAAAAATACAAAACGTTTTCACTTTTTAATATAATTAAAAAAAAATCAAAGCAAGCCAGGCAACATTCAGAAACTTACTTAGTGTTGTAAAAATAGTGTTATTGATATATCTATATCTGAGTATATCAGTTAGACATGCGCAGACGTAGTTTTTAATGGGAATTTGGATGAGGGAGGAGAAATTCACGTTACATGGTCAAATATAAAACTTTTGGATATTTCAAACTAATTTCTTTATTTTCGAACTAATATTGCATCTCGTTATATACGAATATGTCTCAGGGAAATTGTAAGATCCGGTAAATTGTAATTTCACAAGTGAAGTTACAATTACCCGGAATATTGTCATTATTCGCTTTCTTCCCTTACATTAATATATCACGAGTCAATTTTAGGTGAATTGTAATTTCCCTAAGCCCACATTCAGTGATATTGTGAATCGGTCACCGAATGACCAGCTTTAGACATCTTTTTTAAAGCACAGCATAAAAATTGCCCCGCAATATTGTAAGAAAAGGAGGCGAATGAGAAAATTCCGGTTAATTACAATTTACCGGATTTTACAATTTACCTGTGACATTATATACATAAAATACTTTTTTAAGCTAGAACATTAATTATGACGTATGTGTATATTCTCTGCGTATGCGCATGGCATTAGATTTACTTTTTGATTATAATCATGTTAGGAGACTGAGCGACTCAAATCGTAAGAAGCGTTAGTGTAACATTTTTATTGTAACTACTGAATGGTTCTTAATAAATAATAAAATTTATTCGTGTGTTTTCTTTTACATCCTATCCCAATTTACATTTTCAGTCAATTAGAATGATAAACAACTAGTTTTCACCCACGGTTTCGCTCGAGTTTCAAGAAAAGTAGCTGCAACTGTAAAAGTGGATTTGAGTATAAAAAAGGTTATATCTTAAATTAATATGTAGGCTACCTTTTTTCTACGTACGTATATGTTGTAAAAAAATTATTAAATTTGGACAGTTTTAAATAAATCTATATTTTCGAATTATTTCGCGGTTTAATGTTTATTTTTGGTTGCCGACGTTTCGAATGCTCTCCTGCGACCATGATTGCTGTAAAGCATTCGAAACGTCGGCAACCAAAAATCAAAATAAATCCGCGAAATAATCGGAAAAGATAATTTTATTTAGAACTAGCGATTTTTATTTAAAACTAGCGTTACTTTTTATCGATTAGTATAGATTTCTCAGAGATGAGATATTTTACCGCAGTAAAAAATATCCTATATGTTGACCCGGATAACCAGCTATCATCATACTCATCAAAATCTGTCCAGTGGTTTTCTCGTGATGCGGTCATAGACAGACAGACAAACAAAAATTCTAAAAACTATAGATTCGACCTCTGTATCGATAATAATGACTATATCAATAAGATAGTCCAAAAAATATTCAATGTACAGATTCGACTCAGAATTTTGTTATATGTATAGATGTCAAATATACGACGCGTAGATCTAAAAAATTATTAAATTTGGACAGATTAAAAAAACAACACATTAAAATCCAACATTTATTAAATTTTGTACAATTTACTTTAACACCAATACACTAGATACTTTACACAAAACGGTGCACTGAAGCTTTGCAAAAGTTTAAACATTTCCAAAATAGAAAGGTAAAGTTGGGGGGTGTCCGCACATTCGATACTTTTAGCGACGTCAACATTTATTATTTTTGAAGTAAAACTTCTTTACGCACGCTCGACTTAGGGAGTAAGCTGGTGATGCGTGACGATAGCGTTACGAAAAGTGTGATCGGGCGAGGCGAACGTTTGTTGCCATGGTAACCGTTGTTATTGTATGACAAATGATATATGATATTATATTCTTTCCTTAAATGATATTCTATAAATATATGATTGTAATATGCCTAATATGCGTTATTTTTAGTATCTCACCTATCCTAATTATTTAAAACATAAATTGAATTTCATAAAGAGTACCGATAACCTACAGAAGTTTTACTTCTTGCGCGTGTACACATTCATACACGCACTCTTTAATTATTTTTTTTTCTAATCTTCACTATTTGTTAGTCCGAACAATTTCTTCTTCTAATATCACTGAAATAGTTAAAATACTTGTTGTCTTAGAACTTAGTTAATTGGAAACCTATACGTCTTACTTTTTAACCGACTTGAAAAAATGAAGGTGCTTAATTTGGATGCATTTCTATGTGTATTGTATTCGTATTGCATAAATCGTCAATCGTGATCCAATTTTAATTATTGATTTTTAAATTGTTTTTTTTTTTGTTTAGATTATTCTTAAAAGGTCTCAATATAAATGTCAAGAATAAATTACGATTTATCTTCTTAGTAAAAATATTATTAAAAAACCAAGCTGCATATATAAACATATCATCGAGAAAAAAAGTATCGAATGCAGATTGACCCCCAATATAAAACAACAATATAAATATAAATAACGATACGTATATAAATGTGCTAATTATCTGTATGCTGTGAATACAACCTGTCGTCTTAAAAGTACGGATAATATAATAATTTTACATATACGTATATAATTTATGCTATTAAAAATAACATACAATTTCATAGTAAACACTATGTGAAAATTTCACCTTATACAAAAAAAATAATAATAATAATAATAATACATGTAAGTTAACACAAGATGGCGCTGACCTCATTTCAATTTAATTTAAGTACAAACTGTTTTAATTATATATTAAAAAATAATATCCTAAGAAGTTTGTTTTTCTTATTGTTTCAAATTATATGTAATCTCACTGAGTAAATCATCGCTTATCACTTTGTTTATTACGTGTTGAGTTTGTTTAAAATTATTTCAATATATAAATATATATAAATAAATAAAATTGAAGTGTCTGTTTGTAATGTCAAAATAAAAGCTTTATTTATATACGCTACTTATAAGAAAACAACAGTTAAAAAAAAAATCTGTCTGTTTGTTCCGGCTAATCTGCGACATGGCTGGACCGATTTTGAGGGGACTTTCACTGGCAGATGTTAAAAGGAGTAACTTAGGCTACTGTTATTTTGAAAAAAAAATAAGGGTTCCGCACGAAAAAATTAAAACCCATGAAATTGTGACTGTAACCCGCGTACTTAGCCGCACCCGAGAGAAGCAAGGGTAAGTCGCTAGTATATATATATATATATATATATATATATATATATATATATATATATATATATAAATAGATTGAAAAAATTGGGGAAACAGATTAAGTCACTACCTAGTATGCGTATAATATCATCTCTCTCAAAGAAATGTGTATGATATATTATTATACCATTTCATTCATATATCATTAACAACCGACTCACCCTCGCTTCGCTTCGTGTTCGTCCCTAGGCAAAAGCAAATCTATCCCATGGTTCCCACATTTTCCGGGATCCGTACATCTTCCTCAGTTAACGGGCTATCTAATGAAAAAAAATTTTTTCAAATCGGATTAGTAGTTCCTGAGATTAGCGCGTTCAACCAAACAAACAAACAAACTCTTCAGCTTTATAATATTATTAGTATAGATATCATTGTGATATACAACGTCACCTCAGTCACCAACATAAGCCACAGCAATTCAAACATGAAGTTACCAAAGGAAGAGTATTTTGGTCTAATAACCGCCCCAGAATAACGAAAAAAATATATCATACTATTTGATATTATCCTTACATATTCTGAACGTAAACTGTGTGCATGACGAGATAATCTGTATGTATGTATTCAGCCCTTTTTAACGTCCCACTGCTGGGCACGGGCCTCCCTTCAATACGAGGGGGATCAGGCCATAGTCCACCACGCTGGCCAAGTGCGGATTGGCGGACTTCACATGTCTTTCGAAAACTTGCTAGGTTCACTCAGACATGCAGATTTCCTCACGATGTATTCCTTCACCGTAAGGCAAGTGATAAACATGTTGGAAATGATTCGCACATGAAAATATTAGTGGTGCGAGACCCGGGATTTGAACCCGCTTCACTCGGTTTCCCAAGTGAGCGCGTTACCATAATAGATATGTTACCATAATAGATAATCTATTATGAGAGAAAGAAACTACAATGAATACTACTTGTGAGACCCCAGATTTTGGTCCAACTGAGATTTTCATTCAAAATGAGACATTTTCAGTAACATTTCAATTTTTTTTTTATATAAACCGCAGGTTGGAAACACTGTAATTTTTAAATATGTTATGTAGTAACATAAACAAATGTAAGTGCTTATATGCTTTCCATAAAAAGTCAAAAAATAAAAATGTATGTTGTTGAGTAAACAATTTTTTTTTTTGAAATTGTATAACGGTTTGAAATTCACATTTTCAATTTTTTTTTATTATAAACTAATTTTCAATTAGCATGCAATTATTGCATTGCAATAAATTTGTATATAAAATTACGAAAAAGGTTTTGCTAATTTCAATACAACGTGGTATTCTTTAGTTATCATAAATTCTTGAGCAAATCAAAATGGCTGTAGAACATAGCATTTGCTTGAAATATATAGCCATTGAAAAAAAAGAAAGACTGTCAAAAGTCATTGCAATACTTAAAAATATTATTAATTACCATAACATAAAAACTTTTTTTTTTTTTGAGACAATTTGAGATTATGCTTCTTTTATAAATTAAATCGATTAGAGTATTTTTCTTCATACAAATCATATGCCTCGTTTGATATTTAGACACAATGTAGGTACATAAAACGCATTCTTTTGCATATACATATATATATAAAATTATATATACATGTATGGATGTAGCTAAAACCATTTTCACTATCACATTTGTTTTTAAGTTAATTAAAGATAATACAAAGAAAGAAGTAAGACTTATTTTTATATTAGAAAATTTAAATAATAACTGCTTTTAATTAAGAATTTAAAAAAAAAAACACACAAAAAATCTTAAATATAAAATTAAAATAAATATATATAGCTACGACCAGAAATGATTAAAATTTTATTTCAAGGCATTAGTTTCAAATATATAGCTATTACGGATCCGACGAGGGGAAAAGAAATTGTTTTCAGCGCATCTTTTTATAAATACAACTTTTGTTTTTTTTTTTATGTATATCAGTACATTTTGACAGATACGTCAATTTAATATCAAGTCGAAACATGGAGCATAGAAGTAAGGAGTATTCTAAATATATGTGTGAAAACGTCTTGTCCGTCAAAACGCGTTTAATAATGGCGGCGCCACCGTCTACAACAGCTTAATACAAATCGGCTCACCAAACTTGACCCCGAGGATTTTTTTTTAATTATAGAATTTTTATGTTCTTGATAAATTACGATTGATTGGGCTATTTTGAGGCATTTTTGAATTACTACTTATAAATAATCAATTTACGAAAAAAACAATTATTTATGATAAATAATTAAGAAAAAACGACGTGTGAAAATAAAAATTCAAAAGTTAGAAAAATATAATCCTGGGAGCCAAATGAAAATTGTTAATTAAATTAACAAAAAATAGGCACTTTGACGATAGAGCAAACGTATTTTATAAAAGAATAAACACTAATGAATATTTAAAGACACCTAATAACAAGAAAAATTATTAATTTCGATTAAGGGAATTATTTTGAGAGTACATTTTTAATTAATTATTTATAAATAAAAAAATTACGAACAAACAATTATTTATGACGAACAATCAAGAACAAACGATATATGAAAATAAAAATTCTAAATTAGAAAAAAAGTCCTCGGGAGCTAAGTGTGATGAGCCATACTGCCATCATAAGAAAAAAGGCCGTAACTTCGTCAAAATAAATTTCGAAATATTTGAAGTTTTGTCTTACTACTACGTCAAAATTACTACTAGTTTGTACGTAGTTACGATGAAAATGGTTATTGTATCTCCGGATTCATAAGACTTAGAGCTTTATGAGTAAGACTATCAAGTAGCATTTTTTTTGCAGATTCTGAATCTGCATTTAAGTAATTTTTGACCAAATTGTTAGTTACAACCTTTTTTCTTATTACTGCAGCATTATTATCGCAGCTATCGTAGTTTTTCGTACACCAGTGACCTCTATATTGGACACTCCGTCTACAACAGCTAAATCCATATCATAGTTCTTCGTACGCGAACGCCATCTATTTTCAGCATACAGATAGACACTTTTTCAACTTGTCTCCCATATAAGTGGCGCTTTACTTCTATGCTCTATAAGTCAAAATAAAAAATGACCGACAAAAGGTTATTTTTTTTATATATATATAAAAAGAATATCAACTAGTTAAAACTGGATTTACATTTATTTATTTCTTTACAAAAAGCATTATAGAATAATAAACTGCAATACAAATGTCACATCGTAAACGACAAAATTGTAGAAAAACGATAAGCAGTGTCAATGTTATATATAAAATACAATATTTTTAAAAATTGTGAATATCTCTAAAATATATATATTATACAAATATCCAAAAAAAGACATTTATAAAAATACAGATAATGAAACGAAATACTGTTATATTACAATTGTAATATATTAAAAAAAATAAAAATAAATAAAAACAAAATAAAATGATAAAAATTTATTCCATAAATTAACACCAAAAATTTAACGAACCATAGAGCAAAAAATCAATCACATATTCAATCAAAATTGTCATAGATCTAGATACCAATATAGAAGTGTCAAATTTTAAATTTAACTGGTTTAAAAAATAATGGATTTATTAAAATTATATATGTAAAAATAAAATATGTTATCTTACGATGTTAGACTTTCGCCGCGATCCTGTTCATCACGTTGGTGTAAGCGAGTCCCAGTGCCCAAGACACTTCGTGTCCGTTCACTTTTTTAAATAGCTGAAAACGAATAAAATAATAATATAAGAATATATAGTATAATAATAATAGTTATAATAATGTTTTATCCTTGTTATTGAATATACTAATACTCTCATATTTTATATGATGTCTTTCTTTGAATATGTACGCCTGATATGGGAAGGTACTAACTCCTGAAACACAATTTTCTAGTTCAGGAGTTAAAGCTGTGTGCAATTGTTACCATTGCGTTATTTGTATAAAGTCTGTTTTTTTTTCTGACCGATTTCTGACTAGGCAACTGAGACTGAGGAGATATAATAGTTCAGATGTATGAAAGAGAGCTCACACACAAGGTGCACTGTCTGTCCCTCTCACTCTCATATCTCCATGGGATGACTACTCGACACTCGCGGTGAAAGTTAATGTACAGGAGCGACAGCTTTACGTGAACTCCGAAGCACGGGGGTGACACACCGTCACTTTCCCAACTCCGAGCTGTTACTGGGACTTTATTAACCCAAGAAAAACTCAATAATTAAACTTGGCCCAACCCGGAATTTGAACCCAGTATCTCCAGATGTGCAGTCATACATGCTAGCCACTACACCACCGAGACAATCTAATAGTCTGCATATTGAATGTACGTATGTTATATAAGAGTTCGTAAATTGGGTATTTCAAGATGCTTGTTAGAAATGCTTGAAAGATGAAAGATGAATGAAATGATTCCTTGAAAGATGCTTAATTGAATGCTTGATCTAGTAGATCAATCAAAATGAAACTAATAAATAATATGTTGGGACATTAACACTCAGCACCATCTACTTCCATTTTAAGCTACGAGGCTTGTGTTATGGATACCAAAAAGTTGATACACTACATATATATAACTTTAAATACATACATATTATAAATACATATAAACACCCATGACTGGTGTACAAACATTCGTGGTCATCACATTAAGCCAGCGGGATTCGAAGCCGCGACCGCCGTCACAGCAAGTAGGGTTATTAAAAACTGAGCCAAACGTGTCGTCAAAAAACGAATGAACGAACGAACGAATGACCCGAAGGTTGCATCGACTCACCGACACGGGCTCGTTGTCGCGTATCTTGTACGCGTCCTGCAGCAGCGTGACGACGTACACGAGGTCGGCGCACGCCCACGGCTGCTCCACGTTGGAGGCCGAGCAAGCCTTGAGCGCGGCCGCGCGGTACTGCGCCACCGACACCGTGCCGCCCTTCATTACATCTGACAGAAATAAAAAAAAATCATTTATCAATAATCCCAACATTACCAATCACTTAGAAACATCATACGGTAGACCGTATATTGTAGCACCTTCGCCACAATAAACATCAGATATTAAAAAAAAAAACAAATCCACTCACCCACAATTTCAGCATTTACCAAGACATAAGTCAGACCGTATATTGTACTACCTTTGCTACACAACACAAAAATAACAATAATGAAAAAACACAACTTAATCCGCTCACCAATAATCCCCGCATCAGCGGCCATGTCATAAAACCAAAAATCGCAAGATTAGTCGTAACGTATGTATATTATAGCACCTTTGCCACAATAGACATCCCATATTAAAAAAAAAAAAAAAACAAATCCACTCACCTACTTGTTTTAGCATTTACCACCATATTCGGGAGACCGTATACTGTACTACCTTTGCCACACAAAAACAACTACATATATCCGCTCACCAATAATGCCCGCGTCGGCAGCCACGTCGTAGAAGTAGCTCATGGCGGCGACGGCGCCGCGCGGCGGCTCGCTGGGCTCCCAGTCGAGCGTGGCGCGCACGTAGCGCCGCACCACCTCGTGGCAGCGGTTGTACACCGCCTCGCGCTTCATGCTGTCCGGCCGGCGCGCTCCGCTGGCGGATTACATATATATGTAATGTATGTATGTAACTAATACTATCTATACAGATAAATAAAATTGGAGTGTCTGTTTGTAATATTAAAATAACCGCTTTTTACTAAATGCATATGGATGTATACACGGTACATATACCAAAACAACATTTTTTACAATTTTTGTCTGTCTGTCTGTCTGTCTGTTTGTTCCGGGTAATCTCCGAAACGGCTGAACCGATTTTGACGGGACTTTCACTGGCAGATAGCTGATGTTATAAGGAGTAACTTAGGCTACTTTTATTTTAGAAAAAATCAGGGTTCCGCGGAAAAAAATAAAACCCATGAAATTGTGAACAAAATCCGCGTGCGGAGAACGCACCCGAGCAAAGCGAGGGTAAATCGCTATATAATTTAAATGAATATCTTGAGAGTAGCAAGCTACTATTTATATATAAACATAACTTATTATGAAAACGTACCTAGGGACGAACGCGAGCGAAGCGAGAGAAGTCGCTAGTAATATATAATAATAATTTGACGACACGTTTGGCTCAGTTTGTAGTACTTACTTGCTGTGCCAGCGGTCGCGGGTTCGAGTCCCACTGGCGGCATTCATTTGTGTGATGAGCACGAATGTTTGTAGTCTAGTCATGGGTGTTTATATTTATAAAATGTATATATTTAAATATGTGTAGTGTATCAACCATCTGGTATCCATAACACAAGCCTCGAAGCTTACCATGGAAAACTAATATGTAATACAGTGCTACAAAGATCATTTGGCACGTGGCGGAAATCAGAACTAACATCGCCATCTTGTAAAGCGTCACTTTTGAGAGAAGAAGAGTTGATTTTTGTTGTGGATATTCCGTGCTTTTATTTCAATAAAAATATCTCAAAACATAAAGTGGTGTTAGAGAGGTCAGGAGGTTTTTTATGAAAGAAACACCCTAATTTTACACCCATGTCAATGTCACCTAAGTGTCAAATGATCCTTGTAACACTGTATGTAATGAGATATGTATGTATGTATGAAAGGCAGTGGCAGCCCAGTGGTAACATGCTCGCTTGGGAAACCGAGTGAAGCGGGTTCAAATCCCGAGTCTCGCACCTCTGATATTTTAATGTGCGAAGCATTTCGACTTGCCTTACGTTAAAGGAAAACATCGTGAGGTAACCTGCGCGTCTGAGAGAACCTAGCAAGTTTTCGAAAGACATGTGAAGTCCGCCAATCCGCACTTGACAAGCATGGTGGACTATGGCCTGACCCCCCTCGTATTGAATGGAGGCCCGTGCCCAGCAGTGGGACGTTAAAAAAAAAGAGCTGAATACAATACAATGTAACCAGCCCTTTTAAACGTCCCACTGCTGGGGGTGGGTTTCCCTTCATTGCGAGGGGTATCAGGCCATAGTCCGCTCCGCTGTCTATTCCGGGTAAAATGTTTATCTATATACAAAAATTCATCTAAAACCGTCCATTTCAACGTTAAGCAATAACAAACGTTACATAGGTACACGCACACGCACGCACAGACGCACACGCACACATACAAACAAACTTTTCCATTTATAATATATAATTTATAATATTCATTAAAAATATCGTTACCCTCGCTTTGCCCAGATGGACAACTCCTGACAGGAGCGTATGTGTTGTTCCAGGTCAAATATCTATCTATATATTAAATATCATCAAAATCGACACAATTATTTCATCTCGAAGGATTAACAAACAAACAAACCTACATACATATATACAAACTTTTTCATATATATTATGTAGTAATCAAATTCAAACTTACCTAATAATATATTGTTTGTTCGCATACGTCCACTTCTCCTTCTGCACGATGGGATCGACGCACACCGACTCGAACTCATTTGTGTTGTTGTCGTTCGCCTCCAGCCGGAACACTCCGTATCTCGCCGCTAACAAACCCAACTTTAGGTAACTGAAATATAAAATACTTTCTTAGATTTACGCGAATATTTGACATTTTAAATAAAACTAGCTTTTAGGCGTTATAACGCCTGTAACAAGTATATAACGCCTTTGAGATGTTTAACACCTTAGTCTCTCCCGTGACCATGATTGCTGTAAAGCATTCGAAACGTCGGGAACCAAAAATCAAAATAAATCCGTGAAATAATCCGAAAAGATAGTTTTATTTAAAATGAAATATAAAATTTAGTTCAACCACATATCACATAATACTATAATAATACAAATGCCTCATCCCAAACACAGAAATTGGACAGCGCTTATTCGGACTATTCTTCGGAGTATTTTTGTTTGCTTGAATAGATAATAGATGTCGTTGATTCGCACATAGTTTTACTGTTTTATTTTATAAACATCAGTTTTACAATTACGTATGGACGTCTGCCCGGTTTATTGACCTTTATGATTACTGCTCTGCACCCGTAGTTAGTAGTGTGATGATATAAAGCCTATAGCCTTCCTCAATAAACGCATGCAAAAAGATTTTTTCAAATCGGATCAGTAAATTCCTGAGATTAGCGCGTTCAAACAAACAAACAAACTCTGCCTCTTTGTAATTTTACATAAGTATATATTCCATATCTCTATCAAGAAAATGACGGTACATTTTCTTCCTACTATAACACCTGTTGCATAAAAATTCAGATTAATTCAAATTTCTTCTTAATTATATAAGAGACTTTTTACGCAAAATCTCATGCTTTTATCTGATTTATAAACCTTTAGTAATACTATAGGGTTTTATTATTAAAAATTCTTCTGTGTGTTTGTATGTCACTGAACTCCTCCTAAACGGTTGGACCGATTTTGATGAAAATTTTTCTGCGTGTTTGAGAGGTTCCCTGAATCGTTTAGAATCAAAACTGGACCTGATAGATGGCGCTGAAATCGGGTTATAGGTTTTTTTTTATTTATATTAAAACCAAAGATTCGGGCATATATTAACTTACCTATGTGTATATAAAGTAATATTATCACTGCCAGCGGGCACTATATAGCGGTCCGAGTTCGGATATAGCTTAGCATCTTTTTCGCTTAACTGGTATGTTATTTGGGTGGAACCACCCCCTAAGTCTAAGGCAGCCATTGTCTCACCATCGATTAGATCTAAAAATTACAAGCCATTTTATCGAAATATGTTAATAATGATCCTTATATATATTAAAACCAAAAACTAAATAATTAAATGCATATATATAATTTCGTGTCTGCACTGTTAGCTGTAGAGGAGACAATCCTAGATGGAATATCAGGTCATCAATTATAAAAAAAAAAACATTGTAACCGGAACTGAACCCACTGTAGCATAAGAGGAAGACCACTTCCATCTAATTCCTAGTCTTGGTCGTTCTATTCCTGGCCATTGTATGTTCAATTACGACTATTTAAAATAGTAGATCCTTATATAATCTATAAATAAAATGGTTTATTTCAGATTCTAAAAACTATATATTCGGCCTCTGTATCTAAAAAATCTATCTGTATAAAATATATAATGCACAGATTCAGCTTAATTACAATTTTATATATATATATATATATATATATATATATATATATATATATATATAAATTCTTAATAGATAAATTCCTCAATCACTTACTATGCAATAAATTAACTGTATACCAAATGAAGATCCCTTCGTCCGAACCGTCCATTATTTCCACACTATTTGCTCCTACATCGTACCCTAATCTAAAATTATTAAACAAAAATTATAATTAAATATTATTTAAATACTAGAAAACATAATACTTTCTTAGACTTACGCGAATATTTGACATTTTGAATAAAACTATCTTTTTGGTTAAATTACTGGAGAGCAGTGACCACGATTGCTGTAAAGAATTCGAAACGTAGGGAGCCAAAAATCAAAATAAATCCGCGCAAAACATCCGAAAAGATAGTTTTATTTAATATATTAGAAAACACCAAAAGTATCTGAGCTCTGTTGATTTAGAGTTGCTGTACTACAGCACAATACAATTTCTTTTAAAACTCGTTGGCCTTACAGCTAGTATGTAAGAGGGGCCTATACATTTCTTAAAAACTAAGGCTGGAATACTTACATGTAATTTTAAGTCTATTCTATCTGTTTTAGTAAATATAAATTCATTGATTTCAAATTAAAACTCATTTTTTTTTTTTGCTAACTTATATGTAATCCACAATGCTGTATTGTTTTGAAATCCTGGTTGAATGTCAATCTATCTATCTATTATATCTATATAAATAAAGTGAACGTTCATATGTTTGTCCTTTATGCGTTCCTAAACGATTGATACGGTTGTGATAAAACTCTAGTGGGTTATTCCGAATACACCTGCGAAGGTTCCTGGCGCAAAAACAAAGATTTTTTCTTTGTACGTTACTTTTTTATGCGTTCTTAAATCATTCAAGCTTAAGGATGCACCTGAGCGAAGCCAGGGTAAGTCGCTAGTACATAAATGTCTAAATATTCCTATTTTATAGCTATATGAAACCAGGGCGGATCGCTAGTTTCATTTTCGCTAGCTTTACTTACTTAGATACGGCCTTATCTACTTCATCTACTAATTGCAGCGCTTTCTCCTTAGGCAGCAGTCGAAGACCAGCCGTCGCTCTCACTATAAGGGGCGTCTCACGTTTCTTCGCTATGGGCAATTTTTGTTCTGCTCTTTTCACTAATTGTACTATTGTATCTGCTCCCTTAAAAAATAAATACAAATTATAAACAAAAATATTAAGAAAAAATGGTAGTAACTCAAAAAAAGTAAACAGCGCCATCTATTTATAAGCGGTACAAACTATGTAATGGCTGATTTTTTTTTAGGAATATTTATTATTTTATCTATACATATAATAAAATTGTAACTAAGCCGAATCTGTACAATAAATAATTTTTGGAAAATCTTATTGAAATTTTAAGGATCGTCAGTGTAGTCTGTCCACGAGGAAGCTATCATCGGCTCGGAAAGCAACTCTGCTGAGAAGAGCCGGCGAGAAACCCGACAGTTGCTCATTTAAATATCGAGATACATTTTATTTATTTTATGAACATAATAACATTGTAAATACACCGCATATGAGTCAATATATCTTATCACTTATTATTACATTTAAGCATTTGATTTTACTTACTTTTTCTGGATCATCCACGTATGAAGATAACCCCGGTTTTGATTCTTCAAAATATTCATTTTCTAAATCCAAACTTACTTGACTGAATACTGAAAACGAAAACCAATAATGAATTCTTAGGCCCATTCAGCCCATTTAACGTCCCACTGCTGGGCACGGAACTTCTTCACATTGAAAATTACGATGGAGATCAGGCCACATTCCACCACGCTGGCCAACTTTAGAAAATCTGCTCACGATGTGTGACTACTTTCGTATATCTACACTCGTGAGCAAAAAAATCGACTCAGACGACACATCTGTAGTCGCAAGTCACTGGAAAAAAAAACTGAAAGCAAATATATTTTTTTCATAGTAAAATCTTAAAGCTGCTAGTATTAGCTTCAAAATGATATAAAATATTGTAAGGTTTATTGCTCATACAACCCAACAATATGTTGTGATCAGTAACCACCCTTTTTACGCTTGTTTACAATAGTGCTAATTAAGGGTTACTGACCCATATAAAAGGTTATCTACCTGACCCACCCTTATCAGTTAGCCGTCAAACGTCAACCGATACACATCTCCGTTATCAACAATCAAGAATTCTATCTGAAAATGGACACAACAAGCGATTTAGCAGCTCAAGCGATCACCCTATTGCGACAAGGCCAGAGTCAGCGTGAAGTGGCACGTGCACTGAACATGAGCCAGTCTGCTGTTTCCAGAGTTTACCGTCGTTACCAGGAGACTGGTGGCTTTAATCGAAGACGCGGTTCCGGTAGAAAAAGGTGCACGTCAGAGAGAGATGACCGATTTATTGTCAGCACATCGTTAAGAAATCGGGCCCTCACTGGCGTTCAAGTCCAACAAGAGCTCAGAGAAACGCGAGGAGTAGCTGTGAGTGGCTGGACAGTCAGAAGACGACTTAAGGCAGCTAGGCTTGAGCCAAAAAGGCCAGCTACTGGCCCCAAATTAACCCCAGACCACCGAGCAGCCCGCCTACGTTTTGCTAGAGAACATGTTGATTGGACTGACGAACAATGGAGCACCGTTCTCTTCTCAGACGAAAGTAGAGTGTGCTTGCATGGTAGTGATAGAAGAGAACGAGTCTACAGAAGACCTGGGGAAAGATTCGCGCAGTGCTGTATCAAAGAAAATGTTGCTTTTGGAGGAGGTTCCTGGATGGTGTGGGCCGGCATTTCAAGTGAGGCAAAAACCGAGTTGGTTTTTATTGAAACTGGCGGTCGAATGGGAGGATTGACGGCGATCCGATACATCGAAGAGATTTTAGAGGATCACGTCGTTCCCTACGCCGGTTTCATTGGCGAAAACTTCGTCCTAATGCACGACAATGCCCGTCCACATACTGCAAGTTCCGTCCGGCAGTATTTACAGGAGGTCGCAATTGCCGCTATGGACTGGCCAGCGCGTAGCCCGGACTTAAATCCTATCGAGCATTTGTGGGATGATCTTAAAAGAAAAGTTCGGGCTAGAAATCCTGCACCAGACACGATGGCGGACCTCAAAGCAGCGCTAATCGACGAATGGAATAGCATCGAACAAGATCGAGTAAGGAAACTTATTCGATCCATGAAAAAGCGATTGGAAGCTGTTATTAGGGCCAGGGGGGGCAACACTAAATATTAAAAAAATAATTTTAATTAAATTATTGTTTTGACGAATTTTACGTGGTATTTTCTTTACCGTCAACCATCACTTTTTTTATTGCTTAAGACTCCATCTCATTCAATATTTTTTCTTTACCAGAAAACATTTTTTAATAACAACATAGACCACTCATTTTAAAGCTAAAACAAAGAACTTTCAGATGTTAAAATCAGAAATATAATAAAAGCTTCCGATTTTTTGCTAGAGCTTTTTAACCGCAAGCATGCGTCCTGAGTCGATTTTTTTGCTCACGAGAGTATATACATTTTTTTATATAATTACGTATACTTTTGTATACTTCTGTAATCGCACATCATGAAAACCTAGTGAAGTTTTCGAAAGACCTGTGAAGTCCGCCATCACGCACTTGGCCACCGTGGTGCACTATGGCCTGATAACCCTCGTATTGAAGGGAGGCCTGTGCCCAACGGTGGGACATTTAAAAAGGGCTGAATACATGTACAATGTACATATAGATTTTATTATTTATATGATACAAAAATGTAGGGGTTAATTAATTTACTCTTCCTGAAATAAATTCTTCTTTGCAAATGCATCAGAAGCTAATTGTGTCAATTCATTCTACAATAACAATGACTTTACAGGAATCTATCAATATTCATATTATTCAAATAAATTGCATTTCAACTTAATTGGTACATCGACTTTAAATGTAATTGTATCACCCTTAGAATTGTTGGTATTGTTTTATTTTTTTTAATTTACACGAAAACTCTTTGTTGTCAAAATATAAATTGTATCCAATCCCAAGGTATTACTGAATATTAGAAAAAATAAATTTAAAAACTAAAAAATTGTCAAATGCACTACTTAAAATCACACAAATAAACAAATGAAAAAAAAAAAGAATGTTTTCGGATTTTTCGCGGGTTTATTTTGATTTTTGGGAGAGACGATAGGGATCTCCAATGACCATGATTGCTGTTATGCTGCAAAGCATTAGAAACGTCGAGAAAAAAAAACAAAATGAATCCGCGAAAAAATCCAAAAAGATAGTCTCATTTAAGATCTATACTAATATTACAAAGAGGAAAGATTTTTTGTTTATTTGTACCGAATAAGCTCCGAAACTACTGACCCAATTTATATGAAATTTGGTAAGAAGATAGTTTGACAGCCTGGAAAGGATATAGGATAGTTTTTATCCCGGAAATCATCCCTTAAGGGGGTGAAAATGGGGATGAAAGTTTATATGGGAAAGCAACCAAAGTGTCAAATATTCGCTTAAACCAAAGTATTAAATGAAAAAAAAATAGAAATCACATAAATACCTGTAAACGGCACTCTAAATTTATACGCCAGGACCCTAGTCCCGGAGGAGCCTGCGTCAATGATCACTGCATGGTGGTACACACTCTCGTACCCCAAGCTCTTTGCAAGACCATCGAACCACTGTGTCTGCCCCGCGAACAGCCCTATAATAATCACGAATAATTTCATTGATATAATGCTGTATAGAATAGAAGTACACATAGGGATGTAACTTATACTATGATTTTGATTTAAATATCTATATGTGGATTAGCACTTAGTATATATATTTCAAAAAGATTCTGTCTAAGCTACAGACAACTGACTAAACGTGTTATCACTTTTTATCTAATAACATTATGAACTTATGTCTTATGAACAGATAATAATAATAACTGCATACAAAAGTTCACAACATATATGTACAATATATTTATTATTATAATAATAAACTAGCGACACATCTCGTCTTTCCCCGAGTGTTTTTCCAGATAACCAATCGGAAAAAAACGCATATTATAGTGTTTAGTATAAGAATAAAAATAGTTTATATGTTTTTTACTAGATGGCATTACTGGTTCTCTGAATCACACTATGGTTTGGTTCTGCTAATTACTATAAGTTAATTTTGTTTGATAAATAAATTGTCTTCGCTCTCCTACAGTTGTTTTATTGTGAATTAACTATAAGTGGTTTAGGAGATTGTACAATAGTAATAGATACTTTACTTTCATATTTTTCCGAGACTGCTGAAAAAAGTTGACCAAAAACGCACTTGTTGGCTAGACTATAAATGCTTATGAGATTATATAAGTTACCTATACGAAAAACAGCTATTAAAATTTTTGTCAGTCTGTCTGTCTGTCTGTCTCTCTCTGTCTGTCTATTTGTTCCGGCTAATCTCCGAAACGGCTGCACTGAGTTTTGACGGGACTTTCGGGACGGGATTGTGACGGAAAGAATTAGGGTCCCGCTCGAAAAAATTAAAACGTACCTAGTAAGTAAATCGCTAGTTTTTAATAATTCTCTTTAATGGTTTTAATTAAAAACAGCAGTAAAAATGAAACAGATTGAAAGATGAAATATATGCATATAAAATTAACTGAAATTAACGTGTCTGTGGTTCTAAAGTAGTTTCTACATAATAAATTCCGATTACATTGTTATTTGAATAATGTAACGTAAATAAAAGTGTCAAGAAATAATCAAACAATACTTTTGTTTTCCACCTGTTTTCAGCCACTTCTAAAATTAGGAACAGAAAATCTAGTACAATACACATATAACAGATAGCCGATTTTCTTTCTTTGTTTAGTAGCTATTAATGAGCTTTATCAATAAACAATTAGAAGCAGTTAGTTTTTTTTTATATATAGATAAATAGATAATACTATTTACTGTACACTTTATAAAACAAACAAACATAACGAAAACAGTACACAAAAAATAAGTGTTCAGCAGGCTGCCTTATCGCTAAAAGCGACTCCAGGCAACCTTGACGTGGAGATGATGAGGAGATATACATATTTATATATTATATTTTATAAATTCTATTCATGGTTTGGCTCAGTTTGTAGTGACCCTACTTGCTGGCCAACGGTCGCGGATTCGAGTTCCGCTGGAGGCATTCATTTGTGTGATGAGCACGAATGTTTGTATTCCTGTCATGGATGTTTATATTTATAATATGTATGTATGTATTTAAAGTTATATTCACAAAAATGCGAGCGAGCGGGAAAAAGCTAGTTTTCGATAAAAATAAATCTGTCAATTTTATTAGTTAATCTACATTTCTGATGGAAACCAGGAAATTGAATAATATTCGCTTGTGATGTGTTTTTGCTTTACATATTTTTTGCACTGTTTTGAGATTGTTTGAGCAAGTATTGGTTCTTGTTTTATTTGCAACGCGGAAATATAATCTGCGAATCTCAGACTAAGAGATCAATATGGATGGAGTTTATAGAACACTAGCGACTCGCCCTCGCTTCGCTCGGGTTCGTCCCTAGAAACATTTTAACAGTTATTATGGAATAGATAGACCATATATTATACTAGCGACGCACGCCCGTTTCGCTTTGGGTTCGTCCCTAGACAAAAATAAATCTATCCCACGGGAATCGTATATGTTTTTGGGATGTTATATAGCCTATAGCCTTCCTCAGGTAACGGGCTATTTAATGCAAAAAAGATTTTTTCTAATCGTATTAGTAGCTCCTGAGATTAGCGCGTTCGAACAAACAAATAAACAAACAAACAAACTCTGTATCTTTATAATATTAGTAAGTAGATTACAAGGAAGCCATATAGAACTCCAGGATGAAATCTACAATAAATTCATCAAAATATCAATTTAATATCTTTTATTTTACTGATTAGCATACCGAGACAACACTACCACAAGTGGCAAAATTATATTACGTGCGTCAGTAACTTGTTATAATATCCACACCTATCACATTACATTTATTGAGTCTCCGTTATTTTAACCGACTTCCAAAAAGGAGGGATTTATAATATGTTCGACCGGTATTTTCATTTTTCCTTTTTTTTCAATATTTAATTTCCCGCGGGATTGGATATGGAAAATCTAAAAAAATAAGCCTAAAAAGTGGAGCTATTTAAATATAGTGTAAACTGTATACAGCGAACTTCTATTTAACGAAAAACTCCTTAAAACGTAGATACTGTTAAGATTTGTTTGGTTTACATTGTTATTCATATATTGAAACACACTGTATAACGTAACAACCACTCTCAATAGTGAAAAAATAAGTCATTATTTATACCCTAATAAATATTAATTTTACTAACCTTCAAACACAATATCGACATAGAGTCGTAAATATTTCGTACGCACGCATTCATAGAAATGTGTACATTGTTTATTGTAATAGCTTAGCGCATGTTTATTTTAGTAGGTACTTCCCTATTATCGTCCTTTTTATTAAAATATTCTTAGTTGCATTCAAACTTTTGGCTAAAGACGACACGTTTGGCTCAGTATGTAGTGACCCTACTTGCTGTGTCAACGGTCGCGGGTTCGAGTCCCGGTGGGGGCATTCATTTGTGTGATGAGCACGAATGTTTGTACTCCAGTCATGGGTGTTTATATTTATAATAAGTATGTATTTAAAGTTATATATGTGTAGTGTATCAACTATCTGGTATCCATAACATAGGCCTCGTAGCTTATTATGGAACTAGATGGTGCTGTGTGTAAATGTCCCAACATATTTATTTAACATTTATTTATTTTGAACTGTAAACATAACGAGTAAAAGAAACACTTTATGTATTGACGAAAAAGTGTCATTAGTTTGCTCAATCGAAGAGGGAGAAAAAGATACTGGCACAGTAAAAAACGACAACCAAAGTTAGCAGATTATAATTTTGTTAAATAAATAAATGTCGGGACATTGAACACAGCACTATCTAGTTCCATAGTAAGCATAGTAAGCTACGAGGCTTCAGTTATGGATAGCGGATACCAGATAGTTGATACACTACACATATATAACTTTAAATACATATTATAAATATAAACACTCATGACTGGAGTACAAACATTCGTGCTCATCACACAAATGAACGCCCCAGCGGCACTCGAACCCGCGACCGCTGGCACAGCAAGTAGGGTCACTACAAACTGAGCCAAACGTGTCATCGACATTTGTAAATAACTGTTATGTAAATAAAGTGTATACTAAATCCAATTTTATTATTGTTTTCCTCTAGTTACTCTCCATTTAACAAAAATTCTTTATAACGTAAAAAAATACTCGATTCCTTCAATTTCGATATATAGAGTTTACACTGTAATTTAATACTTATTACAAACAAGTAGGTATAGGCTTATTTCGGATACTATTTATGAATACAAAAACGTCGGCACAAGTTCTAAAATTCCGAAACCAATTATACAGGTAAAATTTAAATAAAATTGAATAAAATAATGAATATTCTGCCACATCGTTATCACAAGAATAAATATTTGTCTAAGTTAGGTATACATAATATTCGAACTCACGTGGTAGGAATGTACTCGTACGTTGTATTTACGTCATTAAAAAAATATTTATTACTAGCAGAACCCGCGGCTTTGCCCGCGTTCAAAGTACAAAAAACAATCTCTTTACAATATAATAATGTATATAAGTCTGCCCGATTTGTTGACATTTATGATCACTGCTCCGCTTTCTTGGGTAGTATCATTATGAGAAATAGCCTATAGCCTTCCTCAATAAACGGGCTATGCAAACAAGAATTTTTCAAATCGGATTAGTAGTCCCTGAGATTAGCGCGTTCAAACAACTAAACAAACAAACAAACCAACTCTACCTTTTTATATTATTAGTATAGATTCCATATTTTAACTCAAATCCATTTCATTTACCAGACTCAATTTCAATACACAAAAAGAGTCCCCGTCTCGTTCAGCATATTATATGATCCAATTGTACTAAAGACAATTTAGAAAATAATTTAAATATTTTTATGTACTCTTTACCCGACTGCGTAAGAGCCCAAAAGTCGAGTTATGTATTTAACTTATATACATATACTCGTAAGTACATACCTCCGACCCTATATTCCCTCGTAATCTATACAAATAAATAAAATTGAAGTGTCTGTTTATAATATCAAAAAACCAGCTTTATACTAAATGCATATGGCATTACATACGGTACTTATAAAAAAACACATTTTTTAAAATTTTTGTCTGTCTGTTTGTTCCGGCTAATCTAGAAAACGGCTGGATCAATTTAAACAGGACTTTCACGGGCAGATAGCTGATATTATAAGGAGTAACTTAGGCTACTTTTATTTTATAAAAAGAATTAGGATTTTGCTCAAAAAAATTAAAACGTACCTAGGGACGCACCCAAGCGAAGCGAGAGCAAGTCGCTCAAAAATGTGACGTTTTCAAACAAATCTTTATTTATAATTAAAATAAAACATTTGCCTTGATAAGAATTCATTATCCATGGCGATTTTAAAGCAAAACTTGCAAACAAATTAAACAAATCTTGATTGCACATTAAAATTGCATTGAGGTAAAAAAAATATTGATTGAAATTAAAAACATAAAGAACACGAATGTAAGCTGTCTCTTTTGGAAATCATAGAATTGATCATTTAATATGCACCAAAATCCCCTAAATCGAAGGGTGAGAAGAAATTCCTTATAATCAACTCCGAGTGAGAACCGAACCCGCACCATCACTGACATTAACTATTAGATTATTTCAATGCTGTAACTTTAAAATTGCCATATTCCCAAAAAAAATATATAAGGAATCGTATTAATTATAATCATGTATTTCAAGATTAAAGATAGGTTTTTTTTTATTTTTTTCTGAGATAAAGTAGGTTAAACATGGCATAATAAATACCTGTTATCAAAAATGGTAATGTGCGCACGATTGTACTATTTGTCATATTCACACAATTTGTCACACTATTTGAGAGAACAACACTGAGACTGACGTCTGACACAGTTCTTGTCTACAATGTCTTATAAAGGCAGGTGTAGAATGTACTGTGCGATATGTAGGTGATTTCGCATAAAGTATTAGAAAGAGATAGAGCAATTAACAGATAAGGTGAGTGACGTTTACAAAACACTTTTCCTTTCGAAGGAAATCTATACTAGTAATACGAGTACAACAATCCGCTGCATTAATTAATATTATAATTTAAAAAGTCCATTCGCGTCTGTCCACTATATATTATATGGCTCCAACTTTAGATTGAAACGCTCAAAATTAGTGAGCCAAGACGTATATTTACACTCACTCAATTTATAGTTAGGAAATTTCAAACGCTGAATACGTTTTGTAACTAAAATTTCACAAGCACAACTACTGGCGTCTCTTTCACATCTTTTAATACTATGGGAAACAACGAAAAGACCAATTCACAATTACTTATTCAAATGACAATATTTGACTCAATTATCAGTGTTGTATCCATGGGCGTACCCAGGAAGAGCAGTTCCCTCTAATCCCCCCCCCCCCCCTCCCCTCCTCCCAATTACTTTACAATATATGTTAACTTATGAAAATTTGCACTGCGCGCCCGGTCAACTTCTATTCATGCAATACGCTAGAGCAGCAAGCGAGCAGCGAGCTCCACGCTCGCCAGCCACTTGCCACCGCGCCAAAGACTTACGAAAATTATCGAATCTAGTCTAGCGTTCGTGTACTGGCCTGCGAGCTCATATTTGACATGTTATTGTTTTGAAAGAGCCAAACGCAGATGATGAAAAATATTCATTCAATATCCATATCTACCTATACATATAATAAATTGTAACTGATCACTGTCTGTACATGGGAAATATTTGAGAAAAACTCTTATTGGTTTTTTTTATTAACGCGATCGAAGCCAAAACAATGATTTTTTATGTTCGTCTGTGCGCGCTAATCTCAGAAACGGCTTAACCGATTTGGGTGCGGTTTTCACGAATGTATTTTATGGTAAGCTTGACTTAATATTTAGTATTTGTTTTATTTTAATCGGTTCATAAATAAAAAAGTTATGTCAATTTCATAAAAAAAACACAAGAAACATTTATTGGAAAAAAAGTGTGTATATAGGTTATTTTTAAAGCATTTAAATAAAAGCTTGTTTTTAAATGTTTTAATTTTTTTTTATATTTCTTACTTTTTTTTTCTTCTTAAATTTCATTTGATATCCATATTAGTGATGTAACGAATATTCGATTTTTCACATTCGCGAATACGAATGCGAATGCGAATATTCATCTCAAATATTCGTGGAGACGAATGCGAATGCCAATGGTGACTTTGAAACAAAGCGCGCGCAAAATGTTAAACAAACAGTTTTGACATTTCGTGTCGGCCATATTTAAACAGAACATAGCCGAGCCAATGCAGTTTTAATTAACGAAGTTATAAATAATAATAAGGGTTCGGCGCAAAAAAATTAAAATCCATGAAATTGTGAACAAAATCCGCGTAGGTACGCACCCAAGCAAATCGAGGATAAGTCGTTTGTATACCTATATGAAAATACCTATATCCGTGTCCGCTAAATAAAAATGGACATTCGGATTTTTCTAATTTACGTGTAATAGTGTGTAGGGAAAAACAAGCACGGGGACTCGGTTTAATAAATTTCTGTCATGCCCCCCGTTTGTCCCGTCTCATCTCCGTAATGGCTGGACTGGTTTTGACGGAACTTTTACTGGCAGATAGCTGATGTTAAAACGAGTAACTTAGGCTACTTTTATGTAAAAAAAATAGTTAGGGTTCTGCTCAAAAAAAAAATGTACCCGAACCCGGACGCACCCGAGCTAAGCAAAGGTAAGTCGAAAATCAACACTAAAATAAATCTATATTTAAATTTAGAAATACAACAAAAAAACTTCAACTTTCATATATGGTAAGTCCAGGAGAGTTGCCTATAGTTTTAAAAAACGATCAATATTAATTATATGTGTAAGATATTACATAAAATAAGCATAGTTTATTTTAATTCAATATTTACTTATGCCATTCAGATTAAATTTGGAACTAATGTGCAATATATTCTAGATTAAAAATGTTTTTTAAAAATAATAGAAAATAGGCATCTCACCCAGACATGTGGGTTAGTTGCCTATAGATGTCAGGAATAGGTATAGGACGAGTAATTAGTGCATAATCAGACGTACTTTGCTTAGTGACGCAAAAATCCTTTTTTTTATGCACTTATACATATTACCTGTAGATGTACAGGTGGTTATGTGGGACTCACCGGCTAGGAAAGCCAGTACTACCCACTAAAACCCAACAAAACCTCCCCAGTCTTAACGGGGCACCCCGATGGCGGATCTGCCGAAGCAGACTACAACAACCGTGAGGTTCTCCCACGATCAACTCTGCCGTCAGAGAAGTACCAAGAGCAACCATATGGATTAGGCCATAATCCAGCACGCTGGCCAAGTGCGGGTTGGCGGACTTCATAATGTTTTTCGAAAACTTGCTAGGTTCTCTCAGATATGCAGGTTTCCTCGCGATGTTTACCTTCACCGTAAGGCAAGTGGTAATCATGTTTGAAATGATTCACACATAAAAATATCACAAGTGCGAGACCCGGGATCTCACTTCACTCGCTTTCCCAAGCGAGCGCGTTACCCACAGGGTTACCACTGCCTTAATTAGCGTCCGGATGAACTGCCAAACGCTAATAAGCTCCCCCACCACGACAAGGTGAACGCACGTTGGGGGGGAACCAATTAATATACCAATTAACATCTAACCCTAAAATATCATTGGGCATCTCTCCCGATCATTATGGAGAGATGCCTATTGACTCTGAACACACCCTAAAGCATTTTCAATAGAAAATGGTAGATTGTTAACAAAACAAGATCACAATGTTACATTATGAAACAATTTAATAAGGGATGAAAATTACTGCAAACTATCTCTAAGATTAGATTCTAACGTAAAAGTTAACTACACTTATCTTATTTTACAAATTAACACCAAAATATTAATTATATGTAATATGTCTTTGTGTAAAAACTTCCACACTGACATTGACTGTCGACTGACATATTATGGACGCGTTCCGAATCACGCAATATTAATTAATTTAATTTTTAAATTTATTAGGCGTCTCTCCCTTATGGGCATCTCTCCCGGACTTACCCTACCAAATTTTTTTTTTAATTTTATCAAGTTATTCTTCAAACCGACTGATTAATTAATTATTAAAGGTAATATTGAATTATTCTATGCATAATATAATTAATTAAAAAAAAACTTATGAATAAAAAGTAAAAACATGCTTTTGGCAAACATCAATTATAATTTATGGACCTCATTAAAATCTTTCCTTACACGAGGTTTAGAAGTAGCTATTGAAGGCTGTTCGATTATTCACCTAGAGGAGGACCGGATTATAAACATACATATATTATACAATAACTTATGACTAACTTAAAGCGATTCTCATATAAATGGCTGTCATTGTTAATTCTCTGTCAGACAATTTTCTAATAACCATCGTATAGATATAGGAAATAATTTTCTTAACAAAAATATTCACTCGCGGCTGCCTCACGCAAAAACACAGGTGAACTACTACGACCGAGAAAACGGGAACCATACGGATATGATACGCGGTTGATACACGGTTTATACGAGGATAATACCCGGTTGATACGCGGATGATACGTGGTTGATACGCCGATGATACGCGGATGAAACGCGCATAATCTGCGGTTGATACGCGGATGATACGCAGTAGATACGCGGTCGTTACGCGGTTGATATGCGGATGATACCCGGTTGAAACACGGTTGATGTGCGGTTGATACGCGGATGATACACGGTTGAAACGCAGTCGATACGCGGATGATACGCTATTTATACGCGGTTGTTACGCGGATGATACGCGGTTGATAAGCGGTTGAAACGCGGTTGATGATACACGGATGCTACGGTCATTATAACTGACCGTACGGGTATGATACGCTGTTGATGCTTTCTAGTGGGAATTAGTATGTGACTACTGTCAGTGTCGCTTATTTTCGTGCCTGATACGTTCATGGCACGATCACGTATGAGACGATGTAGTTAGCGGGCAGAAACCTTAATGAGCGGAATACCATCTATTCCTCCTCAACTGCATTAACTCAATTTGCTGATTTGGGTTTTTTGAGCTGATTGAGAGTTCAGTTTGCTGATCGACAATTTGAAGAGTTGCAAAATAAATATTTTCAATTATATTTATCAAAGATGACTATCAACCCATATTTATCCCCATATGATAAATATCATGATAATTATCTTTTCGAACCCTGGCCGCTAGTAATAATAATGTCCTCCTGACCGATTTCGGCTACGGCGGCCAGTCTCAGAGACTAGCCAACTGCGCAGGAGATATTATTGTGCAGCGCGTGTACGCGCAGACACAAGTGCACTCTCTATTCCTGTCTCTCTCATACTCCGGTGAGACGACTATTCGACACGACCAGTGAGAGTTAAGGCACAGGACCGACGGCTTTACGTGCTCTCCGATACACAGGGGTGAAACACCGCCAACTCCCCAACTCCGGGCTGTTACTGAGGCTTACTATACAAAAAGACTCAATAACTAAACTTGGCCCGATCTGAGACTCGAACCCAGGACCTCCGGATGTGCAGCCGTACTTGCTAGCCACTACACCACCGAGGCAGTTTAAAGTACGCTAGTACTTAAATGATAAATAATAAAACTATTTATAGAAAAAATATTATTACGCTGTATAGGTATACTTCATTTGCGCAATCTCAGCCTAACATGAACGCTATATAATACATAAAATAAAACAGTTTCCACTCAATCATTTTAACAGCTCATATGTATAGAGCAGATACCTTATATTGATGTTTGACATTGTCTAAATTATAAATATTTATACGAATAGGAGTGTTGGATAAAGGGATCGGATAGAAAATTGTGTGGGAAAAAGAGCATATAACAAAAAAATGTGTTGTGGGAAGAGGATGTGAGGGAGGGAGAAAGTATGGATGATTTGTATAAAAGAGGATAAAGGCCTGAAGCAGGGCTCGAAACCGGTTTAAAAAAGCGGTAAATTTCGATAATTCATCGTTCGTTCATTAAACGGTTAATAGAATAGAACGTTTAATAAACCAAAATAATAATGGTTAACGATTATACTTAGAAAAAGATTAAGCTTACGTTTTGATACTAAAATAAACAGATTAATTCCAGAAAGGTAAATATAGCCTTCAACTAAGCAATTCATCATTAGCAAAGATTCGACAAATATAATCGCACAACAAGTCATTTCAATCGGTTAATTTTTAAATCATGGGACCTAACTTCATCGAAAACCGTGTTCCCGGTTTTAACCGGTTGAAGAACATAACCAAAACCTAAAACCGAAAAGTCTTTCAGTTTGGAGTCAATGACCAGAACTGGTTTGAAAATTGAACGGATTTTGGAGTCCTGGTCTGAAGTGTAAAATTTACTGTCTTTTACTTACTTAAAATATACTGTTAGTAGTGAGGAATTATGGTTTTTTTAATTTCAATCATATCAGTTTGAATCGTTAAAAATATGCCTCATATGTATGTATGAGATATGCCTAATAAATGAGATTTTTTTATATTTTTTCATTTATTACCAACCCTCATATTATCAATATGACATACACTATACTTAATAAGAAAAAAAATACTTAATGACAAAAAAACAGTAAAAATAATAATATTAAGTAATATTTTAAATTCAAAGTTATATAAAACATTATCCAGAGTTACATATTTAATTGAATTAAATATTAACTATAGTATCTTAAAGTATAACCTTGAATTAAATATTTCATTTTATCCATATACCACGTTATAGAATGTACCGAATTAATTAAAACACTAAAACTATAATTAGTACATTATATTCGCCATTACATTTGATAAAATCTAAAAAATTGCAGATAGCTAAAATGTTTGTTGAAGTGTTCATAATTTATTCATAGAATGTTGAATGGTATTGTAATACCAATAAATAAATATCTAAGGTAAATGCCTTACACATATTTAAGTCTTATAATTAACTAGGGACTCACCCTAGCAACTACGTTTTAACGTTTAGTGTAGATTTCTCAGAAATAAGATATTTTCCCGCATTCAAAAATATCCAAAAGGATAACCAGCTATCATTATACCAAATTTTATCAAAATCGGTCCAGTCAGACAGACGAAAATTCTAAAAATTATAGATTCGGCCTCTGTATCCCGAATAATGACTATTTCAATAATATTGTCCAAAAAATATTTAATGTACAGATTCGCTCAGTTAGAATTTTATTATATGTACAGATTATTCTTTAAATAAGAATAATGTGTTCAATGCAACACATAGATCATGATAGCTTTGAGTAACATTACATTTGAAGAAAATTTTAAACCTGTTAAAATTAATCTGGACTATACCCTGTACAAGTTAGCTTGATCTTTTTGACAGATGTAATTTTTTTTGATCGACATAACTTTGCAATGACGAACATATTATTTTCTTAATTTAACGATTTTAAAAATTGTAAAAATATTAAAAAAATACATATAACACAAAAGTCCCTAAAGATTCAAGCGTTATCCGAAAATGTTAAGACTTTTTATTGCTTCAAAGTAAAATTTAAATAGGAACACTGAAAATAATAGACGCTTGTACAATGTTACATCGTTTACAATAACAGGCAGTAACTGTTACAAATATCGATATCGATAAAACTATTTTATTTTTCAACCTTAATTTTTACATACAGGGTTATTTTTGGACCTCCCGTCAAATTTATATAGGTGGTTCAGACCATGAAACTAAACAGCTTTTCCAAAGAAACATGGGACGAAAAGTGAAAAAAAAATTCGACCCTCCCATAGAAAACTGCTCGATCACGTGGTCGATTTCGTATGGAAGGTCTGAATTTTTTTTTCACTTTTCGACCCGTGTTTCTTTGGGAAAGTTGTTTACTTTTATGGTCTGAACCACCTATTTAAATTTGGCGGGAGGTCCAAAAATAACCCTGTAATATTAAATAGGTACTTATTATGAATATTGACCCACCGTCGCTTATCTACCCAATGTTTTATATGTCTAGTGCAATGAAGAATTTCACACATAATACACCTACACCATCTCGTCACAGTTACAAGTAGGTATTTTAAAACGTTATTTTTTGGGCTACTAGATATTTTCTGTTTCCCATCACTAGCCCGTCTGTCAAAAAGATCAAGCTAACTTGTACAGGGTATAGTTATGTCATAAACAAAGTAAATACTTTTTTCAATTTTGTGTTACAGTTTACCAGGATGAATGTTGAAGGTCGAAGGCACGATAAAATTATGTGATTCAAACATTGTCTTCCTAGAATAGAAAAAAATTAATGCTACTAATGATGTAAGGATGCGGCAATAAATGATTATTTTAAGACTAAATATTTCAATTGCAAATATTACCTGTATACATTTTAAAAAACAAGAAGTTGAGAATCTGGATAAAATTTGGCACATAGATAATAGATTATAGTCTGCAATAGCATATAGGTTAATTTTTATCCCGCAAAAATGTACGGTTCCCGTGGGATAGAGTTGTTTTTGACTAAGGATGAACTCGATCGAAGGGAGGGTTAGTCGCTAGTAGGACATATATTTCATTATTTAATTGGTTTACTTAACTGTGTACATCAATATACTCTATATTTAACAATTACTCTCAATAGCAAAACAATGAGCAAATAATTCCGCAGTACACGGGAAAATCATACATGGTTTTTGTTGCACTGTTTTTGTGTTAATTAGTGTGTTAAAAAATGTTATGTATGTTAAAATAAATAATGTGCCATTATTTAAAAGGCAATAAATATTTATTATTGGAAAAGAATTTCTAAGGTGGTCAAAGTGATAAGAACTTTGTAATCCATCACTCGTTATCATATAATGCTAGCGACTCACCCTCACTTCACTTGGGTTCATCCCTAGTTTGCTTCCCCATACATACTTTCATCCTCATTCTCACCCCCTTAAGGGATGATTTCTGGGATAAAAACTATTTCACTCACTCACTTTTCATATCATGAGTTTTTGAAAAAAAAAAGTTTTTTCTTTTCATTTTCTTCTATACAAAGCTTATCCCGACAATAACAAATACAAAAAAAAAAGAATTATCCAATTTAAGGCTATAACCTATATGTCACATAACACATACCTAGTCTATCTATTCCATACTAACCGTTAAAACATATCTAAGAACAAACCCAATTGAATCGAGGTCGAGTATGAGTGGGTAGTAGCATGATAATAATTGTAAAATATAGTAGGTATTTTAAATTAACTCCATTATTGATTTGTACTTAAAAAATCATGTAGTTATCATGTAATTAAAGATGAAAAGGTTTTTTTAGCAACCTTTTTGATAATAAAGGGTTCTTATTATATCTTTGTTAAATTTAAACTGAAATTTATTCTTACCCAAGAAATATGTGACACATAATGCTAATATGAGAAGTAAAATAAATATTTTCTTCAATCTTCTGGGTTGCTTCAAGGTTCTACTCCTTAAGCTGATATGTGACGTTGAGGTATCATCTTTTAACTGAAAAAATATATAATCATTAAAATAATCACATGAAAAGATAGATTTTTAATGAAAAGTATGCTATTCAGCTTAGTATATTACATTAAAATTTAATTAGAAGGTACTTCTAAAGAACTGCTCCATACATGTTTTGTTCAAAGAATAATTTAATTTTGATATATGTCATATTGTAAACATACTTTAAGGTAAATTAAATTGTAAATATTATAACTTGTTATAACATAAACACTATAACACAAAAATAACCATTTCCTTTCTATTTTATATGTTAGTATAGGGCCAATTAAATCCATTATTTACTATCTTTTTATTTAATTGCTGAACTATTATTTACATTTTCTTTCAATTTTAGTAACGTAAAATAAACTGAAATAAATTAAAATACGAAAGTTTGCATTACAAACATAAATTATTTTACACACCTCTAAATACCTGTAGGTACCGAATTTTCCCATATCGGGTTAAAATGTACATCACAACCTTAACGAATATTATGAATAAAATTTGTGCATTTTAATAGTTAATATTTTTAATTAAGAATAACTTGAAAAACAAATGTAACATTCGTGACAGAATAACCACTAAAAAACTATTGATGACATAGTGATGTCACTTTACAGTTTACAATAAATTTTATTCGTTAATCGCAACTCGATTATAATCAAGAATTAAGGTGGAAAATTATCATCAGTGTCTACTATTCATGTCTATGAACTACAATAATAATTTATACATATTTAAAATATATGGCGTATAATCCACTATGTTGTATACTATTCTTATAACAGGCATTTTAAGTTTGATGCCCAAACGTAGCATTTAGCAATCGTTAAGCATCATTAGTGTACTTATCTGTCTATATAAAATAAATTGAAATTTTAACAATTATAGAATTGTGAAATATGAAATATAATTACAACGATTTTCAAAGGATTTCGAGTTATGGTTTGTAAGCAGTGGACATGACTATTTCTTCTATTGACAGGCCTATTTATAATAAAAATCTTTAAGTTATAGAAACGCTTCCTATAAACCAAAGCTATAATAACGCAAACTTATAGAATAAGGATTTTATTTATATCATATATGTTATAAAAAGATATCACGATTATAACAAAACCACGATGTATTAAACAGTAAACTTTTACTTTTACATCGAAATGCTCGTGTTTTATATCGAGTGAAAAAGATACACCACTATGTGACATTCAACGTCAGATTTGAGATTTCTAATTTCTAGTAAGAAAGCCCAATGGTGACAATGCATTTGTATACATTTTTAGCTGTACAATTTATATTGTTACAAGACTAAAATACAAAATGAATTTACATATTTTAACACGTTATAAAATGTAGTAATTTTTTATGTTTTATAAATAGTGTGATTATAAAAATTATATATCACATTCTTCATATTTATTCACTAATTGACTAAAATTATTCAATTTTAAAGGTAAGCTAATAAATTATAGGTTAGAAGAGAAACTTTGTAATGATTTTATATATAATTTCATACATAATAATATTTCTATTTGCTGGTATTTGCTACTTTATTGGTAATAAATATGTCATTTGAAGTAGGTAAAGGTTAGATCAGAAACAAACATGTGAGTAAATGTTATATTACTATATTACTTACCTTTCTTTTTCGTATTTCGTTCATATTATTTTTTATTTATTTATTTATTTACAACAAAAACTTCACAATTCCCGACTTGCGAACTTCGAACACTTCACCGTAATTATCCTATAAAAGTTTATAAATTGTCTCCCAAATTATATTTCTCAAAACTTTGTACTAACACCAGCGGCCAACCGAATTAATTTTATTTCATTATTTTAAATCAAACTATCATCTTAAAACACTTTTAATACTTAAATGGAATATTACAAAAAGTATACATAAAAAGAAGTTACTGACAACTTCACCACTCCACCAATAGCATGTAAGTATGAGATAACGTAATTTTATATTTAGTTGTAACGTACAAGAGACTTGATAGTTGATACGTAATTACGTTTTCAATCCATGAATAATAGAAGTGGAAAACGTGCGGTCCATATTATGGTTACATAACGTAAAGTAAATAAGCACTTGGGTATAGTTACTACTCGTTGTTATAATATAAATGATATAAAGATATACTAATTATATCCATATACTTTCATATACTAATATTACAAAGTATATGAGTGTGTTTGTTTGTTTGTCTTTCTTTCACGTCGAAACAGAGTGACGGACAGGCGTGATTTTTTGTGTGGAGATAGTTAGAGGGCTGGATAGTGACATAGGCTACTTTTTACTACGGGATATTATTTCATTCCCACGGGAAAACACGTTATAATAAGTACAACCCAAAAAATGTTTATGATCAGAATTACTTGAAACTTGGAACTTATGCTTTTTAATACAATTAAATAAATACGCGTTTTAGCTTTTTTTTTTTAAATTCACCACATATGGAGGTAAAATAGGGGATGAAAGTTTGTATGAAACCTGCTTTTTTAGAGTTTTTTTTGTAGTTTTGCTAGTTATAATGTAAAGTATTCTAAACTAACTGATTTTTACCGTCTCTACCCGTGTTATTTCGAAGCGCGTAAAAAGAGGAGCTCAAGCTGTGTTATTAGAAATTAAGACTATAATACAGGGAAATTAAAATTCCTCCACTAGTTCCGCGGGATTCGTGTTTACACATACATCACTTTAAAGTTTGACAGTACTTATTTACATCCTTAACGCGGATGTTTTATGAAATGTACATAGGATTACCCTTAAAGGTTGCTTTAATTTCAAGAAAATATACACCTGAATTCAGTACTTCGTTCCTCCTTATCATTTTTGAAATCGGTTAAAATAATCTAAAAAATATGTTGAGCTAGCATTAACGTTACAAACACTCCTGTATAAAAAATATATTGTGCCAGTAACTTTGACCTATTACAATATTAGATGAAGGATGATGATGAAATAAAATGTAAAAAAAATGTTTATAGTGTTGTACCTAGTAGATATGTAGGTAGGTAATGACTACCTACCTACCTATGTGTATAGGTATGGAACATAATAATGGACTAACAGAGTAAAAAGTAATATCCATATTAGACTATTCACTCACTATATTAGTATCCAATAAAATCACTTAAAGCAAGACTCGCTGCAAGTATAAAACCTATAGTTGTCGTCATTTTTTCTTTACGTTGATACATGCAGGTGATTATGAGGGACTCGCCGACTAGAAAAGCCAGTACTACCAATTAAAACCCAAAAGAATCTTCCCGGTCTTATTGGGGCGTCGCAGGATCGCTTACGCACTCAACCACATTTATTGGAGATTTGTGTGTTCCTTTTTTTATGTTGGTAAATGCATTTACACATACCACCTGCATACATACAGGTGGTTATGTGGGACTCACCGCCTAGAAAAGCCAGTACTATCCACTAAAACCCAATAAAACCTCCCGTCTAAATGAGACGTCTCAGGATCGCTTACGTGTTCAACCACGACGCCGCGATAGCAGATCTGCTAAAGCAGACCACACAATCAAGGGGTTGCTCTTGCTACCTCGTTCCACTCTGCTGTCAGAGAAGAACCAGGAGCAAACCGTATGGTACACCGCCCACCGAAGTGTGCCTCCTCCCAGTATGTCTTGGCTTCACGCCCGGCTGGATTGCCGGACTCTTATGAGCAAACACATCGTGGGTAATACTATGTTCCATCATCATCATGTTTACATCAAACTTACGGAATAATGGATTAGAAGTTGTATTGAAACAGTATGAAACTGATGCCGTACAGAATGAAATGACCAAATTTTCCCTGGAAATTGTCAGAAAATCAAAAAAAAAATACCGACTTTGTGGCGCACCATTTTTTTACGGCACTGCGCGCTTTATTATTATTTTTCATGGATCTACCGATGGTAAAAATGCCGTACAAAAATATATGACCAAAATGTACTCACTCTACCTGCACTTTTTCTTCTTTAATTCTCACCAGCACTCAGTTGGACAGCTTACAAGTGACGGCATAGTGCTGAATCTTATTTTATGCTCTTATATCGTCCTATTTACGTCACCTGGCGGTTCATATGACCCATCCATTTTTTGGACATGGGCCTGAAGTCTATAACAGACAGACAGAGTTACTTTCGCATTTAAAATAAGTATGTATAAAGTTATCTTTACTATACACAACATAATTAATAAAATGATAAAATAAATCTAAATAAACTCAATAAAGATAAATAATAATTATTCAAGCCCATCACTACCGTGTATCGCACGGCCTTGGCGTGAATAAGATAATGGCTTCGAAGGCAACGCTATTTCTTATACTTGGTCATACTTCAACCTGTCGAAAGCTTAAGAACATCTCAAATTAAAATAATTTGATTTATTTTCATAAGCATAATCTGTGATCTATACTATATTATAGAGGCAGAGTTTGTTTGTTGCAACGCGCTTATCTCGGGAACTACTAATCCGATTTGAATTTTTTTTTGCATTAGTTAGCCTGTTTATTAAGGAAAGGAAAGCTATACATACATATATCATATAGTGTATAGTCTATCTGTTTCGTACTAACCGTTAAAAGGTACGAGGAGAGTCGTCTTACTAATATAACTAGCGACTCACCCTCACTTTGCTCGGGTTCGTCCCTAGGTGCGTTTTAATTGTTTTGAGTGAAACCTTAATTCTTTTTCTAAAATAAAAGTGGCCCAAGTTACTCCTTATAATATCAGCTATCTACCAATGAAAGTCCCGTTAAAATTGGTTCAGCCGTTTCGAAGATTAGCCGGAACAAACAGACAGACAAACATTTTAAAAATAGTGTTTATCTTATAAGTACCATATATAATTCCATATGCATTTAGTATAAAGCTGTTATTTCGACATTACAAACAGACACTTCAATTTTATTTATCTGTATAGATAATGAGGTATGCAGATGCAGCTAAAATTTGAACTTAATGAAGTATATTATATATCTACGTTTAACGTCTATTTTTCCCGTAAAAACTTATCAGACAATCGTATGGTATAGTGATATTCCAATATGTAAGATAAATGACATGATAATGAACGTGGGAGTGCAAGGTCATTCTTTAATGATAATGAACATAAAAAAAATCGATAAAAAATGCCGTTAAATAAATTAGTCATGACAATTTTCTGTTTAAAAATTACTATGATTTTTACTCAGAATAACGAATAATATAGACTGAATCCGCCAAAATAAATATCAAAGTCAAAAACAGTAGCGTGATTTACTATTTATGCTACTATTCTTGATTTCGCCATACAGATCGTTTACTTGCTTTAAAGAATAAGGGAAATTTATTACAATGTATTAGTTAAATCCATATACAACTTTGGGAATTAAATATGAATAATAAAAATAATAACATATTCTTTTGTATGTTTATAGCATAAGTTCTCTTCCCCTTGAAAGGGAGATAGCATAATATTAGCTAATTTTTTTCTGTATTATAATAAAAAACCGTTAACTATTTTTATTTAACATTTACGAGTAGGTACTTATCGCTCAGTATATGTCAATTATGTTTTACTAGCAGAACCCGCGGCTTCGCCCGCGATCAAAATACGAAAAAATAAACTTTTTCGCACTAAATACTTTATTACTTGCAAAAATATGTATAAGATGTTAAGCGTATTATATTCTGTAAATAAATTTACTCTACTTTATATCCCACACTTGAGCCATGTTACTCTATTTAAATATATTCAACAACTAAAACTTCACCGCCCAGTTTTACCCACTTAGGGGCTGAATTTAAAAAAAAAAACTACAATACATGTTTATTTAATTGTATTGAAGAGCATTAATACCAAGTTTCAAGTAATTCTGATTATAAACAATTTTTTCCTTACATAAACAGCACAACCCCCTTTTATCCTTTTAAGGGATGAATTTTGAAAAAAATGATATTTGTATTGTTTTAGTTTTCATTTTAAAGGTATATAACATTTTCCGTGCATCAATTACGGAGTTTCATACAAACTTTCATCCCCTATTTGACAGCCTTATGGGATGAATTTCAAAAAATGCTAAAATACGTATTTATTAAATTGTATTGAAGAGCATTAATACCAAGTTTCAAGTAGTTCTGATTGTAAATAATTGTTTGCCCATATAAACTTTATCACCCCCTTTTACCCTTTTAAGGGATAAATTTCGAAAAAAATCTAATACATGTATTTCTTATTTTTCATCTTAAAGTTAAATACCACTTTCCATGCATTTCGCGTTAAGAATAAGAGAGTTTCATACAATCTTTAATCCCCTATTTTACCCCCTTAGGGGAGGAATTTCGAAAAATCCTTTCTTAGCGGATGCCTACATTGTATAAGGAATATGTCCTCCAAGTTTCACGTTTCTACGACCAGCGGTTTAGGCTGTGCGTTGATCGATCAGTCAGTCAGTCAGGACAAAGCATTTTATGTATATATAGAAAATAGTACACATATGACTTTGTATACTATTCTAAAATAGGTATTATTAAAAGACTAGCGACTCACCCTCGCTCCGCTCGGGTTCGTCCCTAGTAAAGTTTTGACGTTTAGTATAGATTTCTCAGAGATAAAATATTTTCCCGCAGTAAAAAGTATCCTATATGTTCACCCGGATAACCAGCTATCAACATACCAAATTTCGTCAAAATCTGTCCAGTGCTTTTCTCGTGATTTATTTATTTATTTATTTATAATAACATTTTCCAAACAATATTTAATGTACAGATTCGACTCAGAATTTTGTTATATGTATCGATTCCTTGACCTTCGTGCTAACTCGATTGCTCGCAATATCTCAAAGATATAAGGAAAAGGAACTTTACATACTTTCACGGCCTATTTTTTTCTATCGACATAACATTTTTGGCGTCATTTTAATTACAGAATGGAAATAAACAATGATTTATTTAATAAACTTAAAACGTACGGCGTAGGACGACGGAAACTCGATGACGATTTATTCAAGGAGAATATTCCGCCAAGGTTAGGAATATACGATGTTGATGAAGAACAGCTCTGTCATGCTGTGTAAGTATACATAATTATCTTGTTTTTTTTTTAATAACGCTATTAAAATTAAAATCAACGGCACTGGGTCTGGGATATTGTATTCTTGGTCCGGTACATATACATACATATATATACTTAGAACACACTGTTATACAGCCTTTACAGTTAAATATTGCTTAAAACTCATGACATAATTTCTATTTTTTTTTTGTTATATCGGAAACATCCCAAAATGAAGTAAATAAAAAAATATATAGGTATGTATAACTTTGATTCGTTTATATTTTGTCTGTGTACCAATTCTGTAGAGAGGAAAAATGTTGATTTCATAAAAAAAAATCGAACTAACCCCTTTTATGTTTGACGGAAATTAATTTTTTTAAAAGTTTTTTTGTTAACTTGAAACTTGAATAGGTCAAGAAAAATAATAATTAGCCTGACATTTCAACTGTATTTTATTAATACTTTGGCCCATCAAAACGATATTTTTTAGAAATAGAATAAATTTTATTATTTAAGCCCGTCTACGACTATATAGTCTACCATATGCTTATTTTAGATTGGCTTAAGTTATAACCATCTGCTCAAGTATGTCAGTTTGGCAAGATTTAAGTTTTGTAACTGTCGATTAAAAATATTGATCACGTGAGCCAAAAGTTATTCTAATATGTTGGGCCTTTATGAGTATAGTATAGAAATAGCGGTATATATTATATATAGTATAGTAAAACATTTATTAAAAAGTACCTATTATTTTTTTGTACAAAATTTCAAAATACTTTCTTAGATTTTCGCGAATGTTTGACATTTTAAATAAAACTATCTTTCCGGATTTTTTCGTGGATTTATTTTGATTTTTAGTTCCCAACACATTTTTGGTAATTTGGTGCCATTTTTCAATTTTTTGAATTCATTTTGTTATTTTGTGGGTAGGCTGTCTGTAACAACTACATATATAATGCCTTTGAGACGTCTAACACCTTAGTCTCTCCCGTGACCATGATTGCTGTAAAGCATTCGAAACGTTGGGAACCAAAAATCAAAATCAATCCGCGAAAAATCCGAAAAGTTAGTTTTATTCAAAATGACAAAATTACAAGTTGGATTGGTCCTATATACCGCTTACAGATTGCAACTCTACATGTACATAACTAATCTTCGAAGTATGTATCGAGTTGAACTTTAACATTAATAATAATTTAATAATCATCGATTTGATCTGATAATGAAGCAAACGCGCTGGATAGTGGGACACTTCAATCATTAGTAAAACTTTCGAATTCAAAAGCTCATTTGAATCGTTCTGACGATTCCCTTAGTTTAAAATTAGTCAAAAGCGTGCGTTTAGTTATTTAATTTAACTAAAACTATGATAAGTAATAAAAAAAAATCTTTGAAATTTTTCTATTTCGTGAAAAAGCCTAAATTATAAACTTTTCACAAAAGGCTTAAAAATACTCGCTATAATGTCTTTTCTTCGCTATGAAAACGTGTCAAAATTTGGAAAGAATTTAATATAGAATTGCCTGACTGATCATCTGTCACTTTAATCTTGTCTTGCGGCTTAACTTAAGTTACAGTGCGTAGAAACTGGGCATATCTCCTTTGCCTGCTTATATATACCTCATAATACAACTATATACATTGTTTATCCTAGTAAACTATTACTTTTAAGTGTCTTTTAAGTATCTAAAACTTATTCTCTTACAGTATCCAAACAGCATGCACTGTTCCTGGTTGCAATTTCACAGCAGAATCTCTACTGGATTTTGAAAATCATTATAATGCCTCACATAGGTTTGCCTGCAGTCAGTGCAAGAAGTGTCTCCCCTCACCACATCTCTTAGATTTACATCTTCAGGAGCAACACGATTCCTTCTTCTCAGTGTTAGCGGCAAAACGACCTTCAGTAAGTTTTGACTTCTTTAGTTTTATTGCGTTTTTTAAATGTAGATACTAATTGGCGGAAGGATGGAGAAGGTTAATATTTTTATTATATAGCTATGACTTAAGGTGCAGTTTTTTTAGCCAATTTAAAAAAGGAGGCACGCACAGTTTTGAATAATTGTGGGTCAATTTTTTTTAATGAGTAGGTTTTACTTTAAATGAGTGGTTTCAAATAAATTTTAAAAACAAAAACCATTCGTATGGGTAGAATATTTTTTAAGTGATTTCAATCGTGTACTTTTTTGGAAAAAGTTATAAATAACATAACTTCTATGTAGTAACTTGTATTTAATGTGGTAGCAAAATTTCGGGAATTTATCTTAAATTTTAAAATATTATCTAGGTTTAACACATGCAGTTATAAAAGGTATTTTATGCTTCTAAATCTTTATAAAACCTTATATTCTTAATTAAATATTACTTTCAGTACACCTGTTACATAGAAGAATGCAAAGAAAAATTCATGACCTCCGAAGAAAGATTAGATCATTGTGTGAAAATACACAAATTGCCCAAAGACTTTAGATTTGACACAAAACCTAAACACAAAAATAAAAAAAAGAAGTCACAGTCTATAGAAGTAGACGACGGAGGTGGGAAGGCAGAGAGAAAGTTTGTTTTTAATAATAGCAAACAAAAAGGATTTAAAAGATTTACTAACGATCAACAAACGTCTACAGCTTCAGTTGATGTTGATGTAATAATGTCAGATATAAGAGAAAGTTTACCGTAGAACAAGTTTATTTTGATGAAGCAAAAATTTAAAAAAATTAAATAAAAAAAAAAAACTTTTGATAAATATCAATTGCTTATATATATTTTTGTGCCTTAAGAACAGTGTTTATTATATTTGGAAACATTGGCATTGGCCTGGTCGAAATTCCAGTAAGCAAGAGGAAAATTAAAATATTGTTAGTCTTTATTGGTAATTTTAAACCGCTTTGTTAATTATGCTATGATTGTGATATTGGTGAATTAAAAAAACAATGAAACCTAATATGCTTCCTTGTAGTACACCTTTTCTGCCCTTTCACACTTTGATTAAAGAGTGATTACCAATCGTTACTTCGATTTTCGTTTCGAGATTCGTTAATCGAATTTCCAAAAAAATATAAAATAGGTTAAGAGAAATGTCTGAACTGTCACTAATTGTGTTTAGGTAATTATTCTATTTGAAATAAATATACAACAATGTAAATTGAACCATAAATACAATGCTTAAAGTTGTTTTCACAAAAAAAAGCGTTTAAATGAGCGCTCATTCGGTGAGGACATTTTTTGTCGCTGATTGTGTCTGTTGATCGATAAGCCGAAGCTTTATCATATAGTTGTTTTCGTAATACAAAAGTTATCAAATATTTTTTTATCAGTTCGCTTTGGATTATCTTTTAAATATCTAATTTAATAAAGTAATATATCTTCAGCGAGTAAAGATAAAGAGATAAATAAATCTTTTCGGATTTTTAGCGAATTTATTTTTATTTTTGGTTCCCGGCGTTCCGAATGCTCTACACTCTACAGCAATCATGGACCCTGGAGGACTGGTGGATCTCTCGCCAGTTATTTCTGAGTTCAGCTTAAATATATACCACCTTTGTTTTGGCATCGAATATTATAGCTCAAAAGTTATATATAAACTATAACTATATAACTAGTTATCAGAAAGGTTAAGGTCACGGAAATCAGTTTTTTCTAAACATCTTGTTTCTTTTGCTCAAAATGAGATTATAGATAGAGTATATAAAATTCTTACATAATTGGTTATAATAAAAATATAATTAGGTACCTATATTTTTTATGATAAAATAAGATAGAGCAGTGAATATGGGAAGCGTTCTATGAAATTAAAAGAAGAATAACAAAAACAAGGGAATTTGACATGTGTGGCTCGATTTGTAGTGACCCTACTTGCTGTGCCAGCGGTCGCGGGACTCGAACCCGATTTTCTTAACACTTATTAATAAAAAAAACTGATAGATAGATGGTAGATGTTAGGGAAAATGCTAATTGAAATACGATCAATATAATTAACCAACTTTATATATATATATATATATATATATATATATATATATATATTAGATTAAGTTTTAAATATTATTTTATGATATTGTAATTTATAATTTATAAAAAATATTTTATAACTTTACTATATACAATAACATAAGTAAATTCTTTAAATTTTAAGTTGGTTTTAATTTTTCTTTATTTTTTTTCTTTAGTGGCTTAGAGTTGCGTTAACTTGGCTTTATTAATTTAGGTTTCGTGCTTATTGGATCGCCGGAATATTAATGTCAGTTGTCATTGTCATTTGTCACTATTGCTGTCATATGCAATTTATCATTGTTTATTTGTAGAATATTTCTCACAGTATTTAAATATCCAATAAGATATAAATTATGGCAAATTCTAAAGATGAACCAGCTGTTCTTGCCCACCAATGCTACTTGAAAAAGGACTATACCGGGGCTTTACAACATTTAAATGAATTGGAAGGTTTGGTATGTAACAACAGTACCTTATTGAAACGAGTGCAACACAACAAAGCAGTAGTGGAATTTGAGGCCAGTGAGATGAAAAACATCGAAAATTTTAAGAAATCAATTATGCAATGCACAGGATTTACATTTCCAGAGGTGGAAGTGAAAGATTTGAGTATGCCATGCTTACTATATAACTATGCTGTTATACTTTATCATTCAAGGTATTACTATCAATGTACGGTTGTATTAGAAAAACTTTTAACTTGTAAAAATATTAAAGATACAAAACTACTTCATAGAATTGTACTACTTTTATTGGAAGCAACTTTATGCAGACGGACATATGAAAAAGCCTTGGAAATTGCAAAAAATCATGGAGAAGCACTTAAAACAAATAATGAGTTTAGTGATTTGTATGAAAGACTAGTAACTAGGGCACAGTTATATCTTGGACAAAGTGTTAAGCTTAAACCAGACTCAATTGAAAACATTTTTATTATAGCCCACCAGAAATATATTAATGGTGACATTATTGATGCTGCTAACACTCTAGGGCAATATAAAACTTTAAAGTTCAATTATGATCTTAAAACTCAAGGAGAAGATATTTGGGCAGCAATTAACAATAATCTGGGTGCCATATATTTATCTATTAAAAAACCTTTCTTGGCATCAAAATATTTCCAACATGCTGTAAAAGAGCACTTTAGAGCAATGGAGAGTGAGGACAGTGAAATGTTAATAACATGTAAAGATCGACCACTTTATGTTTATAATTTAGGTTTGGCATTATTGGCTGCTAATAACTCTGAAGGAGCATTTGAATGCCTAGTAGAAGCTGCTCGCCACTATCCAAACAACCCACGCATTTGGTTAAGATTAGCCGAATGCTGTGTTAAAAAATGCTGCAGTGGGGAAGCACAACAGTTTACAGTCAAAAAGCTCGGTAGTGGACCACACACAAGAATATTACTATCCAAAGACAATAAAGAAAAATATTCAACATCTGGTGAATCATTTGCAATACCCTCCCTATCTTTAGAATTTGCAGCACTTTGTTTAAGAAATGCAATAACATTAATTCCTGATCAAGAAACTGGAACAGAGACAGCTACAATTGTAATTCAAGCTCCGCCAGGACCTCCTATAAACTGGAAACAAAGATGTGACTTAAAGAACTCCATTTTGGTTTTACAAAGTTATATATTCCTTCATTTGCAAGATCCTTTATCTGCACTCATGTCTGCAAATGAGTTACTCAGTCAACCTGATGCTACTAATGACCAAAAAGCATGGGCACATATCTATGCAGCCGAAGCTCTGATAAATCTAGACAAGATTGTTGATGCAGTGGATCACTTACATCCTCCAATGATTCATGATTTAGTCTCAGGCCTTCCATATCAAATGCGAGACATGATTGCTGTTTGTGTATGGGCTAAAGCAGCTGTATGCCATATATTGAGGGGGGACCTGATCACAGCTAGAAAGATTATGCTTCAAATTAATTCACCAAGAGTTTTACCATTGCAAATGTACTTGGAAATTTGTACAGGCAATATTGAAAATTGCCATACGATTTTGCGAAAAATACGTATATCTGGATCATCCTAATTTAGTTTTTTTTTTAAAAGGAATAAAATTTATTTAATATTTTTCTATTCTAATAAATTTATAATATGTAGTTACAATGTTTTTTACTACAACTTTATTTATATAACCCCTAATATAAATACATGGTCAAGTAAATTAATTCTAATAGGTAACTGATTTTACTAAGAAACAGGGAATATATTAAATGAAAAATAATCATTGAAATTGTTGAATTAAATAAAAGCATGACATTTTTTTAAATTGTATATTTTATAGCAACATTTCAAAGAAAAATTTTTTTAGATGTCAACACAACACAAGAGTAGCAAACAGTCTAACGCAACTAGGAACAAAAAAACTGTTCTATGGAGTTTGCGCGCAAAATAATGGCGGACATCTTCCATCGCACTTCCTCCGTGTAGCTTCTCTTTCTTTAACTAATCCGTTCGTCATTATCGATAGACAGTTCTTCACTATTTATGACTTTTGATTAAGACGTAAATATTAATTATTATCATAATTTGTTACATAAATTTGCAAGAAGATATTCTACAGAATTTGTGGCAACAAATTATCGAGTTTTGTGTCAGTGAATACGTTTTTTTAAAATGCCGCCAAAACGCGGTTTATAAGATGTGAAATTTGTGGAAATCGAACAATTTGTGGAAATAATGGCGGACGAGCAAAGGATATTTATGGAGAAATTTCCTATAGATGAAAGTCGGTATGTATTAAATCAGATATAGCTACGAACTCATTAAAATCCTGTAAAAATCGGGGCATCTAATAAGATATCAACTCTTCTTAAATTGGCACAAGCCACCCAACCTAGCGGCAGTCTCTTTACTTTTTGCGATATCACAATTAGAGATGTTAGAAACGGGATCTTATCCATAACTTCCAAAGCCGTGGGTAATGACGACATCAGTCGAGACATGCTTTTACTAGCTATCAATGACGTCAGTCCTATCATTACTCACATTTTAAATTTCTCGTTATCATCGAAAACATTTCCCGCGGCTTGGAAACTTGCCCATGTTATTCCTTTACCCAAATGTCCCAATCCTTCCCTTCCTTCACAATTTCGGCCTATCTCCATTTTGCCCTTTATTTCAAAAATTTTCGAAGACTGCATTTACAAGCAACTTTCTTATTTTCTAATACAAAATAGCATCTTAAGTCCTTATCAATCTGGTTTTCGTCCTTTACATAGCACTTCTACCGCACTACTAAAAGTTACTGATGATATTCGCTATGGTATGGATAATAAGGAACTAACGATTCTTATTATGCTCGACTTTAGTAGCGCATTTAATTCAGTGGACTTCGATATTTTACTGGCCATACTATCCTCGCTTAACATCTCTTCTTGCGCTATCGCATGGTTCAATTCATATCTTCAAGGACGGCGGCAGAGAGTCTGCTCTAAAGACTCGTACTCTGATTGGGTGGATCTCACTGCTGGCGTTCCTCAAGGCGGTGTATTGTCTCCCTTATTATTTTCCATTTTTATAAATGAGCTCACTAAACTTATTTCATCTCCCTACCATCTCTACGCAGACGATTTGCAGCTGTACAGACACGCCACTGTTAATGACCTCTCAACTGAAATCAACAACATTAATTTAGATTTGGCGCGAATCAGTGATTGGGCTGCAGCTTTTGGATTACTTGTTAACCCAAATAAGTCGCAAGCTATGATTATTGGTAGCAGACAATTACGCAATAAAGTAAACTTCCATAACTTGCCTTGTATCATTTATGAGGGAACGACAATAGAACTCACTGAAAAGACAAAAAATCTTGGTCTGATTATGGATAGTCATTTGTCTTGGTCGGCACACGTTAATGAGGTTAGTAGACGTTTGCATTACTCGCTTCACTCACTAAAACGATTACAAAATTTCCTTCCTCTTAAAACTAAAATTTCCTTAGCCCAATCCTTACTACTTCCTCTTTTAGACTATGCTGACGTTTGCTACTTAGATGCTACAGAGGAGCTACTCAATAAATTAGATCGACTTCAAAATTTGTGCATTCGTTTCATTTATGGTCTGCACAAATTGGATCATGTAAGTGACTTTCGACTTCAACTGAAGTGGCTTCCTATTCGCCTTCGCCGGAACATGCGGATACTTACGGCTTTATACACTATTTTAAGTAATTCCTCTCCTACGTACTTACGCGAGCGTTTTCAGCTATCGATCCCCAGCTCAAGACCCATACGGTCCTGTGTTAGGCTAAAAAAACTTAACGTATCTTCCTATAACACTATTTTTTATGAGAAATCCTTTACAGTCCAGGCAGCAAAACTCTGGAACTCTCTTCCTGACAAAATTATAAATGACAATCCATCACTAAAATTGTTTAAATCTCGCTTAAAAGAATTTTATCTGAGTCAATCCACATAATTTCCTTTTTATATACATATCTTGAAGTATGTATGTATGTAATATGTATGTATGCATGTATGTATGTATGTATGTATGTATGTATGTATGTATGTATGTATGTATGTATGTATGTATCTATGTATCTATGTAAGTATGTATGTATGTATGTATGTTTGTATATGTGTATGTTTACATAATATAGACATAATTGATGTTTGTAGTTTGTACCTACACCGCACCTTATTATTATTTTTTTTTCTCACGCTCGAGGGTTTCTGGTAGAGATCTCTTAAAGAGATAAGTCATCCTTTGTACACATGGTTACTGTACTGTAATTTTATCTGTATTTTTTTTTGGTACATAAATAAATAAATAAATAAATAAAATAAAAAATTTCATGATTTTTACAGTTGTTATCTAGCGATGTATCTAATTGTATTCCATACAAAATCAGAACAACTATGTATAATACACAAGCCAAGCCACACCTGGAGTACCTTAGAGAGATATGGGGCTCAGCCGCACAAACCAGCACAAACACAAATATGTAAGTTACAAGGAGCACAAAGTAAACTAATAAAAACACTGTTTCATCACAACTACTAACAAGAACTATAGTAAGAAGCTATACAGTAAAAAACCAAATTCTTGAATATTAATTAAACAACTATGCATACAACACATAATTAATATTAAAAAATAATGACTAAAACATACATTCAATAATAACATTCATAGCAAAGTATATTATACCTACATAATCTTAGAAACAAAAAGCTTCAAATCTGGTAGCTTCTGACGAGATCTTAATGGTAATAAAAATATGTGTGAAGATGTACTTTTATATAATAATCTACAGAATACTGTAAAAGATTGTAATCATATAAGCATTTTAAGAATAAGTTAAAATCACATAATAAAGATAAAATTTTATAACTGCATATCTTCAATTTAAAAAAAATGTCAATGTTGTAATGAACACTTAAACTGTAAACAATATTTAAAAGATTATTAAATTCACGCATGTTTAAAATTAATTAGAATAAAGGTGTAACAAATTAATTAAGGATAAGTAAGAATAAAACAATGAGAATTATGTGAATTATAATATAATGCATGCTACTGTGTAAATACTGTTAATATTATTTTTTATGTATACTTAGTCTCTGTATAAGTGAACAGTGTGTTCTTTAAGAGAAATGTCTTTAACCTATGCACAGTAAATATTGATATTAAAATTATACATAACAGGTTAAGTCCAGATTGAAAGGAAAAAAACATATACCCAATTTCATTACTTTAATTAATTTATTTTTTAGATGCAGGCAATGAGTTAAGGCTGTGGGCAAAGAAGATTTAATATATTATGTTCTAATAGAAAAATTACATATATTAAAATATGTATGTGGAAATCACTTTGAGAACAAAGCTTTCAATAAGAAAAAAGTTGACTTAAAAAGTTAGCTGTGCCATTAAAAAATTTAAAAGTGGGTCAGTCACTTTCTGAAGAAATGTTACGTGAATTTCCTTGTCATATTCAATCCAACATAGACTACCATGGATAATGTCTCTCAAAGGATACATGACAATGAACATTCACTATACCAGGTTGAAGCAATAGCTGGGCCTAGTAACTCAGGTTTGTCTCTGTCTTTTTACTTTTATTTGACTGTTTATTTACATCAATATGATTTTTACAATTTTCTTGTTTTTATTATTATGCATCACAGGGACCCGGTGTAACCAGCCACAGTCGAGCGCGTCCCTGCATTCCTGCCGTACATGAGAGGAGTCACTGACAAGATTAATACTAGGAGCAAAATATTGTAAATTATAATTTAACTTACAAGAAAGATAATTATCAGTCCCGCTGAGTTTCTTTCGCTAGTTCTCAGGTCTGAGGCTTTTTCTTTCTGAACTGGTAGTAGACTCATGACGTTCAATAAAACATTGTTATAATTTAATGCTGAATAATATATAATTATATTGAAAAGTAAAATAAAAATATAAACCTTATGTATTCTTTCATTACTTTTTATTTCGACTCGAGTCTACATTTAATTAAGTCCAGTGTTGCATTAATTATTTTGCCTACTAAACAACAATGTACTTAATTATTAATTAAATGTAGACTTGATCTTCATTTCAATAATATTTGCTTAGTATCTACGACCCTAGATTTTGATCCTGAATATTATCGATATCGATAAAAACGCGTAAAGCACTAGTTGGTCTGTTAGGTTGTATAGGTTGGTACTCTTGTTCTTTTGACGTTTCTGTCGTACAGTTGGTATTGAAGTGCGATGTAAATTGAAGTCAAAAAGTTTGTTCTAAGTCCCGCCTCTTAAAACGTAGTGGTGACATTCTCTTTGGTAGCAAAGTTGAAAGTTGTCAATTTCGAAAAGAAGGGATTGTTTTAAACCGATGTTTTAAACAATTTCTATGATTAAACAAAAATTATGCTAATATTAGCGTAACTATTAATCACTAACGCATAGTAATGGCGTTTTTGTTGAAAAGATTACTAGTTCTTTAGATAAATATACAAACAAGTTAAAAATTACATTTTAAATTGTACCTGTTAATGATTAAGTTATTAATGAAATTATGATATTTTATCTAAAACATGTCGCGTAGAAAGACATTCTTAATTATCGCGATTGTAATAGTAGTGTACTTTTCGTTAATAATATTTATGTTGCGTCCATTGCAAGGTGTTAAAACTTTTTACGGTAATAATATGATCAGTCATCTTGGCCTTCGTGAAGCACCTAGAGTGGATTGGTGTAAGAATTTGCAATGGCGCGTTCCTCCATCACCTAATGTAGTGGCACTCGTGTCTTTCCCAGGCAGCGGGAATACTTGGCTTAGATATCTTTTGCAACAGGTGACAGGTGAGATTTATTAACATAAAAAATAGATAGATATTTATTTTGTATACGGAAATGTTTACATAAAAAATCATTCAATATCTTTTAACCCTGTTCAGAATTGAACATATCCTACAAATGAATAAATTTATATAAATATATATCTGTAATCCTTTTTATAGGGCTAGTAACTGGTTCAATATACATGGACTATGGTCTTCGCATGCATGGATTTCCGGCTGAGAATGTAACAGATGGCTCGGTATTAGTAGTTAAAACCCATGAGGCTCCACCTCTCGAGCCTGATAAGTTCAAATCTGCTATTTTACTTATAAGGAACCCTAGAGATGCTATATTGGTAAACAAAATATTTTAAACATTTTTAATTTTTTACATAATATATAAAAAGTAAAAGCTATAATAATTTTAGGTGTTGAAAGTTTTACATTACTCTTTGTATTTTAATGAATTGTTTATTAGTATATTATTTTCATTTAGCAGATCATAATACAACATTGCACTTCTAAGAAAACTAATTATAACTCCAGTTTTTATTAATTTTGTTTTATTTGGTTACTGTTTAGATTTGTGTGGTAGATTTTATACATAATATATATAAGCATGGGCGCTGGAAGGGGAGGTGCAAGGAGATGCACATACACCCCCTTGTCATGAAGGAAAATATAGAAAAAGTTAAAATATAAAATTGTATTAGTAAAATTCCTGTTTAAATGTAGATATATAAATAAATAAATAACTATCTGCATATAAATTTAATTATAGATTATTTAGTAATTTAATGTGAAGAAGCAGATGCACCCCAGTGGAAATAATTCTGTCACTGCCCATGTGTATAAGCATAATACATTTTATATATTATGAGGATCCATTTTTTTTAATTAGGGTTCAAAACCACATCATGATATCTTGCACTTATAACAAAATATTTATTATTATTTTTGGATGCTTTATGCTTTAAGCATAATCTGTACTAGGATTAAGTATTTCATTTTGCATGTCAAGAATTTACTTTGTTTTTATGTATATTTTATTATTTATGTCATTCACAGATCAGTGTAATATTATTCTAATCTGTTTTATGTTATGTCAAATTTCAGTGTTCTGTGTTGCCGCTTTTAACACTATGCTTCTGCGCTTAGCTGAATTTTAATGGTAATTTTTTTATTTTGTTTTTATTTTTTTCTTCAGATTTCATTATTAAAATAATAAATGTTTTTATTACTCTGCTTTTTATTAAAGTTTTGAAATATTTATTTTAAAAGAATGAAAATGTCTTAAGTTCAGTGACAAGAATGTAACGAAATAGTGTTTATTTGATTTTCAGGCAGACTTTAATAGACTTCACAAGGGTCATATTGGAACAGCTCCGAAATCTGCATTTAAAAAATCTCACAAATTAAAAAATTTTGGTATGTTTCATATTAATATTAATATATTTATAAATCAAATCTATCCCACGGGAACCATACATTTTTCAATAAAAAAAAAAGGTGTGTGTACTTATGTACACACAAAAGAAGTTATACTTTTTTGGCATAACAGAACAAAAATAGCTAAAGATTTCATCCCGCATGTCACAACTCTCTGTTTAAAAAAGGAATGCAGCTAACTTCGTCATGTCGCTTTTTGGATGTCGGTGTGCGCGTGCAAAGTAAAAATTTTACTCTCATCTTTTTTTCCAAACGTGCCAAAAAAGTTTAACTTCAAAAAGTAACCTATGTGCCATTCCAGACTATAATTTATCTATACTATAAACTATATAATGACCTTTGAGTCTAAAACCTTAATCTCTTTAGCAACTATGATTGCTGTAAAGCATTCGAAACATCTCTTTGTCAAATTTTTAATATATAATAGTCTATGGTCTGGAGTATGTATTCTAGTGATGGGTAACTCATCATTTTTATATGAGGATGAGGGAGCACCTCATTTTACCTCGTGAGGTACTCATGAGGTACGCCTCATTTGAGGCGAGGCATCGTACGTCGGCGTATTCACCTCACGAGCCGAGCCCGAGCCGAACTCAGCCGATTGCCCGAGGCAGCGGCAAGCGAGGCAAATATACGCGTCGACTCACGAGTACTTACTTCATTCGCTGACTAAGCTAACTCAATCACTCAATACTCACTCGCGAGTCGCGAGTACTCGCCTCAATTTAATGTCAATAATAAATGACAAAATGTCAATGTCGATTTTTAAGTGAGGACGCGTGAACGAGTGAGGTGGTTCAAAGTTGAAATTCGAGTAACTCTTTCAATTTGCGATCACGAGTGCCTCAAATGAGGCGCCTCACGAGTGAGTTACACATCTCTGATGTATTCAATCCTTTTCAACGTTCCACTGCTGGGCACGGGCCTTCCTTCAATACGAGAAGGATCAGGCCATAGTCCCCCACGCTGGTCAAGTACGAGTTGACGGACTTCACATATCTTTCGAAAACTTGCTAGGTTCGCTCAGACATGCTGGTTTCCTCATAATGTTTTCCTTCACCGTAAGGCAAGTGGTAATCATCTTAGAAATGATTCGCACATAAAAATATCAGAGGTACGAGACCCGGGATTTGAACCTACTTCACTCGGTTTCCCAAGTGAGCGCGTTACCCCTGGACTACCACTGCCTACCTGTTCTGGAGTATTTCATAGTTTATCTGTGTACTAAATTTTATCCAATAAAGTATAATATCTATTTTAGCTAGAAACTTTAATCAGATATACATAGTCAGGTCATAAGTTCTGTCACATGTTTAATATGAAATAATTGAGACATGTTTATTATTGATGTAAACATTTATATACCAAAATGAACTTTATAAAACACAGATTCGTATGCTAACAAAGTTTATTCAAAATGACCCCCGCGATTTTGAATACAGACCTTCAAACGGCGCGGCCAGTCGTCTATTGTAGCACGAAAGACGTCCATGTCAATTTCGGCGGCTGCCTTAATCAAGGATGCCTTGAGTGACTCCAAATCAGGATGACCTGTTGAGCAGGCCTTTTCCTCCAAGATATTCATGAAAAATTCGAAATTCGAATTCAATAAACTTTTTTGTGGCCAGCATTTTGAATTCAAAAGTTTTTATTGTGACAGAACTTATGACCAGACTATGTATTTATATTTGCAGATTGGCCTACATATGTGACCAACCAGCTCACAATGTGGGAGTCGCTGCACAGGATCTGGTTGCAGAAGTTCCTCGGACCCATACATATAGTTTTCTATGAAATGTTAGTGCGTGACACGAGGAAGACTTTACAAGGGATATTGAATTTTCTCAATCATACCGTGAGTGAGGTAAGGATATATATATATATATATATTTTTTTTACTAGTGAAATAACCTCGTTTTACTTGGATGAATGGCTAGGCCCTAGATGCCTTTTGGATATGATATAAAAATATGGAGTTTTTTTTCCTATATAATATTAAATGATCAACTGTTATATTCTTCTTCTTCTTCTTCTTGCACAGCTTTTTCCGTACTTAGGCAGGCTTGCTCATTGTAAGTGAGCTTGTGCTACTTTGTGTGTTATTCTTTCCACCCCAGAGCGTCCCAGTTGTCTAGCAGGTTGCCGGGTTCCTGGAAGATTTCCGGGAAACCAGCAACCTGCTAGACTACTGGGACGTTCTTCTTCTTATATATTTATAAATTTATTTCGTGTATCCCTTAAACGGCTCTAACGATTTGGATCAAATTTTGTATTTAGATAAGGTATTTTTTTTTTATTTTATTTATATAGGTGTCTTTTCTGAAAAAACGCAATTTTAAAAAGATATTTTCCTCGAGTCGCCGCCGCCGAGCTCGGTTGCCCGGTAGTGTTATATTATTTGTGTATAAGTATTCATCCTTTGGCGGGATCACCGGCATCTTTTGGCAAATTAAATTATATTACTTTTATCCAACCGTTTTACCGTGAAAAAATAATAAATATAATTACACACACATCTACAAACCTTCTCGTCACAATATATTAAACTAGCGTTTGTCCCTAGGTCCCAAAATAAAATTAATTAATTAATCCCTCCCGGACAAATTCTAAGAAATCCGTGCGAATTTCCGAGAATTCAATTGTTATCTAGCACACCGGTGTGCTCGCGGTCCGCGAGGAGTTAATTTGGTTTTAATTTTTTTTCGTGGGACCCTATTTTTTTTCTAAAATAAAAGTAGCCTATGTTACTCCTTGTTACATCAGCTATCTGCCTGTGAAAGTCCTGTCAAAATCGGTCCAGCCATTTCAGAGATTAGCCGGAAGAATCAGACAGACAAAAATTGTAAAAAAATGTTGTTTTGGTATATATACCGTGTATACATCCATATGCGTTTAGTAAAAAGCGGTTATTTTAATATTACAAACAGACACTCCAATTTTATTTGTAACACTATTTATGTAAGAATTTTGATAAATTTCAGGAAGATATGAACTGCGCGATAGAGAACCGTGAAGGGATTTACAGGAGAATTAAAAAATATCCCAATTTCGATCCGTTCACGCCAGAAATGTACCTGAACATAAACAAAGCTCGTTATAGAGTGCTCCGGTTGGTGTCTCACTTCAAAAAACACAATTTCACATCGCGCCACAGACAATTACCATAGATATCATTTTTTTAATTATTACAAAGTTTTTTTTTTTTTTTGTAAAATTAATGTTAGGAGATCACACATGAAAAGCATCATAGATGGCGTCACTAGCAAGTAAAGTCGAAAGGACTATTCCTTCATTTGTATCTGTTTAAGTATAATAAATTTTAAGCCATTTACAAGTATGTAAGTCTGAAACCATTTTGTATGACAATATCTTTCAGAATACTCAGCGAAAATAACATTACACATGTATGGCGTTGATTGTGGCGCCGCCAACGGCGAAAAAGTTATTAGGCTTATTTAGTAAATATGGATTTTTTATATAATTAATTTAAATCAGGGCTCGGGAATCCGTCTTGTTCATTGACCAGGAAATGCTTTTCGGTTTAAGGTTTCGGTTACGTTCTTTAACCGATTAAAACCCGGAAAATGATTTGTGGTGAATTGGTGAAATTGTGCTATGATCGAAATTAACCAGTTAAAATGAGTTTTTGTGCGTTTACATTAAAAGGCAGTGGTAGCCCAGTGGTAACGCGCTCGCTTGGGAAACCGAGTGAAGCGGGTTCAAATCCCGGGTCTCGCACCTCTGATATTTTCATGTGCGAATCATTTCTAACATGATTACCACTTGCCTTACGGTGAAGGAAAACATCGTGAGGAAACCTGCATGTCTGAGAAAACCTAGCAAGTTTTCGAGAGACGTGTGAAGTCCGCCAACCCGCACTTGGCCAGCGTGCTGGACTATGGCCTGCTCCCCCTCGTATTGAAGGGAGGCCCGTGCCCAGCAGTGGGACATTAACAAGGGCTGATACATACATACATACACATGCGTTTACATTTAGCGAATCTTTGCTAATGATGAATTGCGTAGTAATTGTATACATGTAAGTTTCTTAGTTATGAATGAATTACCGGTTTATTTCGGTATAAAAACCTAAATATAACCTTTCTGTCGAAATAACTGTCAACCATTATTATTTCGGTTTACTTCCTGAAAGGCCGGCAACGCATCTGCAAGCCTTGCAGTGTTGCAGATGTCCATGGGCGGAGGTGATCACTTCCCATCAGGTGAGCCTCTTGCCCGTTTGCCCCCTTTGTCCCATAAAAAAAAAAAAAAAAAAAAAAAAAAAAAAACTTAACCGTTGGTTTTTAATAACCGGTTAACGAATGAGTAGTGTATTAACCATTACATTACCGAAATTAACCATTTCTTTTTAAACCGATTCCGAGCTTTGGTTTAAATATAGGAATGGACTAGGCTATGGTTTCTCACAATGACCGCTTTCTCTAAAACACTCACTATTATTATTTAAATTTAATCACTCAATCATTCAATCTAACTATTGTTTGATTCTCCATTGATCTCAGGGTTATTAGGCCAACCTTTTAATGGCCTTAATTCTTATATTTTATAAATGCACAATGTTATCCATTGTTTTCAACAATGCCGTTATGCCTTAAGGGCCCCAGGCTGCACCCCAAAAACCCTATACATAGATCCGCCCCTGCTAACAACAGACCTAAACAAAATTGATATCATAGAAAGAGATGACAACTATCCAGATCGTAGACAGATAACTCTATAGACACCGGCAGAGCGTGTCGTAGAAAGAGACAAAAAACTATCACTTTTACACCTTTTAACACAACTTAGCCTTAAGTACTGAATAAATTGTTCACAACAAAATATAACAGAACTTATTTAACTTTAAAGCACTTAAAACTGTATTTTACAATGCACGCTAATCGTCAAACTTTGTTTAGCATAGTAGTTTGCTAACCTTGAAATACGTGACACGCGCCGTGAAACAAAAAAACTTATAGTTCTATTTCATTTCTACACACGACATCGACGTAAGTTGCTCTTTTTCTTATGTGAATGAGACAAAAGATATAAATTTGTCTATAGTACTCTCTGTCTACGATCCAGGTCATCGCTTTGTCTCGCTCAGACGTCACTTCAATACTGTCATATTCTATCGCTTAGTCCATTCCTTTTTGTACATGACAAATACCAAATATATACGACTTACGCCAAAGATTATTTATTATTAGATATATCGATTAAAAAAATAATGTAATATGAGGGGGAAAAAAGATCTCCAACAATATTTTCATTGTAGCATGGTGCGGGTTGACATATTTTTTCCAATGGTCCCTTTTAAGTTTTCACTAATGAATGTTCCTGTGGTTTACAAATATGGCGTAATATATAGTATTCAGCCCTTTTTTAATATCCCACTGCTGGGGGTAGGCCATCCTTCAATACGAGGGGGATCAATCCATAGTCCATCGCGCTGGCCAAGTGTGGGTTGGAGAACTATATTTATGCTTTATGCTAAATATTATGAGGGTGTAGTAATTTTTTAATTGTTATGGGCTTAATTTTTTTTTTTACATTTTACATATTTTTTATGGCCTAATAAATTTAAACTTATAATTAATGAGTGAAAATTAATCTTTCATAACTGTAGTGAGTCAAAGTAGTTTTTAACCGACTCCCAAAAAGGAAGAGTTTCTATGAAATGTATAATAGCTATTATATCATGATTATTTTTAAATACACTTCTATACTTTATAGGTTAGTTGCATCTATTTTTTTTAATATTTTTCTTTTAAGATTTTCAATTCAATTGAATTCTCTTGTTTAATGGCTTTAAAGCGTGCCAGTTGAACACAGATCTTTATCGATAAAATGTATGAATGTTGTCACATCCCAATTCGTATTATGGCACTGACAACTGTCACCCGTATCTATCGACCAAACCAAGATACACAATCAGCAACAAAAAATGTTCTCACCGAATGAGCGCTCATTTCAACATTTGAGCGCGCTTTTAATTTTTTTTCTGAAAACAACTTTAAGCTTTGCATTCAAGGTTCAATTTACATTGTTGAATATTTATTTCAACTGGAATAATTAATTACTTGAACACGATTGGTGACAGTTTTAAGAGAACTTTTGAATGAGATTGTGTATTTAGTACTTTTGTGATCGATGCCCGTATCATGCAATTATGTATTTAGAAAAATCATGTAAAAATTGTTTTTGAGTTATTTTCTATTAATGCTACATTAAGTGTTACTAAAGGCCTATCATATGCTCTTTTCTGGTTTTCTTAATACGAATTTTAAAAAGAAATGTCATTTCATGTATCATTATTAACAATGCTCAAAAAGATAAATATTTATTAGTTAAATAATTTTATTTTTTTCCATATATAAGTGTTTTAATAAATTATTATTATTTTTTAGATTTGATTATAATATGAATTTTAAATGTTAACGGTAAAACTCAGACTAAAGAATATACAGACAGGTCATAGAACTAAACATGAAGCCAAACAACAAAGTTTTACAATCAATACATATAATAAAATTCTGAGTCTGTACATTAAATTTTTTTTGGAAAATCTTATTGACATATTCATTATTATCGATACAGAGACCGAATCTATAGTTTTTAGAATTTTTGTCTGTCTATCTGTATGTCTGTGACTGCATCACGAGAAAACCACTGGAAAGATTTTGATGAAATTTGGTATGATGACAGCTGGTTATTTGGATCAACATATAGGATACTAATATCTTACCTCTAAGAAATCTATACTAAACGTTAAAGCTATAATATATATGATTAATATCTTTTAAAACAGAAAACAATGTTAATAGAATATTCATTGCTGTGATAAGTTCAAAAAATGTAATAAATAAATATAGCTAAAGCATTTTATTACAAATAAACAAGCTAATAATATGCTATTTTTCTTTCAAGGGGGAGAAAGTTAACGATTATAAAATACAAAATAACATAATTTCATTTTTCAAATTTCTTAAAAATTATAAATTAACACCTATATAAAATTATCTTATTCTTCATAGAGAATATACGATCTGTTTGGCAAAATCGAGAGCAGCATAAACAGCGAATGACGCTACTATTTTTGACTTTGACATTTATTTTGGCGGACTCCGTCTATATTATTCTTTAGCCTGAGCTGTAAAATATATGTAAAAGCTGTATATTGTAAACAATTTTTTAAACATCGCAAACTTAACGATTATCACCTCTTTATTTTCTATATTTAACCAACTTTAAAAAAGGGAGAGGTATCCTCGTCGATTGTGAATCGACTTGAATTATTTTAATACGCTTTTATTAGCTTTACTTACGTATAAGCATTATTATTTTTACTATGTAATAAAATGTCTGATTTCAATTTTAACTTAATTAATGCATGCAAAAACTTTGTATGTGAAATGCAGATGTGAAAAGGTGACAGACAGACAGACACACATACAGACAGAGTTAGTTTTGCATTTATAATATTAGTATGGATTTCAACGAAATCAATGGCCTAATCTATATTTTATCACTTATGTATGCGTATGTTATTTAGGAATTTTTAATTACATATAATGAATTATTTTTTCTACACATTTCTATATTATCTAAGATGACTTCATTGTTTTAGTTTATTTTGAATTGTACGACGTGTAGGGTACTATTAAATTTATAAGAAACATTCTTGAAATAGCTATATTTTTATTACCATGCATTTTAAATAAAACTATCTTTTCGGATTATTTCGCGGATTTATTTTGATTTTTGGTTCCCGACGATTTGAATGCTTTACAGCAATCATGGTCACGGGAGAGACTAAGGTGTTAGACATCTAAAAGGCATTGTATATTTGTTACATGCAGTGCCTACCCACAATTTTACAAAAAAATTATTTAAAAAATTCAGAAATGGTAGCAGAGTATCTTACAATATTTGTTGATTTTAATTCTGAACATTCGCAAAATAATCCGAAAAGATAGTTTTATTTAAAATGTAAAATATTCGCGTAAATTTAAGAAAGTATTATACCATGCATTTATTAAAAATATTGCTTGTATTTTTTTCAAATTTGCATCACGCAGTGAAGAGTTACAGTCTAGTGATATTTTTGACTCATTTCTTGACAGAAAAAAAAGTCTTATTTTGACTTGGTACGGGACTCGAACCTGAGACCACAAGGAAGTGTAACAGTCAGTACTCAGTAATAATATTAATGTCAGTTAGAGTTTGATTCTAGTTTAGATAAATTTTGTTGTACTTTGGTCTCAATGTTAATGCATTTATTATATTTTTTACATAACTTCAAAAAAAGGTAAATTCATCCCGAGAAATTGTGTGATTGAAATGAATATGTTTCTAAGAAAAATGCCTGTAAAAGCTGATATTTCTACACGTTGCTTCAAAATAAAGTAAATTCAACTTCAAATGTGTTATATGAAGACAGAATTTTATATAAAAACAAACTTATCCCACAAAAAAAAAACTATCCCACGGGAACTGTACATTTTTCCGGGATGATATATAGCCTATAGCCTTCCTGAGTTAACGGGCTATCTAATTCAAAAAGAATTTTTCAAATCGAATAAGTAATCCCTGAGATTAGCGCGTTCAACCAAACAAACAAACAAACTCTTCAGCTTTATTTTATAATATTAGTACAGATATTTATTTGATTATTTATGAAATATTAGAATATTCCATAGAAACGTTTTTGTTTCTAAACTTGGATCAATGCATATTAGATTTACGTTTGTTTGAAGTTATGTAACACATTATGTACTGTCTAAGGTAGTTTTGTAAGCACTAGTTATTTTGTTGTATCGGAGTTGCATAGAAAGTTGTACGTTGCTTATACAAAACCTTTCTTTTTCTATATATTCTATAATATTTGTTTTCTTTTTATGGGCGAGATGCTGATATAAAGATTCGTAATCGATTTTTTGTGAATTAATCGATTATTATTTACAAAATGTTAAAAGCAGTACTTAAAAATGTTTTTTTTTTTTAATATTTTTTTTTAACTTTATCAAACGCAAAGGTAGCAATTTTTAAAACTTTTAAACAAATAAGCGTATTTCTTTCTATTATAATAATTGTTGTGTGTATATGTTAATAGAAATCTATATTAGATTGCAAATGTACCAAAGTATTATTTGAAATATTTTCAGTATTGACTTTTCTTATACATTGTTGTTACAATCTTTTTAGTCATTACTATAGATGTTTTTCTTTTAATAAACAATAAATTATATACAAAAAAAGAGAAAATTGGTTTTATTTTATAATCTAAATCATATATTTTATGAGTAGCAAAAAATAATTTTATCGAACTTTTTTAATACTAGTCAAGAATGAGAATCGATAGTAATAATATAAATATATAAAAAAGATAGAATTATAAAAAAGAACATTTTAATGCTAAAATTAAAGCCACAGAATTTCATTACGAAATATCGTTTTTATTTTTGTTTACGTACCTAATGTATCTGTGTATATATATGTAACGCTAAAACGACTGAACAGATATGGATGAAATTTATAACAGTTTAAAGTTTAGTATAGATTTCTCAAAGTTGAGATATTTTCTCGCAGTAAAAAGTATCCTATATGTTGACCCGGATAACCAGCTATCGTCATACCAAATTTCATCAAAATCTGTCCATTGATTTTCTCGTGATGCGTTCCCAGACAGACAGACAAAATTCTAAATATTTTAGATTCGGCCTCTGTATCGATAATAATGACTATTTCAATAAGATTTTCCAAAAAATTTAATGTACAGATTCGACTCAGAATTTTATTATATTATGTATAGATAGTAGTGAAAAGTGAATATGAATTAGTGCTATTATGTGATTGTGGCTTTATCACGAGAAAGAAAAATTAGTTCAAATAGTCAATAGATGGCGTTATATATATGGAACTGTTGACAAAAACTCGATAACAGAAAATATAGATACGTAACAGGAACATTCTGGTTTTATAAAATCTTAGTAAAAAAATACAATAATACATATATTTAAAATAAGAATTTAGATTTTTTTAAAGAATTTAAAATAAGTTTGTACTGCGCATTCATAGATGGCGCTGTTAACATTTTATGAGTTTGTTACCGTAGTTATGTAACACTTTGTTACTGAAGTAAGATACATGCCCCATGTTGATACTAAAACAATTTCACAGTTATAATATAACTCGTGATAACTATTTCAAGGTGTATAGATATAAATAAAAGACGTTGTAAAACTAAATATGCTTTATTTCACATCGCGTCATTCATTGGTCACAAACAAGTTGCCCTTCGACGATAAAACTTAAGATACTCAGCTCCATTACAGTATAAAATATATGCCAGTAACAACAACTCTGTCTGTTCGGAAACAAACATACAGCGGGTAGTCTTGACATAATTCGTAGAAACAAAACTCGAAAATAATAATTATTAAATAAGACGTACGAAATAGAAACGTTTGTGCCAAACGCAATAAATAATGATTTATGTCAGGACTGACCCCATAAAGGCCGCCATTCACGACTCGATGAAAAAGTATTCAAAAATCGTTTACAGCAGCATTAGATTAGTACGTAGATATAGTTAATCTGTATCCGTCATTTGAACAATATTATTGCTTATTAGTTAGCAAAAGTTTCTCCAGACAAGTCATCACAAGTCAACGAGTCAACGATTTGGCGACGTTTAAATAATCACCATAGATTTAACTTGTTTCAACATGTTTAAAACTCTTATTTATATTATTATACAAAAATTATCATCAATATCACAAATAAAATACAAAACTCGGCGTTACGCTAACGTTCGTGGCGTGTCATTGTTTGATGACAGAAAGCAAATGGAGGCAATATTTACAATCGGTTTCGTATCGAAATTTCTAGATCAATCGTATATCAGATATAAAAACAATGAAAAAAAAGACAAGATGACAAAAAAAATCGAATGAAATCTATATATAATTTGATTAGTCAATTAAACGTTATTATTAATAATGTTCCGTCATCGATATTCAGCCTTGCACTCAACAGTCTGGCATTTATACAAAGCGATAAAATTAACCAAATATACATATCCTTAATACACACCTGCTAGCCGCCTAGCAGCGTGACGGGACATTGCATGAAATAAATACAAAATGAGGATCAAGATTCGATTCTTGGACGATGTCGCTGCATTTTCATTTTCAATACCATATTACCAAAGATCCTCAATTTCCATTCTGACGTACTATATGCGAATGAACAGAGAATTTAATTTAAATTATATCCAATGTAATATTACTGTTATCTATCGACGAATTTATAATGATTATATCAAAATCCAATATCAAATCGACGAGTAAAAATGAAAATTAAATAAATGATTCGTAAACTTTTGTACACCGCACTTACAGTCGCTAACAAACTGGCCACAATTTGTCTTACAACTCAGTCTAGTGGCATTCGTTGGTACGACATTTACCAGAAATATTTAAAAAAAAATCAGCCTTCACGAGTACTTCCCTAAATATTTCCCTCCGCACCTGCTCATATCCCGCTCTTTTCTAGCAAACGTCGGCTTACATCTCAGGTCACGTGACCTCGTGACGTCACAAAACAATTTATCGATTAATATAATACAATTTGTTTTTAAACGACGTCCGAAGCACAAAAAGTAACCGGAGACACAAGTCGATACACAATCTCCCGACACTCCCCAACATTCCACACAATTTGATATGAATCAGAAGAACGACACGAATGATAGTAACGAGATCATCCGATTACGAGAATATCTCGAGATATTTCGAATCGAATAATCGTCATTGATAAAAAAAAAAATTATAATCAACCATTGTAACATTCGACTATATCATTCGTAATCGGTTCGTCTTTACCTAATCGATTTTACCCTTTCCGATTGCCTTTCCTAAATATTTTATTACATACAAAGCGTATAAATACGCAAAATCGCTAAAATCGTCGTGGTTTTACATCGTCATTTTATATTATTTCATTGTATTATATAATATTATAAATTTAAATTGGGAGTAACCTGTCATGGTGTTATAAAGTATCGCCTCGCGATTACCATTGACACTCTATATCGATTATTTACCGAGTGGAAATTATTACTAATATCGATTCCGAGTGATGAATTGCAATCGCGACGCAAAATTCTTATAAATATAAAAAAAAAAAAACAAATGTTAGCTGGTTGACTAGCATAAACGATCTATTGTATGGATGTGTTTCATTCAGCTTTAATATATTTTGTATGGAAACCCGCCACTAGTACTAAGTTTGAAATTAAGTTTTAACAGATAACATTTTAATGTATATATCATCGATCTAAAAACTACTAGATACACAATCAGCGACAAAAAATGTCATCACCGAATGAGCGCTCATTTGGACATTTGAGCGCGCTTTTATTTTTTTTGTGAAAACAATTTTAAGTATTGCAGTTAAGGTTCAATTTACATTGTTGTATATTTATTTCAACTAGAATAATTACCTAAACACAATTGGTGTCAGTTTTAAGAGAACTTTTGTATGAGATTGTGTATCCAGTACTTTTTTGATCGATGGTGTATTATAAAAAAGGCACAGTGTACTAATCCATACATTTGTCTAACGAAGACGTCTATAGAGGCCAATCGTGTGAGTGAGGCGCTCCCGACTCACATACTTTTTTATGACAGTCGGGAGAATATTTAGGGTTGACATTATATCGGTAATTTACGCTACAACGATTTACTTAGTAATTGTTCGCCATGAAAATTAGAATTTTGGACAACCCTTGCTTTACTGTATGGATCTGACACTGTGTTAAGAGTTAATTTTTAAACAAAATAAGTAGATTGTTCGATCAGTGTCCAATTCGAATGTAGCTCCTCAAAATTTTACATTATTTTCTAACCAATGATACATTAGCGAGTTTCAATTAAACTTCCAAACACTATTTAAACAGATCTTTATACCAAAAAAAAAAAAAAAAAAACAAAACCCACAGCTTTCAACTCGAGGAACCAATTGAACGAACAATTCACAACAGACAGTATCCTACACATCGCCAATCACAAAATGACCGAACGAATGAACGATACCATCGACGAGTTCAATTCAATTCAATTCATCTCAATAATTTCAACATAACAGCACGATTAACATTCAACAGTTCGGTAATGTCGTACAAAATGAAGATACCATCAATTGGAAGCAACATCAAACGTCACTGATCGAGCGAGCGCGCTGGGGGCCGGGGGCGGTGCCGGGGGCGGGGCGAGGGCGGGGCGGGGGGCGGGGCGGCGGCGGGGGAGGCGCGGGGCGGGGAGGTCACCGCAGGCGGCAGCGGCGGCACACGCGCACCGCGCCCAGGTCTCCCCATGGGCTCATCTCCGAGCACGAGCCGCAGAATATACCACCGCAACGCCTGGAATAAACAGTGAAAATGTTAATACTATGACCATACTAATTATTAATCATTGTTCAAAATAAATTTAATTAAGTGTAAGAATAATGCGTTCTTAAAACATATTTTTCATTTTAGTAATAGAAAAATCAGACGTTAGGTAAAGAGTTTATACTGCGTATTCATAGATGGCGCCGTTTGCATTTTTAAATAACAAAATTGTTCAACTATTTGCCGATTAACGCCATCTATAATTTATTTAAACAAACAAAAACAACTCGATTTGATTCCGTAACTGGAGTAAATTGTTCATCATATGTTATAGAACATGTTATGCTATCATCATATAGAACAGTTGGGAAGTTGGTGGTATTTCACCCTCGCGTCTAGGAGGCACGTGAAGCCGTCGAGTGAAAGGAAGAGAGTACATGTTATGTCTGCGCGTACATCGACAGACTTGTGGAGTATTATTGATACACATTAGCTTGTTTACAACACACTATATATTTTTAATTCATACAATAACAAGTTTCCTTACATTTCATCATAGATGGCGTGACTAGACATAAATACAAGTAATTTTGATACATATACCAACAAGTATAACATCTCCTGCGCTGGCTAGTCTCAGTGAGATTGTCCGCCGTGGTCGACATCGGTCGGGGGGACATCGTCAGTGCGGACTCACCTGCAGTGGTGTCGGCGGCGCGCCAGCCAGAACTGGTTGCGGCAGTGCTGGCAGCGCGGCGCCGCGGCGTCCGGCAGCCACGCCACGCCGCGCGCCTCCTCGCCCACCTCCACCTCGGACGCGCTGCTGCTGCTGCTGCTGCTGGCGCCCGCGCTGCCGCCGCGCGCCGCGCCGTTGCTGCGCACCGCCGCCTGCTGATTGATTACACGACTACCATTTATATGAGGCCTGATTAAATTGAAGCAACTGTGAAAGCTTTGAATAAAATCTGTCAATAATTAATTTTATTCATAATTTTAGTGTTTGTTTTGATGTTTGTAGTTTGTACCTACACCGCACCTTATTATTTTTATTTTTTTTCTCACGCTTGAGGGTTTCTGGTAGAGATCTCTTAAAGAGACAAGTCATCCTTTGTACACATGGTCACTGTTGTCTATTTTATCTGTATTTCTTTTGGTACATAAATAAATAAATAAGTAAATTTTAAATAAAATGAAAAAAAAAACCATCCACGCTAAGAGCTTTACAATATACCAAAGATCTGACATCTGGCGGGAGACAATGGTAAAATTCTTCCCCATTGTGAGCATATGTCTTTTTTTAATGTGACGTTTCGTGTGGCAAAGGTGTTACAATATACGGTCTGCCTGATAGCATACGATATTTTCACTAATGTTGGAGTTGTTACTGTGTCGATTTGCTTTTTTTTAATATGTGACGTTTCGTGTGGCAACAGTGCTACAATATACGGTCTGCCTGATTATATTCGATCTACTAAATTGTCATTTTAAATAAAATAAAAAAAAAACCATCCACGCTAAGAGCTTTACAATATACTAAGGATCATAGTGATCGCGACATCTGGCGGGAGAAAATGGCAAAATTCTTCCCTATTGTGAGTGGTTTTTTTTTAATATGTGACATTTTGTGTGACAAAGGTGCTACAATATACGGTCTGCTTTATAATGTACAATATATTCACTAGTGTTGGAGTCGTAGTTACCGGCACGAGGGGCGCGGGCGGCGGCGGCGCGGGCGACGCGCGGCGCAGCGCCTCGCGCGCCTCGCGCAGCTGCCCGCTTAGCTCCTCTACTACTTTCTGAAAGTTATATCAAATACGGGTTAATACTATTCTATGAAAACTTATTTAATTTAACAACGGAACAAATAGTAGAACCAACAGTCTTACGGCGGATCCCAATAACTTATTTATTTGGGGTGTGCGATTAATTCGAACTCACGAATTATTCGTTCCGAATCGAATATTCGATTTGATTCGAACGTTATTCGCACACCTCTACTATATTGTTTATCTTTTATTTTCTTAACTCGAGATAAGTTCTATACTAGCCACTAAACCAACGAGGCCGTGTACCAGGAGACCATAACAACCAAGGAGATCATCAAACCACCACATCAACAAGACAGTGTACTAGGAGATCATAGCAATGAAAGATATCGCGTAGCGTCAACGAACCTTCTGATAGAGTATAATCTGGTGCAGCCGCGCCTGCAGCGGGTCGGCGGCGGGCGGCAGGCCGTCGGGCGGCGCGGCGTGCGCGCGCGCGCCGGCGCCGCACACGCAGCGCGCGCGCGCCGCGCCCGCCTCGCCCGCGCACGCGCCGCACGCGCCGCACGCGCCGCACGCGCCGCACGCGCCGCACGCGCCGCAGTAGCACGTCTCCGCGCTCGACGTCGACGACCCCGCGCCTAAGGGAACATACGTTGACACGATTAAAAAATTTCAATTGGTTTCAAAATAAATTAACTTATAAAATACTAAAAAATTGAATATAATTTACACGATCACTAAAGCTTGAGATAAAAAAAAAACAACGTGAGACTCGACTTATAGTCTCGTATCGAGTCATCCATGAGATATATACTACATATTTATTGAAAAAAAAAAGAAAAACAATATAATAAAAAGCGAACGGCCCTCACCGGAGACGCAGTGGTCGGGCGCGTGCGGCGGCGGCGGCGCGGGCGCGCGGCGCGGCGACGCGGGGCACAGCGTGAGCTGCGACGCGCGCGCCGCGCCCTCGCCCTCGCTCTCCGAGCTCAGCCCGCTCGACGACCCGCCGCCTGATACCACATACATATATATTAAGGTAATCCAAAAAAAGGTCTTTTTCCCTTTAGTTACCATGAGAACATCGTCCAAGATGACGAAAAACAAATCATAGTAAAGTTTGAGCTCTTAATGTTAATATTAAGAGGTGGATCATCGTCATTGTTGATTTTCCATATAAATCACCAGAGATTTTTTTTTTTGGAATTTTAATGCGCTCTTTATGCAAATAATTTATAATCCATTCAAATTAAAAACATATTCTTATAGGAAATTAAACGATCTACAAAAAAGGTCTGACATAATTTTTTGCTTAGTCGACTCGCTTAAAAGTTATTCGAGGTTAAAGTTTAACCTCAAATGGTAAATTTTCGTACTATGTCACAAAATAATAGCTCAAAAACATAAAATATCATATTTTTTATTTGATTTGATTTATTTTAATTTTTAGTTATCAATGTTTCGAATACTTTACAGCATTTGGAGAGATTATCCCGTGACCATGGCTGTAAAGCATTCGAAACGTCGGAAACCAAAAACCAGAATAAATCCGCAAAAATATTCGAAAAGATAATTTTATAAGTATTATTTTGATGTATAAGCTATATTACTGTAAAGTTTCACCAAAATCCATTCAGTAATTTTTAAATGTCTTCCTTTACCGTGAGACAAGTGGTAATCATGATGGAAATGATTCGCACATGAAAATATCAGAGGTGCGAGACCTGGGTTTTGAACCCGCTTCACTCGGTTTCCCAAGCGAGCGCGTTACCACTAGCCTACTACTTGCCAATAATCATTATTACCATATCCTCTCATGTGTTAGACTGTGCTTCTGAAGCAGTGTGTCAAAATAAACGTCAAAAGTTCGTGCATATTAAGCACGCTTATCATTCAAATTCCGCATCCTCTATGTAAGTGAATAACATTTTTCAAATCTTATTTGTATCGCTCTAATTTTCACACAGTATACTCAAATAAATAAGCATAGCATAAGACTGAAGACAATGTTTATAAAATACACTATTATTGAGATATAATCTATACAAAGTCGCCCCTCGGTTTCGTCGAAACGCGCGAGCCGTGTGCATTGTTCGCGTGTTCTTTTTGTGATAATATCTATTGTGTGTGGAGTGAAAGTGATCGTAAAATGGATTTACATTATGACTAAGTAAGTAAAGATCAATATTAATTACATGATTAGGACAATTGAATAAGATATGTATAGAAATAGTGGTTTTAACAAACGTCGCCGCTATTATTCGCGGCAAAATGGCGTCATTCTCGTCGATATTTTTTGTTAACTTTATTATAAACATTGTGTATTATATACGTTATATATAACATATTATACACGTAGTCTATTATTTTTATGATCTTTACGAAACATTTAATTTAAAAACAAATGTAAAAATAATTCGTATTATTGTAATAAAAAAATACCATATTTTAAAGGATGTCTACACAGATGGGGTATTCTATTTGTTTACTTTAGAAATATTTCAATATGGAAGCGTATAATATTATCGTTGTGCTTAAAACATTGTCATTATAATCATATTTTAGGATGTCAATTAGTGTTTAAAATAAATGCAAAGAATTTTTCAATTATTGCGAACATTTGAGAGACCTTTTTTTGTTTTTAATTTCAAGTGCTTGGCTTGTAGTTTGATTTATTGTTAACTAAACACTTCAAACACTTGAAACTCTGTCTGTAACAAATATGTGGATCGTATTACATAAAAAGTTATTACCCTAAGCCACTTGACCTACAGTGTTTTCGATATTGAAAAGTAAAGGATTTTATTATTTTATTTCACTCGCGCGGGTGAAAAAAAAGGGTGAAATTTTCTAAAGCTTGTGTCGTGAAAAAAATATATGGTGAGGTGTGTTCTTTTTGTTTATTAATGTGAGATAATACAGTTTTTATGAAATAAAAAAAACTAAAATTTGAAATAATGGTTCTATTTTTAAGTTATAAAGGTTTTTAGGTAGATTTTTGGGTAACATCGGGTTCCCTGACTTCCAGGTCTATTTACTAATACATTGTAAGGCAGTTTTTATTGTGGTTTTTTAAATGTGTTAGGTTATTTCATAACGATTCCAACGATATAAGTTACTATAGCTCCCATACAAAACTTTACAGATGTCGTCATTTTAAACACCCGCGAGAAAGTTTTAGGGGTTGCTTAAAACCACCCTACACGAAGCTGCATTTTTGACATAAAGCTTCATAAGTGGGCAACACAAATGAGAGGATATAATATAATGACATGCAACTAATACAGATACAATTTATAACATATTTTTGTTACTTTTTCACTCCATATTGGATTTAAATAAAATTCAAATTAAATATAGTATATATCCTGGCTTTTTCCATTAACATACAAATAATCACTATACAAAAAAGAAATTAGTAAACACTAACATTTTCAAAAACAAAAAAAACTCACCATTCAAATCGACTTCTAGAAACTTCGACCCAATATCCGCTAAGCCGTTTACATTCACTTCCCTATTGTGGTTGGTCAGTTCATTCACGATGTTGTGGTTGACGACGTCCCCTTCGGTTGAGTTGTGGTTGTCCACAGCGTCCTGCAACCGCAGGGTGGTGGGTTCGGTGCGGGTTTGCGGCGAGTTCTCGGGGATGTCGAAACCAGTTGAGGACTGGTTGCTGGACTCCGATATCGACCGCCATGTTATGCTTATGTTCCTTGTTCTCGCTGACTCTCTTGCAGCCTGGATGGTATCACACAACTTATTATAGATACACAGTTTATATGTATATATGTTTTTTGTTAACTTTTTAGTAAGTATTACAATGTATAAAGACTAAGTTAGTAATGTTACAGTTCAGCCTAAGGAATAATATTGATACAGTGTCGTAGAACTAAACATAAAAACAAACAATAATGACAATGTTTTAAAATATTACATATAGATGTTTGTTACTCTTTCACGCCAGAAGGGCTAAATGGATCTGGATGAAATTTGGCACAGAGATAGATTATAGTATGGAATAACACATAGGCTACTTTTTATCCCGGCAAAATGTACGGTTCCCGTGGGATAGGTTTGTTTTTTTGTTTTCCTAGAGTCGAAGCCGAGCGAAGCGTGGGTGAGTCGCTAGTAAACAATAAAACCATTGTAATTCTGTTAAGACAGACCAAATATAAATCTTTGAGAAAATATCCAAAACTTTCTTTTATTCATCGCGAACAACTATTTCAAACTAACCTCAGCCATTTCAATAACATAAATGTACGTCTCGCACACAAACACGGCGGGCTCGTCGGGGGTGTCGGACTTAGTTAGCCCGCCGTTGAGTTCCCGCAGGGGTTCCCTGACATAGGGTCACATCACATCACTAGTTATTATTACTATTTCAAACTAACCTCAGCCATTCCAATGACATCGGTGTACGTCTCGCACACGAACACGGCGGGCTCCTCGGGCGTGTCGTCCTTGGCCAGGCCGGCGTGCAGTTCCCGCGGGAGCGCCGGCGGCGGCAGCTCCGCGCTCGGCGCCGACACTATCTCGCGCTCCAGCGACGACGAGTTGCTGGTGATGTCGCGCACTCGGTTGTCGAAGTGGTCTGGATGGAGGCCGTCCACCTGGAACGGTTTCAGATTGTTATTTCAGACTGGCGACTTACCCTCGCTTCGTCCCCAGTGTCATGGGTTTTAATTTCTTTGTGCGGAACCGTAATTATTTTTTTTAAATAAAAGTAGCTCCTTATAACATTAGCTGTGTGCCAGTGAAAGTCTCGTCCAAATCGGTGCAAACGTTTTAGAGATTAGCCGGAACAAAAAGACAGACAAAAAAATTTTTTTTTTCTTATAAGTACCCTATATATTTTATATGTATTTAGGAAACCTTTTAAAGCTGTAAAATGGATATCACTGTATCATTCATCATCATCATCATCATACCATCATCATCACTCTCGCCCATCACTGATCATAGCGGATCATCGGGTTCGATCTCCAGCTCCTCAAATACAACTACGTATATTTTCCATCATTCAGTAGCTAAGCTAAATTCACCTGGTCAGTATCGGTGTCAGTGTGATCAGTCTGGTCGGCGTGGTCAACGACGTGGTCCACAACGTGGTCTACGTGGTCGTGGTTAACATGGTCGTGGTCGACGTGGTCGCCGGCGGGCAGGCGCTCCACGCAGCTGTCCGTGAGCGTGGGCACTTCGCCCTCCGCGCGCTCTGTGTTCGCGTTACCGTTCACTACCAGAGATAGTTTCCTGGAAGGATAATATCCAGTTATTGTTATGTAATAAGGTTGGTTTTTGGATGATAAAATCTTAAATCTAATCTTATTTAGGATCCTGATCTTTCTTCATTGTTGTTTGCTTCCAAAACATATATTACATTAATATGAATTAATAGATTACTTTCAAGTGACAATTAGTGAAAAGATTTGTATAATATTAAATTAAATCGTTGAAATTCTGATTAAGTTTATTCATTATTTAATGAATATATTTAATAATACATGATGCAGGGTGTAGCATGTAGAGTGAACGTTATAGGCTGTAGGAAGTAGGGTGTAGGATGTAGGGAGTAGGGTGCTGGGGGTAGGATGCAGGGCGTAGGGTGCTGGGGGTAGGGTGCAGGGTGTAGGGTGCAGGGTGTAGTGTGCAGCACTCACATGACGTCGGGCGCGAGGCTGGGGTCGCTGCAGCGGCGCTGCGCCGCGCGCTTCTCGCCCTCGCACACAAGGTTATCACAGGATCTCGTTTTTGTCATTAAACCTAAAGAAATTCATAAGAGCTTCTATAAGTCTACTTGAATAAAATTAATTTAAAACTTTCTTATATTTACGCAAATATTGTGAATTTTTTGTCGGCTTTGTCATTTTGTAGGTAGGCACTGTTTGTAAAAACTATATTATAATAACCTTTGAGCCTGAAACCTTAGTCTCTCCTGTGACTAAGATTGCTGAAGATCATTCGAAAAGTCAGGAACAAAAAATCGAAATAAATTCGCAAAATAATCCAAAAAGATAGTTTAATATAATCCCCTCACCGTTGTGCAGCGCGGGCGGCGGCGGCGGCGGCGGCGGCGCGGGGCGCGGCGCGTCGCGCTCGCCGCGGAACAGCCCCCACCACACCTGCGTGGCGCGCACGCTGCACTCCGGCCACAGCACCTGCGCGCATACAATGCACTGTAGTCTTGTTTTAAGAACATTGCAAATATATACTTATGAAAAAAATATTTTATACACATTTCAAGGCAAACAGTATATATAATTTAAATGGCTTTAATAGTGGCAATCCAGCTGAGGGTGAAGCGGAGATACTGGGAGGCGGTCAGTTTCCCCCGGTAGTTCTCTGATGGCAGAGTGAACTGAGATAGCAAGTGTATAATTGTTACGTTCTACCGAGGCAGACCGTTCTGACGTGGTAACCTGGTCGTGGTGGTGGTAAGGCGTTTACCTGGTCGTGGTGGTGGTGCGTGTGCGGGTGCGGCGCGTACAGGTGGTTGCGGTAGGCGGGCGCCTGCAGCAGGCTCCACACGTGCGCGGCCGCGTCGCCCGCGCGGCACTCGGCGCGCTCGCGCGCGCTGTTGCACAGGAACGTGCCGAACATGCACGAGTGCACGTGTGTCGCCAGCTTTATCTGCGGTACCATCGTATAATTAGAATTAATCTCTAAGACTAAGTTACACAAATTATAAAAACAAAGTTAAGTATAATAGGTTTTTTAAATGTATACTTAAAAACCATTGATAATATATAAAAACATAAATACAGATTTACTAATAAATATCTCTTCGAAGGGTGGCATGGACGTGTGACGTAAAGTCAAACCAAAGAATAAAATTCAAAAATGGAAACTTAATTGTTTAAACACGATATTTTTAAACAAAATAACGTACGTTTTATCTTTGTGCACTTTTTTTAAGAACACTTTTGAGATGATAATTGTGTACCTTGAATTTTTGTACATCAATGTTAAAAACACAAATTATAATACTATCCATATTGAATTTATAACATAAATATAATTATTTACGCTATCAAAATTTAAAAGTAAAAAAAAATCTCTGTATTAACTATAATTCCGTGATAAAACCCGTAAGTAACCAAGGCAACCAACCAGATAGGCCTCGTTGAACTCGAAGCTGCAGGGGTACTGCAGCATCATCTGGTAGACTACGTGCAGCCACTGCAGGAAGATGGGCGAGCGCTCGTTGGGGTCCTCGGGCCCGAACTGGTGTCCGCAGCGGTCCGCGAACTTGTGCCCGAAGTCCAGCCACTCGCGCTCGATCAGCACGCGGAACCCCTGCCCGGCCGTACGCGTTATACATATATATAGATATAAATTCAAACTGAACAATCCATCCAAACCGTTTTATAATTGTTCTGTCTGAATATACATTCAGACTGAACAATCATACAGACGGACTCCGCCAAAATAAATGTTGAAGTCAAAATGGTAGCGTAGGTTTGCTGTTTATGCTACTATTCCCGATTTTGCCATACGGATCATTTGCTTTCTTTAAACAGTAAGGGAAATTTTATGTATACATTATTCCTTAGTCTGAAGGACTACATCTGGCATCATACTGACATCGCAAGATAATAGATTCTTGTTTCGAATGATTCCACAGGTTACATATTACTTAATGCTACAATTCACTATAGATTATTAATTTTATATAATAAAATTTTAAGTCTAATCTGTAGATTAAATATTTTTTGGAATATCTTATTGAAATTACCGATGCAGAGGCCAAATTTGTAGTTTTTAGGATTTTTGTCTGTCTGTCTGCCTGGGAACGCATCACGAGAAAGAGAGATTTTGATGAAATTTGGAGTGATGATAGCGAGCTGGTTATCCGGGCCAACATATAGGATACTTTTTACTTGAAAAGCAAGGGCGCATAACTTCCGATCGAGTGCACCAGTTTGGACATTTTTTTTTTGTATTTGTAATTGTCAGGACAACTTTTATATAGAAGAAAATTAAAAGAAAAAAAAGAAGCGGAGAGAGGGTGAGTCGCTAGAAATTATAAAATAATTCCCGAGACAATGGTAGGGGTCGATGGATACCCGAGTAAGGAGTAAGGAGTAAGGAGTAAGGAGAGACGTGACCGACCTGCAGCGTGCGGTAGTAGGGGTCGAGCATGACCTGCGCGGCGGCCACGAGCTGCGGCGTGCGGTCCCAGCCGTCGCTGCAGTGCACCAGCACGGGGCGGCCGGCGGCGGCGGCGCGCGCCACCGTGGCCGCGGCGCGCGCCACGCCGCACACGTACTGCGGCCACAGCGTGCGCTCCAGGTTGCTGTGCCAGCTGACGCACGTTCACATATATTATTTGACGACACGTTTGGACCAGTTCGTAGTTACCCCACTTGTGCCAACGGTCGCGCGTTCGAGTCCCGATGTACATTTGTGTGATGAGCACGAATGTTTGTATTAAAATCATGGGTGTTTATATTTATAATATGTATATATTTAAAGTTATATATGTATAGTGTATCAACTGCCTGGTATCCATAACAAAGGCTTCGTAGCTTATCAAGGAATTAGATGGTGCTGTGTGTTAATGTCCCAACATATTTATTTATACTCATTGACATAAAAACACTCCTCATAAAGTCAATGCATGTTAAGACAGCAATCAAACCGACGGCGTTCATTATCATTAATTAGCAGTTAATTATCAGTGTATCATCATATTATACCAATAAACTTTACAACGATCCATAACTGTATTTTTATAGCAAGCATTTAGTAGTAGGTCGCCTCCCCCGCAATCTCAAAAGTTATAAAATACACATTTCTTAGTAAATATTTTTCAAAAAATTGCACCGACATGTGACGTTAAGTCAACTCAAACTTATAATTATCTAAACACAAATTTAAACTTACGCACACCGCATAAAGTACATTTTTAATTTTGTCAGCCAAAAAGCAATGAACAAAAATTTCGAATTCTATGCTCCTTTTTGATAACACTCTTGTGACGCTAATGTTTATTTTGAGTTTTTGTACATCAATGTTTTAAATACATTAATTTTTAAAATAGAGAAAGAATAAAATTCTCTACCAAAGTACAACAAGTGTTAGTCGTTTAAACAAACAAGCACTAACCCGACGAAGGAACATCAACGTCAAGTCTAAAAAAAAATGGATGCGTATGTGTAACCTTTACGCGCGGTTGCAGTAATTTTTTTTTGGCAAATATCAAAAATAAATTAAAACAAATCAATAATTAAATAAAGCATATTAGGCATATTGCAAACATATATTTATAGAATATCATATACGGAAAGAATAAAATATTATATATCATTTGTAAGACAAATAACAACGGTTACCATGGCAACAATTAATCATGCATTCTATCTCATTCTCCCGCCGTCTTAATCCTATATATTTATGTGTTTGTCTCTTTCTAGTGTCGCATTTCATCGAGTTTCAAATCACAACGATTCAAAAATTAAAAAAATAATAATATTTTAATGTTTTAATTATTTTTATTATTATTATTTTTTGTATAAACGTAATGAACTATTTTACTTGTTAGCCGCATTGGCTTTATTTCATATCGTTATAAAATCGTTTTTTTTTACTCAATTTTTTTTACCCTTATTTTTTAATCATTTAATTTTCTTTTTATATTAACAGTGCATGTGTGTAAGTGTCGGTCAGTGTTATGGGTACCTGTAAGCGACTATCATACTAGAACTCGTGATTAAGAATGAATTTAAAATGTATTTGTGTGTTATGTTGTTGGTGTTCTTAACCCCTCGAGGACCGCGTACACGCCGGTGTGTACGATAACAATTGAACTCTCGGAAATTCGCACGGATTTCTTAGCAATTATCATGGAGGGATTAATAAATTAAAAAAGAAAAAAAAAACTCACTTGGCCTGCTCGCCGGGCTCGGCGGCCAGCAGCCGCATCTGCTGGAAGCTGCGGCGCACGTGGTGTATGTTGGGCAGGCTCATGAACTGTATGTCCGCGTGCGGGTAGTACTGCGCGCACTCGCAGCCGCCGCCGCGCGCGCGGTTCGTCACCGCCGACGCGTACGACCGCGCGTCCACTATCAGCAGCTTCAGTTGCTGCCCATGAACATTTATGTATTTATTTACTATTTAGGTTGATTCCCCATACAAAATTACATCCTGATTTTCATCCCCTTAAGGGAGGATTTTCGGGATGAAAACTATCCTATATTGTTCCCAGGGTTTCAAACTATCGTCTTACTTTTCATCTAAATCGGTCCAATAGTTTCGAAGCCTATTCAGTACAAACAAACAAGCAAAAAATCAAATCTTTCCTCTTTATAGGTAATACTTTAATTATTATGTTTTATTTTTTTAATAACTGTCCTGAGTGGGTTAAGATAATTAAAATAAAGCTTTAAATAATTAACTTATGCATGGTGAAAGCTACTTTGATTATAATTACATACGTATAATAGAAACATAACAAACTACATTAAATTAATATGGTAATATAATATCTAAATTCCTAAATGCATAATATTAACATCATCTTATTTATATAATAATAATACTACGGGACCTAAACGCGTGTATTCAGTTACAAAATACCTTATTCCCGATGTTTCGACTGGGTTGCACAGACTGACTGGCAGACGGGTATTTGCCACTTATGAATTCACGCGTTTGGGTCCCATAGTATCATTATTATCTATACATATTATAAAATTCTAACTAAGCCGAATCTGTAAATTAAATGTTTTTTGGAAAATCTTATTGAAATAGACATTATTACCGATGCAGAGGCCAAATCTATAGTTTTTAGAATTTATGTCTGTCTGTCTGTTACCGCATCACAGAAAAACCACTGGAGGGATTTTGATGAAATTTGGTATGATGATAGCTGGTACAATTATAAAACGCAAAAATTTAACAAGTTGTATAATAAAAATATAGTATATAATCAAAAAAATAAAATTTGAAACCATCAGCCTAAATGCGAGAACGTGAACAAAACCAAAGATAGAAATTATAAATGAGTAATTAAACAAATGTTAAAACTAACCTTATTAGGCGTAGCCCTGTCCTGGTTGCAGGCGGCCACGAAGGCGGCCAGCAGCCGCTCGTCCTCGCTGGAGCGCCAGCCGAGCCAGCCCACCTCCGGCTGCGACGCGCGCGCGATCACCGCGCCCGTGCCGCGGTGCCGCCACACCACCGCCGGGATGCGTCGCATCGCACGGAACCTGACACGCGAATGAACGAATCTATACTAATATTATAAAGCTGAAGAGTTTGTTTGTTTGTTTAGTTGAACGCGCTAATCTCAGGAACTATTAATCCGATTTGAAAAATTCTTTTTACGTTAGATAGTCCGTTAACTGAGAAAGGCTAAAGGCTATATATCATCCCGGAAAAACGTAAGGTTCCTGTAGGATACATTTGTTTTGTCTAGAGACGAACCCGAAGCGAAGCGAGGGGGAGTCACTATCAAATATATTTCGTCAATCTACTTTTGATACTCGCAATACTGGATTTATTTAATAAATACCATTAGATATTAAAAAAACGGATAAGCACAAGTCTGGGTGGCACACCGGGGATTCCGTAGCATGATACATTTCTTTTTTATATTTTTCCTTTAGTTACTTGCGCCAAATTGCCAAATTTCATGATTCTATGTCAACGGAAAATATCCTATAGGTTTTGACAGACAGGCAGACCGACGGACAGAAAACGAAGTGATCCTATAAGGGTTTCCGTTTGAGGTAGGGAACCCTAAAAATGACTAAACTGTTTCTTTTTCTTATTAAAGCTATTTTTATTTAATGAATGAATGAAATTTTATTTGGATATACGCCGATTATAAAAACAAAATAACAATATCATTAAACAATAATGATAAAATATATCAGTATGATATTCCAGGTCCCACGATGGTTTTCAATTAACCCGGACTTCAAACTTAGGACCTATGTAGATCTACAGCAATATTAATAAATATAATATAATACAATATAAGGTATTATAAGTGTTATTAATATTACCGTGCAACGAACTCCAGGTCCTCATCACAGATGCTCGCGGGCACGATGAGGAGGGGCGGGTAAGATGGACACAGCTTGTAGTCCGCGTTCGCGGCCGTCACCCGCCACACACCCTTCGTTGTAAAGCCGAGTCGTTCCAACTGCGAAAAATGGGTATAATTCTCATTGTTTATGCATTTTCATTTTATTTCATACTAGCGACTTACTCTTTAATTTTTTACTTTTTCTAAAATATATTTTTTTAATTTTTTTGAGCGGAACCCTAATTCTTTTTCTAAAATAAAAGTAACCTAAGGTACTTCTTAATCTTCTCTTAGTCTTAAATAGTCCAGCCATTTCGGAGATTAGCCGGAACAAACAGACAGACAGACAGACAGGCAAAAAATGTTAACAATTGTGTTTTTCTTATAATTACTGTACCTATAATATCATTTCATTTACATTTAGTACAATGTTGTTATTTTGACATTACAAACAGACACTTCAATTTTATTTATCTGTATAGATAAGTGCCTAGTAGCAATATACGTGTTACTTCAGGTCATAATCTATCCGTGTACTAAATTCCATCTAAATACATCCAGCCATTTTTTCCGTATCGATATTAGTAATCCGATAACTTTCGATTTAATTGGTATATTTGTAAATAATCGATTTTTATCTTATACAAAATAATATCGACATTTAGAATATTAGCTGTCAATAAGTATTTAATATTTCAAACAATTCCACAGCTTTATTGCCATAATAAAAAAGTATGTTAATATTTTAAGATTTATACCATATTAAAATAACAGGCTATTTAAAATTTAAACTGTTATATTTAATCTGTACCATCCATTAGATGCAAAAGGAAGAAATAAATAGCAATAATAATAAAAATAAATCTCTTTTAAAGCAACACCTCGCCCCAGATGTTATGCAATAAAATGTTTATTACCCTCTAGCTCTACCTTTAACCTCAAGATATCGATTATTTATATTTTTTATGTCACTCATATTAACTTTATGATTAAATATCGATATACATTTATCATTAATAAGCATTTCATAATGAATGATATGAATAAAAACATTACACTTATTTTATGTACTTTATAGAAAAAAAGCGGCTTATCCTCGCTTCGCTCGGGTGCGTCTCTGGATTGAAACGTAATTAGAGACACACCCTCACTTCGATTCGGTGCGTCCCTAGGTACATTTTTTTTCGAGCGGGACCCTAATTCTTTTATAAAAAATAAAAGTAGCCTAAGTTACTGCTTATAGCACCAGCTATCTATCAGTGAAAATCCCATCAAAATCAGTCCAGCCGCTTTAAAGATTAGCCGGAATAAACAGACAGACAAAAGTTTTAAAAATTGTTTTTTTTTTTTTCTTTTTTGTACCGTATATAATTTCAAATAGTTTAGTAAAAAGCTGTTGTTTTTACATTACAACAGACACTTCAATTTTATTTATATGTATAGATATACCTATATACATTTCATAATCATTTCATAGAAAAATAATACCCTGTTACTATTAATGCCAATGGTTACGCGCTCGTTTCGGAAACCGAAAGGCGGGTTCAAATTCCGGGTCTCAGACCTCTGATATTCTCATATGCGAATCATTTCCACATGATTATTCTTACGGTGAAGGAAAACATCGTGAGGAAACCAACATGGCTGAGAGAACCTAGCAAGTTTTCGAAAGACATGTGAAGTCGAAACTTAAAATAAAACTATAGTTAAATAAAACTATCTTTTCGGATTTTTTCGCCGATTTATTTTGATTTTTGGTTCCCGACGTTTCGATTGCTTTACAGCAATCATGGTCACGGGAGAGACTCTCTCTCAAAAATCAAAATAAATCCGCGAAAAAATCCGAAAAGATAGTTTTATTTAAATGTCAAATATTCGCGTAAATCTAAGAAAGTATTATGAAAACTATAGTTTTTGTTTGTTTTTTTTTTTTCATAACGAATTTGTCCATCCAATAAAACATAATAAAATATATTATTATTATTACTGCTTGTAAAATTATTCGATTACGTTACATTTTGCCATAAAATCTAGATAACACTATAAATTACTAATGAATTATATTGACCAGGCTATAATATTATTAATAAACTAGCGGCTCATCCACGCTTTGCTCGGGTTCTCTTCTAGAAAAACAAAAACGAATCTATCCCACGGGAACCGTACATTTTTCCAGGATAAAAAGTAGCCTATGTGCTATTCCAGACTCTATCTGTGTACTTCACCCAGATCCGTTCAGCCGTTCTGGCGTGATTGAGTAACAAACATCCAAACATATAAACTTTCACACTTATAATATTAGATAACAACAACCTAGCTTTTCAAGGTTAAGATGATTGATAAATCAGTTTGAAAATATAACAATATATTCGTACATATTTCATAGTGTCCATAAATAAAATTCTTCTTAAATATTTTATCTACCCATAAAATCAAGGTCAATTATATCCTATTAAAACGTATGTAGATAAATTAATTACTAAGCTATACCTACTATAAATAAAACGATTTTTTTGTTCAAACTCGAAGGTTTCTAAAGTTTCTATAACTTTATAAAGTTCAAGTTTAACTTCAAAATGGCATTTTAGAATCAAATGTACTAAAATATGTAAGTATGTACTTAAAGCAGTTTTCAGATATATGACGATCGTCAAAATCATATCACATACATTACTATTCGCGGGAAGTGGATTGTTTTTGCTCATAGATACTATTTCAAAAGGACATATTTTAAGAATTATTGAAAAAAAATATGGTTGCTGCTTTATGTTTCGATTTATTCCTTTTTAGTTTTGATTGTTAGTATTATTATTATAAATAGAGGGTTTTTTATTAATACATGCATATGATATGTATCTTTTGCAAGCCTATATAACATAACAAAGCACGTTGAGGCACTTATTGTACATTTTACTGTATTACTAACTAATATTAGGGGCCATTCATAAAATACATTCGCATACAAAGGGGAGAGGGGGGGGGGGGGGGTCTTGCTGAGTGTGACATGATTTGACAAGGAGGGAAGGGGGCTTAGTGTTTGTGACGAAATATTTCTAGGGGGGTCCCAGAAATTGTGACATAACGTGACTATAGGGGGGGAGGGTGTCAAAGAAAACTGCTTTTAGCGTGACGTATTTTATGAACGGCCCCTTTTAAGTGTAAGCAATAATGTAATACTGTGTGTCCACTAAAGTAAATTAAAAAAAATAGTTTACCTCAGGTCCAAACCAATGCCGGTGTGGAACATGTGAGGCGCGCAAGAGCGCTCTATGGACGGAGGTGGGAGGTAGTTCCTTGGCCCAGGCGGCGTACGCGGCCGCGAAGGTCTCCTGCAACGAGCTGAAGGGCACTAGGGCAGTGTTCAGTCTTCTCCACCACTCCAAACACTGTTCGCTTGTGTTGAATGAACATCTGGAAAATTATAAACAAATTTATTAAAAACTAGTATTGATTCGCGTATCTGCTCGCGTGTTAAAAATAAATAAATGCTCGACCCGCTAGTGAGTATTTTTAACATCGATAAAGTCGTTTCGGAAATTAGCAGACAGACGAAACAATTATATTTTTCTTAGTTTTAAGTACATATATTATGCGTTTGATATGGAAAAGCTATATTGAAATTAAATTATCATTTTACGTATAAGTAACAAATACATATAGTGAAATTGTACCGGCACTAAAATATTACATTTAATAACCTACTTATTACAAAACAAATTATGAAAATACATTCATGATTGCCGAAGATATTGCATAATGTACAGAAATCTATACTAATATTATAAAAAGGTAAAGTTTGTGAGTTTTACCGGTTTAGATGAAATTTGGTAAGAAGATAGTTTGAGACCATGGAAAGGACATAGGATACTTTTTATCCCGGAAATCATCTTTTAAGGGGGTGAAAATGGGGATAAAAGATTCTATGGGGAATTAACCCAGAGACGAACGCGAGCGAAGCGAGGGTGAGTCGCTAGTATATTATAAAAATAAAAAACCCGACTGCATAAAAGCTAACTAAAAAGATGAAAACAAGTTGAATAAGGAATATAGTATTATGCAGTCGGAGACATACATGTTTCATCCTTGCCGTATCTTTTTAATTAGCTTAAAACCCGACTGCATAAAGTCGGGTTTTTTTATTGTTATAATATATTTTTCTATCTATATAAACCGTACAGGGCCGCATCCAAGCGAAGCAAGGGTTGTTTATATAACTGTAACTCAAGTGTACCTGAAGTATCTACTTGAAGCATATTAAAAGTTAAACAAAAAACAAGTGCCAGTGCAAAGAGCTTATTCAAATATGACAATGCAACAACAGCATCGCGAACGTAACTTTTGTCTGGGACTGTAATAATTTCGTAATAACGTAAGGGCCCCACAGCATTATTAGTGGATTGAACAAAATGAATGGCATAAACTTCGAGTGTTTGTTGATTTTGCGTTGGAAGTATCTACTTATAGTCACAAGTGTTTTTGTTGTATCTATTATAGTCGATGTCCTCGGCTTTGTCTGCGTATAATATATTTTCTTAATAATCACTCTACTAATATAAATGCGAAAGATTGTACGTTTGTGAAAGTGGGGTATGCTTATTACTTCTTCACGCTGGGACGGCTGGATGGATTTCGATGAAATTTTGTAATTTGTACATATATAGACACGTTCCGCTCGGGTTCGTCCATAATTACTACGTTTTAACGCTTAGTATAGATTCCTCAGAGACGAGATATTATCCGGCAGTAAAGAGTATCCTATATGTTAACCCGGATAACCAGTTAATAGCTATCATCGCACCAAATTTCATCAAAATTCCAGTAGTTTCTCCACGATGCGGCTACAGACAGACAGACAACTTTTTCATTTAAAATATCAGTACGGATTACCTATGTGTATATTTAATGTTTTCACATACTTGTTCATAATTTACATAACAATATGTTCATATTTATATTATGTTATAGATAATAATAAAATTAAATAAAGATATATTGTGTTATGTTAACTTATTTTTCTTATTTGCGACTGAACATGTACTCATGTGAGTACGTCGGGGAATAGAGATATGAAGGTAATTGTGTTCAATATAGTCTGTAATCTGTTTGCGGCCAAGTGCGAGGATCGAGCAACAAAATTGTCGAGGTTGTTTTAATCAAGTATTCAATAGATGGCGTTAGTAGTATTCGGAATCGCGCAGGCGCGTTATGTCCTGATAAGGATATACATACATACATATAAGTTTCAATACTAACGTCATTAGGTCAGGTCAGGATTGTGAGTTCTTAAGATGGTTGAAGTTATGTTAGTGTTTGTTTAGGTTCGTTGTTGTTTTTAAAGGTCAATGGTCGATTGTAGTCCAAAATTAATAATGAATAGGTATTCAAAACTTGAAATAAAATGGATTTGCACAATCTTACTACTATATAAATGCGATGCCATGTTTGTTACTCAATCACGCTAGAACGGCTGAACGGATCTGGATGAAATTTGGCACAGAGATAGATTATAGTCTGAAATAGCACTTGGCTACTTTTTATCCCAGAAAAACGTATGGATCTCGTGGGATGGATTTGTCTTTGTTTTTCTCTAGGGACGAACGCGAGCGAAGCGAGGTTGAGCCGCTATTAATAAAAGCAGCGGATCATAATTATGCTAAAATATGGAAATTGGAAACTTGTACTAATAATAATAACAGCTATAGAAAAAATAATTAGATTGAATAAAAATCACAGAAGTTGTAACATGGTACGCTAGCCAAGACTTTTTTTAAAATGAAACTAAATCAAAAATTTGTTTATGCTGTGGATATATTCGTATCTGACATGTAATCAGTGTTCCGTACCCGAAGGGTGCCAACGCGAACCTATTACTAAGCCTCCGTTGTCCGTCCCTATATCTGTCAGCGGGCTGTATCTCATGAACCGTACCTAATAGTTAAGAGTTAAAATTTTCACAGAGTGTGTATTTCAAATGCCGTTATAAGAACAAATAATACAAAACCAAGATGGCGAATTTCAAAATGGCCGCCATGTAAATAGTGTTAGTACATAGTGTAACATGTTGAACCCTTGTGTACAAGTCCGACTCGCACTTGACCACTTTTTTAACTCGACATGTCACAATATTCGAAATATGAATACCTAGTTCAGATTTCAAGAAAATATGCTGGAACAGATAGAGAAGCAAGAGTAAATAAAGGTCCCATTGTTCACGACATGTACGGAAATCCGAAAATGTAAAAAAAAGACAAGTCTCGCCATGCTAAGGGAAAAAGTATCATAAACACGTAATCGAGTTAAAATAATAATATGAATAATTTAAAGTACGGTCCGACAAGCGTCAAACACCTTTGTCTTCAGCATTGAATCCGTAAAAAAAACACTTTATTAATCATATATATACCTACTACTTAAAAATTATCATAATTAAAAAAAAATCATACCATAGTAAATACCATGATAATCGCAGATACAATCAAACAAACACTCATTGACATTCTTCAATGACACCATTAAAACCAATTATCTAGCAGAATTACATTGTAGTACAATTTATAATCAATTAACCTCTATACACAGTTTTTTTGATACCTAGATTACCGTTCGTTCGGAATATTCTCGAAAAAAAATACAGAAAAATGTTTCCAATCATACCCAATATTTACTTGTTATACATATACCTAATAAAATTCTAATTCGAATCTGTACATTAAATATTTTTTGGAATATCTTATTGAAATATTCATAATTATGGATACAGAGGCCGAATGTATAGTTTTTAGAATTTTTGTCTGTCGGTCTGTCTGTCAGGGAACGCATCACGAGAAAACAGCTGGACAAAGTTTGATGAAATTTGGTGTGATGATAGCTGGTGATTGTTTTTACTGCGGGAAAATATCTCATCTCCGAGAAATCTATACTAAACGTTAAAACGTAACTAGGGACGAACCCGAGCGGAGCAAGGATCAATCGCTAGTAGGATATAAAATAACGAGGATAAAATTATTATTCCAATAACGCTATTATTTAGACAAACAAAACTATTGAAACCCACTTATCATATTATTGAAGGAAAATTTACTTAAGAAATATTTTCTGTATTGTACGAGTTATGAGTTTATCAGGCATTAGCCCCAATTCGCCGCAACTCGCAAGGGTCTTGTTATCATTCAAACGGTATTTCTTTGATTAGTTTTTTCTAGACAGAATCTTTTCATACTGTACAAAGAAGCCTAAGTGGCAATACCAATACGTTGTATAATTAATGTACACGAAAGCGAAAATCTACTAATAAATTATGAAATCTAAAAGTATAAAATCTACAAACTCAAAACTTTACAGATACGATTCCTCATAGGGAGTAGGTATTCGCTAAGGGTGGATGTTGGGAAATTCATCCTTTACAATGGTAAAATAGGGGTTTATAAAAAAAAAGTAGATGAAAGTTTCAATATGTTTAAACGTTCACATATTACAAGCAATTAAATAAAACAGATGCGGTTATTTATACAAGCTACACACTTTTAGAGAATTGGGTTAATGTCCAATTTTACAACAACATACACATGTATATGTATGTAGGTACAATACTCGAATATACATTAAAAGTAGGTACATAGTAGTGTTGGAGCCACGTAAATATAAAAACGAGTAATTAATCTCAAATATAATCTATACTAATAATATTATAAAGCTGAAGAGTTTGTTTGATTGTTTGTTTGGTTGAACGCGCTAATCTCAGGAACTACTGGATGGAATTGAAAAATTCTTTTTGTGTTGGATAGTCCATTTATCGAGGAAGGCTTTAGGCTATATATCATCCCGGAAAAACGGTTCCCGTGGGATAGAGTTGTTTTTGTCTAGAGACGAGCCCGAAGCGAAGCGAGGGTGAGTCGCTAGTAAAATATATACTAATATTATTACATAGGCAGTATATACAGAAGTAGAGTTTATTTGTTTGTGTGTTAGTTCGAATGCGCTAATCTCAGGAACTACTAATCCGATTTGAAAAATTCTTTCTATATTAGATAGCCCGTTTATTGAGGAAGGCTATAGGCTACATATAATATATATTCTATCCATTCCATGCTAACCGTTAAAATGTACCCGAGGGACGAACCCGAGCGAAAAGAGGGTGAGTCGCTAGTATAATAAAAAGTTACAATTCTTTGAATCCTTTGTATTATTCTAATAACAAAAACCTACTAAAGACAGAAAAAAAAACCACTCAAGTCCACTTACTTCAATTGCCTTCCCTGTTTGCAGAGTATGATCAAGCAGAGCAGGTCGCGTATCTCGAGCGCGTCGATCACTCGTAGAGGCACTGAGGAGCCGGGGGTGCGCCGACGCGGCTGTAGGTGCAGTCTGTAGTTGGACATCGCGATAGTACCGCCGTCTGACGTACGACCTACCCACTAGAAAAATAGATACGAGTTATTAGCATAATGACTCAACGGTCCTCAAATCAATTTAATTAATTATAAGTGGAAACTGGAAGGTAAAACATATGTAGGAATACACACCATATGATATATTAGAATACTTTTAATTGCTTTACAGCAATCAGTCTCTCCCGCGACCATGATTGCTGTAAAGCAATCGAAACGTCGGGAACCAAAAGTCAAAATAAATCCGCGAAAAAATCCGAAAAGATAGTTTTATTTTGTTTGGTCTTTTAAACGGAGCGTGAAAAAGCACGTATGCGGGCCGACAAGGTGAGGTTGATCGGTGTCGAGATCACGTCCCGGAACCGATGGACTTCATTCCTGGACTCCACTGTCGCTTACCATCAGGCGTCATGGAGTCATCTTGTCGAGCGACAATAAAAAAAAAAAAAAAGAAAAAAAAAATGTGAAATATTGACATAAATCTAAGAAAGTATTATTAATTAGAATACTGTTATAAATGCGAAAGTTTCTATGTTGTATGTGTGTTGTATTCAGCCCTTTTTTTTATATAACTGATGACCGAGGGCCTCGCTCAATGCGAGCGGGATCAGGCTATAGTCCACCACGCGAGCCCAGTGCGTATTGGGGGCCTTCCTAAACCGAATTTATAATAGGTCGACTTCCTAAACGAAACTTGCTAGTGTGTGTCACTCCTTCATGTTGAAAAGGCTAGACAGATTTAGATTAAAAGTACACAGACAAACTAAATCTATGAGCGTTGATACAAATATTTGTCGGGAACGAGACTCGAACCTGCGATCACTAGTGTAGAGGCAATTGTGAAATAACACATATAACATACATGTATAAAAATAAATCGCAATTCGCGTTTGCAATGTAAAATATTATGTACATTGCAAATGATACCACAACCAAAACAAACAGTTTTAAAAGGTTTTTTAATGCATAATGACCGTCTTGATAAAAATATGAATAAGTTGCAATTTAAATGTTTGAGTAGTTCTAAGAGTCTAAGTAGTCATTGTGGTGGAAAAACCATACAGAAACCGTCCACAAATATGTACAAAATAATACAATACTTAGTTTGGAATAATAACCATCACAAAGTAAAATTAGTAGTGTTGTAACGAATATCCGCATCCGCGAATATTCGCGTTCGCGAATATTAGCATATTTTTTGATATTCGAAACGATGTGAATATTTGGCGAATGTATTTGACAAACAAAAAGGGAATTATATATGAAATTGATGGATATGGAATGATAATACAACTGTGCTTTACTCATGTTTTATACTTTTTTTGTGGATTGTCACTTTTGAATAGGCCTATCAGTTAAATTTGACAAATGCAATAACACTAAACTAACCTCAAATCACAACAAATATTTTCGATTGAACTTTTTGTCACTAACTATATTCATTCAACCTGTATCGGCTATGTTTGGTTTAAACATGGCCGACACGTAATGTCAAACTTTGTCTGTTTTAATATTTTGCGCGCGCTTTATTTGAAAGATAACATTCGCATTCGCGAATATTGGAGATGAATATTCGCATTTGCGAATGTAAAAAGTCGAACATCCGTTACATCACTAGTAGCTAGTACCTAGGTATTAAGGATTAATTTAGGCTATCTACATTTATTAAAAGGAAAACATACTGGCCGAATATATAACCTACTTGTTTGAAGTCATTTAAAAATATAAATTTATCTCGTTCACTAGTAAAATAATATAAGGGTGAAATTCCACTCATAATATGTAATAGAAGACCTCAGATAACCTAAAAACAGATAACATTTGGTTTACTACAACATCAAATAAAACACTTGACACTGAGCGGTAAACATGAAACGATTGACGATGACGACATTAATATATATATATATATATATATATATATTAATTTCTATTTTTTTATGATACAACATACAAAAATACATACAATCCTCAATTTTCACCCTTCTACGATCAACCCTTATTTTTTAATAGCCATTTTAGTAATAGGAAATTATTTATATGGCAAAACAACGTTTGCCGGGTCAGCTAGTATATATATATATATATATATAGGTATATAAAGAATTATTTTTCAATCCTCCTCTAATAGCGGCATTAAACGATTTTTGTTAATGATAATTAACATAAAAAATTAAAACTCAAACTGTGCACATTTCCAAGTATTTCTTTCATTCATTAGAGTGGATTTTTTCCTAGAAATTTATATGACACCAACCTCGAGATTTAAGGTAGGTTTTATAAAAAAATATAATGAAATCAGTTTACAATACAAATGTAGTCAGCCCTTTCTAACGTCTGCTGGGCACGGGTCTACCTTCAATACGAGGGGGATCAGACCATAGTCCACCACACTGGCCAAGTGCGGGTTGGTGGACTGAGCATGTCTTTCGAAAACTTGTTAGGTTTTCTCAGACATGCAGGTTTCCTCACGATTTTTCCTTCACAGTCAGACAAATGGTAATCATGTTGGAAACGATTTGCACATGAAAATAACAGAACGTCCGAGACCCGGGATTTAAACCCGCTTCACTCGGTTTCCCAAGCGAGCGCCTTACCATAAGCCATACCACTGCCTAAAATACAAATATACATACAAAAAACATACACCTAAATTTTGTACACTATGCATTCTTGAAGTTATTCAAAAACAATATTAGAACACTAATGACCGTCATTGTAACAAAACACTAAATAAATGAAATATTAATGAAAATATTTATAATATAATTAAAATATATCCCACTTCACTTACAATTAAGTGACCACAAATGATTTCACATTCCTTTCTAAGATAAACGTTGCTATGCAATTCAAAATACATTAAAATTCACTTAGGAGGATTAGATAGTAAGTTTTATCTAAGATTATAGGATAGTAGATACGTTTAGGAGAAATTATGTATGTATGTATGTATATTTATTAACGTAAAATAGTCCTTCTGCAAGGTCACTATTTATCTCGCTTAACGTAACATTTTTGATGTTCAAATAAACTCTATCGTAACTTAGTATTTTAGGAATTCCAATTTTTCTTAAATATTTTTTTTTTATTATTTCAATTCTGAGCTACAATGCTGTTCTTTGCAGGTGTCGATTTATTTATTTATAATTACACCAACAGCTTATTGTACAATAAACGGCACTTTAAAAACAAGTATTTAAAAGTCAAGCTAACAATGTTTAAGTAAACACTACCCTCCTTACTAGTTTAACTGTATGACCACGGTAATCTATACAGACAAATAAAATTGGAGTGTCTGTTTGTAATATAAAAATAACCGCTTTTTACTAAATGCATATGGATGTATACACGGTACATATACCAAAACAACATTTTTTTACAATTTTTGTCTGTCTGTCTGTCTGTTTGTTCCGGCGAATCTCTGAAATGGCTGGACCGATTTTGACGGGACTTTCACTGGCAGATATAATAACTTAGGCTATTTTTATTTTAGAAAAAAAAGGGTTCCACGCAAAAAAATTAAAACCAAATTAATTAATTAATTTTGTTTTGGAAAGCAACCTAGGGACGAACCCGAGCGAAGCGAGGGTGAGTCGCTAGCGTTATATATAACATTACCGTGGTATGACGGTAGGATACAGTATTCCTCGCACGTACGTTCGCTTATTATAGTATAGGCAAATATTTAGACAAAGCTTTAACTTAATTAAAATTTATATATTTTTTTTCTTTTTTAACCGACTTCCAAAAAGGAGGAGGTTCTCAATTCGTCGGAATCTTTTTTTTTTTTTATATGTATGTTCACGGATTTCTCGAAGACGGCTGAACCGATTTGGAAAATTTTTTTTTTGTTTCAAAGAGTATTCTTCCCCGGTGGTCCCATATAAATTTTATCGAAATCGGTCAAGCGGTTTTTAAATAAATGGCTTAATCGAATATTATGTTTTTATTAAAAATCTTTCTTCTTACAAATTATTTACTTATTACGTCTACACTAAAAATGGAAAAATAAAAACTTTTTAAAAAAAAATAAAAACCGACTTCCTGGCACTGAAAAGTAAAAAATAACTAAACAGAGGTTTTCATTTAAAATAGATACCTAATATCGGTGCCAGCCAATACAAATCAAAGCACACCGACTTCGAAAATATCTGATTAGGTATCTATTTTAAATGAAAACCCTCTGTTTAGTTATTTTTTACTTTTCAGTGCCAGGAAGTCGGTTTTTATTTTTTTTTTAAAAGTTTTTATTAATTATTTTATTTGTATATTTTTTATTTATGTCTGCAAACTATCCAATACGAAATCTAATTTCCACTAATTTAATCCATTGCTCTGCCATACATTTATATAACGCACATGTACAATTTTCAATGAACTTGCAATTTGAATGCATTTGCATAAGAGCAGAATGCTGATACACCACATGCAGTTCGTTCAACTCGGCCAGATCTGATGACCTTTAACCGTAGTTCGCTTTAATATCTATTACTAAATAGCTATTCTGCTATATAACTTATTATATAAAATTCTAATTATAAACTACAAATATGGCACTAATAAGAATTCAATTATTTAGTCTGTGCTAATATAATTATTGACCGTCTTAAAAATTACTTATTGCGTGTTTATACCATATCTGAGTTATTTGGATGCGGTTGACAACAATCGGTTGACATATTTTTTATGAGCTATCAAAACGCGATTCCCCGTACACTTTGTAAGTTTGTATGGCAATGGCAAACTGTGACGTCATTTATCTTTAAACTCGATTGACTAACTATTTATTGATTTAAAAGCAATTAAAACATTTTACAGTTGATTTAAAATTAATAGGAGGCTTTTAGGGGGAAAATAAAAATAAATAATAAATAAATAATTTATAAATAATATCGCTAACCAAGCTAACACATCGGTAGGTAAAACGTATTATGTTCGCAGTTAGCCCTAACCTACCACAAAGAAGCGTTATTATACTCTATCTACAATCTCTATCTACAATCTACATAGAATAGGCAATCTACTATATCACGTAACAATAATCCTTCTCGTGAGTCGTGAATAAAGAATGCAAGCGATCAAATCCACTTAAGCTACATATATGTATATAACTACATAATATTAAAATGAAACATTTTTTCCTACACTTGAATGTTATTGACTTATTTCAAAAAGATTTTTATTTTATTGATGTACAATAAAAAGCAATGGCCTGAGTTTATTCGTTATATAATTTATATGTGATGTCACATATAAAACGGGATATTTCATTGGGTTAAAATTGTAAAAAAAATCATAAGTGAGTAGTGAAAAGTCGGTAAAGTTATTTGCATTTTCCATAAACCAGCTCGAAGGCAGTCAATGTTATGAAAGTATACAAAGAAACTGTAACTTTTTAAAAAGACGTAAACACTCTCAGGCTTATCATCTATCTATAGATGAATATAATAAAATTCTAACAAAGTCGAATCTGTACATTCAATATTTTTTGGAAAATCTTATTGAAATAGTTATTGTTAGAGAGGCCGAATCTATAGTTTTAGAATTTCTGTCTGTCTGGGAACGCATCACGAGAAAATCACTAGATAGATTTTGATGAAATTTGGTATAATGATAGCTGGTTATCCGGGCCAACATATAGGATACTTTTTACTGCGGGAAAATATCGCATCTCTGAGAAATCCATACAAATCGTTAAAACGTAACTAGAGACAAACCCGCGTGGAGCGAATGTGTATGTATATCTATGCAAAAAATCAAATAATTCGGTTAGTGCGTGAAATAACAACAAATCAAATAATACATTTTTACTATCAATATCAATATCCCCCTGACCGGCTTCGGTCACGGCGCTCTATCTCACTAAGGCTAGCAATCTCTGAAGGAGATATTAATTCTTCTCCTTTCTATTCCTTTCTCCCTCAAACTACGATTAGACGACAATTCCACCACACGACCGGTGAGAGATTAAGGGTTGGATCAAAGGCTTTTGTGGTCTCCGTGGCACGCTGGTGAAACACCGCCAACATCCCGACCCTGGGCTGTTACTGAAAATTTCTCGAGGGCTCAACAACCCGGGACTCGAACCCAGACTTCCGAATCTGCAGCCGCACATTCTAACCACTAGACCACCGAAGCAATTACCATAATATTAACAAGGATGTAACAAAACTCAACTGTCCATATTAATCGGAGAAAACAAGAAAAATAAACTGTAGTTAACATTCAATATGCTCAACAGCCATTTTCTATGTTTAGTAGTTCCGTCTATACGTACGTATACTACCATATATGAATAAACACACGCATGGCGGCGTACAAATATAGTGTGATCGTTTATCGGACGATTTAAAGTCAATAAAACTTAATAAGGGAAGAGACGTATGAACTGGTGATGTAACGAATATTCGCATTAGCATTCGCGAATATTCGCTTTTTTTTTTGAAATTCGCACTTGTTCACATTCGTATTCGCAAAAAACGATGCGAATGTATTACGAATGTATTTGACAAACAAAAAGGAAATTATATATGAAATTGATGGATATGGAATGACAATACAACTGTACTCAGTTAAATTTGACAAAATATGTAACAATATTAAACTAACCTCAAATCACAACAAATCTTTTCAAATAAACTTTAAGTGACTAACTTCGTTCATTCAACCTGTTCGGTTTAAACATATACCGACACGATATGTCAAACCTGTCAGTTTAACAGTTTGCGCGCGTTTTATTTGAAAGTCAACATTCGCATTCGCATTCGCGAATATTGGGAGATGAATATTTGTATTCGCAGTCGCGAATGTGAAAAATCGAATATTCGTTACATCACTAGTATGAACAAACACAATTATGTATTTGTGTTATAAGTGTTTAACTAGGTTATTTAATCAACCATCCTCATTGTAATTAGTAGATAGATACGTTGATAAAATAATCGTAAACATTTGTACAATAAATAATAATTGTGTTTAATGTATGTTTAATTTAAGTATTTAAAGAGTGGCCCGTGACCAGCAGTTGGACGTTTAAAAAAAGGGCTGAATACGAGTACACGAATACATAGTTAATTTACTAGATAGTTACATCAAAATCATATATATATATATATATATATATATATATATATATATATATATATATAATCATACATATAATTGTATTGTTTTGATGTTTATATATTAGCGAAGGACTTTGGACTTTGATCGATTTTATACTATAAAAGTAAATATGCGTACCCAAATCCATAGGTTAATTATTAGGTCCTGGAGGAGTAAATACATATGAAGTGATATGAAAATTAACTTTATGTAATCCGGTTATCCGGGTCAACATATAGCATACTTTTTACTGCGCAAAAATGTCTCATCTCTGAGAAATCTGTACAAAACCTTAAAAAGCACGTATGAGCGAACCCGAGCGGAGCGAACCCGAGCAGAGCGAGGGTGAGTCACTAATATCTATATAAAACGTCTCTAGTAAGTAGGGTAAGTCACTAGTAATTATATATTTTTAACATCAATATTAATGTATTATAGATAAAAAAGTTTTCCCACAAAGAAGAGTTTTATGAGTTATTTGATAGGGGGTGAAATGAGGGTTGAAACGATGCGAGGGCGGGTAAAACGTAAACATATACCACATGTTATCGACCATTTAGCATCGTTACGTGTCGGCTTATAGTCGCCTGTCTATATTAGCTTTAAACAATAATTTCTGAGGTATCTGGTATACTATCAAGTGGGTAATTACTTATTGACGTGGACTCGTCGCGCCCTTGCACAGTGCAAGGTATAATGGCTAAAGCGTCTACTACGTCTCATTGGGAATTCTACTGCGTACTTGTAGTAATTGTGTTTTGAGTCCAGAATATCTACAAAACTACTCTTTGATACGCGTAACAAAACATATTATTATTTATTTCGATGCTTTTATAATTAACGTTTAGTATAGATTTCTATGAGTAGAGATATTTTCCGGTAGTAAAAAGTACCCTATATGTTGGATCAGGATAACCAGCTTATCTTCATACCTCATCAAAATCTGTCCAGTGGTTATGACGTGATGCGTTTCCAGACAGACAGACAGACAAACAGAGGGACGGACAAAAACTCTAAAAAACTATAGATTCGGCCTCAGTATCGATTATAATGACTATTTCAATAAGATTTTCCAAAAAATATTTAATGTACAGATTCGACTCAGAATTTTATTATATGTATAGATTTCGTTACGGGAGCAATGGGGGATATGAAAACAACATTTGTTAAGGAAGCAATATTTTCCTAAGCTAGCAAATAACCAAGCAAATAAACATAGTGAATTATAAAAAAAATATTAATTACAATATTGGTGTGTTATTATGATCAGATAGAGAAAAAATTGCAAACATGACATTGTAGTTTCAACATATCAACATATCCCACCAGTAACGTATAATCCTCATTACACTTTTTATAGTTACAATTAATACTAATAATAATATTTAAAAATACAGTATCCTTAATGTTACTCCAGGCCATAATCTATCCTTGTGCTAGATTCCATTCAAAACCGGCCCAGCCGTTGCAGCGCGACAGAGTAACCAATAACCATCATACATACATATACGAACTTTCGCATTTATAATAGAAGACCGATTATTCAATAACCTCATTCCATAGCAATAGATATGAATAACAAAAACAAAACAATTCAAAGATCAATCCAACTAACCTGCACGAACTCGCCACATATCGGCGCGAAGCCCGCGTCGAGGCCGGGCTCGTCGTAGTGCGTGCGCGTGCGCGGGTACAGGTCGGCGGCGCGCACGCGGTGCGGCGGCGGCTCGGGCGGCGGCGCGCGGTAGCGCTCGCGCTCGCTCATGTCGCTCGACGTCGCTGCCACCTGGGAAAGGGGTTGTTTTCGTTAAAATACTTAATAATTTCTCAGATTCACACGAATATATGACATTTTAAATAAAACTGTCTTTTCGCGGATTTATTTTGCTTTTTGGTTCTCTTTAGTTTACAGCAATCATGGTCACGGGAGAGACTAAGGTCTTGGACGTCTCAAAGTAAGATTTTTAATATGTGTGATACAACGATATTTTTAATTTTTAATATTTGCAAATCCAGTGTAGAGATATGACTAGAACTTCTGACCGCGAGAACATTTGTTTAACCATACTGAAATAATAATTTGTTAAATCAATACAGATGTGAAATGAATATTACACTTTGTATGCGAACCTCTAAAGCTTTTATGAATGTCATTAGATAGAAATTAAGACCCGAGATTTGTAGTTTTTCATATACTTTCATCTATCACTTTCGAGTCACTATACATAAATAGCATAATGTCCATTTCAAACAAACACTTATCATTGACTAGCAGCTCACCCTGGCTTCGCTCGGGTTTACCCCTAGGTACGTTTTAACGGTTAGTATGGAATAGATAGGCTATATATTATATGATATATAGCCTATAGCCTTCCTCAATAAACGGGCTATCTAATGCAAAAAGAATTTCTCAAATCGATTAGTAGTTCCTGAGATTAGCGCGTTCAAACAAACTCTGCCTCTTTATAATATGAATATAGATGTACATTTATATTAGACTAAATAAATAACATCATTTAACATGAATAAACATTATAGTTTATTAATAGGCTATCAATATCACAATACATAAACAACTTAGAATAAAAGCTTGAGTACCCTTTGTCATAAGAAACGTGACTTAAAGTAAACATTTGTATGACACCAAAATCTATACAGATAAATGAAATTGAAGTATCTGTTTGTAATGTCAAAATAACATCTTTTTACTTAATGCATAAGAAAGTATATACGGTATTTATAAGAAAAAAAACAAACAATGTTCCTCACATGAAAATTACTATAGGGCAAGACCCAGGTTTAGAATAGAAACCCATTTCACTAAGTTTTCAGAACGAGGGCGTTACCTATGTACTACCACTGCTGTTTCTATAAAACTGTATACATAAGCATATAACATCTCTAACAATTCTTCAAACTCCATTCAAAATTCCACAAAACAAACAGACAAAATTTAAAAATTCGATAGATAACAAAAAAATATATGTATACATATTTACACTACATCCGCAGAAGACGTCGAGGAGAGCTAAAATCCTTAAACTAATTCTGTCCTGACACACGTTCGAGCGTATAACTAAAGCAACTTAAACTGTCACTTGAACGATGAGTTATCAAGGGTCTACTTCAAATAGAAATTGGTATGATAATTGCGTCTGAACGCGACGAACCTGCTTTCTCTCTCGTTGCTAGGGAAAAGTGAGTGAGAAATACACACCGCATTCACAAATAAGGGCTAAATTATTTATTATCACAGTATGTAAATTACCTACATTACAGCTAGAGCTCTAGGGCTGGTCTGCACAGATAAATGAGGAGAATTTGAAATAACGATTTAAATTATGTGTGTACTTTAGTTATGTTCGCTGTTTAAATCAAAGTTGACAAATTATATACAACTAGCAAAACCCGCGGCTTCGTCCGCGTTCAATCTACAAAAAACGCTCTTCGGAATTATATTATGTAGAGTATGCATATATTTATATAATATATATGTGTAATTTTACAATAATATATGGAAGTCTGCCCGTTTGGGTGATATTTATGATTACTGCTCCGCTCCCTTGGGTAGTAGCATGATGATATATAACATATAGCCTTCCTCAATAAGCGGGTTATCTAAAGCAAAACGAATTTTTCAAATCGGATTAGTAGTTCCTGAGATTAGCGCGTTCAAATAAACAAACAAAAAAACTCTGTCTCTTTATATTATTAGTATAGATTATATATAACTAACAAATCGCCCCAGTTTCGATCGAAAGATGCTTAATTTTTGAATAAATTATTTTACTTAATGTTTAATGGCTTTTAAATAAAATATTTTCCTTAGATAAAATAATAAGATTTTCCTCAATATGATTTTTTTTAACACAAGTAACCTACGTTTTTTTTTCAAGGTATCTCGACACTCATTGTCATTAAAATCGACTCAGCTGATAATAGCAAACAGTATGCATTGCAAAGTGGTTCTCTGGTTAGCGGGATTAGAACACTTTTAATACAAAAATAAATGTAAACGATAGTTGTGTAGATTGTAAGCTTTGATAAGTATCTTTTATGGGCAAACAAAAATATCCCGTTATGAATACATATTTACATATATTTATACATTTATTTATATCGATATCTTATAAATTATACATAATGATTTTTTCCAAGAGGCCAATAACCAAATCTATCTAAACAGATAAATAAAATTGAAATGTCTGTTTGTTATATCAAAATAACAGCTTTTTTTTTCAAAATCAGTCCAGCCGTTTCGCAGATTAGCCGGAACACACAGACAGACAATTTAAAAAAAAATGAGTTTTTCTTATAAGTACCGTATATAATTCCATATGCATTTAGTATAAAGCTGTTATTTTAACGTTACAAACAGACACTTCAATTTTTTTATCTGTATAGATTATCATAATAATTTGAGAAACAAAACACAGTTGTTTGAGATAGTAATGTTCAAAAGTATCTAGCACTAAAAAATAAATTAACATTAAATATTTGTATAAAGCTTTTTCAGAACTTCATTGACACAAACATATTGACTTTAAATGTAAATTAAGTATACAGGATGGATTTTTGAGACGGGATAGTAAGGGCAGGTACCTTAACTGTTATAGTTACAGGAAAAAGTTCCTAGGAGACCATCCATAACTTTTTGAGATATTCTGAACTGCATTCACAGATTTTGGAAAGAATGTACAGTCAGCGAAAGAAATGCTAAAATACCAAAAAAAAAATCTTTTTATCTCAATCGATCCTATTTCACGTAGGGATCAAAAGACTCTATGGAATCATTTAAGATATGAGTACTAAAAATGAATGAGTCAAAAATCCATTCTGTATTTGGGCAAATATGTATCTGTACTATAAACATTAATTAATAGTATAAAAATACATAAACATTGCTTATCAGATATTTGACATTATGTAACAGGGAATAGTGGCAGACGAAGACGCACTTCGCCGACCACAAGTAGTTTGGCAAATGGCAGGGAATTGATTAGGTATGACATTTATTCATCTGAGTTTCTGATTATATATTTAATTCAAAAAAACGAATGCTTAAGAATACTTCCGCCAAATCAAGCCAATTAAGCATATAAATAAGATTCTATTTGACAAACAAATAAAATCAAGGCTTTTTATGTGTCGTGTTTTCATATGAGTTATCAGCGAGCGATTAAGGTCGTCGCAAGGTTGCCGTATTGTAAACATGTTTTAACATAGTACCTAAATATCTTATTATACTTTAACGTAAGTGTAGTATAAATATAGAACTGTTATAGCTTAATTCTGATAAGGAAGGTCATCGGGTTCGATTCTTCTCGTCATATGATAAAATGGAGACTTACGCTTGCTTTTCTCGGTTGCGTCCCTACGTTGCTTTTTTATTGATAACGTAGTAGCATATATGTACTGGAAGGGCCACTTTTTGACCAATATTATACTGATCAGTAGCCTATGTTAAAGGACTAACAAACACACACACATTCGCACTTATAATAAGTAGTGATTAAGGTGCTTAAAGCATACTATACTATATACATATATACTAGTAAACTACTTTTCATGTATTCAAGTTATTTCCATTGCGAGTTATGCAAAATATTGATTTCGTTCTTACCCTACCTTTAGATAACTTAGATCAAATTGCATGTACCTAACAAAGTAACGAAGTAGTCGAGCAATATATACACAGAACTAGAAACTCTATTTTCAACTAGGTACTTCTTTTACGACTAGTTATGGACATATATATATATATATATATATATATATATATATATATATATATATATATATGTATATATATATATATTTAATATTTATTTACAATAAATGTAAATACATTAAAATTACAAATATAATCATATATATATATATATATATATATATATATATATATATAAAAAACAAATGTACACTTAATTATTATTGTACAAGTCATGTCCGCGTGGAATAGTGGCAAGAATGCCAACCGCATTCCCCCGCTGAATGGCAATGCCGATTCTTTGGGCGAAAAACGAGCCAGCTCTTCTGTCACTAGTACAGGCTACAAGACAAGGACGAGTACTTCACTACATAATATATATCTTTTCCAATAAAAATGTATGTTTTTAATTTTACATTTGTTTTCATTTTTTCCTACAAATAGAGTATTAATTTGTATCTTCAAAAGTGTTTAAAAAAATGTATTAAACTTGTCTAGGCTTACTCTGTTTATTTGGACTAGTTCAAATATAACTAAAGTTGTTGAGAACGCTCAAGCGGTGGAGCCCGGAGGTTGATAAGCGCACATTTTTCTTTTAATCCATGGACGAGCTTGATTGGTTTATGCTAATTATATCTATAACATCTGATATATTTTATTCGATACTAGCAGTGAGTCCGAGTCATATCGGTAACCGTCATTTATTTAACTTTAAAGATAACAGATATAACAACTTATATACAAACGTTCATTTAATATTCAAAATCTTTGTTTGACGTTTTAGGCTTTGTTTAACTCTCAGTTAGTCAGTGTTAGAAGTGTTAACAATACGATTCAGTACATTCATGAATCTCATACAGACTAGCGAACTGCACAAGAGATACTATAGTGCACAAGTGCACGCGCAGACATATTGTGCATTCTGTCAAATCTGATGAAAAGATACTTACACGCGACCGGAGAAAGATTAGGCACAAGTGCGACGGCAAAGTGGTATAAAACAGCCAAATTCCTAACGCCAGGCTGTAACTGACAGATTTCTTAATGAAGAAGCTTAATAACTAAATTTAGCCCAACTTAGGACACGAACCCATGATCTCCGTTCTGCAGCCGTAGGGTACACGCTAGCCACAAAACCAACGAGGCAGTTACAGTTAAACAACCGTAACACGTACGAATGTTTAACAAAACATTATTTGTGTAACGCCTCATACAGCATACTCTAAATTATATATGAATGTAGGTAAGTAGTACTAGAAGCCATTTTTACCAAATTACAGTGATCGTGTGCCAATTTCTGGCGCCGGGGAGTGCTATCTTTATATTTGTGACGAATACGTAGGTCACGCGCGTTTATTTTAGGTTTTGCAAATATTTAATATGTACTTGTATTTCCCGTGCTTTGCAGAGTTCGTAAAGCCATTTGTCCTGCTCCTGATCTCTCACCGGTCGTATCAAATCGCCGTCCCGCCGGAATAGAAGTGAGAGAAAAAGAGAGTACACTTGTTCACTAATCAATCTATCTCTTTCACCCGCGCACATGGCCAAACTCATTGTGACTGGCCACCGTGATCGAAATCGGTCAAGAAGACGTTACTGGGGCTTTACAAGTATTATTTTGGATATTTATTTTTCAAAATAGTGAGACGTATTAGTAAATAAGCGATATTCCACATACAATATCTGTACTCCGACCTTAAAAAATATTTAGTTCTTTCTGGGTATTGAAAGGTTTTTGCTCAAAGGCTATAATATAAATTCCTCCTTTAGGTGTCATTACTTTTAAGTTATATTCAATGACATTAATTATATTTTAAAACTAATCAAGGTTTGTAAAAGAACAACAATAAAAAATAAATATGGCTTAATTGCTGTAAAATGGCAATTTGTATGGTGTTATGTAAAAAAATATAAAGATGTTTACATTAAACGTCAATATATTCTATTAAATATAAGAAACTATATAATTAACAGTAGATGATTAGTCACGGTGTATGGCATTCAATCTTTATAATACATGCATACATATACCCAGCTAGTGTGGGTTCCCACGATATGGCGATATGACGTATGTACGTACATACCTAGGATACACATACATATATGGTATACTGTTATTCTAAGCATTCATTTTACATTTTACTTTAGAGTGGCTTTCGCAAATTGTAATACTTGATGTTAGGATAGCAAAATTATGGTTTGAATGAACCAAAAATCACGCTTATGACAAACTGTTCTTTGGGACTCGCTAAAAAACAATGCATACAGAGGAGCATAGAATTTCCCTTTTGGAAGGCGGTTAAAAACGAATGAAATGAGTCCAAACTCTTAAGGTTTTACTAGTAGCTAAAGACCATCTCTGGCAATGGTATCAAATAATTATATTGCCACCCGTATTTTAATATACTTATGGGTACGAAATTTAAAATCGATACGAAAATAATAAATAGGTTAAAATCGATTTCAAATTTTTGTTTACGCAGATTACATTACATAGATTACAAGTGAAGCCAATAAAAGTGCGTAACAAAAATACCATACCATTATCGAGTATAATCCGAAAACAATTTTTATGGTATTATGTAATTTTAAAATACAGTAGTTCAGTAAGATGCCAGCTACCAAGTTTCAATCCCAAAATGGTTGCAACTTTCAATTCTCTCATTAAATAGAATTTAAACTCTTTTAAGATAAATAATTACAAAAAAGTACTAGATAATAAAGTATTTATAATTTTTAAGCACTATTCTATAATCTTTATGGAAAATGCTTAAAATTTGAGTTATTTAAATGAAATATTTACTTTATTTTCATTTATTTAAGGTGCGTTTTGTGCCTTTATATTTTAGTAACCCTTTAGGTTATTTTTTTTCGAGTTTACCTGTCTAGTCTCGGTGATAAATATAAAATAACACTTTAAAACTACATACTTATATCTATAAATATAATAAAATTGTAACTAAGCCGAATCTGTACATCAAATATTTTTTGGAAAATCTTATTGAAATAGACATTCTTATCGATATAGAGACCGAATCTATAGTTTTTAGAATTTTTGTTTGTCTGTCTGTCTGTTTGTCTGTTACCGCATCATGGAAACCACTGGAGGGATTTTGATGAAATTTGGTATGATGATAGCTGGTTGTATGGGTCAACATATAGGATACTTTTTACTGCGGGAAAATATCTCATCTCTGAGAAATTTACACTAAACGTTAAAACGTAAGTAGAGACGAACCCGAGCGGAGCGAGGGTGAGTCGCTAGTTAATCAATAATATCGTATAATAATATGTAATTTGAAAACATTGAATTAATATGGCACTTTAAAATTTTATGTTGATAGGTAGTAGGTTTAATAGTAAGCAAGGTCACAACGTCATAAAATCGAAAAGCCTGCATTTCCTGGTGGTAAACTGATGGAATGCACACTCAAGGCCATTCAAGTTCGTACATATTAGACGGTAATTACAAAATTAAACTAACAATATACGTATATTTATTTTAAAAGCAGTAGTAGCCCAGTGGTCACGTGCTCGCTTGAGAAACCGAGTGAAGCGGGTTCAAATCCCGGGTCCCGCACCTCTGATATTTTCATGTAAGAATCATTTCTAACATGATTACCACTTGCCTTACGGTGAAGGAAAACATCGCGAGGAAACCTGCATGTCTGAGAGAACCTAGCAAGTTTTCGAAAGACATGTGAAGTCCGCTAACCCGCACTTGTCCAGCGTGGTGGACTATGGTCTGATCCCCCTCGTATTGAAGGGAAGCCCGTGCCCAGCAGTGGGACGTGAAAAAGGGCTGAATACATACATACATACATATGTATATTTTACATGAAACATATATAAGTAACTCGATTAGTGCCATATCCTGTTTGCATTCTAAGAGACAAATGTCAAGTTAATCTTGACATTATGAAATGTTAAAATATTTATTTTGCTACTAATGAGCGAATTCCGAGCGCAATTCAGTAGGTCTTGGTAATAAACACTCACTTTGTGGAATATAACGTAGCTTATATCAATCCTCACCTCAAAATCACTATCTTCAATCATCTAGGTATGTATATAAAATTTAATGTTCGTACGTTTGTCCTCTATACGTTCCTACACCATCGATCTGATTATGATGAAACTCTGGTGGGTTATTCTGTATACGCCTGCGAGGGTTCCTGGCGCAAAAAAAATATTTTTCTTTGGACGTTAGTCTTTTATGCGTTCCTAAACCATTCAAGCTTACGGACGCACCCGAGCAAAGCCAGGGTAAGTCGCTAGTGACTCTGTGAAAATCAATCCGTTGTTTTAAAGCTTACATAAGAGGACAAAGCGTTTACAATATTACTATCATTGCCCACGGCTATGGCGGCATAGATTTGCTCTTAAAGGTTGTAACGTAATGCTGGACTGTCTATAGCCTTAATGTATAACTTATTTAATTCAAAATGAAATTTTCAATAAAAACTTCAATATTAGGACTCTCAGAGACAAGTGCGTTCAAACTACATACATAAATACTCATCACTTTATAAATATCTAATCTAAGTCTAAATTAATGAAATTCTTAAAAACAAGCAGCTACACACGTACAACTGACAAAGACCGATCTCTACCGCATTCGCAGATGACATTGCTCTAAATTTAGTCGACTTGTTTACTCATCCCACCATCAATCTGCGTGGTCATCGTCGCGATAAGACAAAGGATAAAGGATGTTATATTAAATAAGATACGAAACAAAGCCCAGACTGGAGCGTTCAAGAGTAAGGGGTTACGTGAATAAAGATCTCTTTTTATAACAGCATCCTGTCTGTAAAATAGGCCATGATCTTAATAAAGCTTTGAGTTTGTTTTGTACGCAAGTTATTTTATTTCTTACTAGATCCGACTGAGGTACCGTTAATATTTCAATAAATTATCATTTTTGAGTTCAAGCAAAATCTTATCCTATAGAAAAAAAACTATTTTTCTGGAATTTATCAACTTTCCGAATAATTTTTCCATTTTTCCCCCTAAAAAAATCGTATTTGGTCTATTACGAAATAATTAGTCTGGTCCAGCCGTTCTTAAGTGAAGCGGTTATCAACACACAACCGAATTATATAGAGGGAGTCCGCCAAAATAAATGTCAAAGTCGAAAATAGTAGCATGATTTGGTGTTTTTGCTACTATAAACTACTATAAGGAATATATATATATATATATATATATATATATATATATACATGTATATAAATTAAATGTAATTTATGTAATTTTTAGGTGTGATTTACTACAAGTTATCGGTTTTAAGCCAGCTGGAAGCTAATATTACCTTCAAAACCAAAACTTACTCAAGCATTATTCCTGACAGACGTTGGTCCAAACAAAAGCTCTTTGTGGTAAGGTGAAAAACCCTTTTATCTCGTACACAATACGAGATATACGAGTATTATTCGGGTATTGTCGCCTATTTTAGCGCAGACGTAAACTTTGTGTAGCTCATACTTCTATGTTTATTGTATACATGGCCGTCTTTAACCTATTGGAGGCCTTGAGCACATAAGGATCACGGGGCCTCTGTATAGATAAGAATAGATAAGCAAAATTCTAAAATTATTCATCAATTATTTGTATTTGTTTGCAATTACAATAAATAAATAGATATTTGTAATATAATTCGCAAAAGTAACTCTTAGCATTCAAAGATTAGTGCTTAAAATTGTATGATTATTTTAAACGTACCCTTCTAGTTTTCACATAAGCAAAATAGTCAATCAGCTGTTCAAAGTGTATGTCTTTGAAGCACATCACATTCTATGGACATTTGCGACAAGGTCAATCTTTCTTGAAGCATTGTACTTTTTAAGTAGTTTACTCTGCATAAGTTTTTCGACTTAATTAGTAGGTATACTAATTATATAATTACTAACGACTAACCCTCGTTTCGCTTCGGGTTCGTCCCTAGTCAAAAACAAATCTATCCCACGGGAATCGTACATTTTTCCGGAATGATATATAGCCTATAGCCTTCCTCAGATAACTATCTAATGCAAAAAGAATTTTTCAAATTAGTAGTTCCTGAGATTAGCGCGTTCAAACAAACAAACAAACAAACAAACAAACAAACAAACAAACTCTGGCTTTTTATAATATGAATACTAGTATTAGTATAGATATTTATATACGATACTTCTTCAATGTTTATATTTCATAGTCTTTTATCGTATCTTTAATAACAAAGATAAATACAGATACGTAAAAGGTAAAGCAGTACAGATTAAAAGAGCTTTAAGATATCTGTTATAATTAAATAAAATCTATCCATCAAAACGAGCCTCACCCATCTTGATAACAATTTAATCAAGGATTTAATAACAGTTATAAAGTTATAATAATAAAGAACCAGTATTATCGAATTTAAAAACAAATCAACTGCATCAAATGTTTTTAGGCAGTTATTAACAGACTTCAAAAAAAAGGATTTTTGAAGTTTTTAGCATAAAAGTATTATAACATCTATATATATGTATATAAAAGGCAAAAGTGATTGACTGATGTATCAACGCACATGCCAAACCCTTAAGGCTAGAAAATTGAAATTTCGCACACGTGTTCCTCATATGACGAAGGTATCCACTAAGGAAGGATTTTTCGAAATTCAACCCCCAAGGGGGTGAAATAGGGAATAAAAGTTTGTATTAAACTTTTTTCCTTGGACATAATATTTGCATGAAATTTCGTATTTTTCGTAGTTTGATCGCAAGCGACACCGCGGGTTTTTATCATATCGAATACGCGATATGATAAAACACTGATAATACGACATCACGTGCAAGAAACACTCAAAACAAAAAGTACGTACATATTATCATTAAGTGAGTAAAATAGAAATATCTATTTATAAACAGGACTTACTTAAAGCTCTGCTTTCTCGGTTAATTGGCGTAACATTCCGACGCGGTGATGTAACGCTCACATGATACAACCTATACGTGCGTGAATCATGGCTGAGATTAAAAATTGTTTTTACTTAGCCTTTACGACTCTGTTAGGTATTAAATTCTATGAGAATAACCTTTCATTGACGGCACGTTTAGCTCAGTTTGTAGCGACCCTACTTTCTGTGCCAGCGGTCGTGGGTTCGAGTCCCGCTAGGAGCTGTGACGAGCACGAATGTTTGTACTCCAGCCATGGGTGTTTATATTTATAATATGTATGTATTTAAAGTTATATATGTGTAGTGTATCAACTATCTGGCACCCATAACGCAAGCCTCGTAGCTTACCATGGAACTAGATGGTGCTGTGTGTTAATATTCCAACATATTTATTATTTATTATTATTTTAAATAAGTTAACTTTGAACAAACGATATCGCTTACAGAAAAATATTTTTAATTTTACTTTAAAATAAAAAGTCAATACCATAGCAATCGCAAAATAAATTAAAAATGTAATAATTCCACATCTTGAATATCTTTAGTCTTGCTTATATCAAATACTTTTATAAGACAAAATATATATACCTATTTACTTAATTGTCGAAATGTAACGGAAAAAAAACAAGAAAGAATTATATAAAAAAAAAAAAAATAGAGAAATTAAATAATAGTAATAAATTAATAAACATAAAAAAATACTGCATTACAAACATACTGCATTCAAACCTAGTATAGTAATTACGTCATATGTGATACAATAATAATGAATAATTCTAAATATATAATAAGGATAACCCAAGTTATACGTAACAACCTTGGTACGACGTACTGGCTGGCATTTTAGGACAGATATTCTAGGCAATTTGAGAATTTTAACAATATTTCTTTAATCACAGGCAGGTATAAAAGTGCACGCCTGGCTGGAGGGTAGCGGTTGTCTCGCCATCCTTAAATTTTCAAACTATTCAATTTTTTACCAAAAAAAAGTTTTTTAGGCATTTTGAAACTTTTGTATCTTTTAGTTTTATTATCAAAGGGTTTAAAAATCATAAAGCCAAATTTTGTTACCAGTTAAATGACTCTCCTACTACTTATTTGTATATTAAAGAACACTAAAACATTGTTCATCAAAGCACTATTATTAATTTGTATGACTGTATCGAGTTCAACCAAATTGAATTATCAATGTAAATATTTTATATTTATGTCATACCACGGATATATTGGTATGTAGTTTAATGGAGAGCATACAAAAACTTAACCATATAATAACAAATCCTATCAGATGATTATTGCTTTACTAATACTACTTCGTTGAGAGGTCGAAAGTTGACATTATTTTTTTATTTTATTGATTACTAGCGATTCACCCTTGCTTCGCTCGGGTTTGTCCCTAGGTGGATTCCCCATACAATTTTTCATCCCCATTTTCACCCTCTTAAAGGATTATTTCCGGCATAAAAACTATCCTATATCCTTCCCAGGGTCTCAAACTATCTGGTTACAAAATTTCATCTTAATCGGTTTAGTAGTTTCGGAGCCTATTCGGTGCAAACAAACAAACAAACAAACAAATCCTTTCTCTTTATAATTAGTATAGATAAGGCACAGTTGTATCTACCACTATCAAATCCTCGTAGAAATAATAGTTGGGCGTCTCGCCAAAACGAAGCTACTCACGAAGTTTTACCTTTTAAGGTTTAGTATAAAACAGAGACATTTTCCCACAGTAAAAAGTATCCTATATGTTGACCCGGATAACCAGCTATCATCATACCAAACATCAAAACCTGTTCTGTGATTTTTTCGTGATGCGTTCCCAGACAGACAAACAGACAAAAATTCTAGAAACTATAGATTCGGTGTCTGTATCAATAATAATGACTATTTCAATAAGATTTTCCAAATAATATTTAATGCACAGATTCGACTTAAAATTTTATTATATGTATAGATTAATTATTAAAAAAAAACCGTTAAGGATTGTAGACCAAAAGTGATGAACGAAAAAATTAATGTCATTGTGCAAAAAGCGTGGGGTGCTTTGTGCAATATTTTTATACTAACTCTACTTTTAGAAATCGTACCAATGGAATATTTGTAACAGCTACACGTAATATCGAGCACCCCACGCTTTTTTCGCAATAACATCAATTCCCTCGTTAATTAATCACTTTATTTTAATACTAAAAAATATTTTTTACTTTTTAGTTCGGTTCATCATTAAGGCGTGTTTTTTTAGTTTTTTAAACTATAATTTTTCCAAGTAGGTACATATTCGTAGTTACAAATCGACGAGATAAAAAAAAATTATAACACTTTTATTAGCTTTCTTTTTATCAAATGTTAAAAGTTAATTTTAATAATTATTGTAATTTTGTTTGTAAAATCCGGATGACAATGCAATAATTTTATACGTCAAGTCGACGTGAATGGCTACTAAAAATACCTTTAAAGGGCACATTTGACTTCTTTTGACAATTCCAAAACGCTCAAGACCATTTTATTAGGTTCTTATTGTATTTATACGTCAGAAAGTGAAAAAAGACTGCTTTTTATATATGAGAGGTTAACGCGAGATTTTAGTTTATCGTCAAATATTAGTATTACATTAGTATTACAATTTCCTTCAATACTAGTAAAAATAATGTATTAAAACCCATGGATTGACAAGATCGGGACATACAATTATTTATTTTGCCATTACAAAATGTCACATACTCTAGGAAAAAATCCCACACACATACTTGTATCATGTATGTAGGCTCATAACTTGTATAGTAAGTTTCACTACATAATTTATGTGTCGAAAACTTCCATCAACGACTTAAACGTCCGGTTTTCATCGAAGCGAGATAGATAAGCACGTACACAAATAGAAACATTTCTCGAAGCTCAAACTCCAAACAACTATTTTGTTGTCCGTCTGTTTATACACTCTAAGACTAAAAACACTTAATTCACTTTATTTTTCTACAGGACTCATGGGTTAGTAGTGGAGTTAAGCGAAACAACAGGCCCTTTTATAATCATAGAACACGAGCGGAACCATAGTAAAAAATAGTCTTTAAATCACACTGCTATTACCTATAAATACTAAAGTTTGAAATTTGTATTGTATATGTATGTTTGTTACTCCGTCACGTTCAAAAGGCTGGACGAATTTAAATGACATTTAGTATACAGATAGACTATGATCTGGAGTAACCCATAATCTATAAGTTAGTAATAATATTTGCTTATAGGTGGTGCTGTCTGTATATAACATTACTAGCGACTCATCCTCGTTTTGCTTGTGTTCGTCCCTAGGTTTGTATGAATTAAATAGTCTATATATTATATAATAGTCTTCCGCAATAAACGGGCTATCTAATGCAAAAAGAATTTTTCAAATCGGATTAGTAGTTCCTGAGATTAGCGCTTTCAAACAAACAAACAAACAAACTCTGCCTCTTTATAATATTATTGTAGTATTAGTACAGATAAATACAAAAGACGCCTAGGGACGCACCCGAGCGAAGCATGGGTAAGTCGCTAATATTTTTAATAATTTTAAGTTGTTTTATTTTTGACTACAACGAGCCCTATTATGTTCGCGTTCCAACACAATTCGTCGGCGAGGCGTAACGGAATGTCGAAATTATCGATAATCCCAAGGTGTTTGTGTGGTCAATAGGTATTTAGTTTTGCGCAATGGGAATTTACGATAGGTAAATTATAATTTACTCTGTACATTTAATTTTTTATTTGATAAACACAATTTTTTAAATTTTTGTCTGTCTGTCTGTTTATTCCGGCTAATCTCCGAAACGGCTGGACCAATTTTAACAGGACTTTCACTGGCAGTTAGCTGATATTATAAGGAGTAACTTAGGCTACTTTTATTTTAGAAAAAGAATTAGGGTTTCGCTCAAAAAAATTAAAACGTACCTAGGACGCACCCGAGTCGCGAGTTATTTGTAAATCACAGCCACCAGCTAGCTGTGGACTGGTCAGCCACAGGTAGTCCACAGATTTAGTGTCTAAAGTGATCTAAGCTTATATAATTAAATGAGGGCTATCGTTTCTTGTGACAACAGTTGGCGCCACTGGGGAGCAAGGTCATATCGCTGTCGTTAAAAAAGTATTTGTTAGTAGGTACGCAGAGCCATAAATTTAATATAATAAAGAAAATTGTTAACACGGCACCAGTTTATATAAATAAATTGTTAATTTATAATAACCAAATAGATAAAACATTGAATTTTCTTAGTTCTTCTTTTAAAGCAATAACAATTATTGAGCCGTATCGTCTCCGCAGTTAATCAAAAATGACACAATTTTTACAATAATCATGAGTAATTGGTGAAAATCCATAATTAAAAGCCGGCAAACAGTAAATACTCAGTGTCATTTGACAGTTCTAGAGATCTCAATCTAAACTAGCGCCTGTCGCGACAAATTCAAGCGCGAAAGCCCCCATTATTCTAAAATGATGTCACAGAAAATATGAAACTGATAAATTATGATAAAAAATCCACATTACCCATTAGCTTAATCGCTACTAATATATAAACCAGAAGGCTTATTTATTTTTTGTAAGCTCAGATTAATCTCTCAACACATCTTCCGTTCAAACGCATTAAACTACTTCTAACTGATTTTATTGAAGCTTTCCATCTCAGTTTAGACGCGACTTAATAATTTACAAAAAAGTTGAAAAAGAACTTTAGAATAAACTTTTTTTTTTCTATTTTAAATAAATCTGTCTTTTCGGATTTTTTCGCCGATTTCTTTTGATTTTTGGTTCCCGACGTTTCGAATGTTTTACAGCAATCGTGGTCACGGGAAAGAAAAGAGTTTTATTTAAAATGTCAAATGTTTGCGTAAATCTAAGAAAGTTTTTTTTCCTACATAAAATTGTCGAAAAATTTAATACAATAAACTTATCAGATAGATATATGTATATAGGTACTACATTAATTTGATTTCAATTTAGAAATAAAAAAAAAATATAGCTAGATCTACAATTTAAATTAAAGGATCAATGATCTAAGTCGGCACCAATTGGTATTATAATATTAACAACAGTAAACAGATCAGATGTGGGTGTGACACCCACGGCGCACGTTTCCCAAGCACAAACAAAGCAAACCTTAAAAGGATAGTAGCAAAAGGTGAGCAATGCTTTCTTAAGTCTTAGTGTACAGAGTAATTTTCTTTGAAAACCAACAAAATGTATCTGTTTGGAAATATTATTTATATCTTTATGCAATGTGAAGGCAGTGGTAACCCAGTGGTAACGCGCTCGCTTGGGAAACCGAGTGAAGCAGGTTCAAATCCCGGGTCTTGCACCTCTGATATTTTCATATATGAATCATTTCTAACATGATTACCACTTTGCCTTACGGTGAAGGAAAACATCGTGAGGAAACCTGCATGTCTGAGAAAACCTAGCAAGTTTTCGAAAGACATGTGAAGTCCGCCAATCCGCACTTGGCCAACGTGGTGAACTGTGGCCTGATTACCTTCGTATTGAAGGGAGGCCCGTACTTATCATATCCCCTGGAAACCTCATTAACTAGGGATTCAGTAATATTTACTTTTTTTACTAAAAACATTTTTATAAAAGTCATACTGACTGCAAAAACAATTTAAATGTTATTTTTCTACATGGACATTTGTACAGTGTATCCTTCAGATAAATAACCTATTAATTACAAAGAGAACAAGCAAAATCTTTACTAATAAAGAGGCAGTTTGTTTGTTTGCTTTCTTGTTTGCTCGTTTGTTTGTTTGTTTGTTTGAACGCACTAACTCAAGAACTACCAATCCGATTTGAAAAATTCTTTTTGCATTAGATAACCCGTTTATTGAGGAAGGCTATAGACTACATATTATCATGCTTCTACTCAAGGGAGCGGCGCAGTAACCGTAAATGTCAACAAATCGGGCAGAATTCCATACATAATTACTAATAAGTAATAATATAAAGCCAGAGTTTTTTTTTGTAGTTTTAGCGCGAGCGAAGCCGCGGGTTCTGCTAGTAAGTGCATAATAGAGAAAGATTCGAGTATAACAAGGGAGAACAAATCAACAAACACGAATTTCGGATAAAAACATAGCTTTTCATATCAATCTCATTTTTCATTCGATTATATTGTATGAGAAACACACATAATTTTATCACGAGATGATAACGACACATAGTAATTTAGTAAACTAGCATTTGCCCGTGGCTTTACTCGCATACTTAATTTATGTATAGGTAATTGTTCCACTCCTAAAACTGAAGGAATATCAATTGGCGCTGTAGAGCGAGAGAAAAAACACCATTGTTAGTCACTGCAATAATTTATGGATTTTTTTATTGTTCTTTGTTGAACGAATATGAGTTCGAAATACATATTTTATGAAACTTATGAGTGTTGTAATAACATCAAAATTTGTTTATTACCTCAAACTACTAAAAACTAAAGTAGTTAATCGTAGAGGTTTTATAATAGCAGCCATCCCGGTTTTAAATTATGATATAATATTCGACGACACGTTTATCACAGTTTGTTGTGCCAGCTACTTGCTGTGCTGTCGCGGGTTCGAGTCCCGCTGGGGAGTTTGTGTGATGATCACCAATGTTTGTTTGTACTCCAATCATGGGTGTTTATATTTATAATATGTATGTATTTAGAGTTATATATGTGTAGTGAATCAACTATCTGGTATCCATAACACAAGCCTCGTGGCTTACAATGGAACTAGATGGTGCTGTGTGTTAAAATATCCCAACATATTTATTTATTTAATAATTAGATATTTCGGTAATAAAGCACATGGGCTTAACTTAATTCATCACTGCCATTAAAATGTTATATCTTAAAAAAAAAACAAAGACTATTAAAACGGCACGTACGATACAGCAGTTCAAAACATTAAAATTAACCGCCTGGCGGGTGGGCGCTATAAGTCGACTAAATAAAAACACCGGCCTTGTATTTAATTTTGTAATCAGACGGGCAGTATTTATATATTGGTTGGTTAATAGTTTTTATGTAGTTCAGTCACCTCGCTCTTTACTAACGGCGTTGAATCTCTAGTCAAATAAGTTGGAAGTTACTAGAATGTTTAGTCAATTATTACATATGGCTTCTTTAAATGAACAAGCTACGTGGGAAAACAAAGTAATTTTTCCATACAGATAATAAAATTCAAGTGTCTGTTTTTAATATTAAAATAACAGTTTTTTACTAAACGCTTATTATATTATATAATTATGGTACTTATAAAAAAAACACTACTTTTAACATTTTTATCTGTCTGTTTGTTCCGGATAATCTCTAAAACGGCTGGACAGATTTTGACAGGACTTTCACTGGCAGATAGCTGATGTTAAAAGGCGTAACTTAGGCTACTTTTATTTTAGAATAAGAATCAGGGTTCCGCTAAAAACATTGTAGGTACCTAGGGATGAACCCGAGCGAGGCGAGGGTGAGTCGCTGGTTTTTAAAAGTAAAGTATTTGTAATATTTCATCGTTTTTATTAATTATAAACATACAATTTTCATTCGAGACATATCATCCATACCATATACTCTATCCATTAATTCGACAAAATAGCGACGGTGTACCTTTTTGCATTTTCAGTTGGTTCGATTACCGGTTAAGGTCACCTCTTCTTTTGAATTAAATGTAGTTAATCTTATCTTTAAAATAAAATAATGTTTCCTTTGAGTGAAACTTAATGTTTTTAGTGTTTAAGACCAGGCTGTCCGCGCGAAGTAGGCATTTAAAGCTACCTCCCCTCCCGCAAAGCGAGCTGTGCGCTCACGCCGCCGGCGTGAACTCACAACTACAGGCCAAGCGTCACAGAGTACGCAAGCGCGTCTGTAGGCAGTAGGCCAACTTATTACATTAATTTGTTTTTAATATTATTGGAATTTAAAATACGGGCATTGATCCGGTAACATTTTGTTTTATTATAATAAGTATATACTTAGTAATCGCGAAAAGCTAAGACATTTATTCCTACGCAATAAATGAATTTGAGTAAATATTGAACAAGTAAATTATATTTTATTCAATTATTTATATATTCATACAGATACTTCAGGAATCTTATCAGGAAGTTACTTATGTTTTTATTGGTATAATGTTTAGAAATTTACAAATTATTTTATTAATTATTATGTAACTTTTATAATATTGAATTAATAATAATGAAAAGCAATTGAAGGACTATGATTATGAATCACTTATTTCGATGTTCAAAGCAAGTATAAGTTGGCGTAACGGTGAAAGCTCGATCTAGACATTCTATGGTCGTAGGTTCGATTCCCTGTACCGAGACGGCTTTTTTTCTTTTTCTCAATTTTTATATATTTTTCATTTTTCAATTATGCAAAGAAATCAATATTTTCTTTATTTATTACCATTTATTGTTTTTTTTTATATGTACAGATATGCAAAAGGCATAGAAATGATAAAAAAAATGGGATTTTGGACTTTTCAACAAGGAATAGTAATTAAAGCGCATGCGAAAACACTTTGTACATGAAAATTCAAAATTCAATATATAAATTGAGAAAAAGGAAAGAAAAATGCCTACACGTATGAAGAATCGAACCTACGATGATCGTTATCATAGTCCAAGGTCGTACCGCTACACCATCTTATGCTTCGCTTGCAAAGTGAAATACGTGGTTCATAACGTGCGAAATATTTTTTTATTTTTTATTCACTTTTTTTTCTAAACGCTTGGTTTTCTAACTGACGCGACACCCGGGCTCAGCTGATTGCGCTCACTAACCACTGTGCCTATTCCACCAGGGACGCCACTTCAAATAACATATTTACACTAACTTTACATACTGCTTTATTTTACATAAAAAAACTTTGACGTTGTTATGATGTAAATAATATATTCCCAAAATGTCTTCAGTTTATTTAAAATGGCATATGTACATAATAAAAGGTAAATTTATAAGTATGAAGATAATCTGCTGATCTACATATATATATATATATAGATAGGTACCTACCGGTCCGATTTGAAAATTATTTCTATCATAGAAATCTGCATTATCCTTGAGGAACAAACATACCCTATGTTTTGTTATGATATACCTTCTTACCCGTACTAGTTTCGGTTAGCTAAGTCCACGTTATATTTATGAAATTTGGTAGGTATGTCACATGTAGATTTATGTGAAACCCGCGTTCAAATCCTACGCGTACAATCGCTTGATGAAGTCGTGGCAGAATCGATAATAGTGTTTGGGCACAGATCATATATAGAGGTTTGGGTGTATGTCTGCGTCCCGCAACATAGACTTTTAAAAAAAATAATTATCTAATACCAGAGATTACAATATTATCAACATCTTACATAAAAACCTTTTCATACCTACTTATACCACCACGAAACGAAACGAAAGTTCATACTGATAACACACTTGTAAACTCTAGAAAAGTACCTAGTACGAAAGTAATACGCGTACATATTATGTACGTATGTATGTTATATACACACACATACATACAACGCGTATAGAAATTACTTATATTTATTAATTATATTATTTATTCATATTAAATATTAATCATAAGCATAGCCGCACGAAACCCGTAGTATACGGCAAATCGGAATTTGTTTACTTATGATTTCATCGATCACTAAAGAACTAGATACACAATCCCATGCAAAAGTTCTCTTAAAACCTAATTGTGTTTAGGTAATTCTAGTTTAAAAAAGTATACAATAATGTAAATTCAACCTTAAATGTACGTACGTTTTAAAGTTGTTTTGGCAAAGCTATGTATAAAAACCAAAAAACAGTGATTTTTTTACACTATGTCCAAGAATGAATATTTCGATAAATTAGCGGGGGGGATTGTGCGCGAGCAAAAGCGACATAGGTCCTACCTCGTCAAGGGCCAGCAGCCGACTGAATCACTATCGCCGTTGCACCTAAGCCGCTAGCGAATAAGGTTGAATATCGAATATTCGATCGATCTTATTCTTGCACAGAACTAAAGGACGTAAGTCTAATATCTAATTTAATTTATTATGACAATAATAATTGGTCAAGGTCAATGATATTCAAACACGACATAATGAACTATATTTTCCTTATGTGAGTATTTTTTTTTGCATATGTGAATGAAGTAATTTACAAGTAAAATCCATAAATCTCTAAAAAAGGCATATTTAAAAAAAAATAAAACCCTCGAGAAAATTTCATTCAATTGTGTTTCTGTTTGTAACGTCCGTTAGAAAAAGGTTTGAAAAATCATATGTTTAAATTATCACATTGATTTGATATCTGGTATACATAGAATATCCCGGCAAATCAGCGTTAAATTTAGGGAGCCTCCTCTTAAAACACTTTTCTTCCATGTCCTGTGCGTTTGTTCCGCGATGCTAGAGTCGATATGTTTAATTTGTAAGATTTCATCGTTTTATTCAATTCTATTTCTGAGACGCAATGTTTGTTCAAGAGATTTTATCCTTCTCATAGACCCTATCGATTAATTCGATTAAATAGTGACAGTGTACGTTTTTTGCATTTTTATTTAGTTCGATTCCTAGTTCAGGTAAGCTTTTTTTAAAAAATGCAGTTGTTATTATTTTTAAAAATAAAGAAATGCTTCCTTTGAGAAAATCTTGATAACTTCAATATTTAAGGTACTTTTCTTCCATGTCCCATCGATTTGTTCCACCCTATATAGTCGTAGTAAAACGATAATTGATATACATTTAGTATTAAACGAGTTAAATTAAAAACTTGACTGGCAGACGTAAGTCACTCATGTCGTAATCTTCGTTGAAGTCTCTGAGAGATCGTTTGATCGTTTCTGAGCTTGACAGATGTCTAAAGGGTGGTTTATGTAGAAGATAAGCTTTGACAATCCACCGGCACGTTGCGGTAATACTTGGTCTATTTAAAGTGGTATTAGTACTTAGTAGATAGCAATATATAAGATACTAGCGACTCACCCTCACTCCGCTCGGGTTCGTTTCTACTTATGTTTTAAGGTTTATTATAGATTTCTCTGAGGTGAGATATTTCCCCGCAATAAAAAGTATCCTATATGTTGACCCGGATAACAAACTATCATTATACCAAATTTCATCAAAATCCCTTTTGTGGTTTTTCCGTGATACAGACAGACAGAAAGACAAAAATTCTAAAAACTACAGATTCGATCTCTATATCGATAATAAAGACTATTTCAATAAAAAATTCCAAAAAATATTAAATTTACAGAATCGACTCAGTTAGAATTTTATTATATGTTTAGATAAGAGGTAAAATACAAACATGAATACATTTTCCTGCTGTATTTTTTGATATAAATAACTAAAATGAATCATCATAATTTAGATATATGACTTATTTGCAACTTCTAACGATAACATTTAGGTCGTTTTCAGCGATAAAAATACTAAATTGGGTCAATGTGAAATGTTGGTAAAATCGCTTTGACCTTTATAACTTATACTACGTACAAAACATTCTGACATTGGAAAATACGTACGTAAAATTAGTTCCATGCAAAAACCTAACCGACACTAGTTGATAAGAGTGCTGAATGACTGATGAAGTTCCCTATATTTCCCTACTAGCGACTCACCCTCGCTTCGCTTCGGGTTCGTCCCTAGACAAAAACAAATCTATCCCACGTAAACCTTACATTTTTCCGGGATGATATATAGCCTATAACCTTCCTCGGTTCACGGGCTATCTAATGCAAAAAGAATTTTTCAAATCGGATTAGGAGTTTCTGAGATTAGCGCGTTCAACCAAACAAAAAAACAAACTCTTCAGCTTTATAATATAAAGTATAGATTAATACTATAAAAATAGAAATATGTATAAAATTGATATTTTTCAGATGTGACAGTTGATTTTTTTATTGAAATGTTTTCTATTACGAACAAAGAGAAAGAAAAAAACCTACGGAACAGAGACAACAGATACTACGAGAATTGTTTTAATGCGAACATACTGTACACGCCTCTTCGCGGTGCGAGATACAGCTTGACTAGAGCCGGATTTAGAAAGCAACCGGGGTTGCAGCTGCGGACAGCGGGACTTCCACAATAAGAATAGCTAGATTCTTATTAAGTTTTTTTTTGTGTCATATGAAGTCATTTTTTTCCGCAAAATTTGGCACTAAATTAACCAAAACAAAAATTAAAACCAAAAAATCTTAATTACTATCCAATATACCCTCCACTCCTTAATCGCCCCGGGCGATGTATGTATGGGGATACAATTTAAATCCGGCCCTGACCTTGTCACACGTACACACATACAAAAACAAATATTAAGCTATCTTCGCTGTCAGACTTATCGCAAATAGATCGTCAAGCAGTCGTACTTGCAAGGACGTTGAACGCGTCGGGCCGCGGTTGGCTAATCGCGGAAACGGCGGAGGCGAGCCCTCCCGCTTGCGTCACACATTTGTAAAGAGTGAATGCTTGTGTACGAATCCTACTGATTGCTCAATGGGAACGCTTTTTTAGATAAACCAGCAGGATGTGATGTAGAAACTGTATTCACATTGTGTTTTTACTTTTTGGTTTTATATTGTATTTTACTTTGTATTAGGAGCTTGAATTTAGTTAGAAATTAATAATTATATTAGGGTCTTATTTTATAATTAGCTTTTTCTCCTGACTCCTTCAACTTTATTTATTTATATAATTATAAGTATAATTGCTCTGCCCCTGAAAGTCGCTTGCAGCGTAATTATTTAGTTTATAAACGTTATAAGCTTCCTCAATAGATAGCGTACAAAATACAAAAAAAAATCAATTAGGTCCTTCAGATATCAATCGATAGATGAAAAGACAAAAAACCAAAATTCTCAGCTTATAAATTAGTATCGAGAAATAAATACTAGAGCAAATTGGCAAGTGCGAGTCTCCATTTATGTAGTAGCAACAGCCATTTATATAATAGACAGTCAATGGCTACAGAAAATGGCTAATAATGATGTGGGATACCATACTTCGGATCTTCTTAATTGATTGAAATAAGACCTAACAATGTTTGACCTATAAATCTATACATATAATAAAAGTGTAACTGACCGCTGTCTGTACATGGAAGATATTTGAGAAAAAGTATATTTTGGGGTCTTTATTAACGCAATAGAACCCAAAACAATGATTTTTAGAATTTTTGTCTGTGCGTTTGTGCGCGCTAATCTCAGGAACGGCTTAACCGATTTGGGTGCGTTTTTTACTAATGTATCGTGGTAAGCTTCACTTAACATATAGTATTTTTTTTTTTCATTTCAATCGGTTCATAATTTATACCCATTCATCAATTAAAAGTCAATACTATATACAATGTAAATATAATAAAAACAGACATTGACAAAACAAATGACACGAACAAAGTTTAATCTTATATATAAAAATCTCATGTCACAGTGTTTGTGGTCGCATTCCTCCGAAACGGCTCCATTGATTTAAATAATAAAAATTTTACCTATATTTGGTAGGTATAAGAATAGGTCGTAAAGTTTTTTTCACCTTCCTACCCCCACCCCCCATTTTTTAATCTCAATTTTAGTATTTTTGTATGAACAATATATAAATACATAACGACGAATCCGAGCGAAGCGAGGGTGAGTCGCTGTATAATATAAGGCCAAAGAGTATTTTTTTGTATATTGAACGCGAGCATAGCCGCGGGTTCAGCTAGTAATTCGTATAATTGAGTCACGTTACTACAAATACTACACGTAGTAGTATAGTTAAATCTATAGTTATTTTAACAGCAAGTCATAACAATGTTTTGTTTAACCGTACGAATGCTTCAATCCTATATGAAAGGATAGCTCGCCAAGCACACTCCAGACAGCCTATATATTTTGCACAGTTAAAGTGGCAATTGGTGACATTTGCGTCAATAATAATTCCAATGGAAATGATTATTGATATGTTTTTGTGGTGAACGCATTGTCGTCACAATAGAATCAAATTACACAGGTTTGCGTCTGATAAATTGTCGTATGCTAGTTCTATTTACTTCATTACTATTTAAATTATAAATAATTCCTTGAATATGTTTGAATATTGAAAATTCTTTAATAATTTGCTAAAGGCCAAATTATTATGTTCAATATTTAAATTGTGTTTTAATAGCTTTCTTCCAAGCGATTTTTGATTATGAAGTGATTATAACTATATCGATTTTGCACTTTATAGGTAGGTACGTCAAATCCGGAAGACAATATGTTGATATCACCGAGCTGATCTGTTGATGATCGGAGCCAAGATTTAGTTAGTGGGAAAGTGAAACCTTAGAATTTAGACACACAAAAGGCCACTTTATGAGGTGTCTCTTACGTTATACTCGGCCAAAAGTAATTTAGTTTATTTTTATTTCTTTAACCAACTTTTTTTATTTCTAATATATGTATATAGTTTATGGACCGAAAAATGGCATAAAATACAATTTACACTCTGAACAAAAATGAGAATATTTCTGTAAATGATGCGAAAGTTACTTCATAGAGATATACCGCCAAGTAGAGCCAAAAAAAAGGGAGAGCATACAGCTGTAAATTAATAAAGCTTGTGAGCCCGACCGTGGAAGGGAGCGTCGCATTAATGAATGGGTTCAGACGAGGGCCGAGGACCGAGCCAAGTAATAATTTCAAGGCAAATGGCTATATTACGAGACTTAGCTGTTTTATTTGTCTACTCCGCGTGCGTAGACAAACTTTCTCTATAAGTGAGGCAACACAAATCCAAGTAAAGTACCGACCAACTTATATAACTGCTTAGGTGATTTTCATTACAATACCTTTATTTCGTATAAAAGTATTTTTTGTAGGATTCTGAAATAATTCGAACACTTTTTTACTAATATTCCAAATGGATAGATGCTTTAATGGACGGAGAACAAAAGAGTTTTTTTTATATTTCAGTACATCAAAACCCTGCAGAATATTAATATCTTGTAAAAACACTATCATTGCACAAATAACTGAGATCAATATTATATGGAAAACGTGAAATATTACCTGTTTATACTCAGGGGTGGGAGGCCTCGGGTACTTGGAGGCGAGACGAGCTCCAGCGCCGCATCCCTGCGGGGTCGGAGGCTCATCTTCCGGATAGTACAGGTGTACAAAATCCTCAGTGTCCAGAAATGTATTGATCAGCATAATCCGTAACAAAACGAACGTCTAACCAAATCAGACTTAACACTACACTATAACTCGCTAAGTAAGGAAGCACAATATCTCAATTCGTTGGTTTGTAACGTTCCATCTTTCAACGGATAACTATATATACTATTGTATAATAAATAAGTTAAGTTTCCTACAATTGTATAAAATCACATTTGCACCGTAGTTCGATCACACTTTGTTCTACTGGAATAGACGAACGTTATTTGTGAGGACGCTCCGACATGTTTAGATTATATTACATCACGCATCAAAATTGAACAAAGATTGCGTCTTGCAAGCGACGTCTAATCATTTTAAACAAGTCTTTATATTTTTAAGATGGCTTTCAAGTTTTGCAAATTAATTGAGTTATTTGTGAACGTATAAATAATTACTTTATCCGGAATATAAAAAAAATCTAATAAAAACTGAATTTGCAAAAAATCTTAATTGGTATCAAGTCGAGATAAATATATTAGCAGAAACCAAAAATGTCTATCAACTAAGGCCTTGATAAAGAAAGTATTATATGTATATCGTTTAGATTAAATAACCGATGCGATAGAACAAGCAGCAAGCTTTATTTAATGATGATGCCATATGTCGTTGTACACACGCGTCATAATACGAGGGCAGCAGAAATACGCAAGGTTGTCTAAACTTTTCAAAAATGGTGGATTCGCTGTGGTTTATTATTTGCTAACTAAATATGTGTCTAACAAATAATTTTGATTCAAAACACATCCCATCTCTTCCATCTATCCATTCTATTCCATTCCATCCATCCATCCATCCATCTCTTAACAATATTTGCATCAAAGATGAATTAAAACAGTTACTTCTGTTATTGATTATTTAAATCTCATAAATCAGTGAATTTGAATGTCCTAGAACATAGTATCAGATATCATATCTGGAGTAGTTAAATGTGTACGTTTCTAGGTATTGATAAATTTTATGTATGATAACAGATAAAATTACTTGAAAAATAATTAAATAATACAACTCACAACTGTGACCTCGATAGAGTATCTTAGACATCAATTTCCATATTTCTAACTTCAAACATTGCCAACTTTATACTAACTTTCATTACATAGTTACGTATGTATTTAACCCCTTTAGAAGATGAATTTAGAAAAGTTCAGCCGTAACGCTCACCTTAATTATGTATAGGAAATTTCCGCGCAAAATAATGATCCATCGAAATGATTTCCGAATTCTTTTTTCAAATTTTGACACCTGTATGCACTTCTTTCATACAAAGTATTCTATACTAGCGGCTCACCCTCGTTTCGCTCGGGTTCGCCTCTAGACAACCAAAAACAAATCTATCCCACGGGAACCGTACATTTTTCCGGGATAAAAAGTAGCCTATTTGTTATACTGATATATGAACTATATTATTGTAAATTTTTATTAAAATACAATCAGTAGTTCTTGTGTACTAAGCTGTATAAGTTACTATAGTTTTTTAACTATCCCACGGGAACACTTTAATTTTCCGGGATGAAAAGTATCTAATATGTTGACCAGGGATATAAGGTACCACCATTCAAAATTTCATTTAAATCGGTCCAACAGTTTCGGAGATTAGCCTGTACAAACAGACAGACAGAGAAACAAAAAATTTGAACATAATCTGAATTTGTTCTACTTATTTCTCTTCTTACATCCCCCTGACTCGGTTTTTCGCAATTTTTTTCTATGTACAGACATTCGACCTCTACAGTTTTATTATATGTATAGATGACGCATAATTTCTTATTTTAGTCCTTATGCATTTCGTATTTTGAATTCATTCGGCTTGCCTAATTGTAAATATTATATACAAAATAATTAAAGTATAGCAACACAAAAATTTCATCTTGAGGTTATAGCACTGTCTCATTTGAGTTAATGAAGCTGCAGTGTTTCACAAAATGTCAAGTAAGTAATTATATCATCTATATGCAATTGTGGACACAATACGTAACTGTATAACGTAATATTCGACTCAGGTCGATGACTCGGATCAAGTACCAACATCAATTCGAGCCGGAAATTAAAATTAATATTAAAATTAATAATAACGCTTCAAAATGGTGCAAAACAAATTAAACAATGTACAAATAGCTGTATTAATACTTGTATGTATATATATATATATATATATATATATATATATATATATATATATATTGACGAAGAATGAAAGTAAAAAATCATTGCCCAGGCTAAACCGCTGGACTTAGCCTTGGCCAAGGACGGGCAGAAGGAAATTTTGGCAGCGTTTTCCTATAATTACATTAGTGACAACTTGATAATAATTTTTGAAGCCATATAAGAAATAAAAATACGTGACGAAATTTGTATAGAGAATAATATTTTTGTGTGCCGAATGAAAATGAACAAATAAAAATAATTCGTAAATGTCATACAATGCTAGTCTGTATAGACTGACTGAGACTTTCTACTTTAACGTAGATGAGAAAGATTTTTATGTACCTTTAGTAGGTACCTGTTACCTGTAAATTGTCCCGGTTTAAAAAATTTAGTATTTACAATATTATAGTAAGTATGCATACCGTCTCAACTGCATATTAGACTATTAATCTTCAAAATTTTATTTTTTCTAAAATGACGTAACTCTAGAAGCTCTAGGATTTTGGACTAATACACCTTATGGAATCTTAAATAGTACATGAAATCAATGATAAGCATAAGATAAAAAAACACGAATACTGCTAAAACTTATATACAATAGCCAATTGAATGAACCAATCGAGTTACTATCACTAAGTTAAATAAAACAATATTCAATAATGTAAATCAACTTATATGGCATAATGAACTTTGTTACCAATATGATAATTATGTTGTTAACAATCATAATATTTAGCAGTAAGGGCATTACATTGTATCAATGTGGGACACCAGGCACTTGTCTGACACTTTGCTCTAACGTTACTGGAATCACAGCCGGTACTTAAATTTTTAAATGTGATTTAACACTTTTGATTTTATTTTTAGGATTTCAATTTGATTATGCATCTCGTTAGTGCGGGTCAAAGAATTACAATAAGACTGTGACGTACGCTCTCTGTCATTAAATTTTAATAGGAAGCCAGCATTCCTGCGAATTAATTCAGCGATAGACGTAAACACAAAAACGTATAGCTTTTTAATGCAAAACGTTTAACATATAGGCTAAATTAAAATAACGCGAATTTTTATTTTCAATGTTTAGTTCCATATGATCTTAATATTTATTTTATTTAAATATGTTCCTAATCATTAAATCTCGAAAAGTATTATAAAATCAATTAAAATGATAATAGAAATGTAAATATTATTTTTAATCATAAGTATCGCAATAACAGTTAACTACGTTTCCTTTCCTGGACGACTGAGGCAAGGAATGTTATAGACTATGCGATATTTTCCTCTTCGTAAATGGCAGGCGATAATTGCCAGAAATAATAGAATCATATCATATTTACTATGAGCAAATAGGATGTCAGGAAACTGTACGAGCTATATAATATCGTGAGATACATGTAGATGATGAACGGACGCTCGCTCCAGATTCTGCGCATGTCGACGACTAAGAATGCGGTCATCGACGCGCTATGCTTCATAGAACAATAACTCAAACTTCAGATAGATCATTCAAAGAAACAATCGAAGAAAACCTTATTATGATTATAACACAACTCCTAAGAACAACAGTTTTTTACATCAAATATCTTTTAAAGCCCATTTCTACATAGTTACATCGTAAAACAAAACCGTTAACTGTATTGACAGATTCTTCAAATATTGCAACACTATGTACACGAACCAAGTTTCAGCGAAACATGCAATCCACTACAATACATACTCGTAGCAGTTAGCAGTAATTACGCAAACTATAAGGATAACATTTGCAACTATTTGTTTATACAAAGTCCATTTAATTTCATTATCCACATATAATACTTATATGCTCGTTATTTTATAATAGGTATGTAAGTCACAAGTGAATTATCATTTTATTATTATGCGAAACGTGAAATAAAAATAAACTGCTAATCTATACGATAATGTCGGTGTAAGGAACTCGTTCATATTTATTATGCATACCTCAAAGATAAATGATAACTATAAACGGATTAATACACATAATAATAAAATTCTAATTGAGCCAAATCTGTACATTAAATATATTTTTTGGAAAATCTTATTGGTATAGTCATTATTATCGATACAGAGGCCGATTCTACAGTTTTTTTGAATTTTTGTCTGCCTCTATCTGTATATCTGTATGTGACCGCATCACGAGAAAACCACTATACAGATTTTGATGAAATTTGGTATGACTATACCCGGTTATCCGAGTCAACATTTAGGATACTTTTATTGCGAGAAAATATCTTATCTCTGAGAAATTTATACTAAACGTTAAAACGTAACTAGTGACAAACCTGAGCGAAATGAGGTTGACTCGCTAGTAATATAAATGTTATATGTGAATGAAGTTATAGTTGAATAAATATAAAAACAGCAAACGGTCGAGTTTCACGACGGACCGCAGTCCGCAAGCAACGTCGTTCATACCATTCACTATTCTCATGTTACCGTGTAACATTCCTCCACACTGCGCCGACTAAAGGTGTGAAACTCTAGTATAGACAATAACACAAACGTTTTTAGAAACCGATGTTTCAAGTTTCAGCTGCAATTTTGCGGTGTTGTTACGTTCTGTAATATCAAGCAATTAGAATAGGATATCTTCTTCCGTGTTGTAATTTGATCCTAATTATCGTATGAAAGTGCAAAATTTCAAATAGTTTATATAAAAATTGAAATGCGCGCTCGCCGCTTTGAAAGTGGTAATGTAATATCGAATACCCTTTTCCATTAAAACGCTTTAGAAACATAAGAATTTCATTTAAAAGGAACTGAATTGATGCTATTATGAAAATCTGAATTATGAGACATAAACTGCTTTGTACATATGTAGTTAAAATAAGGCACGGTATGGAACCTTAGAGAGCACAGGGTGGCGATGCTTATCTCTCACAAGAAATATAGTAAGAAACTAATTAGTTAATAGTTCAACATCCCACAGCTGGGCACCGACCTACCACCAATACGAGGAAGGACCTAATCTACCAAACTTACAAAATGAGTTTTAGAGGAATTCACACGAGTCGAAAACGAGTAAGGTTGTCTCAAACATTCAGATGTCCTCGATGTTTTCATTCATCGTCAAAGCAAGTATTAACCGATTCATTGCGACGGCTTTTTTTACGAACTACAGCCCGTGGCGGCGAACAAATTTTTCATGACACCTCTAGGGCGTCACGCGCCATACGTTAAAATGACACCCCTACGGTGCCTTCAGCCATATATGAAAACTTTGTGCTTTTTTTCTTTTTTTGGCTTATTTATACTAGATTTCGTTCAGTCAGCATCTAATATCAGACCTAAGCAGTTTGTTAATTCGTTTAGAGTGAGTTCCTTGTGTTTAAATACGTGATTTACTTGAAATGACTATTTTGAATCAGATATTGTAAACATTTGGTATTCTTTTTTCTTTGACTATACAATTTAAATAGCTTAAGAATATATTTTAAAATATGTTCTGAAATTGGTGTTGCAAAGTTTTTTTATATACTTGGTGCAATATTGGCAACTAAAATTCCCAAGAAAAGTTTGAAAGTATTGAGTTTAGCTATTGAGATGACGTCTATTATTTCGCTCGAGTTCGGCCCTAGATACCTTATGACGGTTAGTATGGAATACATAGATTATATAGTCTATATACATATATCATACATAGGTATGATGAGTTTTATATCTCTTAGTTGAGAAATGATTAATTTCCCATACAAAGTTCCACCCCCCTTTTCATCTTCTTAAGGGATGATTTCCGGGGTAAAAATTATCCTATGTCCTTCCCGGGATCTCAAACTATCTCCATACCAAATTTCGTCTAAATCAGTTCAGCGGATTAAGTGTGAAAAGGAGACAGACAGACAGTTACTTTCGCATTTATAATATTAGTATGGATATTAGTATAGATTTTGTAATACACTGCGACTTTATATTTTTTATAGCTTAAAGAATTGTTACAATTTTTTGAATTGAATCGAAAACGCCCATACATCCCTGAATCGCAGAGTGACGAAGACGAAACGCAGTGTACTTTGGAACAGAACTCTCAATCATATGAAGAGTATGTTCTTCCTAAAAAAAAAGAAAATGAAAGATATTGGGACATCACAGAAATTAAGAAAATATAGATTGTACTATTACAAGTTGCTTTTAAACATAATTATTTTGAATATAAAAATAACATAAATTTTCTTTGAGACCCCTTCATTTTGATAAAAAAAAAATTTAAAGCCTAAAAGATAGCACCCGGTATTTTATTTTAATTTACACATGGACATTCCCGTCACCAAAGAAGAATCTACCGATCAATATCGATATATATATTATAGAAAATACATTATAGAAAACACTTTATCCGTTCCGTAGCTACGAGGAAACATCAAATCATACATCATAATCATAGCCTTTCTCGGTTTCGTCGCAGTCGGGTATAAAACTATGCAAAACGGGTAAAATATTCAGTTCCATACGTTATTCTACGATTAACAGAGTTTCAACGGATTGGATTATGATGACGCCGCTCGGGTGTCATCCGCCACATGTGAAAGAAATGTATTCGAAACAATGAGAAGGTTTTTAACCCCTGAAAATTTTCTATTCACACTAAATCCTGAAACGAACAGTACAGGCATGATCTGTGTGATAAAATAATGATAGATTTATTTAGCGAAAACTTTTAAAAATGTCATTTTAACATAGTTTCGACGAATTGAATTATGACACCGCTCGGGTGTCACACGCCACACAGGAAAGAAATGTATGACACCCCTAAGGTGTCACCCGCAATGAATCGGTTAATCATGATGAAAATGAGATCAAGTACTGTAACACCCGGAGTTTAAACTCGATTTACTATGTATCTAAAGCGAACATGCTCCCAATATGCTGCCATTGCATCCTATTTACTATACAGCATTATTTTCTAACTAGATACGGCATAATAAGTTTGGATCAAATGTAATGCTTAAGGAAATGTTGAAAGAAATCCATGTACAAAACATTATCCTGTCACTTAAAAGTTAAAACTAAAAAGATGACAGTGGGCCAAGGTTTGTTTTCGGTGATATCATGAATCGTGTCGAAAATCACGGCGATGCGTAATCGACTGGCAATTATATACAAGTACATATTTAATAGGCTTTTAAGCAAATTGCACATAACATTCCCATGGACGTGTTTGGTGACGAAACTACCAAACTCGCAACACTAATTTCTAAATAAAATTGATTGGACCTTTGACTGGTCATTTACGATTATAGCAAACACAATCCATCGCGTCTGAAAAGTGTACGTCTTTACATACAATAATATATGTATTTGAAGGGCATTGGCTAAATTGCCAAATAACTTGTATTTGGCTAAAAATAATGTTGAAAAACAGAAGTTTCATTCCGCAGGCACGAGTATTTGAAAAGAAATCGCTTAGAAATATATACAGTATCTATATTTTATATTACGACAATTGTGTAAATATCTTTATTTATAACAAGTAGAAAGGTTATCAGGAAATAAAAATAATTTTATATCTATGCATTATAAGATAGATCGATACAAACATTGGAATGTTATTGCAATATGGTCGGAAGTCTGCGTGGAAGCCACGTGACCTTCGACGCGATAAGTGTTCGCAAAGTGCAGCTTTGGTCCTTTATTGCTTTTAAATTTTCATTGAACTTGAAAGGAAGTGGGTAATCAAATATGATACTTCTTCAATTGACGGAAAAATTAATCAGAATTGACAAATTAGTTGCTTAGTCATCTAAGACATTAAATGCATGCATACATAATATGTAGGTATTAGTGTTCCAAAAAAAAAAAAAAAAAAACAAATATTTTTTTTTTCGAGTCTTTTACGAAAATATACTAAAATATGCTAGTTTATCATATTTTAACAGTCACCTCCAAAACGCAGTTCAAAAAAAAAATTAAGAGGTCGCTCAAAATTAAAAAAAAAACCAAAATTGTTGAAAATCGATTTTTTTCTTTTTATTTTTTTTCTCTCTATTTTACTATTTTCTACTATAAAAATGATAAGAACATGAATATTAACGACTTTTTTATATTATTTTCTTACAAGTTGACATCCTAAAAAATAGAAATAACGCTAGAGAGATGCAAAAAAAAAATCGAGACGATTTTCACTATTAAACTTCTGAACATGAATATTATTCATGTTTAGATGCCGCTCGAAAAGGTCAAATGTATATAATTTATATATAAAACATACATATGTATGTAGATAAAATAACATTCCTGCCCATACAAGTATTTATTTAAATATCATTAGAAAACTCAGCTTCCTGGTATCCCATAACAATGTTGCACATTGTAAAATATAAACTGTAATACGATGGATAAGAAATAAACAGCGGTACAACACGTACTCTATGCTTCGTAATGCTGTTGGACAAGTCATGTGATCGATATACCTATGGCCATAGACGACCTTCAACCTGAGTATCGTGTAGTAAATAAGCTACAGCGTAAAACTATACAAGTAATAGTAAAAACAACACAAAGACCTATAAATAACAATGCGCGCACGGGACGAGTGTCTTGTGAGGGAAAACCCGGAGCCTTATTGTAAGTCTGATGAACGGTTGAAGAGTGGATAAGAATGCATTTCCGTAAAATTATATCGACGATACGGTTTTTGCTATTGGATGAATACTGTTTTTTTTTTAATTTAAATATTACATTATTATCATTTATTTGTTACCTCATAAGAATATAGTCACAAAAAAACTAAGTGTAAAAACAATAATAAAAATAAATGATGTATTTCAAAAATTTAATTATAAACCCAAGTAGGTATAATGAGCATGACAAACGATTAATTAAATCAAATACTTTGGCATTGAAAGTTGTCTTGGCATAGCGCTGAAAATGGCTTACGTGAACACTTAAAAGGTCTGAAAATCTCAATATAAAAACTATGTATATGAAACAAGTAAAGAATAAACACGAAAATAAAATTTGTAAATAGGTTACATGGAAACATACAAAAAAATGGGACACAAACAATCTGCAGCGGCCTAAAAGTGAAGATGATAAAATTAAACCAGCTGTTATCAAAAGCAAGTATGATGAAATAATAACCTTTGCTATGTGAAATTTTGCTCGGAGACTAAACTAGAACAATTAAATTTCTTATCTTATCTAATTGGGGCGGTCCGATAGGAATGTGTTATAAAAAAGTACTTTCTCTAAAACAATGAATCAAAATACAAAATTGAACAAAACTTATTGTACAGATACGTGCATGTAATCAATAAAGTATTGTTATTATCAGAAACGTACATCCGTTTTATAGCAGACAAAAAATTAAAGGTGAAATTTTAAGTCAGCCCACGTGATGCAAGGTGGTAACGATTTTTTGACTCCACAGCTGTGACACGTAGACTTGCGCAGTGTGTGTGAACACCACGTGGCTGTCTATCTTACTATGACCGAAAACTTCTATACTCAATTAGATCGCTTGTTAGAAGAAGTATAAGGTGACATAGAAGGTATATAACAAAAAATAATTGACTTCATATTTTGATTGAGCATTACTATTCGTATTAGCTCTAACTAGGTCTTTCTTCATTTCTTTAGTCGTAAATGTTAGGTTAAATATTTTAGACGGTTTAAATCCATATAATAATGGATCCATCCAGCGGGCATGCGCACAACTCTCGATTAGACCACGTGGCGGCGTTCTCCCGTTGCATAACCTTTCCCTAATGCGACATCCCCTACGATCAACTACTAAGCTGACTAAGCTAGCCTAGAAAATTTATCAGTCATCCTTGACATCAAACAGCTAACGCAATATTTTTGTTTAATTTTTCCAGTTCTCGAATTGATAAGAAGCAAATTACCTTGTTTGCACTAACTCTTCAACACAAACATATGATTCAAAAGAATTTCTAAAAGTATTTGAATAAAGTATATTTTGTTTTGATTTAAGTTTCATTATTGAACTTGAAGATTAAAGCAATAATATGAACAATGAACAGTATTGGATTTTTTCACTGTGGTCGCTCACTTTTTATGGTGAGCCACGTCCTTCAAATCATTCTGATAGGATTATTTATTTTCATCAGTCGACTCTATCGACTTCAGTCGACCCTGGGTAGTTTCATTACAGGTTCCTTTGCTTAGTGCATATTTTATTATATTGTTTACTTGGTAATTATATATATATATATATATATATATATATATATATATATATATATATATTAATGTTTTATAACATAATAAGAGACTCGAGAACGCGGGAAACTTTTAATTAATATATTATATTTAATTTCGATGAGACATTTCGAGATTAACTCATTCATAGTTTTTTTGCATAAATGACCATGAACTATAATTATGGCCTATAAATTGAGCATTATGTCTAGACTCTACTTTTTGACTGTACCCTGTTCAAAATACATGACGCATAAGTATACTAATAATACTCTACATTTTTGTTTATTTGAAAACTCCTACAGGTATTGGAAGGTTAAGAACAAATCATATCTCATAAGGACCATGAATGAAAATTGTAGTAACTAAGCCTTGATTTTATTTTCCTGATTGACTCTATAAAGTATAATAATTTACGATTGTGAAGTAATAAATAAACAAAAAACTTGGTTTACGACAGTGGGCAAATAGCAATGCAATTTGTTTCCTGAATAATCTTAGAAACTTGATTTCTCTCTGATTAGGTTCCAGGAAGTTAGCGCTGAGAGAATGTGTCTGGCCACGCCTACGAGCCCTCAGTAGTTAGTACCTTAACATACCACGGTCACATCACACTATGAATATAATCAACAGTATTCAATTTAAATACTTGCATTATTATATAAAAATTTCTTACAAGTACTTACTATTATTTCCACTAAATTGAAAATTTATCTAAACATACTAGAGATTTTATAAGAATGCTTACGATTAGAAGGCATGTGTAATATGTACAGCTCTTACGAAAAAAATGATTCATTGAGTGGTTCCGAGTGATTAGCTAACGTTTAGTGGAGGCAGTGACCTCGGGCTAAATTGTACTTTGAACAAAGCAATGTTTTTGCATGAAGAATTACAATTGGTAAAATATTGCACAAATCCTACGGACACTCTCGCTTTTATTATTAAACACGAACTGCGCCTAATGAAAATATTTTGCAATCATTAAAATTGACGCCATGTTATAAACATTCGTTTTTGTTGAAGGTTTTTAACAAGTTTTTTTCAATCATACATATCGTATTTAAGAATTTGTTGTGATATTACGACGTAAATCCAATTCACAGCAGACTTTGGAACGAAAGCCCGCCATAATGTAACGTGGACGCCACGAGTGCAACATGCCGCATCACGTATATCTTATGAAGTATCGATAAACCGAAATGCACATATAAAATCCACCATTTTCCTATCATTTTACAACAACACACAACGATAACTTGTATTTTATGACGTTATTTCCGCCACCATCGTGCTACGAAGCCATGTGCCGAACACGTCGGAGCGCTCGGTTGGCCATACTAGAAATTCCATTGCGGACCTTACAAATCTAATCGTTTCCAGCGGCACTTTACAATATAATCCATTTATACTTGTCGGAGACTTCGCAAAACCACAAATATGAGAAGTGAATGTTGACGAGAGCGCGAATATGATATATATCCATATTATGTCGGATGTAGAGCGGTGTCGCATCGAGTATGCGACGAACGCGCGCGGCAGCTGCGGAGCAACTGTGCGCGCGGCGGGGCCGGGCGGGGGCGCCCCCGCGGCCGGCGTCTACACCGCGCGTCTTGCCACCGCTACCGCCACCAGACAGACTCTACAATAGGTAGACACGTAGAGTATAGTAAATTGTGCATCGTAAGCGCGTGCGTACTCGACGGTCGCCACTCGCTCGCCTCTCGAAGACGACTCCTAATAAAATCCTAAAAAAACCCAGACCATTCATCAAGGTTTCGATTTAACTTGTCTCGATATCAGCGCGAGCGTGCTTTATGAGTTCTCAGTTCTTACTATAGTATCGTACGGAGCGCTACATTAGCGTATAATTGACCATATTATTACTTTAATAAATCCCATTTGTTTTTTTTTTATTACTGTCTGCATTTTTTTTGTTTCTGATTCGATGACTTGCAGGTTCTTTGTACAGTGTATTTATTGATCGAAGTTAAATTGTAATTTCAAGGATTATACAGTAGACGTTGGCTATATACGTAATCATTTGCACGTAAACTGTTGTCACGAAAAATAAGAAAATATTTAAGTTCATTAGTAGTTTTTTTTTAATTGCCTTGTAATAAATAATAATTATTATAAAATAAGGCAATGGTAGTTCAGTGGTAACGGCTCGCTTGGAAAACCGAGCGACACGGGTTCAAATCCCGGGACTCGCACCTCTATTATTTTCATGTGCGAATCATTTCCAACATGCATGTTTGAGAGAACCTAACAAGTTTTCGTAAGACGTGTATGGTCCGCCAACCCGCACTTGGCCAGCATGTTGGACTATGGCCTGATCCACCTCGTAATGAAGGGAAGCCTGTGCCCATCAGTGGGACGTTAAAAAGGGCTGAATACAATAAAATATTAATATATCAAGGAATTTTATTATTATGTATAATAAAATTTAATATATAACGTTAATATTTATTGAATTCGTGCAAGTTGTTGCTAAATGTAGAGTTTTGATACAAAGCCAAATTATGGAAACGGAAACCGTAATATTCCGTTTGTACACAATATTTTCATTTACTGTGATTTCCGGACAATTCGTTTTAAATTGTTTACAAATTAATTCCAAGTACATACGCAAAAATTATGTATTACTAGCATTGCCCGCGGCTCCGCTCGCGTTCAGATTACCAAAAACCAAATTCATAGGTTTCACATATTAACTTATACTCTTACATTGCAGTTTTTGTATTTTTTTTTCAGAAATGAGATATTTTTCCGCAGTAAAAAGTACCCTATATGTTGACCCGGATAACCAGCTGTCACCATACCAAATTTCATCAAAATCCCTCCAGTGGTTTTTCTGTGATGCGGTGACAGACAGACAGACAAAAATTCTAAAAACTATAGATTCGGCCCCTGCATCGGTTTTCCAAAAAATATTTAATGTACAGATTCGGCTGAGTTACAATTTTATTATATGTATAGATTTACTAAATATTAATATTTGGTGAAACTTTTCAACGAGTTAATCGAATGTACACTTTATTTGGTAAAAAAGGCCTTGATGAATATAATGGGACGATATTAATGAGTTTTAATACCAATTATTTAAATTAACATTTTCAAGGGGAATTCATCGGTGGTAAGACAATGGACTCTTTCATTGCTCAGATTAATAAATATATGTACCTACAAATTATACACATGCATAATTTATTACTTAAAAGTTTCTCAATTTGACAAAAGAGTCATCTGCTCAGTGGCTCATCATGTAACACTACGTTGTGTTCGGTTCGATTTCGATTCTAGATATTAATAAGTATTATTGGCTGCAGTAATATTTCACCGTGTCTGCATAAGAAATTACGGTATTTAAGTCATAATAGGTGCTTTTGGACCTTATGTCCTTAACGTTCATAGAACATAGGATCATTGTAAAGTGTCAAAAAATATATATGTACTTTTTATCATATGTTAGTATTAATGAATCCTATCGGACGAAGGAACATGATGGTACAAGGCATATTTTAAATAAAGTATTTTTTGGACCTTTTCGCAGTTTTATTTTAGTTCTTTGTTAATTCGAATGCAAGGTAGAGACTCCAGTCTCTCCCGTGACCATTTTTGCTGTAAAGTATTCGAAAAGTCGGGAACAAAATAGTGTAATCTATACGGATAAATAAAATTGGAGTGTCTGTTTGTAATATTAAAATAACCGCTTTTTATTAAATGCATATGGATGTATACACGGTACATATACCAAAACATTTTTTACAATTTTTGTCTGTCTGTCTGTTTGTTCCGGCTAATCTCTGAAATGGCTGGACCGATTTTGACGGGACTTTAACTGGCAGATAGCTGATGCAATAAGGAGTAACTTAAGCTACTTTTATTTTAGAAAAAAATAGGGTCCCACGAAAAAAAATTAAAACCAAATTAATTAATTAATTTTGTTTTGGGAAGCAACCTAGGGACGAATCCGAGCGAAGCGAGGGAGAGTCGCTAGTAAAACAATAAAAAGAAAACAGTAACAAGATTAATTTCCTAGATAAGAAAATCAATTTTTTATCAAGACTCTTACTCTAAGAGTTTAGATTTTTATCAAAATTGATTTGGCGCCTTTTAGCCTTTTCGATATTTACTAAAAGCTTGATTATCGCTAATCATACATGAAAAATTCTCCCCAAATACGTATTTCTTTAAAAAAAAAAATAACAACATTGACCATATAAAGCGTAATCATTCAGCATATTTCATTCCAATCAGAGTGGGCGGTGGTACATTGCCACCCACGTGTCTGTCGGGCGAGTCTGAAATAATGCGGCGCCGATTGTCGCTAGGCGTTTTGCGCTACACAGTACGTCGCCGGCGCCACAGTACCGAGTTCTGTGCATATTTCCCGGTGATTAGATTTAGATAAATAGATTTTCAAAGCGCTTAATACATTCTTATTTTTTTCATTGGGTCTAGACTATTTGACTTTTTAAACGACATCTTCAGCAATTGTGAACCTATTTTATGAATAAATCATACTCCCATATAATTTACATTATTTATTAAAAAAATTAAAAAAAAATTGTTTTAGGGGTAAATTACTTTTAAGTGATATAACGTTATTAAAACCGTATTTATAAGTACATATATACTTAACATTTTACAAAATATATAGCAACTGGACGGGCTACCCAAGAAATATATAAAAAGCAGACTGTATCTTATGGTATCGCCATAATCTTAACTTAAAAAAATAATGACGAACATTAAAAACCGACAGGTGAGTTGGATTCATTTGCTGGAAATAGCCTCTTATCACGATTCCCCTCACTATTATAATATACAAGCGACTTACCCTTGCTTCGCTCGAGTGCATCACTAGAAGTAGATACGTTTCAATGATTAGTATAGAACAGACTATATTACGATACACATTACACAGGTAAGTAAGAAAAGTAGGTAAGTTAAGGTAACTTTAAAAAAACTTGAAATCATCCTCTATTTTACCTTGATTGGTCAAAAACGCGGAAACATTTATTTATTTATTTATTTATTTATTTATTTATTTATTTATTTATTCTTATGTTAATAAAATAAATGTAATATCGATATTTAAAAGAGCAACTGTTGAGTTTCTCGCCGGCTCTTCTCAGCAGAACTGCTTTCCGAGCCGGTGGTAGCTTCCTCACGGACAGACTACACTGACGCTTACATTAAATTGACGATTCAAAAGCACTTGTAATAAGTCTAATTGAATAAAGTTTATTTCATTCATTCATTCATTCATTAATTCACAAGATAAGCCCACAATACATTGTACGTACTTGTAAATTTAAAATTAAATTAGCTTATAATACTTACGACAAATTCAAGTACAAGCATTAATTATAGGCATAAACAGCATTGTTTTAATTTCCGGCTTTTAAATTAAAATAATATCTTTTAAAACTAATGAAAAACTTATAATAACAAAACAATATCAAAATTTTTACAAACATTATCATTTCTTACCAAAATTATGGGATACAACGTATTTTTATGTACTTAACTTGAGAAAATAATTTGTTCCCAATACAACCCTTATTTCACCCCCATCAAGTTTCATTTTTACGACAAAATGTAGCCATGTCCTTCTCCAAAGTCCCGATCCATCTCTATATCAAAATTCATCAAAATTGTTTTAGCGGTTTAGGAGTGAAGACGTTACAGACAGACAGTTACTTTCGCATTTATAATATCAGTATGGATTAACCAATTGATAAACTACAACATAAACAGTAAATAAGTAATAAAAAATATAAACAGTACAGCGTTTTCTCTAAAGTATAACTTTTGTATACTAATATGCACTTTCCCAAGAGATAATAATATGAAGCGGTCTGATGCAGGGACTGGATTCGAACGGGATTCTAGCACGATACTCGTAAATCTATCGCACACGACCCAGCTAGATATTGGGAATATAAACCGCGTGTATTTATAGGATGTTCGGATGGTAGTTTAAAAGCAGCTTGAACTTTTAAAATATATTTAACTTTAAAATCTAAAACTATTAAATAAAATATTATACGAATGTACTACTAATATTAACACGTTTGAGAGGATGGATGTTTGTTACTCATTCACGCTCAAACTACTAAAGGGATTATAATGAAACTTTTATACTTATACTAGCGTTACGTTTTAACGTTTAGTATATATTTCTCAGAGATGAAATATTTTACCGCAGTAAAACGTATCCTATATATTGACCCGGATAAACAGTTATCATCATACCAAATTTCATTGAAATCTGTCCAGTGGTTTTCTCGTAATGCCGTCACAGACAGACAAATATTCTTTAAACTACAGATTCCTCCTCTGTATCAATAATAATGACTATTTCAATAAGATTTTCCAAAAAAAATATTTAATGTGCAGATTCGACTCAGAATTTTATTATATGTATAAATAGAGAAGGTATTATATGTTATAGTGTAATACATAGAGCTTATATAGAGTTAGACATAGGCTATATATAAAGATACATATTCATAAGTATAGAAACATACTATATTTGCTTATAACTTAACAATTTAAATTATACACTTGAAACACTTTTCGAGGTACACTTCGCGAAGTACGAGTACCAGTGGAAAAAGTGTTAGTTTTAAATATTTACAGTAAGAATGTATCATTTCTATGCAAAATATTTTTTTTACATTAAAATTTGAATGAAAAGATATATTTTTTTTATAATTGATAATTTAAATAATATATAAAAAAAAAAAAAAACTTGTTTTATAACTTAACAGGTTTTATGATTGGCCGAACATTCGGTAAACAAAAGTTAAAACAAGTTATTTATGTTAATTTAATTTTTACTTATATAAGCAAATCACACTACTATTATAAGTGCGATAGTTTGTACGTTTGTTACTCGTTCACGATTAAGCGGCTGAACGGGTTTTGATAAAATTTAGAACACAGATAGACTACGATCTGGATTAACACATAGGCTACTTTCTTAGTTATCTATACATATAATAAAATTGTAACTAAGCCGAATCTGTACATTAAATATTTTTTGGAAAATCTTATTGAAATAGACTTTCTTATCGATACAGAGGCCGAATCTATAGTTTTTAGAATTTTTGTCTGTCTGTCTGTTACCGCATCACGGGAAACCTACTGGATTGATTTTGATAAAAGGTATGATGATAGCTGGTTATCCGGGTCAACATATAGGATACTTTTTACCGTGGGAAAATATCTCATCTCTGAGAAATCTATACTAAACTTTAAAACGTAACTAGGGACGAACTCGAGTGGAGCGAGAATGAGTCGCTAGTAAAATATATAAAGAAAAGTCGATGTTTTTGTATCTAGTCTCCTAGTGTCTATTTAGCAAAAGACGCCAAAAAGGCACACGAGCGAAACAAGAGTAAATCAATATTATCTTAATACAACTTTTTAATTGCATCAATTATAACTACACTAGCGATTCACCCTCGCTTCTAGTTTTTTAGCTAGCTTCTAGTTAGGTTAGTATGGAATAGATAGACTATACAGATATTTTATACATATTACTTTTTTCCAACTTAAACTTGACGCATTGTTTTAGAATGTAGATGATACGTCCGCCACTAACGCCATCTATTGAAAGTAATCCAATGTAGTGAATCCCATACAAAATAAACAGTTCTTAACTTTCCGATTTTCCAGCTATTCTTATAGATTTTTCCTATTTTTTTATACTTAAAACCACCCCTGACACACCCCCAACAAAACAAAAAAGAATTTTCAAATTGGTCCAGCCGTTTTTGAGTTTTAGCAAGACTAACGAACAGCAATTGAATTTTATATATATACATACATACATATATATATATATATATATATATATATATATATATATATATATATATAGATGTATGGCGATGCATCTTTACAAATGATAGCAGAGCTTGTTATAGATATATATATTTTCTTCGATAACTCTAGCCTCGCTTTGTTTGGGTACTTACTCTACTAAATTTCATCAAAATCAGTCTAGCCGTTTCACACACACACACGCACACGCACACACACACTACAAAATTTCGCATTTATAATCTAACTAGCGACTCACCCTTGCTTTGCTCGGATTCGTCCCTAGGTTGATTCCCCACACAAACTTTCATCCTCACCCCCTTAAGGAATGATTTTCGGGATTAAAAGTATCCTGTGTCCTTTCCAGGGTCTCAAACTAACTTCTTACCAAATTTCATCTAAATCGGTTCAGTAGATTCAGAGATTGCTCCCTACAAACTCACAAACTCATAAATTCACAAACACACAAACTCACAAACTTTACCTCTTTATAATATTAGTATGGATAAAATAAAAAAATATAGTACGATTTGGTAGTGTAACAGTTGCAAGTGCAGCTGCAACGCTTCAAGGATGTTTCACATCAGTAATGTTTTCCGCAATTATTATATTGTAATCTATACCTACTAATATTATAAAGCTGAAGAGTTTGTTTGTTTGTTTGGTTGAACGCGCTAATCTCAGGAACTACTCATCCAATTAAAAAAAAAACTTTTTGCATTAGATAGCCCGTTAACTGAGGAAGGCTATAGGCTATATATCATCCTGGAAAAATGTACGGTACCCGTGGGATAGATTTGTTTTTGTCTAGGGACGAACCCGAAGCGAAGCGAGGTTGAGTCGCTAGTGAAATGAGAAAACTTAACATCTAAATAGACTTCATGTTGGCATTCGTTGACTTCCTATTTGTTTTTCATTTAGTCACGGTCAAGCGATAGAACAATGGAGTATGAAGCAAATAACACTATTTACGTAGGTTTTGGGTTGATAATGAGAAAATTATATAATAAATCTTCGTTTTGACGTAACGCCTTTTTTGTATTTATAAAGATACATAAAAACATAATAACTTATAGTACAATTGCCTATGCAAATTACAAAATGTTTTAGGAAAATTTGTGGTTTAGGAAAATTTGCTGCTGAAATATATTATGTTTGAAGTAAAATCTAATATATTTAAACGAGCAATGCTCTTATATTTCTTTCTCATTATTTATATCTCGGAAACGGCTCTAACGATTTCGCTGTTTGATATGTGGAGGTTTTCAGGGGTGAAAAATCGATCGAGATTAGTCTTATGTCTGGGAAAACGCGTGTTTTCGAGTTTTCATGCGGTTTTCTTTTGCATTATTCTACGCAGAATATGCTCGATAATTTCTTACACTCAGACATAAGCATCGTGGTCAAGCGACAAAGGTGCAAGATTAACAATCACAGGTGTCCGAGTTCGGATCTCGACCGAATACGAAGGTTTTTTTTTTCTTTTTTTTTTGTAATTATTCAAGTTTTTTTTTTAATCTAAAAAATACGATATAACAAAAAAGAATCCCGAGCGAAGCTCGGTCGCCCAGGTACTATGCATATATATAACTATTACTTATACAAAAAACTAGCTACTTACTCTCGCCTCGGGTGCGTTTCTAGGTCCTATATATTACTATAGATCTATCTGTATGCCAAATTTCATCAAAATTCATCCAGCCATTTTAACGTGAAAGATGAAAACAATATAAATACACACACTAACTAATACTATAAAACCTATATAGGACCTATTTTCATAATTTAAACGTGCAAACGCCATGAATCGACACTATGGCTAAAACCATAACACCAGCAAAAAGCTGATAGCCTTCCCACAGCGTCAGGAACCAGTACAACTGGTTCGATTAATTGCATCAAGCGATGCAAGACAAGTTTCAGATAAACATCGTCCTGCAAGAGTTCTTTGGACGTATATTTTTACGTATACATAGGGACCAAATCGCTTGCCAAAAATACATTCACATACTTGTACATGTGCAATACAATATCGGTAATCCCAGTCCGAATTGCACACTTAGGGTGGCATATAATAAGATACAGGCCTTCCACGGGAATAGTACATTTTTCCGGGATAAAATGTAACTTATGTGCTATTCCAGACTATAATCTATCTCTGCGCCGAATTTCATCCAGATCCGTTCAGCCCTTCTGGCGTGATTAAGTAAAAAACATCCAAACTTTCGCATTTATAATATTTATGGGTTTAATACACATGTAGAGCAAATGGAGAGTCAGAGTACGCATAGTAATTTCTACTGGACACTTTGGGCATGGATTTCTAAATATTAAAAGTTTAAATTTACTTTTAATTAATGCAAATAATAATATATCTATGTTATATCAACTTACAAAAACAATTTAATCAACAAAAATTACCACTGTAATTTAATCCTGTTTTATAAGTTCTGTCTAACTCAATGGAGCTCAATGTAGAGCAGAATGATTGAGCACAGTGTTAGTTACACTTCTAAAGGAGTAAAAATCACCAAGCCCATTAAAATTACAGACAGTTTTTTTTTATTTTCTTAAACCTAAAGAGCTTCAATTTTCGACTTCAAAAAGGATGTGCACAATCAATTCGCCAATCTCATTTTCATCGCAATGTATTTTTCATGTGGATGTTACGCGATATTTTCGCCTATTATTGACTAGCGACTCACCCTCGCTTTGCTCGGGTTCGTCCCTAGGTTATTTCCCAAAACAAAATTAATTTATTAATTTGGTTTTATTTTTTTTTCATGGAACCCTATTTTTTTTCTAAAATAAAAGTAGCCTAAGTTATTCCTTATTACATCAGCTATCTGCCAGTGAAAGTTCTGTCAAAATCGGTCCAGCCATTTTAGAGATTAACCCGAACAAACAGACAGACAGACAAACAGACAAAAACTGTAAAAAATGTTGTTTTGGTATATTTACCGTGTATACATCCATATGGATTTAGTAAAAAGCGGTTATTTTAATATAACAAACAGACACTCCAATTTTATTTACCTGTATAGTTTTTATAATTCTTCTATTGTTGAATACCTCAAGGATACCTAACCTTCATTTATTGCAGATTTAATACTAAATTATTATTATTATGGGTGGTCCTATACAAATTAAAGAAAAACATCTCTAAGGGTACATACATATTAGGTTTGTATTGAATCTATACTAATATTATAAAGAGGCAGAGTTTGTTTGTTTGAACGCGCTAATCACAGGAATTACTAATTGAATTTGAAAAATGCTTTTTGCATTAAATGACTCGTTTATTGAGGAAGGCTATAGGATATATATCATCCCAGAAAAATGTACAGTTCCCGTGGGATAGATTTGTTTTTGTCTAGGGACGAACTCGAAGCAAAGCGAGGTTGAGTCGCTAGTATGTGATAAACGATAATACTCTAGACGTACACTAGACGGTGTTTTTTTTCTTTAATATGAAGAATAAGTTTTATTAAGATATACGCGATAAGTGAGAATAAAAACATTGTATTGTCACATTTTCGTACCTGTCGCCACTACGGAGGAAAGAGTTTTTATGCAACTGCAAAATGTCTAGGTTCTCAGTCCCACGCTAACGTAAGATCTTATTTATGATTATATCTGTATATTCAAAATCAACTATTATTATATACTAGCGACTCACCCTCGCTTCGCTTCAGGTTCCTCCCTAGACAAAAACAAATCTATCCTACGGGATCCGTACATTTTTCCGGGAGGATATATAGCCTATAGCCTTTCTCAGTTAACGGGCTATCTAATGTAAAAAGATTTTTTCTAATCGAATTAGTAGTTCCTAAGATTAGCGCGTTTAACCAAACAGACAAACAAACAAACTCTTCAGCTTTATAATATTTGTACAGTTTTTTTTTTCTAGTGATTTTATGTATGTATAAGAAAAACTCTTATTTTAAATAAAATGAGCAAGTAATAGTTGTTTCTTGTAATTAGTTGAAAATAACAAAATAATTCAACGAGTACACCGACAGCTGTTCACAGCATCTCCCTAATGTCATCGTGACATTCATCTACACATATAATAAAATTCTGAGTTGAACCTGTACACTAAATATTTTTTGGAAAATCTTATTGAAATAGTCATTATTATCGATACAGAAGCCGAATCTGTTTTTAGAATTTTTGTATGTCTGTCTGTCTGTCTGGGAACGCCAGATTTTGATGAAATTTAGTATGACGATACGTTTTACTGCAAGAAAAACAATCATTTCTGAGAAATCTATACTAAACGTTAAAACGTAAAGAGTCGCTAGTACCCTATATATCTATAAAATGAGTATTGATATCTTCTATGTGTTTTAAATATAAATCATATTCATAAATAATAAGTACTTACAAAATCATTGCCATAACCTATAGTAATCTATACTAATGTTATAAATCCGAAAGTTTGTGAGTATGGACGTTTGTTATTCTTTTACGCCAGAATGGCTGAACGGATCTGGATGAAATTTGGCACAGAGATAGATTATAGTCTGGAATAACACATAGACTACTTTTTATCTTGGAAAAATGTACGGTTCCCGTGGGATAGGTTTGTTTTTGTCTGCGAACCCGAGCGAAGCGAGGCTAAGCCACTAGTTAATAATAATATAATAATGATTAATGACTATGCCAAGACCAGTCAACCCATGAATATATTAGAAACATAAATAAACAACATTATCATTAAAACATGTATATTTAAGTGTGGAGCAACAAAAATAAGAATAGAAAAGTCCAGAAAAGTGAACCGCCAAACAACTATTAACAGTACGCGAAGACTGTCACGTAGGCGCGCGAGAGCTCAGTAGGGCGCTCCTATGGTTGTTTTGGTAGATTAACGCTCTTACACTTGTGTACACATATTGGGTATTCAACAATACGTCTAAATCCTTGATAAAAATATTATATCCTTTATTCAAAACGCGATTATCTGACATTTGAGAAATCATTTTCTTTTTCGAATTTTTGATCTTTTGTTCTCATCAACATTTGCAGTTGCAGTCTTCGGAAGTCAGACGGTGTCTATGATATATAAATGTAAAAAAAAAAAAAAACTGAATAAGTTGTAGCAGCGAATAAAATAAAAAAAAAGACGATGTGATTTCCCATCGGCATTATTAAAGTTTAAATATCACTTTACTTGTTATTATACATATTTCTATGACTATATGTATTGTTTTGTCTCTGCTTATTTATATATAGATATATATAGAGTTTATATACTAGTGCGCAGGCTGTGGGGTAGTGCCAGGGTAAGCCAACAGCATCCTCGAAATGATTGCGAGCAGGCTGGACTGCACATACGTGAATCATTGCTGCGTTATTTCTAGTTTTGGAAGAGCGCAACAATGAATTACGTAGTACTAATATTCGTTTTTATTACAATTTACTAACATAGAAATTAAGTCTGTAATACCAACAAATTGTTACTCTAACATAATAAACAAATAGATAATAATGTTGGTGTAATATGTAGAGGATTAATTTCGTTAGTTTTTTTAAGAAGTTGACTAAGAAAGTAATAGTTAGAAAATGAAAGTTATTAAAATTGACTGTATACATACTTAAAGAAGCAGTTCAATTTCGGTTCACTCAGCTGTACTTAATTACTTTGCAATAATACTTGAAATATAAAGTGGCTTGTAGGTTAATCTTTATTTTATAGGTTAAATTGTCAATTGATACTCATAAAAAAATGATTATAATAGATATTACTTAAACAGGGTATATGAAGGCGGCCCCTCACCGGGAGCATTCGCCTGTAATGTGACAGTTCGGATTCGAGCATCACGTAAGTGAGGGAGAAGAACTGAGCATTACATTATTAATATGCTCAGTTCTTCTCCCTCACTTACGTAATGCTCCAATCTGAACTGTTACATTACAGGCGAATGCTCCTGGTGAGGAACCGCCCTTAAAAGTAATTTTGCAGTGGGAAAGCGAGAAGTGCGAAAACTATCTGTTTGTGGACCACATTTGTTTTCAAAAGGCCACTTCCATTTTTTTTCATAGGAGCCCAGAAAGGCTAGTTAGACCAATGCGAGTAAGCAAATATTTATAGGTTTCATTATTTTATAGAGCAAATATTAATATATACACAGATTTTGTCTCAGATTCGCATTAAGGCAAAAAGTAGAAAATTACATATTAAAAGATAGGCTTTCTTTGTTTACTGAAAATACATCTATCGTTAATATTTGTTATTATGCATATGCAATCGTTAATATGCATGTGTATTTTAAAATTACACTAAAAACGTAGAAAGATCGCAAAGCTATAAGGATTGAAACACTTTACTTCTCTATTTTTATGCACATTGTGAAAAAAAATACTAACTTTAGTATTTTAGCAGTTATCTTTTTACTGAAATCTATATCCTGATAAGGTAAGTATTTAATATGTAAACAAAGTTTATTACTTGAGAATATGTAAGGTTTCGTCGCGGAATCCGCGTCGAGATATAATTATTACAGGGTTTCTTTAACTACTACGGCCTATTACGGACTAAGTTCAAGTAATAGTGAAAAGAATTTTCTCATTTTCGTAACTTTTTTTTTTTGTTAGGACATTATGACACAGCACCATCTAGTTCCATGGTAATACGAGGCTTGTGTTATGGATACCAGATAGTTGATACACTCACTACACATATATAATTTTAAATACATACATATTATAAATACAAACACCTATGACGGAGTTCGAACGTGCGTGCTCATCAAAGAAATGAATACCCCAGCGGGACTCGAACCCACGACCGCTGGCACAGCAAGTACAACAAACTAAGCCAAACTTGTCGTTTAAAACTTTGGCTACTTATTATAAAATATCTATATTGATTTCCATCTTAGAAGTCAGAAGCTATTGAAGTTGCTATTATTATTTTCTATAGAAATTTGATATTTGTACAGTTTATTGTAACAGTAATATTCCAAAGAAATTGAATGAAGTACTGATATAAATGAAAGGCGGTCCATCTCATTTAGGGATAATAGTTTTTTTATTAGTGAAGTAGGTAATCAAAATTAGATGCGTTGCTAGGTTATACACACATGTATGTATTAGTGATGTAACGAATATTCGCATTCGCGAATGTGAAAAATCGACAATTCGTTACATCACTAGTACCTATATATAAATAAAAACTATTTATTTAAATAATAAAACGTATAGATAAAAATTTTAAAACATGTTGATTTGACTATTTCATCGATTCTTAATAAGCATACACGTTTCGAAAATATATTTCCCTACGTAATACATGTACAGTTTCATTATTATTTATTATGTAGTAATATTTAATATGTACCTGTTATGTTGTTCATCACGATACTGTACGGTGTAGATATCTTTAAATACTCTATAAAAAAAATATTATGTTGGTTTATCTAGTTGTTACCCACACTGGACCATACCAGGACTGCCGCGATGGCCGCGACAGCTTGCACTATAAAGCGTGGCATGCATGAATCCACATTCAGACCCGATTTAGACACATCCATGTTGCCCATACACTAGACAGACCATTTAATTGAAGCTCGTTATCCCCACTCAGACTCGTTCAGACTCGCTTATCACTATTATACACGTACGAATTAGTCATAGCGCGGACTTTACAATCGCTATAATAGTATGGTAGTGAATGGTAGTTTTATAAATATTGCAGTATGGCGGCAGCCTTGAACTTATTTATGGGGTACGTGCCGGTCAACTTGCTTTGTTAACTGCTGGCTGTGGCATGTTAGACCTTTTCTTTAAGATATACATATAGTAAATACATACATACGTTCGGATACGGATTAGTCACATGGCGGTCTAGTTCATATTGTATAAGTGCCGGAAATAGTAATTCTCTTTTTTATATGACATTGTTATATAGTATGAAATTACGAGCTCCTTTTTAATCTTTAATTCAACACAGAGGAACTTAATTATTATGGTAGCAGATATATTTTTAGGCTCTATTACTAATTAACACTTGACACACATATTATTTACTAGCGAAAAGAAATCTATCCCACGGGAACACATTTTTCCAGGATAAAAAACCTATGTGCTGTTCCAGACTATAATCTATCTCTATGCCAAATTTCATCCAGATCCATTCAGCCTTTCTGATGGGATAGAGTAGCAAACATCCAAACATCTAAACTTTCACATTTATAATATTAGTAAAAATATGTATGTGTGATTTAAGTGATATCAATACTAAAGCCACCATATACATATTTAAACTATCAATGAACATAAAAACGGGTTGCTTAGGTATATTATAAAAAATGTGTCGCACTTATATTATAAAAAAAATAACATTTTACAAGCAAAAGTAATTTTAAAACTGTTACAATGTTTCAAAGATTATCGTCACGTATAAACGAAGGAGTTTTACAATAAATACGCTAAGTAAAATCAATTCAAATAAGTCGAAACTAAAATAACTGCATATTTAAAACTAGCGATTCACCCTTGCTCCGTTCAGGTTCGTCCCTACTCACGTTTTAACGTTTAGTATAGATTTCTCAGAGATGAGATATTTTCCCGCAGTAAAAAGTATCCCATATGTTGACACGGATAACCAGCTATCATCATACAAAATTTCATCAAAATCTATCTAGTGATTTTCTCGTGATGCGATCGCACAGACAGACAAAAATTCTAAAAACTATAAATTCGATCTCTGTATCGATCATAATGATTATTTCAATAAGATTTTCCAAAAAATATTTAATGTACAGATTCGACTCAGAATTTCATTATATGCATAGAAAATAATATCACATATCTTACCAATTTTTGATCTTTTACACATGTATATGTTACCTGAAAAAGAAAAATAGATAAGAAACATGAAATATCATAGTATCACACTCTGCGGTAAATGATAATAAATGATATATGTATTTTAAAGTCACAACGAGACTATTGTGGCGCCACAATCCGTTATCAGCAGTGATATCGTGTTATCAGTATAACAATACCGCCTACACGCGACAGGTTCATTCCTAATCAAATTGAAAGGACAAACCGAAGAAGGACATCGGTGATAAGGATACATAAATAAATACACTTCATAATTATTACATTATGAATATTAAATTAGAACAAGCTATGGCATTTGGTTTCGCTTGCGTTTGTTTTTAACTTACAGCCACAAAAACTCACTCTTTGAAGAACTTGTCTCTACAAAATCTATCAATCTACTCGAGAACAAAACATTTAGATAAAGGTAAAAAAAAATGTTGATATTGCTTTGAATAAGGTTTATGTATTCTACTTTAGCAATGAAAGTAAAATAGCGAATATATGTACCTACATAATAGCGACTCACCCTAGCTTCGCTCGGGTTCGTCCCTAGATAAAAACAAATCTTTCCCACGGGAACCGTACATTTTCCAGGATGATATATAGCCTACAGCCTTCCTCAGTTAACAGGCTATCTAATGCAAAAAGAATTTTTCAAATCGGATAAGTAGTTCCTGAGATTAGCGCGTTCAACCAAACAAACAAACAAACTCTTCAGCTTTATAATATTAATATAGATTTCTTCTCACATCTTATAATATATGTATCTAATAATCATCATTAATTACATTTTTTCATAAAATTTATATGAATTTTTCGCACTTTCTTTCGAACGGAGAAGACACGAGGGAAATTGGTCGGTAAAATAACATTATTACACCTAATTATGTTAAAATATATGTATGTAAATATTGAAAAATTTAAATATCCTCAAAAGAAATTGAATATATTGTAATTTGTAAGTTAATTTGTTTTTCTTTTTATAAAATGCTTGATCAACCGAATTCTATACATACCTATAATAAAATTCTGAGTCGAGTCGGTACATTAAGTGTTTTTTTTTTGGAAAATCTAATTACAATAATCATTATTATTGATACAGAGGTTGAATCTATAGTTTTTAGAATTTTTGTCTGTCTGTCTGTCTGTCTGTGTGTGAGATCGCATCACGAGAAAATCACTGGACAGATTTTGATGAAATTTGCTATGATGATAGGTGGTTATCCGAGTCATCATATAGAGTATTTTTTACTGCGGGAAAATATCTCATCTTTGAAAAATCTATACTCTACTAAACGTTAAAACTTAAGTAGGGATGAATACGAGCGGAGCGAGGGTGAGTCGCTAGTCTAGTATAAAGCGATTGACAGTAGAATGTCATGTAATAAATTATATATTGATATTTGAAAACATTTGATAATAAAACCACAACGACAACAGCAAGTACTCAAATTATATAACTCTTTCGTAAGTTCCTTGTTATGAAGTATACAATAGACCCGTTTTAATTTATTATAATAAATTTAATGTACTACTGTATAGTGTATATATAACATATGTATGTATATATATGTGCATACTTTACAAGGTAATAAAAAAAGTCATCGACCGCGCCGTGTGATAAGCGAATGTGCGCACGTCGAGGCCACTTTGATTACAGAAATTATTTCTAATAGGTGTATTAATTACAATTAAATGAAATAAAACAAAAAAAACTTTGTATATTTTACTTAAGATAAATTTAATAACTTGATCGTATCAGCGCTTTTACAATTATAATTTATGTAATATAAATAATAAGTAATGATGCAGTTAAAAAACCAACAATCACTACATATTATAAAATGAAGTCTCCCGCCGCGTCTGTCTGTCAGTTTGAACGCGATAAACTCAAAAACTACTAAACGGATTTTCATATAGTTTTCACCAATAGATGGAGTGATCCATGAGGAAGGTTTAGGTGTATAATTAATTAAGATTTTGTGTAAATTGGCTGAAATATGACAATGATTGTTGAAGATATCGGAAAAAACGCCGATTGGGAGCTTTATTGGCGTGCGCCGCGTAAACTAATAAAGTCACATGAAAACAATGTATTACAGATTAATTCCTCTTAAAAGGATCTTCCTATTAAATTGTAGCCCTAAAGCGAATCGAGGGAAACTCCCTAGTTATAATATATTTTTGAAGATCCTTTTTATCATTGTTACCGACTTCAAAAAGGAAGTGTTAACTTTGTGAGTATTTGTGGGTACACAATATCTTCGAAAATTGTGAATCGATATTCATAGTTCTTTTTTTAATGAATAAGGTTATGTTTAGCAAGTCTCAAATAATTCCAAAAAAAAAAATATTGATTAGTCATGGAATAATTAGTTTTTCAGTGATTTTGAATTCGTGGTATATTTTCTGTCAAAAATTATGGTATAATGGCTTAAATATTAACAAAAATGTATTAAGCATGATATCAGTTTAGTTCCTTTAAAGGTAACTTGCACTAAAATTCCAATTTTATTCAAATATCTTTCATACCTGTAGCAAAAGTCAACGTTTTAAACATATTTAGACATTTTATATTTAAAATAAGATTACTACTCAATAAAGTTTTCTAAAAATTGTAATTATTATAATAATAACAGCTAAAATAAAATAAATAATATTACACATCCAATTATAAAACTTAACAAAATTAAATAAAAATGTTTAAAATTAAAATTAACAAATATAGTAAGGTACCTACTTTGATGCCATTTTTGAATTTTTTGAATTCATTTTGTTACTTTGTGGATAGGTTGTCTGTAACAACTATATAAAGCCTTTGAGACATCTAAAACCTTAGTCTCTCCCGTGACCATAATTGCTGTAAAGCAATCGAAACGTCGGGAACCAAAAATCTAAATAAATCCGCGAAAAAATCCGAAAAGATAGTTTTATTTAGAATGTAAAATAAGATTATTATGTAAACGTACACAGAAGTATTCTGTAAAATCATATTACTAATACTTTTACTGCTATCGTTTTTCCCTATCGCGTTGCACATCACAATTTACTATGTTAAAGGATCGAAAAATACTAAATCACACCCTATGGACTAATTTTTAAGTTTTTTTAAAGTTACCTTGAAAAGTTTTTGCCATCAGACATATGAAACCCTGAAAGCAGTGGAACTTTGTATAATAATATAATACCAGAGTTTCAAAGTTCAAGTAGATCAAACTTCACATGATTACTGCTTTGTATTAGTTTCAGTACAACGAAAATGCATTTGGCGTTCCAAAGTAAGTTTTCTACTAAACGTAGTTCTAAAATGTTGCAATAAATTATTTCAAACATTAAATACAGTATGACAGTCGAGAATAAAATAAGATTATCATTAGTTATCATCACAGGTGCTTTGTGGCGAAGCGTGAAAACATTTTTTAGCAGAATTCTCTTTTACTCTGTTATCGAGCTAAGAATAGGCACGATTATATTTTATTTCGAACTATTTATTAACATTATAAGCTAGTCATATAATTCATGTTAACGAGGACTAATCAATATATCTATATATAGATAAATAAAATTGGAGTGTCTGTTTCTAATATTAAAATAACCGCTTTTTACTAAATGCATATAGATGTATACACGGTACATATATCAAAACAACATTTTTTTTAATTTTTGTCTGTCTGTCTGTCTCTCTGTTTGTTCCGGCTAATCTCTGAAACGGCTAGACCGATTTTGACGGGACTTACATTGGCAGATAGCTGATGTTATAAGGAGTAACTTAGGCTACTTTTATTTTAGAAAAAAGTAGGGTCCCACGAAAAAAAAATTAAAACAAAAAAAAAAGTTAAAAGTTTGTTTTGGAAAGCAACCTAGGGACGAACCCGAGCGAAACGAGGGTGAGTCGCTAGTCTCATTTAAATTTAGACTAACTCGTGGATTCAGAATCTGAAGCAGATCAAACTCTGTTAGAATATTATTACCTAAATAAAATGCAGGTTAAAGAAATGTGTTAAGAAACAAACATACATATAATTTCAAGTCCTTTTGAGATTTTATAAAAAATACACATTTTTTAAAGTCAGTTAATAATAAAAACGAATTCTCTTACAAGTAAGTGCGGTGGCCGTAAAGCGTTTCGAGAGCGGCAGAACTCTGTGTGGAATACACAATTAATTACACAAGTTTAGCTACAACTAGAATGTAGTGTTCTGTTGCATTTCTGCCATAGCAATATTACATTTGGAAACTATGTATCAATTTCGTATTTCGTAAAAAAGTGAATATATTGTAAGTTAATTTATTTTTCTTTTTATAAAATGCTTAATCAACCGAATTCTATACATAGTACTAATACTCGTAATAGAATTCTGAGTCGAATCTGTACATTAAATATTTTTTGGAAAATCTTATTGAAATAGTCGTTATTATCGATACAGAGGTCGAATCTATAGTTTTTAGAATTTTTGTCTGTATGTCTGTGTGTGAGATCGCATCACGAGATTTCATTTATTTTTTCTGAGTTTATTTTAACACTACAGACCTGCCCCCGCCCCCTCATTTCGCTTAGTCCCAATTCTCTTCACGCTTTTACCTTTAATATCTGTTTTTAATATATGCCAATTAAATAAAAACTTCTGTAACCTTGTACTTTCAATTTCAACTTTTATTTCTAACTAGCAACTCACTCTCACTCCGCTCGGGTTACTAAGGTGTTAGATGTCTCAAAGGAATTATATCGTTGTTACAGACAGCCTACCCACTAAATAACAAAATGAATTCAAAAAATTGAAAAATGGCACCAAAGTATTACCTTACAATATTTGTTAATTTTAATTATAAACATTTTTAGACTCTCCCGTGAACATGATTGCTGTAAAGCAATCGAAACGTCGGAAACCAAAAATAAATATAAATCCGCGAAAAAATCCGAAAAGATAGTTTTATTTAAAACGACCAGTGAGGGTGTCGGCGCGCGCGCAGGACCGACGACTTTACGTGCTCTCCGAGGCACGGGGTTAAAACACCACCAATTTGCCAACTCCGGACTATTACTGAGGCTTACTTAACAGAAAAACTTAATAACTAAACTTGGCCCGATCCGGAACTCGAACCCGAATAACTATAAGATAAAAATTGTCAAATATGTAAAAATATATACATATCTAAGATACATATTAGGTACATATATAAATAAAAAATTACGATATAACTTATCTATATAATCTAATAGTAATTAAAATAGTAATGCTCAATGATAACTGATATTGTCAACTGGTCTCATAAATCAAACTTGTTTTTCGAGGTGAAGGTCTACATGTGTGGTTAAAGAAATTAGGACATGAACACTTTATGAAATAAAATATCATAATTCAATCATCAATCATTATAAATAAGTATTTGCACGTGTTATTGAAAGTTATATTTAGTCTTCTTTTTTGCTTATTATCTTATACATGTAGGTATATTATCTTCCATATATCTCCACGATAAATATAATGTTAAAGCACAAATAAATATTTTAAGGATATAGCCTACTAGCAGAACCCGCGGCTTTTCCCGCGTTCAATCTACAAAAAAAAACTCTTTAATTTTGTGTTATACAGCGACTTATCCTCGCTTTGCTTGGGTAATGGGTTCGTCGCTATTGTATTTATATAATATTGTTCGTAGATAAATACTAAAATCGCGATTAAAATTGGGGGGTGGGGGTAGGAGGGTGAAAAATACTTTACGACTTATACCTATCAAATATACAAGAAAAAATTCATTAAAATCGATCGAGCCGTTTCGGAGGAGTGCGACCACAAAATATGCCGACCGTGACACGAGATATTTATATTTTAGACTAGCGACTTACCCTCGCTTCGCTCAGGTTCGTCCCTAAGTTGATTTCCCATACAAACTTTCATCTCCATTTTTACCTCCTTAACGGATGATTTCCGGAATAAAAAGTATCCTATGTCCTTCCCAGGGTCTCAAACTATCTTCTTACCAAATTTCATCTAAATCGGTTCAGTAGATCCAGATTACCCCCTACAACCTCACAAACTCACAAACACATAGAAATTATAGAAATCCATATATTGTTTCGCTTGTAGCCCATTGTAATATTGAAATGTGATGAAAAATAGTTTATAGGTATTACTTTTATCTCCTTTAACCCTATATTCCTTGGGAATCCCTTTATCTCTGTTGATATAATATGATAAATAAATAAATAAATAAATAAATAAATAAAGAGTAAAGAGCGTTAAAATCGTAGAGTCATTTCGGAGATTATAATCTATACTCGTACGTACATAAAGACAAGATACTTCAGAAACTTTTTCTCCTGTGTTTATCTACCGATTTTTTGTGTTTAATAGGTAGCTATTGACGAGCTTTAGTGTTATCAATAAAAAATATTATATCCGTGTAATATTAAAATAACCGCTTTTTACTAAATGCATATGGATGTATACACGATACCTACATATACCAAAACAACATTTTTTACAATTTTTGTCTATCTGTCTGTCAGTATGTTCCGGCTAATCTCAGAAACGGCTGGACCGATTTTGACGGGTATTTCACTGGCAGATAGCTGATTTAATAAGGAGTAACTTAGGCTACTTTTATTTTAGAAAAAAAATAGGGTCCCACGAAAAAAAACATTAAAACCAAAAAAAAAAAATACAAAAAGTTTGTTTTGGAAAGCAACCTAGGGACGAACCCGAGCGAAGCGAGGGTTCGTCCCTAGTTATAAATATATGAAGTCATTTGTTGAGTTAAATAAAGATCAATATACATTTATGTAAATGCGGTGTTGTAGGTACTTTGCATATACTTATTGCTAGTTACATAATACTTTTCAGTTAAGTACAGATATAGAAATGGCCATGACATATGAAAAAGTAGCAGATAACAGTTATCAGTATAAGTAATTGAGGGGACGGTGTTCGTTCGTCATTGTCCTAAATACATGTTAATTAAATAATTATTGAGGATAATAATAATGTTGAAATTTACAAGACAAAGCGAAATTTGTAAATGCGCTTATAAATTATACATTGAAATATTTTCGTCCGCCATTTTCATTGACAGATTAAAACAAAAATAAAACAATAGTATTGATATCTCCTGAGTGATGCGCTCTCAGAAAAACAAAAAACTGACTAATGTATGAAGCATTTAAAAGTTTTATATGCAATCTGAGTTATTCATGATGGAAAAATACAGTAATTATTTTGGCCTAACCCGGGATTCAAACCCAGGATCTCACGAAATGCAACGAGTCACTCAGTGTATTTTATACAATACTCACTCACTTCAAATGCACTTATCATTCACATTACATTTTACACAAGTTACATGTATATAAGTTTATAAAGAGTACGCTTATTTAAATAATATATTTGTATGCACAAATACCATCGATTGGCGACGCATTGGGCGCAACAAAAATAGCTGCGCGTGCGCCGCGTCCGATACAACTTCACTGTAATGTGTATAACATAAGCAAATGGCAGATTTATTTTTTACTATTTTATCTGTTTTTTCCTACTGATTTTTTTGTAATATTTTCACTTATAACCTACTTAAACCGTTTAATGTACAGAAATAATGAGTACCCTATGTAAAACTCCAGCCAATATACTATCTCGTCTTTTTAACTAAAAAACGTGCTGACTTTAAAATAACTTTAATTTATTTTGTTGCTGAGTTACGGGAATTCTCTTGATATTTATTTATACTAGACCACTATTGAACTATGCCTTGCTAAATTTCATTAAAATCTGTTCTGCGGGTTAAGCGTCAAAACTCAAAAGAGTTATTTTTACAATTATAAAATTAGTATACATAGATTATACATTTTTATAATTATACATACATGTGTACATCTTGTTCATGAGGATATGCAATAAGTTTGGCCTGTTATTCAGACCATTAAATTGGTCATTTTTTATTATGGGCACATTCATTATTTTTGAAGTAAAACTTCTTTACGCACGCTTGACTTGAGGAGTAAGCTGGTGAATGCGTGACGAGAGCGTTACGAAAAGTGTGATCGGGCGAGACGTTTTTGCCATGGTAACCGTTGTTATTGTCTGACAAATAATATATATTATATTCCTTAAATGATATTCTATAAATATATGATTGTAATATGCCCAATGTGCCTTATTTAATTATTTTTTTAGTATCTCACCTATCCTAATTATTTAAAACATTAATTGAATTTCGTAAAGAGTACCGATAACCTACAGAGGTTTTACTTCTTGCGCGTGTACACATTCATACACGCACTCTTTAATTATTATTTTTTGTACTACTTCCTTTGCAAGATATGTTTAGTTAAAGCTACAGAAGCATTTTGCAAAGTTAATGCATATCCCCAGGAACGCGACGTATACATACCATAACTCAGAATAAAGAATATTTGTTTTTTTGTATATGTGTTTAAAAACGAATGTATTTAATTTCAATATTGGAAGGGATCATAAAGAACACTTGTTTATGCATTTAAATGTATAATTTATGTTACATTTTATGAAAGAGAAAGTGAGTATTAAAAGCGGAACGTTTAACACTTGCGCCTACGCATACGAGCGCAGTCAAGGGCATTTGCATCTGCGTGCACGCACCAAGGCGGTCGTGGTTGTGTATTTTTATCACAGCATCCTTTTAGCTTTTAAAAAAATAACTTTATGATTAATACAAAGGTCACGTAAGACTTAATAGTGTAAGTATTGTAAACTAGCGACTCACCCTCGCTTCGCTTCGGATTCGACCCTAGACAAAAAGAAATCTATCTCACTGGAACCGTACATATTTCCGGGATGCTATATAGCCTATAGCCTTCCTCAGTTAACGGACTATCTAATGCAAAAAGAATTTTTCAAATCAGATTAGTAGTTCCTGAGATTAGCGCGTTCAACCAAACAAACAAACTCTTCAGCTTTATAATATTATATAGTATAGATTTGTCTTTTACAATCATTGGTGTCAATACGTATCATTTGATAATGTGTAAATACAAATTCTTCAATATCACTTTAAAAGTTTAACTTTTAATGGTGGAAGTTTTTGTGTCTAAAAGTTTTTAGTCCAGAATCGCGTTTTGATGTTATTACATCGCTCTGTCTCGACTGTGTGTTCTTACTATGCTATGATTATGTCTATACTAAAAATGGAAAAATCAAAACTAAAAAAAAAACGACTTAAAAAATCACTAAAAAGTAAAAAATAACTAATTGGTACTTTTTATTTACTATATACACCTAATCAGATATTTTCGAAGTTGGTGCCAGCTCATACAAATGAAAGCACACAGACTTCAAAAATATCTAAGTTATTTTTTACTTTCTAGTGTTTTTTTTTAAGTCGGTTTATATTTATTTTAATATTATAATGACAATGTTTCTTTTTGATTTCTACATACACGTGAATAACGCAAGACGACAACATCTTCCTGCCATGAATGTTAACACAAAAAACAATGAAAAAAACAGAATAAATGATTATGTTATAGGTACGTGATTGTACTTCGGTGAAGTAAACAACGTTGCATAAACTGTCAATCTATCGCAAGAATCTGACATTTTCAGTTGTTTTTTTGGTTTGGAAATAACTGCGTCTTTTTCTGAAAAAATATATTTACTGATAAACAGCTCTAAAAATAATTCTTTCTTACATTAGATTTACGCAAATATATATTTCAAATAAAACTATCTTTTGGATTTTTTCGCGAATTTATTTTTATTTTTGGTTTAGATACTCTTCCTTGATCATGATTGTTGTAAAGGATTCGAAACATCGGGAACCAAAAATCATAATTAATCCGCGAAAAAAAAACAGTTTTATTTAAAAGCTCTTATGAACCTGACATCGGTCAAAGGGCATCATGATGAAATCGTATTCACTTTTAACGAAAGCAACGAGACAGTTCTAAAAACAATAGTTACATCTTAAAATTTGAGAGTACAAAGTGCGAGTTATCACTATATAATCTTTCTTTTTCATAACTCTTATTTAATCAAATCTTCAGGCTATTCATTTGTCTTTAACGATTATATTATTATGGAAGACTAACGACTCACGCTCGCTTCGCTCGCGTTTGTCTCTAGGTACGTTTTCACGGTTAGTTATGTTTATACATAAATAGTAGCTTGCTACTCCTAAGATATTCATTTAAATTATATAGCGATTTACCCTCGTTTTGCTCGGATGCGTACGCCGTACGCGTATTTTGTTCACAATTTCATTGGTTTTAATTTTTTCCGCGGAACTCTGATTTTTTTCTAAAATAAAAGTAGCCTAAGTTACTCCTTATAACATCAGCTATCTACCAGTGAAAGTCCCGTGAAAATCGGTCCAGCCGTTTTGGAGATTAGCCGGAACAAACAGACAGACAGACAAAAATTGTAAAAAAATGTTGTTTTGGTATATGTACCGTGTATACATCCATATGCATTTAGTAAAAAGCGGTTATTTTAATATTACAAACAGACACTCCAATTTTATTTATCTGTTTAGATATAGTAGCTGTATCTACAAAAATATTCTATACAAAATGCAGAATCTATCTATTTTTAAAAAAATGCAGAATTTTTACTCAAAAATGTTTATATTAAGTTAGCTACAGACGATTCCACTGAGAAGTATTAAAAAGCTTTTACGGCGCGCCGTCTGTACTATACAAGCATATTTGTTTCCATACTATTTAAACAGAATGTCTAAGTTACGAGCCAGACTTGCTTTGACGTGAAATTGATTTTGAACCTTGCTCTAATACAATGAAGTAAAATTCCTTTGTTTATCTATCCATACTGATATAAATGTCAAAGTGGGTTTGTTTGTTCGTCCTTCTTTCACGTCGAACTAGTTAAGAAGTTAGTGAAGAACTTACATTAAGAGTATCAAAATTAACCCAATTATAAAAGTTAAAAAAGGTAAGCTTGAGATTGGTTAGTCGCGTTATTTGATAGTCTTTAATCTATGTATATTCTATACATATAATAAAATTCTACCAGAATCGAAATAGTCATTATTATCGATACAGAAGCCGAATCTAAAGTTTTTAGAATTCTTGTCTGTCTGTCTGTTTGGGAACGCATCACGAGAAAACCACTGGACAGACTTAGATAAAATTTAGTATGATGATAACTGGTTATCCGGGTCAACATATAGGATACTTTTTACTGCAGGAAAATATCTCATCTCTGAGAAATTTATACTAACCGTTAAAACTTTACTAGGGACAAACCCGAGCGGAGCGAGGGTGAGTAGCTAATCTTTAAATAAAAGCGGATGCTTGGATGCACAATGCAGGTAGGGTTTATATAATATTCTATGCGTGTTTAAGCTATCAAATAGAGATCGTGACTTAAAAGCGTGACGAGTTTCATTTTAGTATGCTAATGAGTCTTAGAGCTGTTCACGTACGAACTAATCCAGCGGTCTGGTCTACGATTGCCCTCACTATCACTATGGAAGGGGTGCGTATCGAGGGTGGGTCAAGGGGTGCGTTAGGCTCGCAGTCTAATGAAGAGTCTAGTGTATGGGCAACGAAGATTGGTCTGAGCTAGGTCGCATCTTTGAGTCTAGTCTAAATAATAGCGAGCTATATACTTTATTACCTTTCTATCCATAAACTGTAAGACAATAAAATTAAATGTTAACCTGTCGCAAAATAATGTATTTGAGTTTTCTGTACATAAAACATTTCAAATAAATAAGTACATTGTTCATAACTTGTTCAGACTTTCTTACTTACTTATTTAAGTACTCAGAGCACTTTGTTATTAAAACAATATATATAAAATGTAAATTAATAAACTTTGTGAACGTCTTTGCGTCACAGTGACATCTTAGGCGACGAAGATTTGCAAATGAAGTATGAAAATGACTATCTCGTTGAAATGGAAATAAACAAAATTAATAACATCATCCCTATTTATATCACAAAGTGGCTACGACCTAACTGGAACCGGTTTATCCAGATATGTTCTATAAACTAGACATTGTAAGAAAATATGATAATTGGATGATGCAAATTGGGTAATTATTCTATTGACAATGAATCACGATTGAAAGTCAAGAATGTTCTAGTCATTTTTAAATTTTACTATTTTTATTGATAACAAGCGGCTTACCCTCGCGTCTCTAGAGATGAGTGGTTTCGGAATTTATTTTACACTAGCGGCTCACCCTCACTTCGCTCGGGTTCGCCTCTAGACAAACAGAAACAAATCTATCTCACGGGAACCATACATTTTTCCGGGATGAAAAGTATCTAAAACTTTGACCGGGGATATAAGGTACCACCATGCAAAATTTCATTTAAATAGGTCCAACAGTTTCGGAGATTAGCCCGTACAAACAGACAAACAAACAGACAGAGAAACAAAAAAATTGAAAAAATCTGGATTTGTTCTATTTCTCTTCTTACATCCCCCTGTCTCGGTTTTTAGTATTTTTTTTCTATGTACAGACATTCGACCTCTACAGTTTTATTTTATGTATAGATAGATACCTACAATAGAAATCTTTTATTTTTTGGCCAGAAAATCACCAAAATTTTATCATAATCGGGTGCATGGTTAGGAACACATAAAGTACAAACATATGTAGAATGATACATTTATTTTTGTTTATATAAAAAACGAGTGTACTTTAATTTACATTTGTCGTTAATGTAAATTAAAAATAAAATTGAAATATAAAAAGTTAATAAAAAATTCATTTACAGTGTTTTAATCAAAAACTTTCGCGTAAAAATAGAATAACAACATCATCAAAACAAAATTTAATATTCTCAAGAATACCTACTTATTTTCTAAAATATGTACTAACATTTGCATAATATTATTATTTATTAGTTGGTTTAAAATAATAATTAGAATATTCTTAAAAGTCATTCATTGATCGTAACATATGAGTTTCAAGCAGTAGGTAAATATGTTGTTTGATATATATATATATATATATACTAGCAACTCACCCTCGCTCCGCTCGGGTTCGTCCCTAGTTACATTTTAACGTTTAGCTCAGAGATGAGATATTTTCCCGTAGTAAAAAGTATCCTATATGTTGACCCGGCTAACCAGCTACCATCATACCAAATTTCATCGAAATCTGTCCAGTGGTTTTCCCGTGATGCGGTAACAGACAGACAGACAGACAGATAGACAGACAGACAGACAAAAATTCTAAAAACTATAGATTTGGCTTCTCTATCGATAATAAAGTGTCCTTCAATAAGATTTTCCAAAAAATATTTAATGTACAGATTCGGCTTAGTTACAATTTTATTAATATATATATATATATATATATTAATAAAATTGTTTTTTGTTATATGGTTTTCCCGTGATGCGGTAACAGACAGACAGACAGACAGATAGACAGACAGACAGACAAAAATTCTAAAAACTATAGATTTGGCTTCTCTATCGATAATAAAGTGTCCTTCAATAAGATTTTCCAAAAAATATTTAATGTACAGATTCGGCTTAGTTACAATTTTATTAATATATATATATATATATATATATATATATATATATATATATATATATATATATATGAAACAAAGTCGGGTTTGTTATAACACTTATAACTCGAAAACTGCTGAACCGATTTTTATGATATTTTTTTTATTGTATTTGTCTTCACCCCAGAATAACTATTAAAACATCGGAAAAATTCGGGAAAACAAAATTGAAAAAAAAAAATCTATTCCATACTAAGAATTAAAACGTACCTAGGGACGAACCTGAGCAAAGCGAGGGTGAATCGCTAGTTAAAAAATATTAAGAAGTTATAAGGGCGAATGCTCCCTGTGAGTGACCGCCCTAAAACTTAATCTGGAGATTGTAGTTAGCGCAGTCTGATAAACTCACCTAACCTTTGACAACCTCTTCTTCTTTGTCACTAAGTTCTTAAATTCTATTTCCACACGTAAAAAATATTTTTTTTGTCACCATTTGTTACAGTTTACTAATATCTCAATTATTTGACGTTACGGAATAAGAAGTATTATATTATATGTAACTACAAAATCAAAACCGTTAATGTTAATATATTGCCGAAAAATACTCCTTTTCCTTTATAATAACGTAAGGGCGGTCCCTCACCGGGAGCATTCGCTTGTAATGTAACAGTTCAGATTCGGGCATTACGTAAGTGAGGGAGAAGAACTGAGCATTACTAATATTAATATGCTCAGTTCTTCTCCCTCACTTACGTAAAGTTCGACTCTGAACTGTTACATTACAGGCGAATGCTCCCGGTGAGGAACCGCCCTAAAGTCTAAAGTCTAAATGCCAGTCCGGATAAGGCAAGAAAATTTTGAGATTGATAGTGAAGGAATAAGTCGGGGCAAGGCTCTTAGAATATTAGCATAGTCTCTTTTTAACAAACCAAAAACAAAAAATAACAAAACAGCCAGTAAAAATATAAATATCAATATGTTGGGACATTAACACAGCACCATCTAGTTCCATGGTAAGCTACGAGGCTTGTATTATGGATACCAGATAGCTGAAACACTACACATATATAACTTTAAATACATACATATTATAAACATAAACACCCATGACTGGAGTAAAAACATTCGTGCTTATCCCACAAATGAATGCCCCCAGCGGGACTCAAACCTGCGACCGCTGGCACAGCAAGTGGGGTCACTACAAACTGAGCCAAACGTGTCGTAATATACATAGTTTGGTTTAAAGTATAAACTTGTTATGACACACGGTAATTGTGAAACATTTTTCAACGCTTGGGAGTAAAGTGACGCTTAGGGGAATTAGAGCTGGCGCCTTTAGAACTTAATAGCATATCAATTATTAAAATAACCGCGCAAACAGCCTACAATAACAAATTCAAATGCAAACAATTTTAAACTTAAATACGAATGCATCAAGGTGGAAAATCAGAGTTCAGTTAATAACATAACTATTATATCACAAGGAATAGAAATTACTAAGAAGTCGAGGTAGTCTAGGTTTAATTTGTAGAACATTTAATTTTCTAACGAGTCTCAGATTTTTAATTCTTTCAAAGAAAATGTATGTCGCGTAATTGCAGTGTACATGCTAAGTTACTTGCCGCCTACTTAACTGAAGATAAATAAATGCTAATATCTACGAATAAATATAAATATATCTTTTTTTAAACATTAACACACAGCAGTCAGCACCATCTAGTTCCATTGAGAGAGGCTTGTGTTATGGATACTAGATAGTTAATACACTATACATATATAACTTTAAATATATATATATATATATATATATATATATATATATATATATATATATATAATACAAACACCCATGACTGGAGTACAAACATTCGTGCTCATCACACAAATGAATGCCACCAGCGGGACTCGAACCCGCGACCGCTGGCACAGCAAGTAAGATCACTACAAACTGACCCAAACATGTCGTCAGTTATTTATTCGTAGGCAAATATATAATTTTTTCACTTATTTCAAAAGAATGTGAGGCTCAATTCATCTGTATTTTTATGAGTACGTTACGCGACATATTTGCTAACACTGAATCGATTTTCTTTTTTTTTATGATATATCATATAGACAATACTATAAATGATTTTGAGGAGGTGTACCGTTTTAGTTAAAAAATATTTTGATGGCGGTGCACAATAACACTAAACATCGATATCTAGACTAATTATCAATAACAAAACAAATATTCACCTCGTCCCCGTAACCTCTGGCATTAAAATTAGAGTCAATGACCATTTTTCACTACCTTTACATTCATAGCACTGTGAAACATCGGTCAGTGCAAAATGGCGCCTGATACACTGGTACATACATTTTGCTACCTTGATATAGCTTATCTGTCATCCGTCAAAAAAAAAGTTCAATCAATATACTATATCTATACTAATATTATAAAGCTGAAGAGTTTGTTTGTTTGTTTGGTTGAACGCGCTAATCTCAGGAACTACTTATCCGATTTGAAAAATTCTTTTTCCATTAGATAGCCCGTTAACTGAGGAAGGATATAGGCTATATATCATCCCGGAAAATGTACGGTTCCCGTGGGATAGATTTGTTTTTGTCTAGGGACGAACCCGAAGCGAAGCGAGGGTAAGTCGCTAGTATACTATATGCATAATAATTTGCAGGAGAGTCGCTCTGTAAATTAACCGAAACACAAAAAATTGCAGAATTTCTCGGTAAGACTTTTAGACTTGCGAGGTCTCTGCTATAATCAATTTCACTAAATGAGTCAAAATGAACAACTTAAGCGTTAAACGAGAATGTACATGTAATGGTTCAATAATCCCATGACATTCGACGAAAAATTTCGACGAATCTCGTAATTTTCTACTAATATTTTGCCGCACTCGCTTACATGTTATTCTTATGTTTTAATACTTACGCGTAAAGATAAACAAATGCCCTCTGAAGAATGTTTAAGATAAAGCTTTTATCATTGCATTATATGCTCTTACTATAAATAAACTTGGACCTAATTAACCACAACTCGTAGACCATGTTCAGAGCCGTCGATGTATTAATAATATGAGATGTGAAAAAAATCTGCTTACGAAAATGGTAAAAAACTTTAAAAGTTTAAGCTTTGGCTATGGATATAATTATATGATGTAACTCGTTTTAGGGTTCCAGAGCCCAAAAGGTAGGACTCAATTACTTATCATAGTAAGTTTTGTCTGTTCTCCGTCTGTCTTTCCGTTTGCCTTTAATGTACTAAATATATTTAAAACTTAAATATACAGGCGTTCGATATTCTTAAAGAATGTGCTATTATGGTGCCTGATGTTAAATTTACACAATGCCCCCATTTTTTCTCTGGGTCTCTTACCGCCCCCCTTTAGGCCTGCAGCGCCCACAAGGGGGCGTTATCGCCCACTTTGGGAAAGGCTATGTTAAAAGGACATCATACAAGAAATATGAGAAATATGAGTATTTCTCTATCATAAAAGCAAATACTTAAAACAGCTCAAAATATAAAATGAGAATTGGAGGAACATTTGAATATAAATTATAAAAGTTTGTTTTATTGGTAAAAAATTAAAATGTATAGTGATGGTAACTACGAAACCCTCGTCAGAAATTTAGGCTCACACTTGGTAGATTTTTCAAGAGTATAAAGCAAAAACCTGACCCGGGTGGGAAAAAATAAAAAATCGAGTACTTAAACGAAGACGTAATGAGTACTGCGATGCAAAGAGAATGACACAAGATTTCTCTTTATAAGAATTGCATGACGTTGTAAAACAAAAATATAAATATTTATCGCATATTCAATTTTAAATTGTTTTAAACAAAAGTGTGTTTTTTTAAATATGTATATTGTTAAAGATATAATAATTCCATAGATATACGAGTACAAGTCATTACGTAATCTATACCTACATATAATAAAAATGTAACCAAGCCGAATCTGTACATTAAATATTTTTTGGAAAATCTTGTTAAAATAGATATTATTTTCGATACATAGGCCGAATCTATAGTTTTTAGATTTTTTGTCTGTCTGTCTGTTACCGCATCATGGAGAAACCACTGGAGGGATTTTGATGAAATTTCGTATGATGATAGCTGATTCTCCGGGTCAACATATAGGATACTTCTTACTGCGGGAAAATATGTCATCTCTGAGAAATCTATACTAAATGTTAAAACGTAAGTAGGGACGAACCCAAGCGGAGCGAGGGTGAATCGCTAGTTATGATAATAAAACTTATTTTTTCTCGCGGTTTCGCTTAAATGGTAGTACAACGATAAAAAATTACTTACAGTTACGTGAATTCGTAGTTACGTGAACATGCATATTCACAAACTTTCATATGTATATGTTGGGGTATTTCACATGTTATGATATTTTTAATTGTTTACTTTTTTTTTAAAGATAAAGGTATTACTTATGTATTCCAAGATAAATTATATATTATTATTGCACATGTGTAGATAACCTTCTTTGATAAACTTGGATTTTATTATGAAACCCACCGAATACTTGATTTTCATGCCAGAACATTTTAGGTCGCATTTAAAAATATAACAATTAAAATTAAAATTATGATTTTAACTTATTAAATTCCACTTATTAAATTTAATAGACAATATCTGTTGTCGTTAATCAGCAAATTTTCGAACTAGTTTATTTCAATCAATATGTGTAAACTAAAATATGGTATAAATATTGCAAAAATCATTCTAAATTTAATTAAACAAATTTCAGTGATATAAATCATGACTTGATTTTTCAAGCAGTAAAATTACATAAATTTGATTTACCAGATTGTTTCGTTTTCTTTAACCTAGAAAAAAAATTAAAAAGCAATATACCATTAAAAAAATGTCTTTTTGAGATCTATTTTTCACCTTTTATCAATTTTAACTCAAACTTTAATGACATATTGATACAGGTAACGCCATCTATAGAAATTTTTTTGAACTAATTTTTTTTGTTCTACTTTAGCTTTTAATTACTATACTATAGCTTTATATTAGTCAAAGAATCTAGTCAGTACTTCCAGAGACTATAACCACTTGTATACCAATATCACAAACCAATGCCTTTATAAAATAAGAAAACAATTAAAAAAATTAATAATAGGGCTAATCGCTTTTTAAGAGTTCGGCACAGTTTATTTTTTTACAAGACTGCGGCGGAGGAGCGACCTAAAGGAAAGATATTTGATACATACACGGAATGATGTTATACAGGACTTCTAAGTTACTAGCATTGCTCGCGGTTCCGCCCGCGTTCAGTTGACGAAACACCAAATTCTTAGATATTACATATTAGTATACTCTTACATTGCAGATTTTGTATTTTTTCTCAGAAATGAGATATTTTCACGCGGGAAAAAGTATCCTATATGTTGACCCGGATTACCAGCTATCACCATATCAAATTTCATCAAAATCTATCCAGAAGTTTTCTCGTGATGCGGTAACAGACAGACAGACAGACAGACAGACAAAAATTTTAAAAACTATAGATTCGGCCTCTGTATCGATAATAATGACTATTTTAATAAGATTTTCCAAAAAATATTTAATGTACAGATTCGGCTTAATTAGAATTTTATTATATGTATAGATAACCTCATTGCATACACGTAACAAGAATTGAAGCATGGATGAAAGATGTATGTATCCGACAGCATAATATTATTTTCCTTTGTTAACTTGTCCCCCCATTTTTAGTTGGCTGTTGCAGTGTTGTGCATGCAGTTGTTTTTTTTTTTTATAATTAATTTTACAATATGGCACAATTTAGTGGAACAGATACGTTGGAGATTTCCATAACTCATTATTTTTTTGTTGCCATATTTAAATTGTAGTAATAATTATACACATTATCGACCAAAGCAAAAATAACTCTACGTCCAGAAGGAATATAAATGACACATTATGTGTAACGTGCATTCACTAGTACAGCGGTTCCCAAATGGTGGTCCGCGGTACCCTAGGGTCCCGTGGAAGGGGCACAGGGGTTCCGAGTTTCGTCCGAGTGTTAAATAAAACATGAGACATATGGCCTAGTTTTAGTGCTTATTATAAATAAATATTTAAAAAAATGTAATTTATCACATTAAATAGATTATATTTTTGGTAGAATATATATTATCATGAGATCCTTCTATGATTTTTTCTTTCAAGTCAAACAAGAAAATTATCCTAACTACAACACAATCAGTTAAGTTATTATCAAAAAGGGGATCCGTTAAAAAAATATGATCAATTAGTGTTCCGTGGCTAAATAAAATTGGGAACCGCTGCACTAGTAAGCGGACACTTCTAATATTGAAATGTTAATATCGTATGCACGTTGGCCATTCACATGTCAAGCCCGATGCAAGAAGCGTGAAAGAAATGTAATACTTTTATTTTGTTAACGTCCTTGTGAATGAACAGCTCGACTGTTTAACCGACTTCAATATAGGGTATACACGATTCGGTGTAAGTTACCTATTGTGAACCAATTTTAACTTTTTATCGTATATCATATTTCAAAACTCTCACATAAATTAAAAAAACAAAAGGTAAAGAGTCGAATATTTACTACTTTAATGATTTTTAAAGCACCTTATTTTAAAAAAAAAACTATATAGGTATATCTACGTATAAGTTTTAAATAATAAAATTATAAGTTTAATAAATTATAAGCAAATATATGCAGTGGAAAGTTAAAAATTTGAAATGAAATATTTTTTACTATTGTATGTTTATAAAATGCTTAATATTAAAGAACTTTTGTTTATAATAATATAAATAGGCATAGTGCTGCCATCTGTTATCATGTCAGGGTGTTTAATCGATTCGTTTAAATAAGTAAAAATATATTTTTTAAATCTATAGTGATTAGTTAGCAACTAGAACATTTTTAGAATGATTATAATTTAAGTAAAATTAATGGAGGAAATATTTGTAATAAATGGTCTCGGGCCTCCCTTCATTACTAGGGGTATCAAGCCGTAATCCACCACACTGGCCAAGTGTGGGTTGGCGGACTTCACACGTCTTTCAAAAACTTGCTACTTTCTCTCAGACATGCAGGTTTCCTCACGATTTCACATTATAAAAGTTAATAACTAATAATTATGGAAATAATTCGCACATGAAAATATCAGAGGTGCTAGGCCCGGGATTTGAACCCGCATCATTCGGATTCCCAAGCGAGCACGTTACCACTGGGTTACCACTGCCTTCATCGTACAATATCTAAATAAATATATATGTAATATGAATGTATTACAAGTAATTTCATATTTCACAATTCCCATTCAATAGTATGAGACCAACAATAGAGTACTCATTTTTTTTTTACCACGTCAACTCAGCGCTATGACGAACAATGTGGCTCTTCCATAAATAATTTTCAACAAAGTATTTAATGTCTCACAAAAAGTAACGTAACGTAACAAAAAGTTTAGGATGCATTGATTGCTTTGTAACACAATATTACAAAGGGCAAAAAATGTGGTCCGGAGATTCCCCTTTTTTCCTTCCATCCATTTTAGATTTAACGTACAGACATTATTAAAGTATATTATGTTAATTAATTATTTTACAAAAAAAAAATGGTTTCCTTTACAAATCTATATATTAATACGTGAAGCAAAAACTCCTTTTTACGAAAATTGCGCGGACGGAGGAGTATGAAATTTCCCACACTTATAGTTTACTAGCAGAACCTGCGGCTTCGCTCGCGATCAAACTACGAAAAATACGAAATTTCATGCAAATATGTCCAAGGAATAAAAAGTTTCATACAAACTTTTATCCCGTATTTCACCCCCTTGGGGGTTGAATTTTGAAAAATCCTTGCTTAGTGGATACCTACGTCTTAAGAGAAATACGTGTGCGAAATTTTAAGTTTCTCTTTTCATCCCCTCTTAGGAATAGAATTTTGGAAAACACTGAAATACGTAACTTTTTATTTTTGCCGTACTCATTGCATACGAAATTTCAAGCAAATATGTACTACAAAAAATCTGTTTGGCTTTTTGCTATTATTAGTAATAATTTGATGGCTGTAATGATTTGCAAATGTATGATTTTGACTCGGGCATCGAGAGCTCCATACCGCCGAATATTGTGTTGTTGTTACTTACACATTTACACATAAATATCTATACTGATAAATAAAATTGGAGTGTCTGTAATATTAAAATAACCGCTTTTTACTAAATGTATGCAAGGTAGGTACTTATACCAAAACAACATTTTTTATAAATTTTGTCTGTCTGTCTGTCTGTCTTTTTGTTCCGGCTAATCTCCGAAACGGCTGGACCGTTTTTGACGGGACTTTCTGGCCGATAGCTGATGTTATAAGGAGTAACTTAGGCTACTTTTATTTTAGAAAAAGAATCAGGGTTCCGCGAAAAAAAATTAAAACCCATGAAATTGTGAACAAAATCCGCGTACGGCGTACGCACCCGAGCAAAGCGAGGGTAAATCGCTATATAATTTAAATGAATACCTTAGGAGTAGCAAGCTACTATTTATGTATAAACATAGCTAACCGTGAAAGCGTACCTAGGAACGAACGCGAGCGAAGCGAGCGTGAGTCGCTAGTATATATATATATATATATATATATATATATATATATATATATATATATATATATATATATATATATATATATATATATATATTTGTTTTCGCAATACATACTTTATTAATTGCAAATATAAGTTCGCGGTTAGGTTAAAAACTTAAGTGATCGTAACTCAAAATATCCAGTATCTGAAAAGACATTTTACGTGGATTCTGTAAATTCATTTATGTTTAAAGTATTTAGCACGCTCTACTACTTCTATCTTTTCAAAGTTGGAGGAAGAGACTACAATGATAGAACTCGCATATAATGTTTACGACTTAAGAATCATGTAACTCGACTAACATATAAACAGGCTAAAATCTACGTTATTTTTAAAGATCCTTTGTCAACCTGTTCTCACCTTTTAGTTCGCTTTTTACGCAGTCGTGTTTTTTTAATTAAATTTATTATTTTTATTAGTGTTTTAAAGTCAGTTTTTTTTAAGTTGTTTGTATTTAGAAGTATGTACATCAAGTTGTTTTAGGAATATGTCCATACAAACATGCTAACCCTTCGAAACAAACATATTAAATAAATTCTCACCCCTTTCCTCGTCTAAGAGATGGAATTTTGAATTTTTTTTTTATTTTTCATACTAATGTTTTCACCCTATTTTTCACGTTTGGGGTTGAATTTCCAAAAACGATGAAATACGTATGTTTTTGTTTTTATTGAGAAGCTTTAATATTAAATTTCATTCTTCTTACTTCAAATATGACGGACTCCTCATATAAAATTTCATCCCCCATTTCACCCTCTTAGGGGATAGATTTTCAACAGCTTTGAAATACGTACTACTTATTTATTTCTAACCAGAAGCTTGTATAAGAAATTTCATGCTTCTTATTTCAAAAATTACGGACCTTCCATATAAACATTCAACCCCTATTTCATCCTCTTAGGGGATAGATTTTCAAAAACTCTGAAATACATATTTATTTATTTCTAATCAGAAGTTTGTACATGAATTTTCATGTTTCTAACTTCGAAAATAACGGATTTCCATACAACCGTTCATCCCTTATTTTACCCCTTTAGGGGTGGAATTTCTTAAAATCCTTTATTAGTGGATACCTACGTTATAAGAGGAATACATGCGCGAAATTTTAAGTTTCTAGCCTTAAGGGTTTAGCCTGTGCGTTTACTTAAAACTTTCATCCCCTATTTTACCCTCTTAGGGGTTGAATTTTGGAAAACACTGAAATACATAACTCATTATTTTTATCGTACTCAATTTATACGAAATTTCATGCAAATATGTCCAAGAAATAAAAAGTTTCATACAAACTTTTATCTCCCATTACACCCTCTTAGGGGTTGAATTTTAGAAAACGCTGAAATACGTAACTCATTATTTTTGCCGTACTCAATTCATAGGAAATTTCATGCAAATATGTCCAAGGAATAAAAAGTTTCATACAAACTTTTATCCCCTATTTCACCCCGTTGGGGGTTGAATTTTGAAAAATCCTTCCTTAGTGGATGCCTTCGTTATATGAGGAATACGTGTCCGAAATTTCAATTTGCTAGCCTTAAGGGTTTGGCCTCTGCGTTGATACATCAGTCAATCACCTTTGCCTTTTATATAATAAGATATAGAGAAAGAGTGCAGAATGCTAATATTTTTTTTAAATTATGCATAAAAATACATTAAATCAATAAAAAAAAAACATTACAAACACTGCCATGTATTTGACACACACACACTCATGTATACTCTTTTGTTTATTGTTGAAGTCAGTGGTCAAATTGAGAATAGATTAATATTGTACGCAAGCCAATAAATATATAATTTAATGATTTATGGTTGATTTTCAACCACGCGGCGTACACTAGTATATTTAATTTTCCAATGAAACCCAATTACAATAGAGTGGCCACTAAAATTACATTTAATAAATCAAATTTATAGACAATAAAAGTCAGAAAGTCTCCTGTATACGAAAAAAAATATTAATAACTCGACTGTCCTAACATTTTACCTAATAACGTCCCGCTCGCTCCCTTTCCCGGACCCGACCTGAATGTGTAAACTTCAGACGCCCTTCAAGATTCGTCCTTGACAAGGACGCTCAGATTCATACGTCAGATAAAACTAAGGGTGCAAGCACACTAGCATGGAAAACGTGAAATAAAATATCTGCTACTCTTATTATGTCAATATTTGTTTTAGTGTATAAAGTGCTATTACATAATAAATATGTTAAACGAATATGTTTTCCACTAAGAAAATAAACCGAAAAAGAGCATTCTCATTATACATTAGGTAGTCAATAAAAATTTAATAAAAATGAAATTAATTCACTGTAAACACATTATGTAAATGCCCTTATATGAGTACAACAAACATGATTGTGGATGAAATCTGATACAATAAAGTCCCAGACAGTATTCATTATTGAATTACTTTTTATATCATGAAAATAACTGGAGAAGAACAGCCAATGACTAGAATCATGTAATACTTGTCTCTTATATATTACATATAATTATATAATATATAAAATATTTTAATTTAATCAATTTAGATATAATAATTTTATAATATGGTTATTTGTATGAAACTTAAGTTAAAACAACCATCAAAAGTAATTTTAACTATCAATTTGTCACCTACTTATCTCCAGAACGACAACAAATTACAAGAGAACTTAAGTAGAAGATGACATATTTAGGTGAGAAATCTTTCTCTCATTGATTATGATTATATAAGTGATATAGGCTTCTAGACCCATAGATATCTGGTATATCACTTATGTAATATGTGTAACATAGTATGCTTTCTATATTTAAGATAAGATTGAACTATTAGTTTAAAGAATATTTGATACATATTTATATATTTATAAAGTACCCATTCCATTCTCGTGGGAATGAGATAATCTCCTTTGGAAAAAAGTATCTAAGTAACTATCGAGCCCTCCAACTATCTTCACACAAAAAATCACTCCAATCCGTCACTCTATTTCGATGTGAAAGAAGGACAAACAAACAAAAACAAACACATTTTCACATTTATAATATTAAAGTATGGATATTAATACTATTGAGAACCGTAACAGAAAATGATTATAAATAAACTTAAAAACTTGTTATGTTTGTCTCAATTACTTGTAATGAGTAAAATGTGCATTAAATAAAAAAAAAATTATGTAAGATCTCAATGTAAATAGTGTTAGCACATTTTTTTTAAACAATTACAGATTATCTATTCTTATAAATCAATAAAAAAAAATATCCTATACTTATAAAGGCATTTTGAGGTTTAAGATTCATTTATTTCTCAAAACAATGCAATTTACTTACTGTGAAATATTAGTTTTACATGGGTAACATTATAAACCTGCTTATATAAAATATATATAAGCTTAATACTTATATAAAAAATATAAATTTGGGGGTAGTATAAACAATTTTACCGATTAGAACTCGGAATAAGAAAACTGGTAGTGGCTCTAAGTTTTAAGTTTATTTTACTGTCATATAATATGATTTTGAGTTTTAACGTTAAATTCTTATATGTATCATAATTTAATATGAAATATAGTTTGATTAGGTTATTGATATATTATGTAATTAAGCCTATTCAGAGTATTTAAATAGTAATTAAGTTTGCGTTAATTCAAAAATATAGAACATTCAAACATAGATATTATTGAGACACTTTATTCTAGACTATCTTAGTTATTTTGGCTTTTTCACTTGATTTGTAACTATTACCTAACACAATTTGTACTAATATTGTGTCAAAGAGTATTTATTAATCTGTCATACTTTCAATTAACAATGCAAATATCTACTGATTGATTTTACTGTCTGATAATGGACACGTTCTAATCTAGACTAGTTCATTATCAGTCAAAAGTACTTACTGGCATGAAACATTGTATCTAGGAATTATAATAAAATATTAGCCTATTGTGAAAATTAAAGCAGGTGAATCTTGTAAGAATAAAAAATTACATTTATTTGGTTGGGTATTATTGAATATATTGAAGCATAGCATAGCGCGTAACTTCTGAAACTAATTAATATTTAAAATAACATGAATTTGTAGTAAGTAACATAGAAATAGATATAATTTGTTTAGTATAAGAATTATATTGGGGTTATTTTAACAAATATACATAAGGGTTATAACCCTTTATTAAAGTAAAATATAACTGAAGATGTCGGGTAAAATAAAATTAATGCTGTTAAAACTGTAAAATATGTATACCAATATATATTGTGGAATAAAAAAAAATAACTGCCAATAAAAATTATTTGTTATATTATTTAAGTAACACTAACATGACATGTTAAATTTTTGTGGGTATTCATAATATAATTTTATATGTTAAATTTTAAGGTAAAATAGAATTCAACAGACCATAGTATGAAAAATACCTATAATTTAATAAGAAAAGTAAATGATACAGAGACACGTTTTTTCATTTGTTCTATTTTTGTAAGAAGGCTTTGTACTTGACCTATGGTCCAAAGATGCCAGTTGTTCAGAAATACACAAGTTTTCGTTAAAATTTTGGAATAAGCACCTAATAACAAATCTTATTAGACCTTTATTCACTGAGTACATTTTTCAAGATGGTTTAGAAAAAGAAAGAAAGGTACCATGCTTATGTTGTTTTTCCTAGCTCAAGGTTGATAAGATGTTTCAATTAGTAACAACTACTGTCACTGTACAAAATTTTGAATGCGCAATAACTTCTTACCTGATTTTTATCTCTCAGATTACACACTCGGCACTGATATCCAAATATCAAAGTTTAAAAAAGTGCGAAATAATCACTGGAAAACACTACATGTAATTTTCTTATCACCAAAAAAAGTAACACCATCGGACGGAACAACAAGAGAAAACATACCACAAAATATATGTGAAAGAGAAAATCACAAAACAGTATGAGTAAAAGAGACAAAATATGTTTGACATATAAGGCATAGACAAAATCAGCTGTTGACATGGATTAGATAGAATTTAGCACAGATTTAGGTAATGTTTAGTTTTATTTGATATAGGTACGAGGGTGGTCCTTAGCAGGGATGTTCTCAAATTTCTTTGTGCTCAGGGGCTCAAATGCTTCCAAAGTGAAAAAAAAATGCATGATAATTTGAGGACTTAATTAACTCTAAGATAGTCCGCATTCCAACCAGAGCTTCGAAAATAACATGGATATTTAATATCTCTGCTACCCTTAACTTTTTTTTTATTCACAATTTTGCAGTACTATTGCATATAAGTGTACGTACTTTTTGAATTTCAACTATAGCACAATTTAAAATACATATATCACAATTGTATGTATTTATAATATTTGTTTTTGTAAAAACGCATCTCTAGTCAAAATTATGCCTTTATTAGTGATTGATCAATAGCTGAAACTCTTAGCCCATGGAGTAGAAGTGTTAAACACGTTTTAAAAGACATAACACCTCGTCTAATCGCTGTTACTGGTGACTAGGGAGCTGTCTCTGGTTTTCGCCATAGGAATCGGCGTTGCAATTTAGCGCATCGGTATTGTAATTGATTGTTAACCTGTTATATATATATTATAAAATCTCTGCGACACACGAATGGACGAACATGACGAAATTATAAAGAAACAAACGGACTTCTTTATAGTGTTTCTTATAGCTTCCTAGCTACAGAACTCTAAAAAAGTTTTTAAGTTTCAACTAACACCAATACTGAGTTACTATATAATTAACTACCGAGTTACCATAGCTTTTCTCGGGTGCGCCCAGGACCTTAGGTACCTAATAATAATAACCGATAAATTAACTCAATGGCCATATTTTTCCAACCCCAGTTAAAGTGAATATGGTTACTGACAGTAAACACATTTTTATCACAATAAAATATCGGATCAGTAGTTTTAAAGATTACCCCCTACATACAAACATACAAACGTACAAACTACTTCTTTTTAATGTTAGTGTAAATTTTTTTACATCTATCAATATAATAAAATTGTAACCAAGCCGAATTTGTACAATAATTATTTTTTTGAAAATCTCATTGAAATAGACATTATTATTGATAAAGAGGCCAAATCTATAGTTTTTAGAATTTTTGTTTGTCTGTCTGTCTATCTGTCTGTCTGTCTGTTACCGCATCACGGAAAAACCGCTGGAGGGATTTTGATGAAATTTGATATAATTATAGCTGATTATCCGGGTCAACATATAGGATACTTTTTACAACAGGAAAATATCTCATCTCTGAGAAATCTGTACTAAACGTTAAAACGTAAGCAGGTACGAACCCGAGCGAAGCGAGGGTGAGTTGCTATTTATACATAAAATTATGTAACAGTTATCAATGTAAAATAAGCCTTGCATTTTTTTTTGTTTTTAGCATGGATGACAAATAAAGTTTTTTAGCAACAGTTTCATAGACAATTAAAAGATTAAAAGTTTTAACTATACACCCAAATTATTTGAAATCTGTGTGTGAGCCAAAGACAATGTAAAATGTAGGTAATAAATTAATTTTGGATGTCAAATTTAATTCAACTTGGAAACAGTGGTGAAAAACAGTCAAAAATTAATAATAGTAGATTTAATTAGCGATAAATACTTATGATTTACTTCTAGTTATTTCGAATTAAGTAATACATTTTAAAATATTAATATCAGTGTGCTAGTGCTTATGATGCATAAATAATTTTTCTAACTTCTATAACCTTTCGTCATTGTGAAAAATTAGTACCTAGCTAATGTTAGTAGTTAGTGTTTAAAAAAATTATAAACTCCGATAAAATAAGCATGGCAAAGGAAGAAGATGACGACAATTTGCCCGATAAGGATGCAGCTAAAGAGTTCTATGCTAAATATGAGCCAAAAGAAATTATTGGGAGGTATGTCAATATAAGATGTTGATATTTTTATACCTAGTGCTTATTACGAAGTAACTGCTGAATTTGTGTTGATGCCAAATTTGTTATTCAGGTACCAAAATTATCATAAAGTTTTTTTTATATTCTTAGAAAAGGTTATAGTTAATATTTTGTAAGTCTTCAGTGACCTTGGCAAATCTAAATAGACTTACGTGATCAATAGTTAGGCAAATAATTTAGGCAATCTATATATGTTATTTTACAAAATAACCTATTAGAACATATTGTTACCATCTCAATTTTTAATATCATATAATATTGGATGTTTCATAAATATTTATTCTATTGTCTATATAAGTAATTCAATTATAAATTTTGTGTTTGTCTATTTAGAGGTATAAGTTCAACTGTTAGAAGATGTGTAGAAAAGGAAACAGGCAAAGAGTATGCAGCAAAAATTATAGATCTCAGCCAAGAGTCTCAGGATGGAGTGGATACTCATATAATGCGGGATGCCACTCGACAGGAGATTAGTATACTGAGGATGGTTGCTGGACATCCATATATTAGTGAGTGAGTTATTATAATATTGAAGAATGGGAAAATAAATTTTTAAATTACAATTAATATCAATGCTTTGGTATAACAAAAAATTTCATTTTCAAGCACCTTAGGAAACTAAAGCAAAAAAAGTATCCTATATTAACTTAAACTTAATAATTATTTGCAGTTGAACTCCAAGATGTATTTGAATCAGAAACATTTATATTCTTGGTATTTGAGTTGTGCAAGAATGGAGAACTTTTTGACTACCTTACTTCAGTTGTGACACTATCTGAGAAAAAAACTAGATATATTATGAGGTAAGGGACATAGATTAAACAATACTGTCAATAATTTTATTAAAATTGTATAGCTTACAAAAAACATTACATATCCACTGTATTTAAAAAAAAATATAAGGGCCAGTACTTAAATTAAAACTGTTACTTACAATACATATGTACGAAGTATATTGATTTATCAACGTTTTTGAAAATTAATCATAGAAAATATGTTTTGTATATATACATTATAAATCCTGCAACTATGTATTAAAAACCTGATATACCATAGTGATATTTTTTTGATAGTGTTTTATTTAATAGCTGGTGTGTTATAAGTTTCTTCATATGTTATATGTAGTATACAAAATGTACTTTAAAATATATTAATTTAGTTTTATCTTATTCTATACTAATATTATAAAGAGGAAAGATTTAATTTTTTGTTTTATGGTATGTTTGTTTGTTTGTTTGTACCGAATAGGCTCTGAAACTACTGAACCGATTTAGATGAAATTTGGTAAGAAGATAGTTTGAGACCCTGGGAAGGACATAGGATAGTTTTTAAGAGGGTGAAAATGAAATGAAAGGTTGAATGGGGAAGCAACCCAGGGATGTACCCGAGCGAAGCGAAGGTGAGTTGCTAGTAATCCAATAAAAAAATATTATTGTATGCCCATATAGTTTCTGAAATATCTAGACTGTCACACATCCATATATAAATACTAAGTACCTGGGCGACCGAGCTTCGCTCGGAGCTCTTTTTACTTGTATAGTATTTTGTAGATAAAAAACTAAAAACTTGAATAAATACAAAAAAAATAAAAATAAAAGTTAATACTTTGTATCCCGACCCGGCTTCAATCCCGGACATATGTGATTGTCTATCTTGCGCTTTGGCCGCTTGACCACGATGCTTATGCCCGAGTGTAAGAAATTATCGACCATATTTTGCGTGGAATAATACGAAAGAAAACTGCATGAAAACTCGAAAACACGCTTTTCCCAGACATAAGACTAATCTAGAATCTAGATCATTTTTCGCCCCCGAAAACCACATAGCAAATTTCAGCGAAATCGTTAGAGCCGTTTCCGAGATCGCTGGTATATATAAATAAATATAAAATAATTGCTCATTTAAATATATTAGATAAAATTTTATACATTTCTTTGTCAGTTTTGATAGAGAAACACATAAATATTGTGCAATTACAATATTATTACACATATATGGGTTGATTTGATAACCTCTTTCTTCCTGAAGTTGCTCAGGCCAGTCACTTTGTTTTAATTTGGGTTTCCTGCATGATATCCTCCTTTATGTTTTTTCTTCTTGTTATATATAATTTAATACATAAACCTCTGTTATAATACTTTCTCTAAACTTTTATTTCAGTACCTATTTTGGTTAAAGAGATACAACAATTTAGTATACCTTTTATCCTATAAAGGTAGTATAGAGGAACAGATCGCGTAGGCTTTTAACAACTATATAATGCCTCTGAGACGTCTAAAACCTTAGTCTCTCCCGTGACCATGATTGCTGTAAAGCATTCGAAACTTCGGGAATCAAAAATCAAAATAAATTTGCGAAAAAAAGATAGTTTTACTTAAAATGTCAAATATTCGTGTAAATCTAAGAAAGTATTAATATCATAGAATTTCGACTGAATTTGTTTGGTCACTGAACCCTAAAAATGAGCAAAAATAAAGAATTCGTTACCAACTTTAAACAATACTTTGAATGACAAAAATATTTTGAATCAAAAGTCATCTCATATATATAGTAAGATACGTCGAAGTTGACGTCATTATATTATTTTAACATTGACTCCCTCCTAATCGTGTTAGCACGAGTAAACCTTGATAAAATTCACGAGGCGACCGTCGACCGAATTTGAGCGTTTGTTATTATTATACAAAAATCTATCTACTGTAATAAAATTTTAACTATTAAATCTAGTATTATCTATTACATAGTATACAAAGTCGGTGTTTTCGTCTGTCTGTTTCTCCGGTAACTTCTTCTAAACCACTAAACGGATTTTGATACGATTTTCGTTATTATGTAGAGATTTTCTTCTGGAAGGTTTATATGTATAATATGTATATGCATATTATAGTAGAGAAAAGTCAAGAATTTCAAAGAATTGTAACGATGTCGTATAAAAGCCTCCTTAAGGTTTAGCTAGCATTGCTAATGCTAGCTAAACCTTACGAGGTAAATCAAAATAATGTACCACAGAATTATATATCTTAAAAAAGTCTACAGAAAAGTCCGCGATGGTATATGTCTATATGCTAAGGATAACCCACAGTAACCATTTTAAAACTATTAATATAACAAAAAAATGATGAGTTTTTACGAAGCTATTTTATACAATACATACATATAAATGAATACGTTCAATACGTTGTGCATTTAATATAGATTATAATTGTTCTTTACAGCAAATCATTAAAATTAACATCTTATAAAATATCACAGATTTAAAATTAAACAATGTATGTACTAGAAAATTGTAGGTCTTTTAAAGGCCTACAGAAAAGTCCGTAATAGCAGGTTTCTACTTCCTAAGGTACGGTCACAATAACTATTTTTATCTATATAAAACGTACCTAGGGACGTACCCGGGCGAAGCGAGGGTAAGTCACTAGTGACGTATAATCCTTAGTACTAAATACAAAAAAAAAACAAAAGTAAAATCATTGTATCCAACCAGGATTCGAACCCGGGACACCTGTACTTGTCAATCTTGCACCTTGGTCGCTTAAGCACGATGTTTATGCCCTAGCGTAAGAAATTATCGACCATATTTTGCGTGGAATAATGCGAAAGTAAAACCGCATGAAAAGTCGAAAACACGCGTTTTCCCAGACATGAGATTTTTCGCCCTCGAAAACTCCCACATACCAAATTTCAGCGAAATCCTTACAGCCGTTTCCGAAATCGCCGGTATAAATAAATAAATATACGAGAATTGCTCTTTTAAATATATTAGATAGATATTGTCAATACAAAAATGAAACGTTAGCGCAATTACATATACAGTGCCGTCTATTAATTAATTAAGAGTTATTATTATATTCCATGAAGTAAGTGCTTGATTAAGGCCTTTATCCTTATCTAACGTCTTACCCTCGATTCGCTTAGGTCTCTAGGTACCTTTATAGATAAAAATAGTTGTTGCGAGTGTACTTTAGGAGACAGACATACGCTATTGCGGACTTTTCTATAGGCCATTTTAAGACCTACAATTTTCTAGTACATTGTTTTGATGTAAGACTTACGAGTATATATAAAGGTTTAGCCAATATTAGCTATGTGAATTATAAAGGACATTCGAGAGAAGCAGTTATTGTTTTCCCGTGGGAATTATAGATTTTCCAGTAGTAAAAGGTATCCGAAATGTTGACCCGACTATAGTTATCACTTATTACTATATAAAATTTAGTAAAAATCCCTTCAGCAAGTACTCTTTATGTGAAAAGTAACAGATATACAGAAAAACAGACTACACATTCAATAACTATAGTTTTGGGGTCTATATTCTGTCGCATACCACCTATACAACAGGTATAAAACCCACAGGAACCTCCCCCGTCTTATTGGGATATTGCAAGATCGCTTACGCAGTTACGACTCTCTGACAGCTGATCTGCCAAAAAAGACCACAAAATTATTCTGAGTTTGTCTGTCAATAAACTTAAAAAAAACCTTTAAAAACATCCATCAAAGAAGTACTAAATACACAATCCGCGAAAAAAAAAAATCCTCACCGAATAAAGGAGTCTGCCCACTACCCCGTCTCATACCATGACCGTGCTAGGAGCGTGTCAGGCAAAAAAATATTCTTTGTATTGAAATGTATGAGACTCTGCCCACTAGACCGTTCCGTCACCGACCGGCACCGTCGCGTGCCGTGCACGGAGCGTCAATAATTGTCGGCGAGAAAATTTTGCCGGTGCCGGTGCGCTCCGTGCCTGACACGCGGCGTTGCCGACCCGGTGAGCATACGGGTTATAACCGCGTATTATGACCGTTCTAAGCCCGTTACGTGTTGCCGCTTGTCTTGTAGAGATGGGCGATAATCGTTATTAAAGATGGGTTAGTACCGATATTTCTCAGGATTAGGTAATATTAATATATTCGTCTGGCAATATTATAATATTGTTACTAATACTTCAATATTAGTGATATTTATCTAGAAACAACAGGTAATACTAAAACGGGAACCATACGGATATGACACGCAGATAATACGCGGTTGATACGCGGATGATACGCGGTTGATACGCGGTTGATACGCGGATGATACGCGGATGCTACGGTCACTATAACCGTTATGTACGGGCATGATACGCTGTTGATTCGGTCTAGTGGGCATAGTAGTCCGTGCCGTGCTCGTTTCCGTGCCTGATACGTTCATAGCACGGTCATGGTATGAGACGGTGTAGTGGGCAGAGACCCTAAGCGCCCATTTGAACATATTTTGAGTGCGCTTTTATTTATTTTTCCGTGAAAACAACTTTAAGCATTGCTTTTAAGATTTAATTCACATTGTTATATATTTATTTCAATTAGAATAATTACCTAAATACAATTGATGATAGTTTAAGAGTACTTTTTCATGGGATTGTGTATCTAGTAATTTTTGATAGATGTTTAAAAACCATAGATATTTAATATTAGTGTAAAACTAGCTCTTTTCCGCCGTTTGTCACGCGTTTTGTTATATGTATCCCAAGTTCTCACATCCCGTGGGTTTCATTTTCCGGGATGATGGTATAATACTTTTGTACTTAGTAAGTACCCAATATACATACCTACATCTTCGTGAAACAAAACAATAGCTTACGGATTCTGAATATGAACAATGCATAAAACCAAGACACGCGTAGATTCTCAACAAGTGTAGATCAGTTGTAGTCTCTTGCACGGTTGTTCTCTTGGTAGTTTGTCTCAAAATTTGTGCTTGTTTATGTTTGAAAATTGTTTTTTTTTTTATTTAAACAAAATGGCGGTCAGTGTCTTCTTTAAAAAGAATTTAGAAGAAAATGATAACCAATTAAGTGAAGAAGCTCTTAAAAATATTTTCGCATTTATTAAGTAAAGTATTTAATTTTTTATTTATAATAAATGTTATTAACTAGCGGCTCACCCTCGCTTCGCTCGGGTTCGCCTCTAGAAAATCGAAAACAAATCTATTCCTCGGGAACCGTATATTATTCCGGGATAAAAAGTAGCCTATGTGTTATTCCAGACTGTAATCTATCTCTGTGCCAAATTTCATCCAGATCCGTTCAGCCGTTCTGGCGTGAAAGAGTAACAAACATCCATACATTCTCAAACTTTCACATTTATAATATTAATACGGATTTAGAGAATTTTATACGGAAAAGTCAATAATTTTACGTTATAAAAAATTACAATTAAACTTCTACGAGTGCAGAATACAGTTAGACTTAATTATTATTATTATTATTATTATGTTGAAATTAATAGTTATAATAATAATTCAGCCCTTTTTTAACGTTCCTTTTTAAAGCTGCCAAGGCCCTTGGCATGGGCCTAGCATGAAACGTTTTTGAAAGAGCATTGGCTCCTCAAAGAAAACCCTTGGCACAAGGGGATCGATGCGAGGGTCAGGGGGATCAGGTCATGGTCAAATATTTGCAATAACGTATATATTATACAATAACGTACATACATACATATATGTTAGGATTTTTTCTTTTCAGTCTAAGATCTTAGCCTCAAATAGTTATAATTATATATAAAATGACAGTTGTCATTATTTTTTTTTAATTTTTTACAGGCAAGTGTTGGAAGGCGTAAGATTTATCCACAGCAAAAACATCGTACATCGCGACCTTAAACCTGAGAACATTTTACTGGATGACCAACTTAATGTAAAGATCACGGATTTCGGCTTTGCCAAGGTGCTGAAAGATGAAGAAAAATTGTTTGGTGAGGAATAATTTTATTTTAATATATTGTGAGATACATTTTTGTTCTTTAGTAATTATGTAAACAAAATGTTTTAAATATGCACTAACTTTTTGTATTATTGTTTATTAATAAGAATATATTTTAATGTGTGAAACTTAAAAAAAACCGACTTACAGACTTTAAAAAGTAAAAATTGCTGAACTGTGGTTTTCATTTACTATAGATCAATAAGACATTTCCGAACTTGGTGCTAGTAGACAATGCTTTAAGAATTTATGATATGAATAACGAATATCTAATAGGTAAATATGACAAGGTATGTTATACATCAATTTGTGATGTATTTAAACATCCATAAAAAAACATACATACACGCGAACATAGAATCTCCTCCTTTTTGGAAGTCGGTTAAAAAAAGGTGTATTTTGAGCTTCTTTTGAATATACATGGTAATTAGAAACTATTTTATTTATCTATACATGTAAATAATAAAATTGTAACTAAGCCGAATCTGTACATTAAATATTTTTTGAAAAATCTTATTGTAATAGACATTATTATCGATACAAAGACCGAATCTATAGCTTTTAGAATTTTTGTCTGTCTGGGAACGTATTATTTTTTCAACTTTGGTACGATGATAGCTTGTTGTCCGGGTCAACATATAGGATACTTTTTACTGCAGGAAAATATCTCACCTCTGAGAAGTGTATACTAATATAAGTCTGGAATATTTGGATTTCTTCTTCTAGACTTGGTCACGACTAATTAAGAGCGCTCCATCAAAATTGATTCCATAAACCTTGTATATATATAAAAATATGATTTTATGAGCTAAGATATATTATATAATGAAAAACATACGTACAATGTAGTCACATTGTAGAGTAATGTTCTCTTTATGCTTTGTCGCCTCCGCACAACATTGTTACTTATGTTACCTACATATTGAATTTCAAACAAGCTTTTGTGTGTAACTTCGCATGTTCAAGTAGAATTAAAAATGGCGGTAACTGATAAAATATTAAGTTAATTACACAAATGTAATTAAATTAATTAATTATCAGTTGCAGCATCAAACATAATTAAGCGTCTTCAGTTTGAAGGACTGAATGAGTTAAAAGTACATTATTTAATATACATAGATAGAGATAAAAAAATCTTTCTTATTTTGTTGTCTAGAAAGAAAATGATGACTTTTTTATTTCGCATATGTTCTTTCTAGAATAATGAAGCTTTATGTTTTGTCACTTATGAAGCTTTATGTCGAAAATGCAGCTTCGTGTAGGGTGGTTTTAAACAACCCCTAAAACTTTCTCGCGGGTGTTTAAAATGACGACATCTGTAAAGTTTTGTATGGGAGCTATAGTAACTTATATCGTTGGAATCGTTATGAAATAACCTAACACATTTAAAAAACCACAATAAAAACTGCCTTACAGTGTATTAGTAAATAGACCTGGAAGTCAAGGAACCCGATGTTACCCAAAAATCTACCTAAAAACCTTTATAACTTAAAAATAAAACCATTATTTCAAATTTTTGTTTTTTTATTTCATAAGAACTGTATTATCTCACATTAATAAACAAAAAGAATACACCTCTCCATATATTTTTTTCACCACACAAGCTTTAGAAAATTTAACCCTTTTTTTTCACCCGCGCGAGTGAAATAAAATAATAAAATCCTTTACTTTTCAATATCGAAAACACTGTAGGTCAAGTGGCTTAGGGTAATAACTTTTTATGTAATACGATCCACATACTTGTTACAGACAGAGTTTCAAGTGTTTGAAGTGTTTAGTTTACAATAAATCAAACTACAAGCCAAGCACTTGAAATTAAAAACAAAAAAAAAAAGTCTCTCAAATGTTCGCAATAATTGAAAAATTCTTTGCATTTATTTTAAACACTAATTGACCTCCTAAAATATGATTATAATGACAATGTTTTAAGCACAACGATAATATTATACGCTTCCATATTGAAATATTTCTAAAGTAAACAAATAGAATACCCCATCTATGTAGACATCTTTTAAAATATGGTATTTTTTTATTACAATAATACGAATTATTTTTACATTTGTTTTTAAATTAAATGTTTCGTAAAGATCATAAAAATAATAGACTACGTGTATAATATATTATATATAACGTATATAATACACAATGTTTATAATAAAGTTAACAAAAAATATCGACGAGAATGACGCCATTTTGCCGCGAATAATAGCGGCGATGTTTGTTAAAACCACTATTTCCATACAAAATCTTATTCAATTGTCCTAATCATGTAATTAATATTGATCTTTACTTACTTAGTCATAATGTAAATCCATTTTACGATCACTTTCACTCCACACACAATAGATATTATCACAAAAAGAACACGCGAACAATGCACACGGCTCGCGCGTTTCGACGAAACCGAGGGGCGACTTTGTATAGATTATATCTCAATAATAGTGTATTTTATAAACTTTGTCTTCAGTCTTATGCTATGCTTATTTATTTGAGTATACTGTGTGAAAATTAGAGCGATACAAATAAGATTTCAAAAATGTTATTCACTTACATAGAGGATGCGGAATTTGAATGATAAGCGTGCTTAATATGCACGAACTTTTGACGTTTATTTTGACACACTGCTTCAGAAGCACAGTCTAACACATGAGAGGCTGTTGGGTTTTAGTGGGTAGTACTGGCTTCTTTAGCCGGTGAGTCCCACATAACCACCTGTATGTCTACAGGTGGTAGGCGTAAATGCATTACCCAACATTAAAAAAAAGAAGTATTTCTAGAGTTTTTTGTCTGTCTGTCTGGTAGAGATTTTGATGAAATTTAGTATGATGATAGCTAGTTATTCGGATCAACATATAGGATACTTTTTACTGCGGGAAAATATCTCATCTCTGAAAAATCTATACTAAACTGTAAAATACACTTGAAAAACATTACTCTCTTTCTGGGCCAGTCGGTAACTAGTTACCTTAATTGCCAATACGACATATATGGTGGTGTTGATATATAAATACTAAGTAGATAAACCATATTGCAGTTATCTATGATCTCTGCATATTTTATTCTTTGCTTCCATTGTAGTCATTCTCTTCATACACATTCCATAACTTAACCATTCCTAAGTGCATTACTACTTGTTCTGGAAAAATCCATGAAGTCTCTTCTCTTCCAGATTCAATACTTCATTGTTTTTATATCTTTTTTTTATATTTTTTTAGACCTTTTTTTTAATTTATCTTTTCATTTTTTGAGTCAAAAAGTAATTTTGCTTTAAGTTTGATATGCCCTATACTTATATGTATGTATATAAAAATCTATGTGTGTATGTATGTTCCCTATGGACTCCCAAACGTCTGGAGCGATTATGATGAAATTTTCAGGCAATCATCAGATTAGCCCGGCGCGGTGAAGTTTTGTAGCGATCGGAAGTCTGAACGCGGGCGAAGCCGCGGTCACTGCTAGTCTTAAATATTTTAAGATATAGAATAACTCCTAAAGGCATTGTCGCTTAAAAAAACATGCATTTATAGTTATATTTATACGTACCTATCTATTAAGTACATTCAATTGCTCAGTTTTATTAATTAATATATCTATTTATAGTTTTTATTTTCTATTTTCTATATTTTATAATATACTAGCAACTCACCCTCGCTCCGCTCGGGTTCGTCCCTACTTACGTTTTAACTTTTATAATAGATTTCTCAGAGATGGAGACATTTTCCCGCAGTAAAAAGTATCCTATATGTTGACCCGGCTAACCAGCTATCATCATAATCAAATTCTATCCAGTGGTTTTCCCGTGATACGGTAACAGACAGACAGACAGACAGACAAAAATTCTAAAAACTATAGATTTGGCTTCTGCATCGATAATAAAGTTTATTTCAATAAGATTTTCCAAAAAATATTTATTGTGCAGATTCGGCTTAGTTACAATTTTATTATATGTATAGAAGAAGGCGTTTTTTATTTATAAATAAATAAAAAAATAATAAAACAAACTACCCCCGAGGGTGGAATGTTGAATTTTAAGTAAATGAAGTCGGTTTATTATTTTTTTTTATTTATAAGCATAGATAATAAGGATGTTATTTTTTACATTTCAGAACTATGCGGGACACCGGGTTATTTGGCGCCCGAAACCCTAAAGGCTAATATGTTTGACGACGCGCCCGGCTATGGGAAGGAAGTTGACATGTGAGTTAAAATGTTTTGTTGGCCGACTTTGAAAAAGATGAAACTCAATTCGATTTTGTTTTTTTTAATCCACCTAAAAAGAGATGTTTTTAGCAAAAAAACATCTAAATAATTAATAATATAGTTTGTTTATCAGGCTTACTTTTTAAGTTCCATTAAAATCGGGCCTGTAATAATAGGTTATTATTTTAGACTTTCACTTTTTAAGTTCCACTTGATTAACCGACTTTAAAAAGGAGGAGATTCTCAATTCGATTGGTATTATTTTTTGAGTGTACTTTTTCGTGTGTACGTTATCTGATATCTCCAATAATTGATTCACATTTTTTTATGTGTTTTTTCTTTATTTTAACTCAAAAGTAAATTCACATAAGATCAATATAAACTTTTAGTGAGAAGTAATTATTTGATAACATTCCAATCTACAAACTCGACCTCATTTTTTTAATTATGAAACTTAATTATTGATAAAATCTTCACAATTATAATAAATACCAAAACTATATTTCTAGGTTAAAATACGCATAATTTGTATTACAGTTGGGCGTGCGGTGTTATCATGTTCACATTGTAAGTGCTTTTTTTTTTATAAATTCTAGTTATTTATACTATATATGCGAAAGTTTGTGGGGATATATGTTTGTTACTCTTTCACGCAAAAACTGCTGAACGATTTTTGATGAAACTTTACTCTAATGTAACCTATACATTAGAGTAACGTATAGGCTATAACTTGCTACTTACCCTCGCTTCGCTCGGATGCGTCTCTTCGTGAGCGGATTTTCTCCATAATTTCATGGTTTTTTTTTCTTAAATAAAAGTAGCCTACATTACTACTTACAATATCAGTTATCTGTCAGCGAAAGTCCCCTCAAATTCGGTTCAGTCGTTTCGGAGATTAGCCGGAAGAAATACCTGACAGACAGACAGACAGACAGACAAAAAATTGAAAAGATTTTTCTCATAGTTACTGTATCATATAGATACTTTCGTATGCATTTAGTAAAAATCTGTTATTTTGACATAACAAACTGACACTTCCATTTTATTTATTTGTAGATATAGATGTGTATGTATTTATACAATTATAATAGCTATTTTGTATACCGCCTAGTGTTTCCACCACACATTCCTCCACCTCAAGGTTGCCTGGAAGAGATCGCTTTAAGCGATAAGGTCGCCTGCTGTACATCTTTTTCCTTATGGAATACATAAGGAAAAAGATGTACAGCTAGTAATAACTAGCGACTCACCCTCGTTTCGCTCGGGTTCGTCCCTAGCTTGCTTCCCCATACAAACTTTCATCGCCGTTTTCACCCCCTTAAGGGATGATTTCCAGGATAAAAGTATCTTATGTCCTTGCCAAAGTCTCAAATTATCTCGTTAACAAACTTCATCTAAATCGGTTCAGTAGATCCAGAGGTTATCCCCTACAGCCTCACAAACTCACAAACTTTACAATATTAGTATAGATTTCCGTTGTGTTTGTTTGATTTAATATGGTGTACAATAAAGGGTATATCTTATTTAGCTGTCTATCTTAGCACTAATATAGCTTATATTATGTACATCAGAGTTACACTTCCATACTAATATTATAAATGTGAAAGTGTGTTTGTTTGTTTGTTGATAGGGGATGAAAGTTTGTATGAAACCTACCTTTTTAGATTTTGTAGTTTTAGTGCGAGCGAAGTCACAGGTTCTGCTAGTATACTATAATTATTAAGGATATAGTAATACAGTGGGGCCGCGGGAAAATGCTAGTTATTCATACAATCTTCTATTCGCACTGAAATTTTGTTAGCTTTTAATTACTTCTAATATTACAGTGTAACGAGTTTCTATTGCAGAAAACGTAAAACTATTTTACCAATCGTGTTAGTGGAATGTGTTTTAATGGACGTTCGGTGTAAAATTAATTATTTAGTGCGTTACAGTGCTATTAATAAAACATTTTTATACAATTTATTTTTTTTATATATCTTTGTTTAGTGCTTACATTTATATATGTTGTATGTATTTTAAAAGTAATGTATGTGTGGAGTGTTTGTCCTACAATAATCTACGGTATAGCCTAAAATCGTGGCCAAGCTATAAATATGATAGCAGATAAATAAAATTGAATTCAAAATAACAGCTTTTACATAATAAGAAAGTACATATATACGGTATGTACTTATAATAAAAAATTATAATTTAAAAAAAAATTGTCTGTTTGTTCTGACTACTCTCTGAAACGGCTGGACCGATTTTGACGGGACTTTTACTGGTAGATAGGTTATATTTTGTAAGGAGTAACTTAGGCTACTTTTGCGAATAAAATTCGCGTACCCATGGGACGCATCCCAGTGAAGCGAGGGTAAGTCGCATATATTATAACAATGATGTGTGACTACAATTAAAATAAAAAAAACAACATATAATAAAGGCAAGTGGTAATCATGTTAGAAATGCGCACATGAAAATATCAGAGGTGTGTGACCATGGATTTGAACCCGCTTCACTCTGTTTCTCAAGCGAGTGCGCTACCACTGAGCTACCACTGTATACCTACCTGTACTACGAGTATGTGAATAATAAAATATTGTTTTCCTTTTTAAATCGATAATTTTTTTTTACTATCTCTCCTATACTTATTATTTAAAACATATATTGAATTTTATAAAAAGTGCCGATAACCTGCAGAAGTTTCACTTCTTGCGTGTACACATTGATACACGCACTACTTTAATTTTTTTTTAATTTTTACCTTTTTTTCTAGTTTTTATTTCTTAGTCTTGTTTTTAACTTTTTTCTGGGCGTTTTCGTCGTAATCGATTTTTTATACTTCATAACTTAATTTTTTTTCTTTTTTACAAAATAATTATACATGTTTTTTTTTTTAATTTTAGACTGGTAGGGTGTCCGCCATTTTGGCATCGCAAGCAAATGGTGATGTTGCGTAACATAATGGAAGGGAAGTATTCCTTCACCAGTCCCGAATGGGCTGATATATCAGGTTTGTATTTTAACTCCATTTGTTTACATTATTATCTGTTTTATATATAAATTTGTACATTTTCTATAGCACTATCTATTACGTGGTGTAACGCGGTTATCTTGAAAATAAATTGTATTTCATACTGGCTTATGCGGAAGAAATTTAAAATCACAGACTAAAAAATTATATAGATGGAGCCCGCCACAAAAAATGTCAAAGTCGAAAATTATAGTGTGTTTTGCCGATAATGCTACTATTTTCGATTTTGACAGATTTTTTTTAAAGAATGAAAATAAAAAAAATATATAGGTTGTAGGTCGTTAATTTACAATTTTTGAGAAGAAAATATTGAATAATAATAAAAAAAAGCTTAGCTATTTTTATTTATTAACATTTATTTACTTATCGGAACAATGAATAATCTGTCAATACTTGTATTCTGTTTTAAAACATTATATATTATTATTTGTTTTTCTTCATTTTTAGTTCAATGACACTTGTCTATATTTAAAATTTAGCGAATATTAAAATAATTTTAATTAATTATCGGAATTCTACATTGTATAGAGTTAAATTGAATCTGACAATATGCCTTTAGTATAAAAAATTTGAAGGTAAATAATAAAAAACAATTATGTTTGTAGAAGATCCAAAGGATCTGATAAGACGACTGCTAGTCGTCGAACCGAACGAAAGAATCCCTTTAGAGCACGCTTTGCTACATCCATTCTTCCATACAGTGGTGAGTGATCTCTTCGTGTTCTTTGACTTCCTGGTACTTTCGCTCGAATTATCACACAACTTAGCTTTTACCGTAGATATAGAGAGTGGGCTTAGTGTTTCTTTGCCAGCCGTCAGTTACAAAATGGCGGCAAAGCGAAAGAGACAAATGAATGTGCGGCCACAGAAGTCTTCTGTATTATTTGAAATACGATTAATATAGTTATATATTATAATTTTTAATAATATTATATTTACTTACACTCCATTTATAAATTCAAATTGGAATAAAAGACGTGTACCTATTGGCTGCACATTCGCTTTTTCTCTTTCTAGAGAGTGTTCAATTTCATGACAGCATTGCTCAGTCCATTCTCTACGTCTATGGTTTTTACAAAACAAGTATAAGTAAATACTTTTTATAGTATTTTTATTTTATTTTTTGTCGCTAGAATGTACTAGAAATATTCTTTTTTTTTTTTTAAATGAATGACATCACGTTTTTGACGTGACGTGATTTGACGCGACTTTTGCTTTTTTTCCGGTTTCTATTTTTATTTCTAGCAATATTTTCTTATTAACGCTTTCAAATCTTTCTATGGTCTTTGCACATAAATATGCTTATGTCAATAATAGGTACATACACAATTTCGGTGTATGAGAGTAGAGCTTTATGCCTTCACATAATACATATTATATGTTTAAATTAATTTTTACTTTTTAAAGCATGTCACATTGAAGCGAAAATAAATTACCTCCAAGAATTCATTTGAAATATATTAGTTTTTAAAATGGTGTTTTAAAATAGTTTTTTTTTTTAATTTTAATTGGTGGTCTTTGGAATAATCTGGATGGACAATTATTTTTTAATTACAATAAATTTAATACTTTTTTTAAATATTTAACTATATGTATAAAGAAGTGATATTCTTGGTTTATTTTCGCTTTAACGGCACGTTTACGTTTATGATGATTTTGTTAGCTATGGGACCAAGACATGACGCCAATCAAGAAGTCCTTCTCCGGCACCAGCCGCAAAATGTCCAGGATCGACCAACTGGCGATGGTAATGTTATGCAAGTGATTGCAATTAACTCATACAAACACAAATAACACACACATATATATACGCACACATACAATAAATACATGTATATCGTATACTAATATATTATATAACTTTGTTTATATGTGGGGGTAATCTCTGGAACCACTGAACCGACTCTATAAGTTCTTTCACTAATAGAAAGCTGCACTATCCCTAGTGGATATAGGCTATATTTTATTTTGATTAAAAAAAGTTTTTTGTTTTAATTCTTAATATTTACAAATTGAGTGAGAGTAAAATGCGCTAAATAGCCGCTTTACCGGCCTGTGATGGCTAAATCGTTGCCTGTAAAGGATAAAAGTGTTCATTCTTATTAAAATACTTGCAATTTTTTTTTAATTTTTGATTATGCAAATATGTATACTAATTTACCTTTTGAATATTAAATTTTTACTATCAATATACTTCATGTTGATTGTAAATCTCCGATGTAGATGGCAATTAATAGTTTTGTAAATTCGTTTGTGTTTGGGTTAGAGGCTGATTAAGTATTATGTAAACGCATTTTGAAAGATTTTTTTGGATCACGCCTCCTTTAAATGAGCAAAATCGTTCTATGATAGATGTGTTATTCCCTAAATTATTTTATGCAAGATTTTTTAACTTTAATACTAGCGTCTTACCCTCGCTTTTCTATGTATTACTCCAGGTATTCTATCTGGATATAGTTTATCTTTTGTCATTTCTCGCTTTAATTTAGAAAAGTCCAACTAAATAATTCAACTAATTGTTTTAGAATATTTTACTTTTAAATTAGATTATAATTATTAAAAAAAAAAATACGCTTATTTACATTAGTACACACAAAAACAACGCATTTTACACATTACCATTACTATTTGAAACTATTTTAATATAAAAATGCTTTACATAGTGCATAGTATGAGTGTTGCATGTGCATGAAATAGCAATAAATTTTAGTTTTTAGATCCATTTACTTGTAGTACCAACTATATAACATAGTATAATGAAGAATCTCAGACTAAAGAATCATATGGACGGAATCGTATAAACGATATACATATATGTATATCGTTTATAATGTATAATGGACTTCATATTGTTATATATATATTATTTATATATTAATTAATTATTATAAATAATAAATTATATAGTTACTAGTATACTCTTATTGACTGAGTGTTTTTTTTTGTTATAAAAACTATTTATTACCTAGTATTGTATTGTAGAATTATGCCTAATATAAATAATTTATAATGTATGTATGTTTGTTAAAGCTCGAATACAAAAGTTGTTACTAATCAGTCTATAGATATTGGGAATAGCTTCTGGGTCTAGATCACAGAAATATATCTAGGCAGAATGGAAAAAAGGGCACTGCTCGCGTGTCAAATTGCCTGTCATATAGTGCATAATGTTTTAAATAATATAAATTTTAAAAACACGAGTTAACAGTAGTCAATTGAGACTCTTGACTTGAGAGACATCTTGACGCATCCATTTCGCTTGTTATCGATTACGTCAATAATATTATTCTTGCCATTTAAAGACGTAAATATAAAAATAAATATACTAAAATGGTGCCCAAACGGCACTCCTAGAAGCCACTGAACATAAGAATTGAATTGAATTGAAAAATAAACATATTTAATTGTTTTTTTTTTATATGTGCATTTTTATTACCTATATAAAGTGTATTACTCAGCATCTAATTAATGCTGTAGTTCAAATATATGTCTATGTTCGTTCGTTTGTTCGTTGTCAATAACTAGCGAAATAAATGCGTCAAGATGTCTCTCAATTCAAGACTCGCAAAACTAACAAGTTCGCGTTTTTAAAGTTTAGATGAATTAAAAACTGCACTATAAAGCTGGAATTTTGACACGCTCGTCGTGCTCCCTGCCGTTCTGTCCCGATATATATTCGTCACGTATTATAGTATATATATGTATAAGATAACATTGACGTGTAGGCAATAAAGTCTGGCGGATTCAACGCGCGGGCCAAGTTGCGCATAGCGCTGGTGACGGTGCGCGCGGCGGTGCGCCTGCGCCACCTGCCGCACACCGCCACGCGCGCCATCGCGCTGTGCGACGCCATGGTCGACCCCTACACCATGCGTGCATTGAGGAAGGTGGGTATATACTTATTTTACGACATGATATAATTGTTTTATATTTTAACTAGCATTGCCCGCCGCTCCGCCCGTGTTCAGATAACCAAAAACCAAATTCTTAGGTATTACATATTAGTATACTCTTACATTGCAGTTTTTGTATTTTTTTTTTCAGAAATGAGATATTTTCCCGCGGTAAAAAGTATCCTATATGTTGACTCGGATAGCCAGCTATCACCATACCAAAATTCATCAAAATCTGTCTAGTAGTTTTCTCGTTATGCGGTAACAGACAGACAGACAGACAGACATAAATTTTAAAAACTAAAGATTCGACCTCTGTATCGATAATAAAAACTATTTCAATAAGATTTTCCAAAAAATATTTAATGTACAGATTCGGCTTTGTTAAAATTTTATTATATGTATAGATTATAATATGACTTTAATTATTGTATGTCAGTTGGGGAACTAGATGGTGCTATACTTTTTTTTTTTATTTTGGGAAATGCATTTACGCGTACCACCTGCATACATACAGTGGTTATGTGTGATTCACCGGTTACAATATCAGTACTACCCACTAAAATTTAACGGAACGTCTCCCGTCTTAAAGGGGTGTCGTAGGATCGCTTACGCATTCAACCACGACGCCCCGACGGCAGGCCTGGCGAGGCAGACCACAAGAACCAAGGGGTTGCTCACACGGTCCACTCTGCTATCAGAGATGTAGATACCAGGAGCAACCCGCATGGCACACCGCCCACCGAAGTCAGCATCCTCTCAGCTTCGGACTCGGTTGGATTTCCTGGCTGAGGGTTGGGGCTTAACAGCTTATTACCTTCGCTAGTGGCAAGAGAGCTGGCTCGTTTTACACTGGCTTGTTTGAACACAATTGAGCAAGGGGGAGACTAATCTCAAAAACCACTTTTACGAATTTTCGAAAAGTTTTCATAACTAAAAAGAGGAATTTTATAGGAAAGTTTAGAGGCTACAATTTATGTGCATTTAAAAAAAAAGTTACTGATATTTTTGAATTAATTAGGAAAAACTAGCATCTAGAAACGGATGGTAACTAAAAAAAATATAAAAAATAATAAATACATATATGTGACTTCAATATATAATTAATCGTGTAATTACAGGTGATCGACGGTTGCGCATTCCGCGTGTACGGCCATTGGGTTAAGAAGGGCGAAGGACAGAATCGTGCGGCGCTCTTCGAGAACATGCCGAAAACGGAGTTGAAGAGCTTGTATGTCAGCAACTTGAGTCGATAGCCACTGAGCGTACGATGAGCTATCTCCTCGCCACATCTGCTGTCCTGGTACTTCGGTGAGTGTTTACTTGTGATTGAGTGACATTTTAGCAATCACTATTAGAGGTTATATTGTATAAAAAGGTCAAGGAGAGTTTTAATTTGGTTTGATTTAGTACGATTCGGTGTGATTGACCTCTCGAGTTGACCTTGACAATGAATCTTAATACATTTTTTTTTTAATTTGAAGTAAGTATGCACATATAAAATAATTGATAGGTATAGCTGTTATTATGTGTTTCATATTATATATTTTTAGTTTGTAAACTTTATAGCGAATGCCGACCATTTTTCGTTTTAATAAATTGCCAGATTTAAAATCATTGCTAAGAATCATTGTCTTATTGTGTCTTTCTCACAATAGGTTCAGTGTCCTTTAATGCCATTCCGAGCTAATAAAGAAGAAAAAAGCTTGTAGCGTCACCACTATAATTTATGCTTCCCTGGTAGTTTAGTTTTTTTAATGACCTAGAAGAATATATAAGACCTAGATTCTAGGTGATCTGTGCGAAGTCTTCGCACAGTCTCGTGTAAAGTATGAAGTACCAAATAGATAGCGATTTTTATATTTTTTTATGCAAAAATGAATGTTATAGAAAGTTTTCAAAGGAAAAGTAGATATTTGGTTATTTTTTAAATTTCGGATTTTTATTTCAAAATAATATCTCGATCATTAATTTTGATAAAATATTAAGAGAGATATATTATATTGCTACCAATAAAGAAACGACTTTGAGAAATAATAATAATATTGTGTATTATTAAAATATGTTTTTTTTTTTTAATGTATTGAGACTTGTACTAAAGTTTTTTATTTGATTAAAATGATTAATCAATACTTTATTAGTTCAGATGCCCCCTTCCATACTCAGTTTGGGGGTATTTTTGTTTACTTAAATAGACGATAGATGGCGTTGATGCAGCAACTGCTAAATTACTTTATTTTTTAAATATTATGTTAGACTGAATTATCCATTTTGCAATTAATGAAAAAAGTTTTCGTAAGTATAACCATTTTTAATAGCAGCATGCATACAAGTCAAAATTATAGAGTTTTAATTTAAGAAATCACAATTTCATATCATTAACTATTTTTAAAACCAAATTTTTGACATCTTTTTTATTTTCATTTTCTTTCATATAATATTTTTGCTCAAACTGGAATAAGCAAATCAATATATATATAACGTCATCTATTGATATATATTTCGATTAATATTTCTTTGTTCCTTATGGAACCCCAAAATATAATATAAAAATTGTATATTATTGTCAAAAAATATTCGATGGGGAAGATTTCTTGATTCAGTTTGAGGTTAAGGAATTTATTATAATATCTCTTTTGTACCTGGTTTTTTACTTCTATTGTATTTGCATCTTACCTGTGCAATGTATTTTACCTGGAAGTTAGACCAGATGAAGCAAGAATTGAGAAGGAGAAGTGCATCCTGTGGTGGTCCTGACTGACTGATGGATCAACACACAGCCTAAACCGCTGGTCGTAGATACGTGAAATTTGGAGGACGTATTCCTTATATGATGTAGGCATCCGATAAGAAACGATTTTTAGAAATTCATCCCCTAAGTGGGTAAAATAGGAGATTAAAGATTGTATGAAATTCTGTCATTCTTAATGTGAAATATACAAAAAGTGGTGTTTAGCTTTAAGATAAAAATAAGAAATATATTTATTTAATTTTTTTTGAAATTCATCCATTAAAGGGGTGCGTTAAAGGGGGATAAAAAAGTTTATTTGGGCAAAAAAAATACTTGAAGCTTGGTATTATAATATTCTTCAATACAATTAAATAAATACGTGTTTTAGCATTTTTCGAAATTCAATCTCATAAGGGGGTAAAATGGGGGATGAAAGTTTGTGTGAAACTCTGTAATTAATAGGTAAAAAAGTACAACAAAATAAAAAAAAATCTCCTGTAGGCGATTTAAGAGTTTTAAAATCAGTTCCGGTAAATGATGTCTACATAGCCTTAAATATTAAGATTGTGATTTCGCCAATTTTGGTCGTCTTATTGCTTTAACCCAAAATGTCTTCAGTTTTTATCTTTTGGAAATAAATGATATCCATTTTTTTTTTAATCCAGGCTCTGCACATTTTTTCATTTTAATTAAATTTTAAATAAAGTAAAGGAAATTCCATTCACGATATAGAGCTTTACAATGTACTGAGGGTCATAGTGATCGTGGCTTCTGGCGGGGGAAAAAGGCAAAATTCTTCCTGGTTAGGTACCTACTTTTGTTTTTTTTTAAAAAAAAAACGAAAGTAGGTACCTAAAAGTAGGTAAATAAAAAAAATACAAAGAGTGCGTGTATGAATGTGTACACGCGCAAGTAGTAAAATTTCTGTAGGTTATCGATACTCTTTATGAAATTCAATTTTTGTTTCAAATAATTAGGTTAGGTGAGATACTAAAAATAACGCATATTAGGCATATTACAATCATATATTTATAGAATATCATTTAAGGAAAGAATAAAACCTATATAAAAATAAAAAATAAGAATATAATATTATATAATTATCATCTGTCAGACAGTTACAACGGTTACCATGGCAACAAACGTACGTACGTTTTTTTGTAAAGCATTCACCAGCTTACCCCCCCAAGTCGAGCGTTCGTAAAGAAGTTTTACTTAAACACTACATGTCATTTATAACAACGGTTGTATGTCCACAGGGGTACCAGGGTAGCAGCATCACAGAAGACGTGGGTCAAGATCCAAGACGAACAAACGTGTGACTTTAGGTTAGTCGTAGTATTGGCCTCGTATACGCCTATACTGTAGTAACTAGTCCTCACTTTCATTTCCTATATACACTTGAGGACCAAATGTAATTAATTAGTTAATTAGTCAAATTAGAAGCAATAAATGCAATAAATATTAAATTATATACAATGATTTTAAAATGTAGCCCGTAACCAGATTCTCTCATTAATGTAAGGCGTATGTGTTAAATTATTCTATGTACATTATTATATGGTGTTTATCAGTGGCGTAGCTATGCCAATGCGACTGAAGCGGTCGCATGGTGCCCCTGATTCAACGTGGCTTCGGCGGGCCACAAACGATTCTTTTATTTCAAAACATTTTTTCCCATAAGTTTCCTCATAGAAGTTTAAAAAAAAACCTCTAGAAAAAAGTGTTCTAAATTTAAGCTCAACTTTTTTACTAAATTTTAATTTATTCGCTCTTCCTTGAGAGCGTTTTGAAAAAAGTGGGAAGTTCGAAAACTGTCTCTGTCATATCTATACTAATATTATGAAGAAGCAGAGTTTGTTTGTTTCTTTGTTTGTTTGTTGAACGCGCTAATCTCAGGAACTACAAATCCGATTTGAAAGATTCTTTTTGCATTAGATAACCCGTTTATTGGGGAAGGCTTTAGGCTATATATCATCATGCTACTACCCAAGGGAGCAGAGCAGTAATCATAAATATTAACAAATCTAGCAGACTTCCATACATTATGGTAAAATTACATATATTACATAAAATAAATACGGATGAACCCGAGCGAAGCTAGGGTTAATCGCTAGTTCAAATATATAAGAGTGCGGTAGGGCTGACGCTGGTTTTAAGGAGGGCATTTCTTTTTTTTGCATTGGGGCCCAAAAAGGCTAGTTACGCCACTGGTGTTTATAGAGCACCTTAAATTATTTAGTAATCACATAAGTAGATGTATTTAGTTTTGTAGTCTCAGTATAGCCGATTTGTAAATTAAATCGTTTTATTACGGTTTCCAAACGATGTTCGAATAACACTTGAAATGTTTCTAAGTGACAAAACAAAATGAAATTTCGAAATATATGCTTATATATTTTTTTACTTTATGTACAATTATATGCCTTCAATAATATTTAGAGTTGATTATTACGAGAATTTGTGATTGCATACGCACTGCCTTCTAGCGGTACATTTTAAAAAGCAACAGTTGATTTTCTTGTGCCTTTTTTTCTGAATTTTATTATATTTCTTAAAGAATTTAGTACTATTTGGTACAGATTTATCTCATATGTAGGTAATATATGTATAGTATAAATATTTAATATTTTATCCTAGAACAGTAAATATACCTACGTCTCATAATAATGTACAATTTGTATGAAATGCCATTTAGATGTTAAAGCTGACTCAATCTGACTTATTCTAGGTTTAAAGTGACACAAACATACATATACATATGTACGTAAAACTAAATTATTTACTTATTGCGTTGTATTTATCATATCTAATTATCCTTAATATTAACACGCCAAAGTTTTATCGAAATCGATAAAATAGAATTTATTACATTACAATATATTATGTATTTTTTTTATATATGTGTTTAAATAACTTAGACGACTACAACAGAAAAAAATATTTCGTAAATAACAAACGTAATGGAGATTTTTACCCAATAGTGATGTACGCTTTACCTATAAGCCACAAGTGTATTTTTTATATAGTCCCAATTAAACATTGTAAGTGAAACTGGCTCTTATGACTGAGATTTGTGTGATTAAATAAAAGACGAAGGCTTTATACATAAATAATATAGCAATATTAATGTTCTCTCATATTATTCGAATAGAATCGATTTTTAAACGGATTTTTATCGATTTAAACGAGATCAAAATAGTAATATCGATATCATTTTTTTAGTAAGTTCAATTATTTGTTTGTCTTTTCTATAGTTTTTACCGTCAAGTTCAATTTTTTTTCCAAATCTCGGAGTTGTCTACATTCTCGCTTGATTCGTTACTCATTACTAGTTTCGATTTTTCATCTAATATTTACAGTTTACTCAAGTTTGCTAGTTTGTTGAATTGTTTTATTTTATAGTAAAATAAAAATAAACATGTATTTTCAATGAAGTGTTTTCTTTTAAACGACATTGTTTTTTTTTAAATCAATTGTTTTTGAGTGGACGAATTTTAGCGATTTCTCGCAAAAAATGTTCTCAAAAAAATAAATAATTAGAAAATTATATTGCGATAATAATAATAATCTTTTTTTTTTAATTTTTGAATGAATACATGTGAATTGGTCCTTAATTGTGTAATAGTATATGCAGCACGAGTATTATAGTTTTCTGAATTGTTCAGATATATTTTTTTTAATTTAATGAAAAAACATTGGAGGATTCGGACGGACTATGAGCGCCATGTAAATAAATGTCAAAGCCGCTCTCTCTCAAAAATTTTTTCGACCAGTGAGAGAATGTAAAGCTTCAATAATTCCCGAGTAAAATGGCTATGACGTACCAACAAACAAACATGACGTACAAAAGGCAAAAAAGGAACCCTAAAATGGATTAACACAGTGTGAAAAAACACAATGCAAAAGTTAACATTTTCAAACCTATGGAAAATTTGACCGTATTATCTAAGACATACTAATTAGCTATTTTACAAGGCTGGCCTAATTACTGATTAATGACAAACGCTCGTCGCAAGGTGCTTTCGTAACGAAATGGCTGTACGTATTAGATTATACTTAGGTATAGTAGAGTTCGTAACTTTATATTTTGCAATAGTCTCTATAAAAGTCTATAAAAATAAAAACCTTTTAACGTTGCTGCGTAAAAGAGCGTTACACACTGACGGTGGTGTATACTATTTGTTATATTCAGTACTGAATACGTTATAATGGATTTTTTAAGTAATTTCTACTTTATATGGGCTTTTTAACATGTCTGTATGTCTTAATCTTAAAATCTAGTAGGTTTATGTATGAGGTTTGAGTTACTAGAGTTGAGCTAATATTAAAATGAGGTTTTTAAACTGAGTTCGTATGGAAATAATATTTTAGATTGGAACATTTAATCTTTAATTATTTATTTTGCATATAGTTTACGTTCCTTGTACCTGGAGGGCGATCGTCCCCTCACAATCGCAAGGTCACTGTAATTATGTGATCATAGTATTGATTCCATACTATGTGAATTTCCTATTTAAAATGGTTTAACATCGACAAAACATTTAACATGTTATCTTTATCGTTTTTGAAAGGAATGTATTTCTTTTAAACTTTTTCGTATTTCTGAATTTCAAGTTATTAATGATGCAGATTGTTGTTTCTCCGAGCTTGAGATTTCAATACGAATAGATCTAAAAATACAATAAATATTTTAGCTGCTATGCGTCAGCGGTGACGCTAAGTGAAAATTAAAGTGTACAACTTTTTATTCCGCGCGCAACGCGATGCAGTGAAAGTCGGCTCGAGTGGCACGTGCTGCCGCGCCCGCTCGGGAAAAGCGCCCCGCGTAAACAAAGTGCGCCGCGTCACCGCTAGCCAATACTGCCAACTCACCAACAATATTTAACCGATTTCACCTAAATAAACGATCAAAGTATTGTCTTACTTTTAACGATAAACTAATGAAGTAGATACGTTAATGTCGACGTAAACGCAATTACCGATGTCTCATTAGTATCGCCTAGACACAGTCGACAGTCGATCGCTCGCCGCCGCGCCGCCGGCCGCACTGACATCGATCGCGCACGCCCCGCGCCGCGCGCTCCGTGAGCCGCGATTGGCCGGGCGGCGCGGCCACGTGACCGCCGCGCAGCGCCGCCATTGGTCGGCGGGCCGGCGGCCACGTGAGCGCCAGCACGCGCGTGGCCAGTCGCGGCATGACAGCGGGCGCGCTCGTACCGCGCGGCCGCCCGCGCTCCCGACATGAGCCTCCTCGACACGCTGCTCGAGGCGGCGCGCTTCATCGAGCTCCAGGAGCGGCGACTCCAAGCCGGTAAGTGCAGCGCCTGCGAGCGCCCGCCCGCCCCCGCGCCGCCCGCCCGCTCTTGACCTTGAGCGCCACGCGCCCCGCCCCACGTAAACAAAGGAAGCCCGAAATTCGCCGGTTACGAGCCGCTCGCCCGACTTGTTATGCCACGCAGTGATTATGTGATATAATAACCGTACGTCCGTACCCCGTACATACGTAGCCCGCGTTGTGCTAAAGACGCCGACGTAGTTCCTTTGTGCAAGTATTTCCTCGAGCGTGCTGCGTACTTTAGCCGAGACTACACGGAGGTGATGCACCGTACTGCGCGTGCGATTGTAGCCTCTATTGCCGGAGTGCTCCGTTCCCTGTAACGTGGGCAGCGGAGTCGCTATCGCGAACGATAGCTATTCACTTGCGATGCGGATAGTTTTCTCTACGAGTGGAGTCGCGCGGGTACTTGTTAGCGGCCATTCTCCGACACGCACACGTACAGTATATTTGCGCGTCGAGTGAGCGGCTATTCGGCACGATTTGGGTATCGAATATTTTGGTCTGTAGTACGTACACGGCTGCGTGAGTAGAGTGATTTTACGCGGGTCGGGACGGCGTGAGGCAGTGGTCGACGCTCTCGAGTGCCGCGCGGGAGGACGGTCAGCTGATCGACTCGTGTAGCGGCGCGGGGGAGGGAGGGAAGAGATAGGGGAAGGGGGGGGGGGTGTCGATGTGCACACGCATCCTGTGACTGCCTTCTTTACATCCTAACCGTGGTGCACGTAGGTTTTAAAACGTAAAAACTTAACAAAATCTGGCACAAGGTATAGTTGCGTAACCGTTGTGCATCTGTACCTACCGTTAGTCGATGAACTCATGTTCTCGTTGCATTATCGCCTCTGATAAAAGCAAATGGCATAGGGTGGCCGATTTTTTTATCGTTTTTGGTTGTGAACAATGACTCCTTTGTGTTACACATCAACACTTAGGTCATTAGTATAATAAGAATTATTGCAATTTTAAAGATTTACATAGTTGAGTAAGCACTGCGCTCTTAAAATTGTTTTGTACGAAGGAGGTATAATATGTAGTTGAGATAAGATATTATATTATGAGTGAACAACTTGTTCATGCCTAACTTTTTGTTACACGCAGGTGAAGCCTATCCTCGTCGAAATTAAGCACTGTCAACTTTAAATATATATAAAGTAATTAGTTATTGTTCTTTTTTATATCAAAATTCATCTCCCAACAAAAAAGTCAACTAGACAAGGTCGTATCGGCCGTGGCGCTATCATGTTTACGTACAGGCAGACATTTTTACACGTGTAACGACCAGGTGGTTCAACCACACGCAGCTCATGCTCCCCTGGTAACTTTAACATTTGAGTCCCTCTCGGGCTCGAGTGCGTATGTGTTTTAGTTTATTTTGAAATGAAACTGGTTTAGCAGTTCTGCGCAAAGCTTCACCGCTTAATCGCACTCTTATAATGTTTGAGTGGAAGCGTTATCTGTTATCAGTTAGAAAATTAGTTGCTACCTATTAGTGATGTAACTAATGTTGGATTTTCAACAGAATGCGAATGTGAATATTCGTTACATCACTAGTACCTATATTAAGGACTAGCTTTTGTCTGTAACTACGCTTGATAAAAATCGCTTATGTACAGACAGAAAATAATGTTTTATTAGTCTGACTGATATGACTTGATATAGTACCAATATTCATTAATAGCAACGATGTTTTTGTTATTACAAAAACAAACACTTAATATTTTTTACTAATACAGCAAAGGTATGCAAAGGCTTTATAAAGCGATTTCTACAGGCAACATAGCATTATTTACCTTAAAGTAATAGTCATAGAAACAATAATACGATATTATATAGAAGAATATTATTATTTTTTACTTTATTGACCCTGTTTTCTGCACTGGTGTCGTGGGATTGATTCCCGGTCAGGGGAAAACATACAAGAAGACATTGATTTAATATGATTGCTCACCACATACTTACCGTTTTGTAACGCAGGAGAAATAGGGATATTCCGTGAAACTGCCTCGATGGTGTAGTGGTTAGAATGTACGGCTGCATATCGAGAGGTCCTGGGTTCGAGTCCTGGGTCAGGCCAAGTTTAGTTATTGAGTCTTTCTGTTTAGTAAGTCTCAGTAACAGCACGGAGTTGCGAAATTGGCGGCGTTGCACCCCCGTTCCTCGGAGAGCACATGTCGCGTCGGTCCTGCGCCTTAACTCTCACCGGTTGTGTCGAGTAGCTGTCCCACCGGAGTAGGAGAGTGACAGGAATAGAGAGTGCATTTGTGTCTGCGCGTACACTTGTACACTATAATATCTCTTGCGCAGATGGCTAGTCTCAATGAGACTGGCCGCCGTGGCCGATGTCGGTCGGGAGGTCATTATTATTATCAAAAGCTGGAACTAATATAGATATTTATTTTGTGTACTGTACAGCAATATCTACAGTAACAAATTGTTAGGTAGTTATAGTATATTAAATAATAATTAACCGGCTGCCGACAGTACATAATGACTTTATAAAAATAATGTATTTTTCAATATTTTCCCACTTATTCAATGTTTTTTTTTTGTAATCAGCAAGCATCGCGTGATTCAATTATATGGTGTAATATTAAATGTTAATTTATATTACTAGACTGTTTGTATGTTAGTATTTTACTGATTGCTTCTGAAAATTTGGTATACCATCGCTAAATAAATATCTTCAGGTGTTTTTTTATTGTTAAAACATAGTATTGGCATCCCAAGGCTCATTGTCCAAAAAATGGAAAAGATGACGGCAATTTTTGGAAATTTAAATTAAAGTTATGGAACAAATATTCATATCCATACTTCCATACTATTTATGTTAATATTATAAATGTAAAAATGTGTTTGTTTGTTTGTTTGCTTGACCTTCTTTCACGTCGAAACAGAGTGACGGGTTGGTGTGATTTTTTGTGTGAAGATAGTTTGAAGACTGGAGAGTGACAGGCTACTTTTTACCGGGGGAGAGTATCTCATTCCCAAGGGAAAACACGTTAAATAAAACCCAAAAAAATATTTATGATCAGGATTACTTGTAACTTTGTATTAATGCTCTTCAATACAATTAGATAAAAACTTGTTTTAGCATTTTTCGAAATTCACCCCATAAGGGGGCAAAATAGGGGGTAAGAGTTTGTTTGAACCTACCTTTTTCGAGATTTTTTTTGTAGTTTTAGCACGAGCGAAGCCGCAAGTTATGCTAGTTAATTATTTTATAAATCATCCAAAGCTCAAAGCTCGCATCACAACAGCATTTAGATAATATGTTACTATTAAAAATGGAAATCTTAAAATACGCCTTTGATGATTTCGAGGACCCTCTTAAAATGCATCGCTTGCAGAACTTTGCAGACCTAGATTTTTCTTTATAAAAACAACATTTTAATTATACATATTGCTCTTAGCAACAAAACATGTACTGGTATTCATTAAAATATTTTTGGTATCAGTATTTAGCAAAGATGTAACTGTTCTTATTGAATTATACTTTAAATTACTTTACTACATATTAAAATTTATACATTAAGTGCGGTTATTATCTAAAAATATATGTGTTAAAGGTACATAATGTCCCATATATCTATTATGTGTGGAATGGTAAATAAAAAATGCATAAAATGTTTTTGGGTACAGCTTCATCAAACATGCTACAACGTCTTGTCAGAATGTTATATTAAAAAAAAAACCTTTTAAATTTGATTAAAGATTAAGTATCCACTTTTAGTCACACTTGAATATGGATTGAAAGAAACGAAATCCTACTAATATTATAAAGGCGAAAGTTTGTAAGAATGTATGTATGTATGTATGTATGTATGTATGTTTGATACTCTTTCACGTCAGAACAGCTGTACGGATTTGGATGAAATTTGGCACAGAGATAGATTAAAGTCTTGAATAACACATAGGCTACTTTTATCCCGGAAAAATGTGCGGTTCCCGTGGGATAGGTTTGTTTTTGTTTTCCTAGAGGCGAACCCGAGCGAAGCGAGGGTGAGCCACTAGTATTTGTTATTTGTAATTCCAATATTGAGTTTCCCAGAAACAAATATCATCTATTTTAAAACACCTGTTTCCCTTATTGTCTACTCCATACAATTTTTCATTACATTGTTTAACTTTTTTTTTATAGTATTCTGAATCAGTTCTTGACTACGTTCCACCTGATGGTAAGTGGTAACGCAGTCGTAGATGGTAAGTCGCACTAATTCAGTAGCCACCTATTCACTCTTGCCTTGAAGACACCCATATTGTAATCGGACGGAAACACCGACGCAGGCAGGTTGTTCCAAACCTTAGCCGCACGTATAATAAATGACGTAGCGAAACGCTTCGTCCGGACGGGTGGAATGTCCACAACAACTTAACTTTACTCGACAATACTAAAAAACCTTAGAACCTTGGTTCAGATATTTAGCTACGGTTAGGACCTTGATAATTGATAGGAAGTGGCATCTAAAAACTAGTCAATCGCAACATGACGAAATATCAACAATAGTTATTGGTTGCATAGTACCCATCTCTCGAGAGTTTAGTAGCAGTTATCTTTTAACCAACTTTAAAAAAAAGAAGGTACTAATTTCAGTTGTAATTTTTGTGTGTGTATTTTATGCTATACCTTATCTAATGTAACAATATATTTTTAATATGCATAATTCTTTTTTTTCATGAACAATAATAATGTCCTCCTGACCGATCCCGGCCACGGCGGCCAATCTCATTGAGACTAGCCAACTGCACAGGAGATATTATAGTGCACCTCTCTATTTCTGTCACTCTCATACTCCGGTGGGACGACACGAGACACGACCGTTGAGAGTGTCGGCGCAAGACCGACGGCTTTACGTGCTCTCCGAGGCACAGGGGAAAAACACCGCCAACTTACCAACTCCGTACTGATACTGAGACTTACTAAACAGAAAGACTCAATAAGTAAAGTTGGCCCGATCCAGGACTTGAACCCAGGACCTCCGACTGTGCAGCCGTACATGCTAGCCACTACACCATCGAGGCAGCTTTTTAATGAATAGAATAGTTCCATATGAATTTCAAAATATCCACTCTTCTTTTCTTCTCTAAGATTATAATTACTTTTAAAGACAGTTTGAAGTGTATTTTTTCTCGTAAAAAGTAGTTATGGCTCTTCAACTCTGTGCTTTTCTGTTCTGTGTTCAAAACTTGACAAAGTAATATTCCAGGGTACTCGCCTTCTACTTCTAACTTTAGTACGCCAAGTACAATGTGACTATGCTATTAGCGTCAATAGTTTTAAGAATTTCATAGCAAATTGTAAGTCATTCAACACAAAATACTGTAATAAACATAAATAACAAATACATTAATATGACTCAAATGTTATTTACCGTTTGTTTGGTTTATTAATTTCATTCTACTCACTATATAACTGTATCGGATATTGCTATACCGAATTTGATGCAGCTTTATATATTTTGTTTGAAACCTTGATAATTTATTGCCGTCGAGTCTTGACGGAGATTTTTTGTTGTCGTTTAGTCGTCGTGGGTAAGTTTTTTAAGAAAATTATTTATGGTTATACGCTGGATTAGATGTATGTAAAACCATGTGTCGATAACAATAATATAAAAAATAAATATTACCCAGTGGCGTAATTAGCTCCAATGTAAAAAAAAATGGAAGCGCCCTTTTATGAAATAAAATGATATAATATGCGGAAATTTAGGACACTTATTTTCTGCGTTTTTTTTTTTTACCTTATATAACGGGCCTCCTCGAAAAAATGTTTGAAATCAGTGAATCGTTTGTGGTACGCCGGAGCCTCCTTGAATCAGGGGCCCCATGCGACCGCATTCGCTTTGGCATAGCTACGCCATCGCCACTGGTATAACCTAGTCAGTAATCTGATGCAACTATCTTGCTTATTTTTAAATAAGCAAGCCAATTAGTTTGTTAGTCTTAAAAATATGAACTTAATAAATTTTATTATTGCATCATTATATATTATACATTTTTAATTATTCAATTTACATCGCATGAATGAATGCGAAAATTTGTGTAAATTCTGTAACAGCTTAATGGATTTGTGTAAAATTGATTGGCTATATTCTTAACTAATACAAGCTTTATTTTTTTAAGTAGGTATGTATCTAAGTGAAGCCGCAGGCAATGCTAGTATGTATATCTGTATAAATATTATAAATGTGAAAGTTTGTGAGTATGGATGTTTCTTATTCTTTCACGCCAGAACGGCTGAACGGATCTGGATGTTAGGCACAGAGATAGATTAGAGTCTGGAATAACACATAGACTACTTTTTATCCCGGAAAAATGTACGGTTCCCGCGGGATAGATTTGTTTTTGTTTTCCTAGAGGCGAACCCGAGCGAAGCGTGGATAAGTCGTTAGTTAAAAATATTTAGCTGTGATTAACGAATATTTTTTTTAAATTTACGCGAATCTTTGACATTTTAAATTAACATTTTTTTTCTATTTTTTCGCGTTTTTAATTATATTTGTTGCTCCTGATGTTTCGAATGTTTTGCAGAAAACATGATCACCGGAGAAACTAAGGATTGTTACGTTAAAAATCCATTTAAAATATTGACATTTTACCTTTTTTTTATATATATCAAATGTTTATATTGGTTTTATAATATGGTGGCAATATTTTTCAATCTAACTGAACTACGTAGGTTCGGTGAATCTTATCACAAGGCTTCAGTAAGGTCGTCACGAGTGCGATCAGAATGGTGAAAGGGATTGTCTGGCCTCGCCATCTACGACGCTTTTGTATTCAACAGTTCTGTACCTTTGTCGACTTGGGCCCCAGCTTGACTTCACACGCATCTATTGTTAAAATAACTGCCCCAAATGTTATACCTGACGTACTATAATATTAATATTTTGTTATATTTTTCTTGTTTTTTGTTAATTTATTTACTAAAATTAAGAATTAATGTCTTTTCACTTCGTATAAACACAAAAAATACTTTTAATTCGAAAATGTATTAAAAATAACGATCAGGAAAACTAATATTGGTTATGGGTATTCGATGTGTAAGTATATTACAGTCAGAACTCTTTCATGGTCAAAGCTACTTTTGACTGGCAAAAACAGTTAAAAGTAGTTTGACTGCAGGCCTTGGTTAACAGCAGTTTTGACTGGCATATCGGTCAAAACTCTTAAAATTATGGCACTCGCCGGTCACTGTTCTAACCTGACCTAACCTAGAAGGAAAGAAAGGGTTCTTCCGAGTAACCTTCAACCTAATTACCTCCTTAACTTTTTAAGGGTTTTGACCGATATGCCAGTGAAAACTGCTATTGACCAAAGCCTGCAGTCAAAATCATTTTTGACCAACCTCTTCAGTTAAAAGTAGTTTTGACTAAAAAATAGTTTTGACTGTAACATATACAAACTCCAATATATTCATGTTGTTCGAAATTTCAATATTTCACTTAGTATCGGTCGGACGAATTTCTAAAATGGAATGGTATCTGAGCTAGAAAATATTTCCGAAAGTAATAGCAACTATATCGTGTTACAGGTTTGCGGGGGTTGCAATATTTGTACTTTAGAATATTTAGTACAGAGTTAGTGACGTAAAAATAGCTGTTTTTTATGTGTAGGTACTACATGCTGGATAGATTTTTATGTATGTATTAAAATACATACATAGATTAAGGATTAAAATAGGCAGTTTAAATAAAACTATCTTTTCGGATTTTTTCGCAGATTTATTATATATTTAGATCCATAAAATAATTTTCTGTACAGGCACTGTCTGTAATACCTAACTATATAATGACCTTTGAGACGTCTGAAACCTTAGTCTCTCCCGTAACAATGATTGCTGTAAAGCATTCGAAACGTCGGGAATTAAAAATTAAAATAAATCCGCGAAAAAATCCGAAAATAAAGTTTTATTTGAAATGTCAAATATTCGCGTAAATCTAAGAAAGTACTAAACCTGAAGCCAGACAATATTGGTTTAAAATAATATATAATGTCTTGAAACACTATACGAATATTAATAGAATACATATTACTGTGATAAGTAAGTAAATGTTAAGAAATAAAATAAGTTAATGGATTTTATTTAAATAAAGAAAAAAATTAAAATACATAAATGAGTTAAATTGTGCTATCATCTCCCTTTCAAGGGGAAGAGAACTAATGCTTAAAGAATACGAAAGAATATTGTATTATTCTTGTTATTCATTATTATTCATATTTTCTTCTCAAAAATTGCAAATTAACGACTAATATAAAATTTCCCCTATGCTTTGAAGAAAGAAAAAGATCTATATCTGATTATATCATTTGTCAGACAATAACAACGGTTGCCATGGCAACGAACGTTCGCCTCGCCCGATTTACACTTTTCGTAACACATTCACTAGCTTACTCCACAAGTCAAGCGTGCGTAAAGAAGTTTTACTTCAAAAAATCCTTTGCATTACATACAATCATCTGACCGAATTTCAAGATTTTAGATAGTTTTTGGAGATTTCGTAACTAATTAATAGTTATATGTATATAATATATATGTATATAATGTATATGTATATAGATAACGAATACAATGTCAGTTATTTTGACTAAACAAATACACAAACCCTAATTATTACTATGTAAGAGATCGGTACGGCTTCTTCAATCATCACCAACGCCAACCGTATCGCATTACTGTCACGGCTTACGCAAATATTTGGTCACTTGTTTTTTATCTATTGTACCTACATACATAAGTACCTTTATACATTCTAGATTAAGCATCTATCTAAGTATTACGAATATATTTCTTAGAAATTTTATTTAATTGTTTACTAATATCACTAAGAGAATTGACATTAGTAAAAATATTATTTAATCTATTCTTAAGTTTAACATAACGTTTGAAAGTATGTCAGTGAAAATAATACGTCAAAAAATAAGATAGATATACAAATAAGTATTAACAAAATAAAAAAAAAAACAAAAGCTTGCCGAATTTAAGAATATTTTAAAATAATTAGTATTATTCTACCGTTAAAGTGGAATTTTATTTTGAAATTTAAATGTGACCACGAAAACAACTACAATTTTCAAAATATCATATACTATAAATCTTAATTGGATATCTCCTTTATTGAACTTTCCCAAAAACGTTAAATAACAAGATAAGTGATAGAGCATAGATACGGTTCTTTTAAAAGTTGCATCTGATTTTTATATTAGAACTCATGCAATATTCAAGAATAAATGTTCTTATTTTACTCTTTTTGTATAGTCTACACCAGCGGTTCCCAATTTTTTTTGGCAACGGAACCCTAATTGTACATAATTTTTAACGGATCCCCATTTTGATAATAACTAAAGTGATTGTGTTGTAGTTAGAATACTTTCTTGTTTGATTTAAAAGAACAAATCATAAATGAAAAATATTAATACTTATAATAATATTTATTGCACAAGAAATATTTAATGCGATGAATGAAATTTTTTCACATATTTATTTATAATAGCACTAAAATTAAGCTTCGTGTCTGAGATATTTAAAACTCCCGGAAGGAACTCGGAACCCCTGTGACCCTTCCATGGAACCCTAAGGTTCCGCGGACCACCATTTAGCAACCGCTGGTCTACACTATAGTCTATACTCTATGCTCTATAATATTGTCGTACTCTATGATAGCGTACGTCCTTCCTGTTCTGTGGCCAGTCATTTGTGCCTAGATTGCAGTTTACAATTATTTCTACATTGAAATATTATTTTGAACATGTTAATGTATATCTTGTATTGGATTGTAGAATGTAGATTCAAGGGAGTTTCAAGAAACCTGCCACAAACTACATTCTTTATAACGAATTTACTTCACTCATTTTTTATTTGCCTACGAAATGTTAAAGGACTCTTCACGATTTTATTCTATTTTGATTTTTTTCCCGATTTTCATAGAAAAGTCTTAAGTATATTAATTTATTAATATAAATTAATATTTACTTATTTTATTTATAATATGTATGTATATAAAGTTATATATATGTAGTGTATCAACTATCTGGTATCCATAACACAAGCCTCGTAGCTTACCATGGAACTAGATGGTGCTGTGTGTTAATGCCCCAACATATTTATTTATTTATTATTATTTATTTTGTTAGCGAAATATTGAATACGTTCCCGTGGGATAAAATTGTTTTTGCTTTGGGTAAGCTGCTAGTATTTATACATCTACCTATACTATATAATTTTATATTATAAATCTGAAGAGTTTGTTTGTTTGTTTGGTTGAAGGCGCTAATCTCAGGAACTACTCATTCGATTTAAAAAATCTTTTTGCATTAGATAGCCCGTTAACTGAGGAAGGCTATAGGCTGTATATCATCCCAGAAAAATAAACGACTCCCGTGGTATAGATTTGTTTTTGTCTAGGGACGAACCCGACGCGAAACGAAGGTGAGTGGCTAGTTTTAATACTTATAACAACATAACATGGTAACTTATCTAAATGAAGATATATTCACATTAGTCGTGACTTTTATTTGTCAGTAAGACTGCCGTTTCTAAAAAGAATGATTAAAATTTTAGATGTGACAAAACGACAAACACTATGTCTATTTTAGCATACATATGTTTTATTCACATATTGTTTAATTTAACATCGGCCCGGTGATTGTCCCGTTACATGTTTCATTTACATCCATTTCAATAAAATTGATCAAAGAATGTAAATTGAGTCGTTGAAATCGTATATTTGAAATATTCTTTCACCATCTTCATTAACAAAAGTCTATGAATACATACATCTTCATCATTTGATACATTAAAACAAATATTTTTTTGGAAATCTATAGATACGCATTGTTATTCTGTTTATACATATATCTGTGATTTAAAATACTGTATAGATGTAAATATCTGTATATTTTTTTTACAGTTTATTTTGTGATTGTAATATATTATTAAGTGCCATTTTGATCATTTTAGGGGATTTAAAAATACCTCTTGAGCTTCTCATTCCCTCTTTTACGTTAAATGGTTGAAAGCTAAATAAAAATATACGGCTTTGAATTGTCACAAAATAGAGAGAGTTCACAAATAAAATTATAAATATCCATTTACCTACTGCGTTCAACAGTGTACATAAAAAGTCGAACACATGAGTACATTGGACTTGAATTTTTCTTAAAGCGGCTCGAGAATTTTGAAATCCACTTACCTTGTAACTAGGACAAATTGTAAGAAAAGTCTTAAAACTTAAATTCGTAAATAACAAAGTATAATAAGGCAGAGCTTCTACTCGAAACCTGATTTTAGATGAGAAGGTACCTAACTTTGTAAAATATCATCAAGTTAATCAGAAAAGGGTACATGAATCAGTGAGCTTTCGCGTTTCGCACGATACGCTGTCGTTATCTCGACATCCGGTGGGTGGATTCCCCCTTCATGGTGTTTCCACTTCGCCTCTTGTCGTTAAATGTTTTATATCGATTGTCACACTAGTGCAGAAAATATAAAAAATGCAGATCTAATATAGAATTGTTCACGTCACCATTTCACGCCCCTCTCGCTGTGACAACGAGTGGAAATGTGCTTTAGCAAGCATCGGTGCGATGTACATCGTGTCGGTGGAAATTGAGCGAATTTTACGAGAGCGAGTATTCCGAAAATAGAATCTAGACATGATGCTAGGTTGGATCGCAACCTGCTAAACCGGCAGGTGTGGTTGTGGTGCGCCGGGGGGTGTTTGTCCGGGGGGCGGCCGGGCTGCACGCTGCACCGCGCCAAGGTCAGGCGTCGCACGCATGCGCTCCCCACACCCCCCGCCGCCCTCGCCAAACACCCCCCCCCTCTCCGCCCCCCCCCCCTCCCCGCCCCCCGACCGACATTATCAGTACCTGCACCCACTTATTCATGTGTTCCTGTGACTTGCACTCCGAATTACACTCGTTCCCTCCTTTTTCTTGACAATGGCTTATGTTCTTACGTGATGGGTAAACTTTCAAATTGGAACATTTTGTACCTATTGGTGATACCTTCTCTTCTGGTGCGACTTTCGAATAATTATACTGCCAGAGTTATAATTCCAATTGATTCGTATTTACTATCAAAAAGTAATTTTTCCGCTTCCGCAAATAGTCAGGGTTCTATATACAGGCTGTTCTGTTACCGTTCGATTGCTTTCAGTGTAATAATAAATACAAAGCTACCTAGTTGAGGTATGATTTAACAACAAAAATGTGTGGCATATTATGCTATAGGTGTACTGTGTATTTAGGCGTAGGAAGCAAAAATAGTACGTATGTATTCATGTAGAGCGGTATTAAATAAATCCTATTAGTCAGATTAAGTCTTAAGATCTATTAGTAAAATTAATTTATTCGTATGTCGTGTTGAAAGAGAACATATTACAGTGTAAGTTCGTGTGATTGCTAATGTAAAGCGGTATTGTCCACAAGGCTAAATACGCGTTGCGAATAGTAGCACCGGGGCGTCATCTAACCGTCTTTTATTAGAAAGTTAGACGACATCGTGCATAAGGAGCGAGACGCGGGCCACGGCGGACTTGTACGTTCGCACCGTCGCGTCGCCAACACTGCCCGATTCGGTTGCAACGTTCCATTCACCTTATTCGCCGTCGACGAGGTTCAGTGACTCCGCCGGTGACCGACTAACTCCTCGGACGCGTCACCGCGCTAACGCCACCGTTTCATCACCGAGGGCCTATCGCCGCTCTTTGAATTCTGTAGGTGTATCGCGTCGTTGCGACCTCGTTCCGAAGCGAGTGCGTCTCGTCGCGTGTCGCCCTCGCGCCTTGCAGCGTTATGTAAAGTGCTAAGACGGTGCAGCGCGAGCGTTGCGCTCGACCGCGTGCGCGTCCCCCCGCATCCCCGCGCCCCGCCATTCCGTCCGGCGGCAGGCGGGCGGCGGCGCGGGGAGGGCGAGGCGCGGAGGTCGCGCGCCTCCCGCCTCCGCCCTCCGAGACGCGTCGCGCTCCGGCACTCCGCGACCGGCTCAGTCGTCGAGCGGAGTTCGTCGGCACCGGTCGGCTTTGAGCCCCGGTCGTCGCCTCTCGGTCCGATACAGTGACGTATCGCGGCTCCGGCCACCAGCGCCGCCAGTACTGAGATCACACGGCGCTGCCATTTCGGGAGTTCGCGGTTTCGCGGGTGCGTTCGACGGTCATGAACGCGGCCGGCGGCTGCGGACGGAAATAGCGTTCGTTATCATCGCGACCTCGCGGCGAGACGAGATAGCGCGAGGTCGGCGGCACCTGCGCCGCCCCACGTGCGCTCCGCTGCAGCCGACAATTAGCGAGTGGCGACCACTGGCCCCCGCGTCCACGCCCTCACCCCTCCGGCCTGCCAGGCCTGCCTCCTTTAGTATTATCTGGACTTTGCACATTCCAGAACAAATATAAACCGTTTCCACCATCGGCAACTCCTAATTGGTACTTAGAATCTAGATCTTATTCAGGTAATTCGAGGTATCCAACTAGCGAGACAGAATAGCCCATTTCTTTTGTCTTTGACGAATTATAGCTCACCATGTCGAACTATTCTTACGAGTTTTGTCATCCATACATTTCGGTACGCTTAAAGTTAAACAGGTACAATTACAAAGAAGCACCTTTAAAATTTTATCGCTTTTCTTGTCAGTACTTAGGCTACTGCATTCCATTGTTTTTTATAAGATACTAAAATACAGATGTTATTTTAATTCAATACTTTTATTCAAAATTATCATTATCATTAGTGCCTTTGTTCACGGCTTTTTGATAGTCGTTTTGCGCTGAAATCGGTCAGCTGTTTAGATGCCTAATGTACGGATATGTCTTATTAGAATCTAATATTCTAAAGTCTTGGTAAATTGATACGCTCTATGAATCTGTATATTTTTGGTATATTAACACTATGAGTTTGAAAAAATTAACGATAATTATTTAGCCTTTTACTAGGTTTTTGTTGGAATAACAAGCTCTCGTTATCGCATCGAATTTGTGAACATTAGCAAATTATGTATAAATTATTATTTTTTTTACCTAAAATATCTCGACTAGTTTTAGCTTATATCTTGTATCTTTCCTCAGAAACATTAAAGTTTGAACATCATGTTTACATACGATTATAGGTCAAAATGTATTTCTGTGCGTAATATCTACAGTACTTTCAAGCTTTTTATTTTTTGGCTGCTACCACAATTAGTATGATTTTTAATTGAAACTCGCACACTTATGATACGTTTTAGTATGATATAACTTATAATACTTATCATAGTATTACTTAAAATATTGACCTAAAAGTATCTTATTTTATATATTTTTACTTATCTTATTTTAGAATTATGACTGTTACATTATACTAGTGATTCACCCTCACTCCGCTTAGCTTCGTCTCTAGTTACGTTTTAATGGTTATATTTCTCAGAGATGAGATATTTTCCCGCAGTAAAAAGTATCCTTAATGTTGACGCGGGTAATCAGCTATCACCATACCAAATTTCATCAAAATCCGTTCAGTGGCTTTCTCATGATACATTCCCAGACAGACAAAAATTCTAAATACTGTAGATTCGGCCTCTGTATCGATAATAAATAATAATGACTATTTCAATAAGTTTTTCCAAAAATATTTAATATAAAGATTCGACTCAGAATTTTATTATATGTATGAATATAATTTATTTTTGTACTTGATTACGTTCTTATTATAATATACATATATCGTGTAAATCTGCACCAAATCTCACATTGGGGTCATCTAGACGTTGCTAGTTAAGGGCAAGAGATTCCAAATTCTTTCTGCATAGTACTATTGTTTAAGTATGTATTATGTTGTTTAGTTTATTTACATTTTAGCGCTAGGGATTTCTCATAATATCTATACTAATATTATAAAGCTGAAGAGTTTGTTTGTTTGTTTGGTTGAACGCGATAATCTCAGGAATTACTAATCCGATTTGAAAAATTCTTTTTGTATTAGATAGTTAACCGAGGAAGGCTTTAGGCTATCATCCCGGAAAAATGTACAGTTCCCATGGGATAGATTTATTTTTGTCTAGGGACTAACCCGAAGCGAAGCGAGGGTGAGTCGCTAGTGTTGTCGTAAAGTGAAAGAAAATCGCATATTCCTAAAGGAATATAGCGTGAAATTATTTAGTAACTAGAGTACTGGTGTAAGGGTCTCCTTTGTCACTCTCCGGCCAATAAAGTATGCAAAATCACGACGATCCGACGCTTCGTTGTTGTTTTTGCTTGAAAGACGAATTTACCAAAAATCAATCACATTTATAATATTAGTTAGGATAATATCGACCGACTTCAATGTGTATCATATGCAATATCTCTGCTAATTAAGAACCGATTGTGATGGATCTTTTAAAATAAATATCTGAAGGGGTGTCCCCATACACATATATTTCAAGAAAAAGAAAACACATTTTAAGAAAAAAAATAGCATTTTTCGCAGATTTAGAATCTCGATTCCTGACGCGGACGTTTCGAATGCTTAACAGTTTACGGCAACCATGGTTACGGGAAAGACTTAAGATTTTAGACATCTTAAAGTATAATATATAGTAGTTACAGACAGATTATAAATATACCTACTTATATATTATACTACTAGCGACTTACCCTTGCTTTGCTCGGGTGCGTCCCTAGGTACGTTTTAATTTTTTTGAGCGAAACCCTTATTCGTTTTCTAAAATAAAAGTAGCCTAAGTTACTCCTTATAATACCAGCCATCAGCTAGCCAGTGAAAGTCCCGTTAAAATTTGTCCAGCCGTTTCGGAGATAGGCCGGAACAAACGGACATACAGACAGACAAAATTTTTAAAAATTGTGTTATTCTTATAAGTACCGTATATAATGTCATAATATGCATTTAGTATAAAGCTGTTATTTTGAAATTACAAACAGACACTTCAATTTTATTTATCTGTATAGATTTAATTTGGACGAAATTCTTATTTAGGTTAAAGATGAACGCGAGGATCAATTGGAATTTGATGCCTCATAACTCGATACCTCTGATTTGATTCAGCATAAAATCTAATGTAACCCATTCATTATATATTGTTACAGATATTGCACAATTTGTTAGTGAAACGTTTACGCAATTCTATGTTTTATTTATACTGGTATTAAGTTGGAATTTTATTAATTTTTCTTGTGATTTTTTACATGCTTTATGTAATCATATATCTGGTTCAATTAAGAATAATTTGTGTATAGTTCTAGTTTCGCTAATACGATCATTTCGTATTATCGTCGTACGTACGAGATGTAGCACGAAGAATTGTGTGACGGTCACCCGACGTAATCTAAACGACCCTAGACGCGCCTTTTTATTTTGACATGTTTTTATTTATGGCAATCTACATGTGCTTTTTTATCTTTTATAAGTGGCAATATTGTGTAGCCAGTATTTGTAGTAGTTTTATAAATTAATCTATACAGATAAATAAAATTGAAGTGTCAGTTTGTAATGTCAAAATAACAGCTTTATACTAAATGCATATGAAATTATATACCGTACTTATAAGAAAAACACAATTTTTAAAAATTTTGTCTCTGTCTGTTTGTTTCGGCTAATCTCTGAAACGGCTGGACCAATTTTAACGGGACATTCACTGGCAGATAGCTGATATTATAAGGAGTAACTTAGGCTAATTTTATTTTAGAAAAAGAATTAGGGTTTTGGTAAAAAAAAACGTACCTAGGGACGAACCCGAGCGAAGCGAGGGTAAGTCGCTAGTTTCGAATATATAAATGGTAAAGACTAGAGAGTAGACACCAAGTAATTAAAATTTTATATTTATTTTATTAATGTAACCATAAACATTACTACATAGTGCATTTACATAATATATAATACAAATAGGATAACTTTGAATTCATTAGTCCAAGTTTAATGCAAACTTTAAAATTGGGAGATACTTTTAATCGAAAGTAATTAAATTCGTGATTGATATAATATATCTTAGATCTTAGAGAAGATATCTTGAGTGATTGAAAATGAACTAATTTATATATGTATAAAAATCAATTGCCGTTCGTTAGTCTCGCTAAAACTCAAAAATGGCTGGACCGATTTGAATGTTTTTTTTTTTGTTTTGTTGGGAGGGTCAGTCAGGGGTGGTTTAAGTATAAAAAATAGGGAAAACCGGGATAACTGCTGGAAATTGAAAAGTTCAGAATTTTGTACCTATATATATATATATATACATACACACACATAGTTTAACTATTCATACTAACCGTTAAAACGCATCTAGGGATCAATCCGAGCGAAGTGAGTCGCTAGTTATAAATAAAAAGAGCGACGAGTAAGTAGACCTTTAGACGCGCTTCTACTTAAAGATTTTTCAACTTTTTCATTGTATAAAGTAGAATAAACATTGTAATAGTAAAGATTCTAGATAGTAAATTGTATGTACATACATATAGAATAGTCTAGTGTCATAAGCAAACGCTAAGACATCTACATACAACGATACGCAAATTTTTCTAATTATGCGCCATTAGATAAGCTAATTAATGCACTTGAACAAATGATGTGTTATTTTATTGTATAAATAAACAGACGGTGTACACATCCCACAGTATTATTATTATATTTTTACAATATATTATGTCTATCATCTATGTGTTACCTAAGGGCTAAGGTCATTGTTTTTTTATTATACTAAGTTTAGTTTATTCGTATACTAAAGTTTTATCCAAATCCGTCGAGCTGTTTCGGCGTAAAGTAGTTACAAACACGCACACGTACAAGCTTTCGTATTTATAACAGCAGCTCGATTAAAAATACCTGATATTTCTTAGGATTATTATTTTTTTTTTCAATAAAACAAAAAAAAAACAAGTAGTTGTAGAGATATTCTCTACAAATAAACATGTAAAGCACTAGCGGTTCACCTTCGCTTCGCTTCGCTCGGGTTCGTCCCAAGGTACCTTTTAACGGTTAGTATGGATAGATAGACTATGTAATATATACTACTCCACTCCTTTGGCATGATGATATATAGCCTATTGAAATTCAAATTCAAAATATTTTATTCAGCATTAAATTATTACAATTTTTTACTGAACGTCATGAGTCTACTACCAGTTCGGAAAGAAGAAGTCTCAGATCTGAGAAGAACTGGCGAAAGAAACTCAGCTATATACCTATACCTTCCATATCCATATAACCTTCCTTCTGTGTCTAATGCAAAAATAATTATTTCGTTTTTTTCGATTAGTGGTTTCTGAGATTAGCGCGTTCAAATAAACATATGTATATAGCATTATAGTATGTATGTAATCGCTACACTCCTTAACAATTTTGAAATACAATAAGAACATGTTTAGTTCAGAGTGTAAAATGTGAGTACATATGTATGAAGGTCAAAGATTGTACAGCATTGTTCCTTGATATCGTTATGTTATTATTCGGGTACTTCTGATACGTATGTGTTTTTCTTGTTCAAACGTTGTTCTTGACTGATGACTCTGTGTATCTTGAGTTAAATATCAAAGTAGGATTTTCTCGTTTTTATTTACAACTAGCGTTTATATATATATATACTATCCCACGGGAACTCTTTAAGTTTCCGGGATGAAAAGTATCTAAGATGTTAATAAAAAAAAATGTAAGGTACCACCATACAAAATTTCGGAGATTAGCCCGTACAAACAGACAGATAGAGAAACATAAAAATTAAAAAAAATCTGGATTTGTTCTATTTCTCTTACGAGTACATCCCCCTGACTCGGTTTTTAGCATTTTTTTTCTATGTACATTCGACCTCTACAGTTTTATTATATGTATAGATAGTTGTTTTTTCTTAATGTATATAATAGAGGGGCGTAGAGTGACACAGGTTATTTTTTATCCGTACATATCGAGTGCGTGTGGGATAATAAATCAAGTATTTGCAAAAATCTCGTATAACTAAAGAACGTACGAGAGGTCAAACTGGTTCTCCATAATATATTTATTATTTATTCAAATTGTAAGATTAGACTGTCATATCAGTGTTTTTTGATAAGTTTTTTAATGTGCTAAATATCTAATAGAAAAACTTTGAGATATTAGAAAATAAATGGATTTTGTTTACTATTACAATCCATTTTTACTTTATGCGTTGAACTTTTTATTTTAAATTGCTGATTTTATTAGTAAAAGCTTTCCAGCCATAAATCTTATAAAATATGTTACGTATAAACACAACGTTCTTTGAAGTTTTATTATATATATCGATGATTGTACACATAGCCACATTTCCAGACAGAAGCTAGTGTAATTAGACCAGTTACGAGAAACTTACGTAACACATATACACATACACGTGTCTAGCGCTTGTTACATGAGTCTTGTGAATCGATACATACATACATACATACGTATATTCATTTTTACTCCATGCCTTTTCTGTTTTATGATGTTTTGGTAGTTTCGTGTTTATTTTATGATTATTATCATTTTTTTTTTGTTACTTAATGGAAAATACTTTATTACAAAGTAAAAAATGTATTATTTTAATTTTAATATAATATATAAAAAGAATAAGCTAAAGTTTTGACGGGAAATGGCTCAACCATACGCTAGCATACGGCTTTACAATAAAGTTATAACATATTTGTCTAATTATATTTGTAAGTTTATTTTATCGGATGTGCGTAAAAGTTTATACTGACATTTTAAATAAAACTATCTTTTCGGATTATTTCGCGGATTTATTTTGATTTTTGGTTCCCGACGTTTCGAATGCTTTACAGCAATCATGGTCACGGGAGAGACTTCTCTCTTGACCATCTTTACAGCAATAATACAAAAATCCGAAAAGATAGTTTTATTTAAAATGTCAAATATTCGCGTAAATCTAAGAAAGTATTATAGTTTATACTGAATTTATTAATTTTCCACATCATTCCAAAGATATTTTTTATCTTTTTAAAAATACATAAATTATAATTAGTTAAAATATATTAGTCGATTTATGTTAAAATTACAAATGACTTGCAAATATTACATGTTAAGATCATATCCATACTAATATTGTAAATGTGAAAGTGTGTTTGTTTGTTTGTTTGTCCATCTTTCACGTTAAAACTGAGTGATGGATTGGCGTAATTATTTCTGTGGATATAGTGTGGAGGGCTAGAGAGTGATAGGCTACTTTTTACCGCGGGGGATTATCTCGTTCCCACGGGAAAACACGTTGTAATACAACCCAAACAATTATTTATGATCAATGAATCAATGAATTACTTGAAACTTGATATTAATGCTCTTCAATACAATCAAATAAATACGTGTTTTAGAATTTTTCAAAATTCATCCCATAAGGGGGTAAAATAGGGAATGAAAGTTTGTATGAAACCTACCTTTTTAGAGGGGAAGTCGCGGGTTCTGCTAGTTTATTCATAAATATTATTGTTCACGCTAAAATGTAAAATGCGTATACTTCCATGTAGAGCAACTTACTAATAATACTGAAACTACTTTATCAATTTCTTTTATCCTTTTCTCATGAATAAGAGAGTATAAATGCGATGTTCTTAGTCTCATATGTCTTCTCTTTCGTTTTAATATTTTTACACTTTACACATTTTTTTATTATATATATATATATATATATATACTTATAAAAGTCGTATATGTTACTGAAGTAGCTTTTTATAGTTGAAAGAACTTTTAGAATTGGAGTAGTAGTTTCAAAGTTTACCTTTTTCATACAAACTCACAACATTCACTCTGATATTAATTAGTACCTACCTAAATTATATATAGTAAATTCACACGTAAAATCTCTTTTAGATAATTTGTGTGAAGGAGCATCTAAACGTAAAACGTAAACGTGTGTATAAATGTTTGTTTAATCTGCAAATCTTTGTTGCTCTAGCCGAAGTGTTTTACCTCGATATCGCCAGCGGCCCGCGCTCGGCACGTGTACATCGGCTAACGATAACATTATTGGTTACATATGTATGTTCTAAATGTACACTTTACATGCGTTTGTGCTTATATTTGCTAACATTATATTCAAAAAAAGCTCATCGAATTAATAAAGCTCTGGCTGAAAAACAATGTATCATAGGTATATAAATAACTAGCGACTCATCCTCGCTTCGCTTCGGGTTCGTCCCTAGACAAGAACAAATCTATCCCACGGGAACCGTACATTTTTCCGGGATGATATATAGCCTATAGCCTTCCTCAGTGAACGGGCTATCTAATGCAAAAAGAATTTTTCTAATCGGATTAGTAGTTCCTGAGGTTAGCGCGTTTAACCAAACAAACAAACTCTTCAGCTTTATAGTATTAGTATAGATAAGTATCTATATAAGTATAAAAGCACAGAATTTTCTTTATATAACGCCGTCTGCATTATATAAAGAAAAAAATGCGCACTAAAGAAAGGTATTTAGAAATGGTTAAATAGGATGAAAGTTTGTTTTAATTTTGTTTCCAAGCCAAGTCAGTGACAGGGCAATGTCTGTTCTTCGGGTCCGGGTCTTGTATAAATTAAAAAAGAATTATGTTGTAATAATGATAAACATTTAATATAATTTGGATTTTTAAGTCGATGTAAAAAGGTTTTAGTTAATGCTTTTTTAGGATTCCGTACCCGAAGGGTGCCAACGGAACCCTATTACTAAGCCTCTGCTGTCCGTCCGTCTGTCAGAGGGCTGTATCTCATGAACCGTAATAGATATTTCTGTTGCCGCTATAACAACAAATAATAAATAAACCAAGATGGCGAATTTCAAAAAGGCTGCCATGCAAATTAAAAAAAATATCGATTATGGTACAAACCCTTCGTGTGCGAGTCCGACTCGCACTTGGCTGACTTTCATTTTTTTATAAATATTATAGTACGTATATTAATAGGTAATACATATGGTTTTCATTTTCAAATTAACGTGTTATTATTTTTATTGATACTACAAATACTTTTCCTTTTATTTATTACATTTTCCTGTTTATTGTTGAAGGCACAATAGGAGGTAAATGCCTACAAGACTCTTAGTAATATGTACCTATACTAGTATAGTAAGTTAGTATTCTTCTTTGTGTTTATATTACTAGCGACTCACTCACGCTCCGCTTGAATTTGTTCCTAGTTAAGTTTTAACGTTTCGTATTATGCATTTCTCAGAGATTAATTATTTTCCCACAGTAAAAAGTATCCTACATATGTACATGTTGACCCCGATAACCAGCTATCATCATACCAAATTTCATCAAAATCTATCCAGACCGACAAAAAGTCTAAAAACTATAGATTCGGGCTCTGTATCGATAATAATGACTATTTCAATAAGATTTTCCAAAAAATATTTAATGTACAGATTCGACTCAGAATTTTATTATAATATGTATAGACTAGCAGAACCCGCGGCTTCGCCCGCGATCAAACTATGGAAAAAGAACTAACTTTTTCGCAATACATAATTATTTGCAAAAATAATTCGTGTTTCAAATTATTTCTTAAAGATATTGTGGAAAACAAATTCAATTTTAGCAATCGTAACTCAAAATTACTATCCAAGATTTTAAAAGATGTTAAACGTAGGTACATTCTGTAAATAAATTTTCATTTTAGGTATTTAGCAAGCTCCACTGCCTCTATTTTTTACACATTTTTCTACTCCATCTTTCTAAAGTAAGAGTAAGTGAGCAATGATACAACTCGCATATAATGTTTACGACTTAAGAATCATGTAACTCGGCTAAAAGGGGTTTTTTAACTAACATACTAACAGGCTAACATCAATGTTATTTTTAAAGACTTGATGTACATCCACCTTTTTAAGTTACATAATATATAAAGTGCCATTCTTATTTTGCTATAGCTTTTGCCCGCGGCTACGCGCGCGTGGAGTAAAAAAAATTGTTCAATTTTTATTTCCATTGAATTTATATTGTCATATAGAATTTTTAATATTAAGTATTTATTTATATAATCACTCTAAATTCACTTAACTTAGTCTACGCTAAAAAACCAACCACAAATATACCATATTGGTGGATGTTCTGTCTATTTGTGGGTTCTGTTAAAATGTCCTTGTGAGAAGCAATCCTCTCTTATCGTGTCATTTTCAAGTCATATCAATGACATTGTAAAGCAAACTTTAAAGAGGAATTACAATAGATTAAATTCAAACTCGTAGTCAGAGGTTATCAGCGGTATTCGGTATATGAATACTGATTCCCCCTGAGCAGATGCAGCAAACACAGTGGCCGCTCTAATGTTTAATGAAGTACTTACACTTTAATCCTGTTACATAGGAGATTTTTTCATTACAGATGTGCTAACTTCTAGAAGGAGGATATAGATAATAGGATACTCTCTACCTAGGTTTTCTCTCTCGCGCCCTAGGTCTGTTATAATTGTTATTGCTATGGCCAGCCGATAAGTTATACATAATTTTTCTTTGGATTCGGAATAACTTCTGTTCTCTTCTTTATATCCCATACAGTAAGTGTGTACTTACGGAGAACTTGAGCCATGTTGCTGTGTTTAAATATATTCAACCAACTCCAACTTCACCGCCCAGATTTACCCCCTTGAGGGCTGAATTTTGAAAAATTCTAAAATACATATTTATTTAATTGAATTGAAGAGCATCCTTTCTTATCGGATGCTTGCGTCATACATAGAACACACCCTCCAACTTTCAGGTCTCTACGATCAGCGGTTTAGGCGGTGCGTTGATCAGTCAGTCAGTCATTCAGGATAAAGCATTTTATATGTATAGATTAACGTTAATTTTGACAATATTTCCCATAGACACCTAGATTTAATTAAAAAAAAAAAAAAAACAATTAGAACTAACCTTACTCTATAATGAACAGGCAAAATTTATTTGTATCTATGTAAAATATCTGAAAATATTTACAATTACAATACAAATCTTATAATTTTCTTCATTACATTTATAATTTGCCTATTCATAGTAATTTGTAGCGTTAGTAAATGAATTATTTATTTATATGTTTTTGTTATTGAAAACACTACACACATGTTTTTTTTTCTATTTAACCATTGTTTTTCTCTAACGAAAAACATTTTTATTGTTTTGCAAGCATTGGCAACACTAATAGATCCTTTAATGCATCGTTTAAATTTCTATTTATTCACCATTATTACATTTTACAACGTATATGCTTATCAAAAGGTTATTCCATTAACTTCATATCTCGTATACGAAAACAACGTAATAAATATTTGTTTTGGATTCTACAATACGTTTTGTCAGGAATGAAAATGTCTGCCAATTTGGTTGCTCCGCGTACCAGGGCAACATGACGGTGTGGGAGGTAGAGATAACTGTCAGTGGTTCGAGTGGCGTGTAGCGTGCGGGGGGCGAGGGAGGGGAGCGGGGGCAGGGACGGTGCACGTGCCCGCAGCCATGCCACCGTGCATGCCGACTCCCCCCCTCACTTGTTGAGCATCGACGCACTATGCCGCTGGCCTTCACACGACCACCTCGCCCATTCTAATCCACCATCTCGCTCGCGCTTTCTCACTTTTACGTACAATCTTATACGTAATCGTATCGATTCTGACAATGCTGTTTCAGACCGTTCCAACACATTATTATTGCTAATGATGATTGTTTGAACGTTCGAGACTACCGCAAATATGTAGTTTTTTTTGCTTTATTATCTCAAATGCGTGTTTAAACCGTTAAATTGACATTCCTCCTTTCTCGATGACAGTTGGTAATGAAATTAGGATTTTAGTTGTGGCAATATTTTTTTCTATGCCCGTACTTCTTTTTTCTAGGATGTAGGTTTATGAAGAGTATTTTTCGATGACGAAATTAGCTTTGATAATAATACATGTGAAACTTATTTCAGTATCTTCCCTTTCTCTACCGACTTCTTAAAAAGGAGGAGGTTCTCAATTCGACTGTATTTTTTTTATGTTTGTTACCTCAGAACTCTGTCATTTATTAACCGATTTGAATAGTTTTTATTTTGTTTGAAAGTGTATACTTCCAGATTGGTCCCATTTAAATAAAAAAAAAAATACCGCCCCCTGAGGGTGGAAAAATAGTTAATGATTAATTTAACCTACTTCTAATTGTCATATTGAGTAGAAACTTTGCAAGTGTTTCTGTTTCCGTTGATAGTGCAGTGGCTCCGTATCATCTATCTTATCTGATGGTGAGACCAGAAGGTGGATAGGTGGAACTCTTCAACGGTTAATAGTAGATACTTTGAGTTTGTGCTTATTTCGTTTGATTTGACAAGCCCAATACGTTACAATCGGATTTTAGAGCCAAATTTTTTAGTGTTACTAATGAAAGCGAATTTTAGTTTGCCAGTCTTCATATAAAAATTGACATCAAACTGACTTAAACGGCTTAAGCGCATATTTTATTAAAATAATTTCTTCTTACTTTGCTGTCTACGCTAAAAAGGGAAAAATAAAAACTTTTTAAGAAAAAATAAAAACCGACTTCGAAAAAATACTAGAAAGTAAAAAATAACTGATTGGTAGTTTTCATTTATTATATATACCTAATCAAATATTTTCGAAGTCGGTTTTGAAAATATCTGATAAGGCATATATAGTAAATGAAAACTACCAATCAGTTATTTTTTACTTTTTAGTGTTTTTTGAAGTCGGTTTTTAATTCTTTCATAAAAAGTTTTTTTCTATTGAAAATTAAAGTTTACATATTTTGCGATTGACCGAAACCTTGTAAACTATACTTCGGAATTAAAAATTGTGCTCGATTCTTTTGCTACGTTTGACATTTGACTTCATTGTTTTGTACCAGTTGTTGTTTCTTGCAATACAATAACTTATCCAATCTAGAAAAAACTTGATGAAAAACGACTTTTTAATAATTTTGCCAGTTTTTTGTTGTATGGATTTCTGAAGAACTCTTACGTAAACTCCTGGGTTACGTATCGTTTCATTGAAGAAACCTTACGTGTCAACCATTTTAGCTAACGATTTTACATATCGCTTTCGGAGGGCTATTCTGTCTTAATATTTTCGATACCTGTAATATTCCTATGAGCACCTGTTCATCCTTTCGATCGTCGTAAACGCGCCTTTTTAATTTTTTGTTTTTCCTACAGAAATAATATAAAAAAACGTAGCAAGTGTTTTATCAAACATAAATAGAACATTTATTATAGTTAATAATGTGTATGACTGTGAAAACTATTGTAATATTACGGACTAGTGAAGTGCGAAGTTAACAAAAACTGTGCCCAAACATAGAATGGGTATATTCATGGAAACCACCAAAGTTAATTTGGTCACTGCCAGTTACCGGAGACGTGCTGAGCCGGAACTATTTGGCACAATGAGTGCGCCCGGGGAGGCGTTTTACTCAGACACGTTACACACCATTGCGATTAATACTAGGGAGACAGAGTTCGGTAGCATTGTAGAACCGATTCCCATCATGTTGAAAACATATCAACAGTTTCATCCGAACGGCCACACAGTTAACGGGTATGGGTTCCCTCAACCAGTGATTAATCCCTTGGCACCTATACCCATAACTTCTGTCGAGAAACCAACCCCCTCGACCGTCCAAGCCGTTAAGGAAGAAGTAAAGGATATGCAAAAGATCGCAAGGCCTCCAAAAAAGAAGTGGATTAAAGAGTACTTGGGTAAGTTCCAACTATTCGATATGGTTAGGAATGTTATCAAAAATCAATGAGTCATTTATTCAAAAACCGTGTTATAAATTAGAAATTTAATGGATGCGTGTACGTGAATCACGATGTAAAGATAAAACTGTTTATTACTCTCGCTGTATTATTACTGTTCACTTGCACTAACTAACGCTGTGTTACGTAAGCCTGCGATATTTTTTATTAGATATACGAGTAAAATATACTGTGGACGAATGTCGTTAAGGTATCAAGGATATTTTCTAAAAACATTTAAAATTTTAAAATTACACTGTACATCTTCAACATATTTTGTTCCCTATGTTTTCGGAGTTTACATTGCATATCGGTATTTTAATTATTTATTTACGAATACAAAGCATTTTTTCCAATACAGTTCCGTTATTAATATTGCTATTATTGTCTTTTATTGCTATATAAATTGTAATTTCTTACTTGAAGTAAGCACAGGAGACGTTTTTGTGGTGTAAGGTCGGAAACGTCAAGGTGGTGATCACAAGGTCGGTACGACCATAGTTCTGTTTTTGTTTACGAATAACATTTCATTGACTTGTGTTTAACTAGTTGAAATATCAACATTTTTTTTTTTAATTTTAATAGTTACTGTAGTTAATAACTACCTGTAAGGGTTTATAATTTACGGCATATTTCATTCCCCACATCAAAAATGTCAACTGAAGAAAAAAAAAAAACCGCTTTTCTCTTTTCCTACTACAACATTGTTTATGACATTTATAGCGTGAAACAATATAGTTTTACGTAACTAACAGACGCAAATACTTTGTAGAAATCCAATAAAAATGGACGCTGTTGTGTCTGTTTGAAGTTACACAACAATTGTTTTAAGAGTTTCTAACCGGGTTAGTACTCGATAGTACCTTTTTTACGTCACCGAATAACTAAAGTCTGATTAAAAATTCATAACAAAATCACAAGCCTGATTACTATTTGGAAATAAGAATGGCATAAATATTGTGTTCTAAATATAAAGGAGCTGTTTTTAGAACTCGCCTTCACAAAATGTGGAAGAGTTGATATTATAACGTATACGAATATGTAAACAATATGTACATTGTACGTATATCTGAACCTTTACAATATGTTTAGTAGTAACTTCATGCAGTAGTTAGCTATATGTTTGCAATTTGCATTCAACTTAACGTTGAGATGCTATCGTACTACACTGTTATTTCTTTTGTGTTCAAACATATTTTATTCAACGTTAGGTTATTTATGTTTGGTACAAAACTTGCCAGTTTCTGTATCATTTGTTTTTTGGATCATATTCATGTCTGGATGTAAGAAATTGGACAAAAATTACGATATCTCATATAGCTATCGGTTACCGCGATCACGTTTGTTTTCATAGCAGCTATCTTATCAAGGTCTTCTGTTACACTTGTTAGCGATTAAACCTTATCCTGTTCAACTTTTATCCAAGTTTCGACCGTAGCATCGCGCGTTAGAGACTAGATTACCGTCCGCGTGTAGCCCGCAATAGACGTTTGTAAATTATCGCGGGTAAGACGACGCTATCCATCCATTTCGTTTCTAGAACTGGTTTTATTGCCGACCTCCATGTAATGAGTAGACACGCGTCTGAATATTAATCTGCTATTATATTATGTGTAACGTGTGCCATAAGACGACCCCGTTCCTGTATGTCTTGTTTAATCATGATTTTCCAAAACGTCAGCCATGGTTTGGCAGAATTTTCCAGGGTTTGATTTGTTTTAAGTATACCTACAGCCTACAGTATATCGTTACCTATGACAAAACTTGTTTTCCAGGAAATATTGTATCAGGGTCGATCCTAACACGAGGTGCGTTCAGGGTCAAAATGTGACACTACAAGAATCATGCCCATACTAAAGGTTAGTAGGTAAATGACGGCACGAGTAAGAAAATTTCAAAACGACTTTAAAACTTAACACGATTTTAACAATCTTAATTGTTGTTAAAAGTGAATAGGTATATTTTTTTGTTATCTGATGGCGACGAATATATTGCGTCAGTCACTTGTGTGTAGTGATTGCAATCCGGCATCATTTTCAGTCCGGCCGGATCCGACCGGATTTCCATCGATCCGGCCGGATCCGGTCGGATCCGGCCAGATTGATCAAATCAGGATGATTTTCGCTTTTCGGTTCAAAATGAACTGTTAGTAAGTTAATCAAGTGTGATTGTACTCAATATAGGTAGTTTATAAAAAATAAAACATATATAAAAACAACTTTGACGCCTTGGTGACTTTGGATGGCCACGACAGACGCCTTTGCCACACCCACCACATTTCGATAGCTCTTATAAAAGTATTTCATTATGGATTATCTTGAATTGATTATAGAAGAGGAAGAAGATGATGACCTTTCAATTCGATACTATCTCAGTGTAGAAAAGGCCTCCACTCATCCAATTTTCATCATAAAGTCAAAACAATGAAGGTTTCTACAATGTTATTAATTATAAAACAATATAAAAAATAAATTATAAAGCAATGGATGCCAAGACACCAGTGTAATTAAAATTTCATCATCTTCTTCAGTAAACGCCTCAACAGATGCCATTTTATGATTTTTTATTGAAAATACCTCAAAATACACGTGTGCGGCGGCGACACTGCGAACATGAGCGCTGCAGTAACGCTAGGGTCTAACGTCACAGTCGCAGCGACACTGACGCTACTGACGCTTGCACTATGTAAATGTAGGGAACGACATTCGAGCGCAGGGTCACTGACGGAAAACGGACTTTTAAAAGAGCTATCGAGATGTGGTGGGCGCGGCAAACGCGATACGATGATGGACGTCTGTCGTGGCCATCCAGTCACCAAGGCGTCACTGACACCAGTCAACTTACGCGGCGTCGGTAACGCTATAAACGCCGCGTTATTGACCCTTGTTTCGAAAGTCTACTTTTAACAAGGTCGAATCTCTTCTGTACAGGGCCTCTACATGCAACATCTCTATTATTTTGCCAAAAATTGCGAGCACCGGATCCGGTCGCCGGATCCGGTATATTGGTACCGGATCCGGTGGACGTTTAATGATGCCGGATCCGCCGGATTACCGGATCCGTTTTTCCGGATTGCAATCCCTACTTGTGTGTATGTGATGGTTGAATGAAACAATGTCATGTTTTGTTTGGGATCGTGTTAAACTGTGATTATTTTTGTCATACTTATATTGCCTAATAATAACATACATAAGTTAAATATATAAATAAAAATCGATACTTCAAATGTAGAGTCGATTTATCATATTCTCTACAAATATTTTGATTTAGTAATTATATATGTAATTAACTAGTTATAGTAGTAGTATTATAGTAATTATATATCTAAATAACATAATGTATAATATTTCATTCGCGATAGGTAGGTCAGTAGCTGCCGTACAAACACAACCACTATCTAGATAGCAAAAATAATTCTTACACGTGTTACCTAGTACGTCATTAAATGTAGAGCGCAAAATGCGAGGTTATTGACATTGCGATAAAAATATTATTGGCAACCACAACCTTTTAGTGTTGTACGAAATTTATTTACACCGTAAATAAGATAAAGGTAATGAGGGAGTCGAAACTAGATTGTGTAAACTGTTATCAGTAATGAGTTTTAACAAAAAAATATTTGTGTTCATAACATAATTTATTATGTAATATATAAAAAATTGTTGTGTTTTTGGTGTGTTTGAAATACAAATTGGAAACACAAAATTGCATTTATCCCTCAGCGCACTCAGCACTCTGTCGCGTAACTGTCTGTCACGTGCCTCCCCCTCCCACACGCCCCCTCCCCCGCTTCGGCGCACGACGTGCATTTATTCCATTTGTAATACGCTGTGACCATCCGCATGAGAAAGCTTTACCAAGGTTTTGTCAATGTTGAAAACTTGACGTGTTTTCGTTGATTTTCTGCAATCTATTTAATCTGTGGCCGCTGACGGGTTTATTTATTTGTTTAGAAAGCGTATGGGGTTTTGTAATTGATATGCTCAGGTTATGTTGTGATTTCTTTTCTCTGAATAGATTTTTTAAAATACTTTTTAGTTTTTCAAATTTGTTGAATATCGTATTACTATTATAAAAGCTATAGTTTGTATGTGTGTCTGTTTGTTAGTCCACGATTAAACGGCTGGGCGGATTGAGATTAAATTTTAGTACTAATAAATATAATAGAGAAACATAGACTATCCTTAGGCACCTAAAAACCTAATTAAATATGTTGGGACATTAACACACGGCACCATCTAGTTCCATGGTAAGCTATGAGGCTTGTGTTATGGATACCAGATAGTTGATACACTACACATATATAACTTTAAATACATACATATTATAAATAAGTAAACTATAAGTTAATGTAAAGTAAAACTATAAATAAAAATAAACAATAATGTCTCCCATAATAAATCTATAAAAATTGAACAGTTAAAGCAGACGAAGGGGACGGGGACAAGTGGTTTTTGCTCCGCGGGAGGCGGCAATGCGTTAGCGAAATCGGCCACCTAGCGCGGCACCATGCGCAAGTTGTACCAGGAGTACAGAATCGCACAAGAGTTCGTACACGTCTAGCCTGTGGCTACGTTTCTATAAACAACTACGCAAATGCTTGGGAATGAATCAGTGTGGTACTCTGCTACTGTTGATTATGATTTGTAATTATGTAGTCGAAAAGTAATTTTAAAGGTCGTAAGTTCGAATCTATACTAATGTTATAAAGAGATTGTTTGTTTGTTTGTTTTTTGTTTGAACGCGCTAATCTCAGGAATTACTAATCCGATTTGATAAATTCTTATTGCATTAGATAGCCCGTTTATTAAACAAGGCTATAGGCTATATATCATCACGCTACTACCCAAGGGAGCGGAGCAGTAATCATAAATGTCAACAAATCGGGCAGACTTCCGTACATTATTGTAAAACTGATGTTTATATCAGAAGTTTGAACGCGAGCAAATTCGCGGGTACAGCTAGTCTTGCATAATTTAAAAACGTATCTCTATCAAGCATTTCGCAACTTGAGAATAATAAAAATTATGTCTTCACTTATTATTAGTTATTGCTAACTCGAAAGTTATTTTGTTTGTTACTTATTTATGCTTCAACGCTTCAATCATTTGTTATAAAATCGGCACGCACATACATACGTACATATATCCATATATACATACATATATGCATATATACATAAGTGCTTACACGCACCTCTATGTCATGAAGAGGGTTGTAGACTACTTTGTTGCACGGTATAACAAGTGATTCTTTCATATTACGTGGCATTATGTAATAAATCATTTATTTAACACAAGAAATCTTCCCAGACTTTTCTATATATGACGTGGCGTATGTACATACATACACCTTGATTATTTATTCGTTGTATTTGTTGTATTTAGGCTAATAAATCTCAATTTATCCAAAACGATTCGCGCTGTCTATCGTACGGTACTTTGTCAGAAATTTGCATGAGCGTGAGCAATTTAAATTATAACTCATCATAGTTCCGATATAATAAAATAATTAATAAACATTCATTTTTTTATATACATATAAGTATATATATGTAGGTCTGTATATGTGTATATAGTCTATATACAATTTACATGTGTATCAGCAAACCTAACAACTCAGTATCAGTAAAGTAAGCGAAAAGAAGATGAAAATAAAAGCTAAAACATTTAATAAATAAATATTAATACATATTTAGTTACTTATTTCAATAATTGTTTGTGACATTTTGTAGTAAAAGCTTCTCTTTAAACCCTATTGTGTAAATACAAAACTTATATAACGCGTTTGTATCGAGCCCGTCCCCGATATGCCAATATCAGTCATTTTTGCGGGATGTCGACCGCCCGCCTACAGGAGTAGCGAGAATTGCGATGACGCACGAGTGCTGCCACCCCGTGCCGCCCGAGTTGCCCTCGACGTGTGTCGGACAGCCTCTCTTTTTCTATAAATACTATGTTACCTCTTTTTGCTTTACTATGTTTTTTAGGAATTTTGCAGATGTCTCCTTTATATTGTAAAATAATAGCGCGGCGCTTCGTTTAACTTTAAATTGTATAAACAAAAATCGTGTCTCACATGTTTGCTGATAGTATTGAGATACCTTCACGGGTCGAGCTTCATTGGAAACGGACAAATGGTATACTAATAATTTACAAACAGACACACTGCAGATTAGATTTAATAATATGTAATAATATATTGGAACCTTAACACACAACACCATCTAGTTCCATGGTAAGTTATGAGACCTGTGTTATGGATACCAGATAGTTGATACACTACATATATATTAAATACGTACAAATTACAAATATAAATACCCACGTCTGGAGTACAAACATTCGTGCTCATCGCACAAATGAATCCTCCAGCGGGACTCGAACTCTGGACCGCTGGCACAGCAAGTAGGGTCACTACAAACTTAGCCAAACGTGCGTCAATTTGTAAAAATGTTTATAAATATACGTTTTACCTATTAAAATTAATATGTATATTCTATAAAAGAACCTTTTTTTTTCTAAAGTGGTATTTTCTTTCCATCTTTATATCATAACGTCTTATTTTTGCATTTATATCTTTTAGAATAAGCTTTTATCATAAGTTTTTTCCACTTGAGAGTGCAATAATATATAATTATTATAAAAAGAACTATAAATATGACTTTAATAGATAAATACATGAAATTACTATAATTGCACGTTATTTTATTGAGGTAGGTTATACGTTATCTAACATTACGCTGCCCTTGGAATAAAGTAATTATACATAATTATTAATAGACTACGCAAGCGGAGACATTGTCACAAGCTAATAGTGTATGTTATAATATTAAATAAGTGTTTTTTGTATATATGTATATAAACTAGCATCTCACCCTCACTCCGCTCGGGCTAGTCCCGAGTTACGTTTTAAAGTTTAGTATATTTCTCAGTGATGAGATATTTTCTCGCAGTCAAAAGTATCCTATCCTATGATTATCCGGATCTGTTGATCCGGATAATCAGCTATCATCATACCAAATTTGAACAAAATATGTCCAATGGTTTTCTCGTGATGCGTTCTCAGACAGACAAAAATTCTAAAAACTATAGATTCGGGTTTTGTATTGATAATAATTACCATTTCAATGAGATTTTACAAAAAAATATTTAATGTACAGATTCGACTCAGTTAAAATTTTACTATATGTATAGATAGACATATTTATCTCGAGTATCTCGGCTTAAACGATTTAGATCTAATTTTGTATTTAGATAACGATTAGCTTTTTAAGTTTATCTATACAGGTGTCTTTCTGAAAAAAGGCAATTTTTATATTTTTTCTGAAAAACGCTATTGAAGCTCCGTCGCCCAGATGTACTATATGTACTCGTATGTAACAAACATATGTTGTTTAAATTAATATTAAAAACTAGCAGGCTTCGCTCGCATTCAAGCTTCCGATCGCTACCAGACTTCACTGAAGATTGCCTGAAACCTTCATCAAAATCGCTCTGGCCATTTTGGAGTCGACACATATTGATTTTTATATATATTCTAGCGGTTCACCCACGCTTCGCTCGTATTCGCTTCTAGGAAAACAAAAACAAACCTATCCCACGGGAACCGTAAATTTTTCCGGGATAAAAAGTAGCCTATGTGTTATTCCAGACTATATCTTTGTGCCAAATTTCATCCAAATCCGTTCAGCTGTTCTGGCGTGAAAGAGTAACAAACATCCATACTCACAAACTTTCACATTTAAAACATATATATATATATATATATATATATATATATATATATATATATATATATATCACACATGTGTATATATATTATAAATAAGGTTTGTAAAGAAAGGACTTTGAGGCTCGAAGAACCGAGCATTGTAAATAATCGCGGCTACTAGAATAACATAAAGCTGAAGGAGTCAACACAAGCGTAATGTAATGCTATCTCAATTGAAGTTATTTCTCAAAGTCGAGAGTTCGCCAGCCTTTGAGGACACACAATCACCTTTAGACGTAGTTCGCTATTCAAATTCTATGTAGTTTCGTATTGAATCAATCGGTCACTAACCGCCTACGGTCCCATCGTATCCTTTTATTTTGATTTGTATCCTTTACATTTGCAAATTGTACGAATTACGCTCGTGAATAGGTAAAAGTGTCTGAGGACCTTTAGGATATTTTAAATGAAAAAAAAAAAAAAAGGATTTATATGGCTGTAATATGTTTTGCAAATGCCAAATGGCTACTGTTTGACGTTTGCTAAACATTTAAAATATTTAGATTAAGTTATTAATTTCGTATACAAGTTTTTTTGGCGAATTTATTACTTATAGGTGTCTAAAATTCCGTTAGAATTAATTCTAGCCATTTTTTATTCTACACATGACTGTTATTTAGAAAAATACCAATTACAAGATTTAGAATATAAAAACTTAATCGTAAAGAGTACCGTCTATATATATATATATATATATATATATATATATATATATATATATATATATATACTAGCAGAACCCGCGGCTTCGCCCGCGATCAAACTGCGAAAAAAATAAACCTTTTCGCAATACGTACTTTATTACTTGCAAAAATATGTATAAGATGATAATATTTTTTTATTCTGAATAAAAAAAACTACAATTCATGTTTATTTAATTGTATTGAAGAGCATTAATACCAAGTTTCAAGTAATTCTGATCATAAACAATTTTTTCCTCATATAAACAGCACAACCCCTTTTTACCATTTTAAGGGATGAATTTCGAAAAAAAAAAGATATTTGTATTGTTTTAGTTTTCATTTTAAAGGTAAATACCATTTTCTATGCATCAATTACAGAGTTTCATACAAACTTTCATCCCTTATTTGACAGTCTTATGGGATGAAATTCAAAAAATGCTAAAATACGTATTTATTTAATTGTATTGAAGAGCATTAATACCAAGTTTGAAGTTATTCTGATCATAAATAATTGTTTGCCCATACAAACTTTATCAACAACCCCTTTTACCCTTTTAGGGGATGAATTTCGAAAAAAATCTAATACACATTTTTCTTATTTTTTACCTTAAAGCTAAATACCACTTTCCGTGCATTTCGCGTTACGAATGACAGAGTTTCATACAATCTTTTATCCCCTATTTTACCCTCATAGGGGATGAATTTTTAAAAATCCTTTCTTAGCGGATGCCTACATTATTTAATAAATATGTCCTCCAAATTTCACCTTTCTACGACCAGCGGTTTAGGCTGTGCGTTGATCGATCAGTCAGTCAGTCAGGACAAAGCATTTTATGTATATATAGATATATATATATATATTGTATAGCGATCACTCGAACGTGAAATTTTATAGCGCCCTTATTTTTTTTTAATATTCGTTAACACTGCTTAATCTCTCACGTAAAATTAAGCATGGTTAGCCAATGATTGGCATTATATAAATAATTCATTTATTTTCTTGTAGAGTTGTTTATTTTTAATATTCGTAGATGAAGGCGTCTTGAAACAGGCAGTAGCGGAAGACAATATACATCTGTAATACAAATTATGTTGTAAATTGTTGCTCATATTTTGACTGTTTTTAGGTGAAATTATATTCATTTGTAAAATATTTTATATAATATTTCTGTATTGAAAGGTGTCATCTAATTCATAAGTTTTTTTTTTATTTCTGCTCTCCGCGCTTATGTATACAGTTATCATGTTTATGCACATAAAAAAAGTCCTATATTATGTAGTATAATTACTGACCTACATATATATGTTAGGTTCGATCATATATTTATGCATATTTATAATTTTTAACAATTTGAAATAGTGAGTTCTCTTTATTTTAGTGAACCTCTTTATTTATACTAGTGTACGCCGCGTGGTTGAAAATCAACCATAATTCATTAAGTTATATATTTATTGTCTTGCGTATATTACAATATTAATCTATTCTCAATTTGACCACAGACTAACTATAAACAAAAGAGTATATATGCGTGTGTGTGTCAAATGCATGTTAATGTGTGTAATGTTTTTTTTATTGATTCAATGTATTTTTTATGCATGATATTAAAAAAATATTAGCATTCTGCAGTCCTTCTCTATATAAGCTATAAGTGTGGGAAATTTCAAACTCCTCCGTCCGCGCAATTTTCATAAAAAGGGATACAAAGTTTTTGCTTCACGTATTAATATTATTTAAATACTTTGTGTATGTTGCACTTATTGTATGAATTCTTTGCTAGACCTAAAGTTGATTGCTAGTTCTCTATTAGGTCTAGCTCTAAGGCTTGTGTTAGGTTATAAAAGTGTACATAGTTTTATATATATATAATATACTTTCTTTCCTTATCTGTTACTTTTACAGTAGCCTGTTTGTGTCTGATATGATTTTACATTGAGAGCCCTCATGCCTTGACCTACATGATGAGCTCATATGACGCATAACTGCACTATACGATGAATACGTGTAGGAGGTACCGTTCAAGATCACGTGCTCCCAATATCCTTCAAGTAAAAAAAAAAAAACATTTTATTACTGTAATAAAATGGATGTAAATTCAATGAAATTATTTCTAATACCCAATAAATTGCCCTCGTATCGATTACAAGTTCAAAAGGTTATTTTGAAAATCGAGCTATCATGGATTTTCCCTAAATAAAATAAAATAATGTATTTTTTTGTGATTTTAATGTATTCACACCTTTTTAACGTCCCACTGCTGGGAACGGGTCTCCCTTCAGTAAGAGGGGGATCAGGCCATAGTCCACCACGCTGGCCAAGTGCGGGTTGGCGGACGTGGTTTTAATATAGGTATATGATTTTTAGTATGGATATTTAAGAAACTAAAACCAAAAAAGAACTTTAATGTAAATGTTTGTTTATATGTTAGTAACCGCTTATCTCCGGAATGGTCTTACCGATTTTAAGAGGATTTTTCACAGGCTGATGAGGGTTTCTAGTACGAGCGGCATATTCTGTCCTCGTACCATACGAGTGGAACCGCGGACGAAAAGTTGTATAATTTAAAAATATCGTTTAACTCGTGAAGTACTTTCTGCATGTTTTGTATAAGTTATTCATACCTTCATAGGAGTACATACATAAAATGCGAATAAAAAAGAGTCCAATATTTTTATTCAATCTGCATGAGCTTGGTCGTGACATGATTAAGGTTACGCGCTCACAACGTCGCCGCTATTATTCATTTGGTGAATTAATTTGATTATATTGTTTTTGTGCTTTTTTTTCCTGCGACTGACGCAATTCAATATGAACGGTCGCCATATTGGTTTTGCAAGATGGCATTCTTTTCGAAAATTCTAAACGATTTTGTCCTACATCTTACTACCAAGTAGTAAATACTAACTCGAATTAGGTATTATTGGTTTAGCTGAAATTATATTCATATAACGTACGTAATGTATGTAAGAGCATTCGTAACCCACTAATTATAATACAAATGTACGGTAATATTGTTTACAGAATTCATTTTCATCATATGAGTCACTGCATACCTAAGAATTCTGCAGTGCTATAGAACGTTCATGATACAAGCAATGATGATGTTAATAATATAATTGGTTCACTTGATTTTTATGCAATAATCGTTATATTGTGTAATTAGATATGTTGATCGTATGTAGGTATTTTTAAATCATTTAACATCGTATATATTATTTAGAAACGTATTGGCAATGTATAGATAATGTCAATGACCCCCTTGCATAGGTAATTTTACGTTCTCTACGTGAGATCCCTTTGTAAATCGAGAGGCTTAGTGTGCCGTATTATTATGTTACGTTAGTATTATGTTGTGGGCCAGCCAGCGCGACGAGCAGCTGATTTTCGGCGTAGCAACTGGTAACCTCAAAACATTGTTGTTCGCACTGTCGTGTTGACGTCATCTCGCAAGCCACGCCCTCTATCTATCTCTGTCGCACCTACCTAAATTCGTATTTCGCCTCTCACTCTAATGCACTTCCAGCCATTTTTAAATATCAAGTGAAAATATACTCTATCTCAATTACTATAAGAATACTTTTGGGAAACCGTAATGAGTGAGTGGGCTCGAGAGCATACAAGCGACACGCTCGCTCGCGACGACCTCTCGCTCTCCGACGGCCGTTCAACTCCTCGGTCGGCATGCTCGCCTGGTAGTTTACCGCCACAGATTGCAGCCACCGACGAGCGTTTGACACGGAATTGACACGGCCGTCAGCGGGTCGCGCGGGTCGGTAGGAACTACTCGCCACTCACTAGTGTCTGACTAGGCGCTAATGTCACGACTCACGGCATTACGCTTGATTACTTACATACGGCTATTTGTTTACAGAGGAGGAGCCCAAGTCGCCGGTGTCGCTGAGGCTGGCGGGGGTGGCGGTGGCGCGCGGCAACGGCGTGGTGCGCCCGGCGTCGCCCGTGTCGGCGCCCCCTGCACCCCCCGTGCCCCTCGCGCCGGCGCCCCCCGCGCCCCCCGTGCTCCCGGTGACGGGACCCCTCGTGCCCACCGCACCCCCCGCGCCCCTCGAGCCGGCTCTCACGCCCCTCGACTTCATACAAGAACATTCCAGGCCGCGTACAAGCCACGGGTGAGTTATGCTATCCTGGTACACGCGATGCTAGAAACAGCTGGGAATGATATTCGCGACTTACCACGTGTCGCGGTTTTTTTTGTTGTTGCGTGCGGACTGGTGATTGGTGAAACTTTTTTGTTTTTTTTTTTTTTTAAATGTCTCTTGCATGATGGAGCTATTTTAAATTTTAGCAAGTATTCATGTAGGTGGTATAACGTTATGAATATATTATTTATATTTGGGTTTAGCAAACAATGCAAGAGGAAAATCCTTATTACAATTGCGAGAGTGTGGCGATTGTCGGTTTGTCATTCTGCCACATGACAACGGACAATAGAGTAATGGGTTGGTTTGATATATTTGAAATTTGCATATACGTATACATGTATAAAGAAACATTTATTGATTTATAGACAGTGTCAGAGTATTTTTATCTTAACATGAGTAGATCGCATGAGATACTAGTGCTTTGAAAAAATAATCAACTTTAAAGGTTTTTTAAGCGTTTTAAAATTTTATATACCTAGTAAGTAAAAGAGAAATCAATGCGTAAATAAATGGTTTCTTGTAAAATTTCACATAACAAAGCGAAAATCGTTTTGTTTAATAAGAATGTATCATAAATCTTAATAATTGTCTACATTGTTACATCCCAGGGTAGGTATATAGAAAGATTTATTTCGGGCCTTTTGCTTAGGCATTAAAGGCCTTTTCATAATTTAAATACATAGTATGATAACAAATAGCTAAGTTTTCGGTAGAAAAATATATTACATAAAGTATGATTATTAAAAAACAAAAGTTACTATAACTTACAAGCACATTTTTACATATTAATTTCATTGAAGTGAAAACTTCAATAGGCAGGTATGGATGGGAAGTAAATTCGTGTCAGTCGTCATCGACATGGTCACGTGACGTGTCAACGCTAACACTCAAGAGTGCCGATAGATGTCAAAACCAGATACATGTAAACAGTTTTAATTTACAAATTTTAATTTAAGATCAAGCAATTAATTTGAATATCCAAAAATAACAACTGTTTGTTTATAGTTTTAAATTTTCACTTCTGTCGGCAGTCCGCATGACTGCGTTTTATATTTTTATATTTATATATTAGGCATATTTATTGTTTTCTTTATCCTTACAATACATATTTTTTTTATACATGACAGTTCTGACAGATGTTCTTACATAAAATTGCAAAACATTATTTTATTATTAATTCTAGCTATATATTAATATGTGAAAGTTTTTTGTCCGTTTGTCTAATTGTTTTTATTGATAAAAAGATTATGATAATACATATTATGAAGACACCTAGGACCCAAGGATTAAATAGGCATTTTTCTTAAATAAAATCTTAAAACGTATGAACTATCTGTGTCTTAAAGGAACACTTTCTTAGTTCATAATTTTTAACTTTACATGTATTGTTACTATTATTATTATTTTTGACTTATTCTCTCTTTGTAAGCTGTCTTGCTTCTTGTTTTGTTTTATTGTACAAGTATATATTGTATATATGTATGTATATATTGTATATATATATATGTATATGTGTATGTGTGTAAGTATATTATGTATATGTATCTATTAGTTTAAACATATATCTTTATGTAGTAATATTTGTAGTCTACTTTTTATATACTATGATATTATATTTAACTCAATTATTTGCACCCCTTCCCTCTCAAAGTTTACTATTTCCTACACCTAAAGGTTGCCTGGAAGAGATCGCTGTTTTAGCGATAAGGCCGCCTCTTGTACATTATCCAAGTGTATTTATTTATTTTCTTTGTTCTTGGTGTACAATAAAGAGTTTATTAATTAATTAATTAACTATGAAATGGGGTAAAACACATTTTCGTAAATTATATTTCTTTGGTATTTGGCACAAACTTGATATTTGACAAACAGTGTCACTAGACTTGTCGCCTTTTTATAAAGAAAGTCTTGGCATGACTATTAACCAATCGAGTTGTTTAGAAGCTATAATCTATAATATCAGACTAAGGAATCTATACTAATATTATAAAGCAGAAGAGTTTGTTTGTTTGGTTGAACGCGCTAATCTTCAGAACTACTAATCCGATTTGAAAAATTCTTTTTGCATTAGATAGCACGTTAGCTGAGGAAGGCTATAGGCTATACATCATCCCAGAAAAATGTACGGGTTCCGTGGGATAGATTTGTTTTTTTTTCTAGGTAATATAAACAGAATGTCATAGAACCAAACATGAAGCCAAACAATAATGTTTTAATATAGTTATACATTACTGTAAAAATTGTTTAAAGAAAGTAAATAATCTGTATGGCAAAATCGTGAATAGTAGCACTAACAACAAATCACGCGACTATTTTTGACTTTGACATTTTTTTGGTAAGCTCAGTCTACGTAATTCTTTAGTCTCAATCTATAATATAAGCGGTGAATAGACAATAAAAACAGACCGACCAACAAACAATGATGTGGACAGCATGAATAGTAAATGTAGGTCATATGTAACAACGATTAATCAGTAAATATATTTTATACTTGCGACTCCATATTAACCTATATCCATGACATAACACAATGTAGCGTAAGGTCTCTTCGTATAAACGATGTATAACAATAAATGCAATAGGGTCAGAATTGAATGTGTAATATCATCCTTGCCGTCCATTCTGTACCTGTGTCTCACCCTTGCTCCTGTACTGCTGCATACTGAATTTTAACACTTTATTTACATTCAAAGTCCGATAGATCAGTCCTTGCTAGAGATGGGTTAATACCGATATTTCTCAGGATAAGATAATATTAATATATTCGTCTGGCAATATTATAATATTGTAACTAATACTTCAATATTAGTGTTATTTATCTCAGGTGTGTCACTCACTATCATATTCCTGTTCAATATTACTTATATTAGGTTTGTTACTAAGTATTTAATATTGGAACTAATATAGGAATATCATGTGATATTCGTAATAAATTTCATTTGTCATCTATGGTAATAAATGAATGTGTAGGTACACTATGATTGTATTAGCAAGTAATAAGATCATTTTTTGCTTGACGTTCCCTTGACGAATCCGAGAATCCTAACTGACAATGAATCCGAACGATATTATCCGTCTTATTTTGAATGGTTATCACAGAGATTATGTGAATATGAAATATTAGCATATCAGAATTTGTCAGATTACTAATTCACAAATCCTTCAATATTACTAATCTCTTAGCGAATACTAATATATCAGTCACACCACTAGTCCTTGCTATCGCATGCATCATTAATCTCGTATTATACGTAACCCTATTTTGTAAGTTAATTATCTCTTTGTCGTGCTGATTAACACTTGCACGATAATATTGATAGATCTTTATCTAGAGTGTTTTTTTATCAGTTTCATACTTTAGATATGTTTATATATCTTTATATTTATAATACTTATTGTTTCAATCAACAGACCACCCCAAATCCCATCACCGCCGTCGGCCAGCAGTAATGGCAGTGGTAGCGGTAGCAACAGCGGTGGTAGCGCCCCCCGGGCCGGTACCCGCGAGGTGCACAACAAATTAGAAAAAAATCGTCGAGCTCACCTCAAAGAGTGCTTCGAACTTCTCAAAAGACAGCTACCCGCCACGCCTGATGATAAGAAAACGTCAAACCTATCTATTCTGGGCTCAGCCATTAGGTATATTCAGGTAAGAATAAAAATATTCGCCACCGATGTAACACTTAAATAATCTAAACATATTATAATGAAACTGTAGAAGTTGAATGTCTGTACATAGAAAAAAAAAATGTTAAAAACCGAGTCAGGGGGGTGTAAGAAGTGAAATAGAACAAATCCAGTTTTTTTTTTTCAATTTTTTTGTTTGTCTCTCTTTCTCTGTCTGTTTGTGTGTTTGTACGGGCTAATGTCCGAAGCTGTTGGACCGATTTAAATGAAATTTTGCATGGTGGTACCTTATATTCCCGGTCAAAATTTTAGATACTTTTCATCCTGGAATATTAAAGAGTTCCCGTGGGATAGTTAAAAAAATATAGTAATTTATACAGCTTAGTACAGATAAACTACTGACTGGATTTGAATGAAACTTTACAATAATATAGTTCATACATCAGAATAACAAATAGACTACTTTTTATCCCGGAAAAATGTACGGTTCTCGTAGGATAGATTTGTTTTTGTTTGTCTAGAGGCGAACCCGAGCGAAGCGAGGTTGAGCCGCTAGTAACTTAATATTTCTGATAGAATTAACGATAAAATGATGAACAGTATGACAGATTTAAAATGAATATATCATTGTAAATATTAATATGTAATTACTATAGACCGGATTATATGCCATTGCATATTTGCATATGCATTTGCATATTTAGCCCATTTTCATCGGTTATTGCATATTTTAACTAAAATCTTGTAATGATGCATATGCTCGCTATATTTGCAATATTTCAGGGGAGTGATAATAAACCAATGAAATCTTACGTTATATATCGATTTCTAAAATACTCTGTGAAATTTTCAACTCTCTATCTATTTACGGTTCGTGATATACAGCCCTCTGACAGACGGACAGACGGACAGCGGAAGCTTAGGAATAAGGTTGCGTTGGCACCCTTCGAGTACAGAACCCTAAAAAACTAAAGACTATTATTTTTTTATGTTGCATATTTTGACACTTTTCACGCATATTTCAAGCATTTTTCATGCATATTTCAAGCTTTTTGTGTTGCATATAATCCGGTCTCCAGTAATTACATAATATATACATATGTATGTGGTCAAAAGGCTTAGAAAGCAAGTGAAAAGTATGGTCAAAAAAATATAGATACATTGTACAATGTACAGTGGTTCGTATATGTTGAATTTAAGGTAAAGTAACGGAGGTCCTAGAATTGTATAAGGTGTATGAGGCGTATGTACTATTACATAAAATACGATTTAACGTAGATCATAAATATGTATTAAAAATACCTCATAGTTAAAGGATTAAGAAATCAGATTTTTAAATTTTATACCACTTACCACCAATATAAGTATCTACTGCGTTATACTTCAAAACCGGCCAAGTGCGAGTCGGACTCGCGCACGAAGGGTTCCGTACCATTATCTATAAAAACGGCAAAAAATCATGTCTGTTGTATGGGAGCCTCCCTTAAATATTTGTTTTATTTTAATTTAATTATTTATTTTTAAAGTGAATATATAACTAAATATTCTGTGAATATTTCAAGCGTCTACCTGTTGCCGTTATCAATATCGAGCAAAAGCGAGCAAAAAATCACGTTTGTTGTATGGGACCCCGCTTAAATATTTATTTTATTCTGTTTTTTAGTATTTGTTGTTACAGCGGCAACAGAAATACATCATCTTCTGTGAAAATTTCAACTGTCTAACTATCACGGTTCATGAGATACAGCCTGGTGACAGACGGACGGACTGACAGACAGACAGACGGACGGACAGCAAAGTCTTAGTAATGGCGTCCCGTTTTACCGTTTGAGTACGGAACCCTAAACACGTGCTAAGAATGACGAATGTTGAACGAAGGTGTTTTAACTGTGTCGTTTTTATTTGATTTTTTTAGTATTTCTTATTATTTATTGCTCTCAAGTTACATAAAGTTCAACATATAAAAAACCTGATAACAAAAAAAAACATACGTAACATGATCTAAGTCGACGCGCGAATTATGTAATTCGCAAATCGCCACCAGGATATCATAGTGCTACAGGAGATCTTTTCTAATTTTATTTTTTTGTATAAAATAATCAAGCCATATTGTTGTTTAATAATATTAATTTTCAATAGAACTTATTATGTGCTATGTAAATGTATAGTAAATTGTACGATCGTGTGCAATTATTTATGTATTCAGGCCGTCCCCTTTTGTCGTCATGTTTCTTGATATAAAAATAATTACTCATCTTTTAATATCGTTTTTATTTTTGATAGTAAAAATAAAATGGCGGACAATTTGACATTTTTTTCTTGGCATAGTGCAATACATCAGTGTCTATCTTAATTTTTGGCATAAAAAAATCATAACTTAATCACTATCCTATCACTTATCGTTAACACGTTTCTGTCCTTTTTGTCATTTAAAATACCTTGATCATGCCACGTAACTGACAAATAGATAATATCAAACGTACGGTCAATGTCATGATATCACAAACTATATATCACAACTTACAGCAATATATAGCTAACCACGCAAAAATAAAGCTCTAAGCAATTCATGCGACCCCAGTACATTGTTCGTAGGTGCTTCGAAGAAAGGAACGCGAATGCGAGCACGAAATGGAGCGGCTTGCCCGTGAGAAGATCGCGGCGCAACAAAGGCTTGCCACGTTGAAGCGAGAGGTGTCCGTCCGCGCCATAGTACGCCCTCGTAGTATCGGTGAGACGATCTCCTTACGCGCCATGCGAGCCTGGTACACTCGGCGTAGTTTATTTAATATTTGGCACCACGATTGCGAATTAAATTAATTAATATCCCTCACTTACCGTCGAGGGGATTTGTTTTCTCTTGTTAAATTTAAGTTGAGTGTAGCGAGATGGATGTATATAGCTGTCTCGCTCTAGAATGTTTTATATTTAGCCAAGTTTTTTATACTTAGTTCTTTTTTTTTTTTTGGAAAAAATTGAATGAATATTTTTTTTTTATATATATTTTTTATGAATATATTTGTTTCAGTTTCAAAAATAGTTTTAAAGTACATAGTTGTGTTTTACAATTTCAGATGCCGTTTCTGAAGAGAAAGATAGGGACGATAGCATCAATGGGCAGGTGTTAGGAATTCCTATAAATGTAAGTTTATATTAAAACTTATTGCTTTTTTACATTTTAAATGCGAAATGATTATTTATTAAGTGTCGTTTGTTTGAAATACTACCGTCATATTAAAGAAGGTCCTACCTAACATTTTGGTCAAAAATGACTTAAATGTAAATTCGGAATCAACAAAAAAAATGCTACTTGATAGTCTTACTCATAAAGCTCATCACACGTCATGAATCTGGAGATACCATAACCATTTTCGTCGTAACTACGTCAAAACCACTACTAATTACTAAGACAAAACTTCAAATATCTCGAAATCAACTTTGACAAAGTTGCGGCACAGTAATTTATATCTTTACTGTGGTTGCGGCCTTCTTTTTGAATGACGGCAGTAATAATACACGTGTTCATGTTTTTAATATGTTTTGTCTAATTTCAGATAACGTCTTCGCCGCCGCACGCGAGAATGGAGTCGTCGCCCCCCCGCACTCTCAACCTGAGCACAAAGCTGCGCGCGCTGCCAATACAAATAACACCAACCACCTCGCAGGTATGGGCGCCTGGTAACACGTTAGAAATTAGATCTCCGGCTAATCTCAGATTTGTATGGAGATTATGAGGAAAACTTGCACGCTTGTTTGTTTGTTTGTTTGAAAGAATTAGCAAAGAAATCGCGTAATTAAAGACTGTTATATTTTTTTGTTTATATATGTATAGTTTTTTTTTTAATTTGGATTTGTTTGATTGTAGGCAAAGATTTATTTTTATTAATCCTATTTTTTTTATAAATTAAAATAATATTATCCTTAAAATATTTTGCCTATTTTTAAATAATTGACTGTATCTTTTTTGTAAGTTTTTTGATTAAGTTAATTTTTCAATCATCCGATAAAACTTATTTCATATAAGTAATATACAATAAAAAAAAAACTACCATTGAATGAATGAAATAATTAAGTTATTTCCCTTTTATATTAGGTTTGATGATTGAAAAATAAGCCATTAGTAATATATATATATTAAAATAAAAAACACATTTTTTGCCCGTGTATACTGTATAATATTTAAAATAAATTATAAAGTACTTTTCATTTTATTATATGGTATTGATATTTTTTATACTGTAATAATATTATGAAATAAATTATTTATTTTAAATAAACAGAGTTTTTATGTGTTTATTATGTAAATAAAAAAAGATATTTTTTTATCAGATATTTATACTAACATGAGTGAAACTGACACTAATTTATCTATAATTTGAAAATATATGAGTGAGTGAGTAAGTGAATGAGTTAGTGAGTGAGGCTATAACTTTACGTCTTAACGACTATGCTATTCGGACGGTATAGAATTATTTTTGGAATTGATAAAGCATGTTTCAGGGTTCGAAACGATAATTATCATTGATAATCATCTTTGATAATTATCATGATATTTATCACGATATGTATAGGTTGATATAGGACAAATATAATTGAATTTTTTTTGCAACTCTTCAAATTGTCGATCAGCAAACTGAACTCTCTCAGTCAGCTCAAAAAACTCAATCAGCAAACTGAGTTAATGCACTGAGTTGAGGAGGATGAGGATGATCTTCCACTCATTAATTTAATTAAATAGTGCCTATGTAGTTGGTTAAATTTATTCTGTTTTTATTTCCAAATTTGTATGTGTCAGAATTATGAAATAATAACAATAATAATAAAATATTACCTCGATTGTTAAAAGTGTATAATTTATTCTAACATGATTTATAATAGACAAGGATTCCTAAGTTTATATCTGTTTGATAATTATCAATAGACATATTTATCTTGATAATTTCATTCTGTGGCTTGTTTTCAAGATAGACTTATAAAAAACCCAATAAAATAACTATAAAACTAAACAAAATAACGTAACGATCGCACTATTTGATTTTTAAAGTAAAAATAATTAGAGAAATTAAAAATAATATCGATAAAATGACCAGCATTCGTGTACTTTAGTAAGAAATATCCTTAATTTTGCCCAGGGATAGTCAGGTACACTAGCTTTACTTACTTTATATTAAGTGAAAGATAACAAAAAATAAATTCTTATGAGGACATTTTAAATAAAACTATCTTTTCGGATTATTTCGCGGATTTATTTTGATTTTTGGTTCCCGACGTTTCGATTGCTTTACAGCAATCATGGTCACGGGAGAGACTGTCTCTCCCGTGACCATGATTGCTGTAAAGCAATCGAAACGTCGGGAACCAAAAATCAAAATAAATCCGCGAAATAATCCGAAAAGATAGTTTTATTTAAAATGTCAAATATTCGCGTAAATCTAAGAAAGTATTCTTATGAGGAATAATAAATGACGTCAACATTATTACAAACAAAAGTAAATTTGCTTTTAAGAGTATACGAGGTTGTGACTGACGCATTTAAGTGTAACACTAACGCCATCTATTGTAAAAATTGTAAAAAGTACTTACTTACTCGTACTCGTCCCTAGTTACGTTTTAACGTTTAGTATACATTTCTCAGAGATGAGATATTTTCCCACAGTAAAAAGTATCCTATATGTTGACCCGGATAACCAACTATCCATCATACCTAATTTCATCAAAATCTGTCCAGTATTTTGTCCGTGATGCGGTCACAGACAAACAGATAGACAAAAATTCTTAAAACTATAGATTCGGCCCCTGTATCGATAATAATAACTATTTCAATAAGATTTTCCAAAAAATATTTAATATTATATACAGATTCAGTCTAGTTACAATTTTATTATATGTACAGTGGGGTGGGCCAAAAAAACTTTTTTTTTCTTTAGTTACCGTGAAAATATCGTCCAAGATGACGAAAAAAGAAATTTGGTAAAGTTTGAGCTCTTAATATTAATTAATTATTAATATTAAGAGGTGGCTCATCGTGATTTTTGATTTTCCATATAAATAACAAGTGGCTTTCCATATAATAAACAGTTGGCTTTAAAAGTCTAGAGAGTCTAACTTCTTATAAAAATCATTAGGCAATATTTCGAATGAACGTTGAAGTGTTGACAGAAAGTATGTACAATTTGCAGATTTTGCAATAAAACAAATACTTAGCGTAACGAACGTCGTGATGACGTCAACACTTGTTGTTTTTCATTTAAGCCCTTTTATTTAATCGGAAACAAAGTTTGTCATTCTTATTCTAGATGAATCTAAATATAGATTTATTTTAAGAAATATTTCAGCATTAAAAACCTGCTCTTGCTAAATATATGCATATCGTAGTATGTGAGTTTTATTTTATTTTCCTTTAAATATATATTTGAAACTAGCGACGCACCCTCGCTTCGCTCGCGTTCGTAAGTTTTAATTTTTTTGAGCGAAACCGTAATTGTTTTTCCTCAAATAAATATTTAGCCTAAGTTACTCCTTATAATACCAGCCATCTGTCAGCGAAAGTCCCGTTAAAATTGGTCTAGCCCTTTCGGAGATTAGCCAAAAGAAACAGACAGACAGACAGATAGACAAAAATTTTAAAATTGTGTTTTTCTTATCATATTTAAAAGATAAGATAAAATTAAGAAGCTTAGCAGGTGATTTTTATATTGTGGCATGTATTTCTTTTAATTAAGATGTCAGAAATAAAACTCATTTATAGCAATAAGTAAAGAACTATGGAGAAATTGCTGAGTGATAAGTAGAAAATTTAAGTTTTATGTAGTTGCTACGTACTGTTGTATATAGACATATCTTTCTATCTTTATCTATCTTTTTTTAACTGGCTGGTTTATACATTCTTTGTTAGTCCTTTAAAATGGCTTAGCCTATTTGAATAGAATTCTCTCTTCAGCTTAGAATTTAGATAGTTCGGACAAGGATGACATTGATTATTTTTTGTCCGCGAAAATAATGGGTTCCAAGTAAAGGGAGAGATAAACGTCTCAATGGTGGGTTCAGGATTAGGAACTTAGTCATTTGGACGTAGATATGCAAAGTGGATCCAGCCCACAAAAATCTTTTTTTGAGTTACTGTCATAAATGGTACCTACATATCAACTATAGTATATGCAAAAAATATCCAAGCACAAAGTGCCTTTTTTCTTTTGAAACATACAGACGGTCTTATTATTTTGATATATTAATTTTACTAAAACTCCTATTTTCTCAAAAGTAAGTTTTTGTGGTTGGATCTATTTTGCGTAACTACGTTCATTTGTTAACGTTGCACGCTTACAGGGAAAAGTCAGTACAGAAAATATAACGTAAAAAATGGCGAAGTAACGTGTTCAACTGGCACGCTTTAAAGCCTTTAACAAAAGAATTGAATTTCTATTCTAATCGGCATTGATGAAATAAATATGAGAAATATTGACTCATATGCGGGCTATCTATATTGTTATCTATACAGATAAATAAAATTGAAGTGTCTGTTTGTAATGTCAAAATAACAGCTTTATACTAAATGCATATGGAATTATATACGGTACTTATAAGAAAAACAAGATTTTTAAAACTTTTGTCTATCTGTCTGTTTGTCTCTTTGTTCCGGCTAATCTCCGAAACGGCTCAAAGAATTCTACGGGAGTTTCACTGGCAGATAGCTGATATTATAACAAGTAACTTCGGCTACTTTTGGTTTAGAGAAAGAATTAGGGTTTCGCTCAAAAAAATTAAAACGTATCTAGGGACGCACCCGAGCGAAGCGAGGGAAAGTTGCTAGTTATGTTAATAAAATAGATGTAACTTCGATATTTAAAAGAGCAACTGTTGAGTTTCTCGCCGGCTCTTCTCAGCAGAACTGCTTTTCGAGCCAGTGGACACACGGACAAACTCCACACGGTCTGACTACACTAACGCTTAAACTAAATTGACGATTCAAAGGTGCTTGTAATAAGTCTAATTGAATAAAGTTTATTTCATTTCATATAATCTAATTGTACGAAAGTAAAAACAATATACGTATATAATATATTATATTATATTCTTTCTATTCTTACAGGTTGTGAGGACGTCGTACGGCACTAGGCATAACACCTTAACACTAACAAAGATCGCACCGGCAGAACCTACTACGCAGGTAATTTATTTTTTTCTCAAAAGGAAAGCCAAAAATAATCACTTAATTATCGTCACAGTTCTTATTTGTTCAAACTATCAAATACTTGTTGGATATTACAGTAGAGAGTTTTTTTTTCGGTTATTTTAAATTATCCCAATCTATGGGTCAGCTATGAGATGCTTTCCCGTAGCTGATCCGTGGATCGATTGAATTTAGTTCAAGCTTTCAGATCCACGGGCTTTCTCGTACTTCTCATACGTCGCTTTGTTTATGGTGGATTTGATTTTTATATATGTCACATTTTATATTGGCCTACATTCTCTCCGTTTAATTTAATTGATGAAAATTTTAAGACCAAATAAGATGGCAATGTTTTGTTTTGTATAATTAAAAAAATATATATATAGTCAGGATAAAAAAAAACGTACATTACATAACAGGTTGGATGTCAAAAATTCCCAAAAAGTGATGTGTTTTGATTTTATCTGATGTTTAATTTTTTTTCCAGAACGGTCAAGAAAATGGTGTCAACACGTTGAACAATTTAGTACATCCAGCTCAAATTCACCTCCCACTTTCACAAGTTAGTATTTTCTATTGGCAATAAATATTAAATAAATATGTTGGGACATTAACACACAACACCATCTAGTTCCATGGTAAGCTATGAGGCCTGTGTTGTGGATACCAGATAGTTGATACACTACACATATATAACTTTAAATACATACGTACTATAAACATAGACACACCCATGTCTGGAGTACAAATATTCGTGTTTATCGCACAAATGAATGGGGACTTGAACCCGCAACCGTTGAGACAACAAGTAGGGTCACTCCAAACTGAGCCTATCGTGTCGTCTATCTAAATAGTGATTGAAGATTTTCGTTTTATCCTAAAAACGTTAATTTTTTTCTTTATTATAATAAAATCTGTTAGCTATTTTTATTTATTAATACTTTTCACTAAATTGTCATTCGTATACTATTTTAAAATATATTATACTAGCGACTCGCCCTCGCTTCGCTCGGGTTTGCCTCTAGGAAAACAAAAACAAACCTATCCCTCGGGAACTGTAAATTTTTCCGGGATAAAAAGTAGCCTATGTGTTATTACACACTATAGTCTATCTCTGTGCCAAATTTCATCCAGATCTGTTCAGCCGTTCTGGCAAACATCCATACATTCATACTCATAAACTTTCTCATTTATAATATTAGTATAGATTATTTTGAAATATTTTTGTTTCACTTCACATTTTTGGTAGTTCTATGACATTCTGTTAATATCATTCCTTGGCCTGAGGCTTGGCATTTACTTAGTAATCTTTATTTACTTAGTAATTTACTTATTAATCTGTCACTAAGCGTTAAGCGTTAACTTTCACCGCATGTCGAGTTGCGGTTTAGTATGAAAAAAAGCTAATAAAAGGCTATAAAAGACTGTCCTGTATTGGTCAGGAGGACATTATTATTAAAGTTAACATATAAAAGAGTAAAAATAATTAATTAATTCTTCAAATAATATTTCAAAAATTTCACATATTTAAGTTTTATGTCAACACTAGCGACTCACCCTAACTCCGCTCGGGTTCGTTCCTAAGTACGTTTTAACGTTTGGTATATATTTCTTAGAGATGAGATATTTTCCCGCAGTAAAAAGTATCCTATATTTTGACCCGGATAAGCAGCTATCGTCATATCAAATTTCATCAAAATCTGTCCAGTGGTTTTCTTGTGATGCGGTCACAGATAGACAGACAGACGACAATTCTAAAAGCTATAGATTCGGCCTATTTCAATAAGATTTTCCAAAAAAATATTTGATATACAGATTCGACTCAGAATTTTGTTATATGTATAGATAGATCAATTGCATTATGCCTACAGGTGGTAACCAGTGGTGGCCTGGTGGTGGGGCCGGCGGCGCTGCAGCTGCTGTCCACCAGCGGGCTGCGAGTGCTGCAAGCCCCATCTATTCACACCAATGGTGAGTTGGGATTGTGCTAATATATATACACTAGTGAATTACCCCAGCTCTACTCGTGTGTGTCCCTAGCTGTTATCAGCAAGTCTAATGACATAACCTATATGCGATCTAAATTTCATCAAAATCTGCCTAGCTGGGATGTAGTAACAAAACTAACAAAACCTTTGTGTTAGTAATACTCGTGTGATTTTTGTTTTAAAAAACTTAAAGAATACGCTTTTAACCAACTTCAAATGAATTAAGTGAGCCCATACTTAAGGGTCTCCACTATCATCTTCTTGTTACGTCATCAGATAAGCACAATAGCATCCAATCATTTGTATACTATTTTATAAATAATTTGATAATACTTTCTTAGATTTACGCGAATATTTGACATTTAAAAGAAAATAGCGACTCACCCTCGCTTCGCTCGGGTTCGTCCCTAGCTTGGATATAGTATGTTATCCTTAAGAGATAGATATATGCCATCGCGGACTTTTCTGTAGACTTTTTTAACCGATTCATTGCGACGGCCTTTTTTACGAACTACGGCCCGTGGCGGCGAACAAATTTTTCATGACACCTCTAGGGCGTCACGCGCCATACGTTAAAATGACACCCCTACGGTGCCTTCAGCCATATATGAAAACTTTGTGCTTTTTTTTCTTTTTTTGGCTTATTTACACTTGATTTCGTTCAGTCAGCATCTAATATCAGACCTAAGCAGTTTGTTAATTCGTTTAGAGTGAGTTCTTTGTGTTTAGATACGTGATTTACTTGAAATTACTATTTTGAATCAGATATTGTAAACATTTGGTATTCTTTTTTCTTTGACTATACAATTTAAATAGCTTAAGAATATATTTTAAAATATGTTCTGAAATTGGTGTTGCAAAGTTTTTTTTATATACTTGGTGCAATATTGGCAACTAAAATTCCCAAGAACAGTTTGAAAGTATTGAGTTTAGCTATTGAGATGACGTCTATTATTTCGCTCGAGTTCGGCCCTAGATACCTTATGACGGTTAGTATGGAATACATAGACTATATAGTCTATATATACATATATCATACATAGGTATGATGAGTTTTATATCTCTTAGTTGAGAAATGATTAATTTCCCATACAAAGTTCCACCCCCCTTTTCACCTTCTTAAGGGATGATTTCCGGGGTAAAAATTATCCTATGTCCTTCCCGGGATTTCAAACTATCTCCATACCAAATTTCGTCTAAATCAATTCAGCGGATTAAGTGTGAAAAGGAGACAGACAGACAGAGTTACTTTCGCATTTATAATATTAGTATGGATATTAGTATAGATTTTGTAATACACTGCGACTTTATATTTTTTATAGCTTAAAGAATTGTTACAATTTTTTGAATTGAATCGAAAACGCCTATACATCCCTGAATCGCAGAGTGACAAAGACGAAACGCAGTGTACTTTGGAACAGAACTCTCAATCATATGAAGAGTATGTTCTTCCTAAAAAAAAAGAAAATGAAAGATATTGGGACATGCACAGAAATTAAGAAAATATAGATTATACTATTACAAGTTGCTTTTAAACATAATTATTTTGAATATAAAAATAACATAAATTTTCTTTGAGACCCCTTCGTTTTGATAAAAAAGATTTAAAGCCTAAAAGATAGCACCCGGTATTTTGTTATTTTAATTTACACATGGACATTCCCGTCACCACAGAAGAATCTACCGATCAATATCGATATATATATTATAGAAAATACATTATAGAAAACACTTTATCCGTTCCGTAGCTACGAGGAAACATCAAATCATACATCATAATCATAGCCTTTCACGGCTTCGTCGCAGTCGGGTATAAAACTATGCAAAACGGGTAAAATGTTCAGTTCCATACGTTATTCTACGATTAACAGAGTTTGAACGGATTGGATTATGATGACGCCGCTCGGGTGTCATCCGCCACACGTGAAAGAAATGTATTCGGAACAATGAGAAGGTTTTTAACCCCTGAAAATTTTTTATTCACACTAAATCCTGAAACGAACAGTACAGGCATGATCTGTGTGATAAAATAATGATAGATTTATTTAGCGAAAACCTTTAAAAATGTCATTTTAACATAGTTTCGACGAATTGAATTATGACACCGCTCGGGTGTCACACGCCACACAGGAAAGAAATGTATGACACCCCTAAGGTGTCACCCGCAATGAATCGGTTAAGGTGTGCAATACTGTAGTACATTATTTTGATCTATCTCGTAGGTTTCAGGCAGCGTTTGCAATGTAAACGCAAAAAAATGTGCTTATTTACGACATCACATTAGAAACCTTTAAAATTATCAGTGTTTCTCTACTATATTATGCATGTATTGTACATATAAACCTTCCTCTTGAATCACTCTATCTATTAAAAAAACCGCATCAAAATCCGTTGCGTAGTTTTAAAGATCTAAGCATATATAGGGACAGACAGCGGGAAGCGACTTTGTTTTATGCTATGTAGTGAAGATAATTTTATTTAAAATAATTTGATTTGTTTTTTTTTTATTTCATTACATCTTTACAGGTATAACAACGGATAGCAGTAAAATAGCTAAAGAAAATGGAATTGTCACGCCTCCGCCCACATCTACTGGTGTGTATAAAGACATTATACTGAATTCTTTGCAAACAGACAGACAAATATTATGCTGAGTTTTTTATATATCTGTTTAGTGTATAGTAGTCTGGTCTATGTATGTATGTATGTATGTATGTATGTATGTATGTATGTATGTATGTATGTATGTATGTATGTATGTATGTATGTATGTATGTATGTATGTATGTATGTATGTATGTATGTATGTATGTATGTATGTATGTATGTATGTATGTATGTATGTATGTATGTATGTATACATAAAAATGTATAGTTTAAATATCTACAAAACTATTGAATGGACAATTAATGTTAGCTTTTAGTTCGCTTAATAACTTAAATATGTTTTTTTCTTATTTATTATAGTTATAATGTACATATTTATATACAGTAGTTTCTGAGTTCCAACTTCTTATAATCTAGTAATTACCCGCCTGTGGCGAAGCCCAAGGAGGGTTATGTGTTTTACCTGTATGTATGTATGTCTGATTTTATGTTCCCTCGTAATGACTAAAGGCTTTAACTTCAAGTGTTTTAGGGTATCATTTAAATTAAAATTAAAAAAAAAGTTTAGGATTAGAAATTGTTAAATAAAAATTAAAATTTCGTAACACACTAAAACTAAATAGCTGCAAATAAAAAGAAAATAATTTTGAAAAGAGACTAAAAAAATGAGGAAAGATTGACAAAGGAATATTCTCGTAGAATTATGCAGTCGGAGACATATATATGTCATGTTTTACACTAGCTGTGGGTCTTGCTACGTGTATACAGTAATATAAATTATGTCATTATTATTTTTCGTTGTGTTTGTTTGTTTTATGTTGTGACGACACGTTTGGCTCAGTTTGTAGTGATCCTACTTGCCGCGCCAGAGGTCGCGGGTTCGAGTCCCGCTGGGGGCATTCATTTGTGTGATGAGCACGAATGTTTGTACTCCAATCATGGGTTTATACTTATAATATGTATGTATGTAGTGTATTAACTATCTGGTATCCATAACACAGGCCTCGTAGCTTTCCATGGAACTAGATGGTGATGTGTGTTAATGTCCCAACATATTTATTTATTATTTATTTTTATTTATTTATTTTATAAGGTGTATAATAAAGAGTATTATTATTACATCAACACGTGTTCTATAATTATTGTGTTGTCCCGCCGCAGTGGGCAGCGTGGTGGTGAGCGGCCTCGCGCCGCTCGTGGTGTCGCAGCCGGCGGCGCATCTGCTGCAAACGCACACACTTACACATAAGGTCAACATAAATTAATCTATATTAATAAATGGAATAGGCAGTGGTAGCCCAGTGGTAACACGCTCGATTGGGAAAGCGAGTGAAGCGGGTTCAAATCCCGGGTCTCGCACCTCTGATATTTTCATTTGCGAATCATTTTCAACATGATTACCACTTGTCTTAACGTTGATGGAAAACATCGTGAGGAAACCTGCATGTCTGAGAGAACCTAGCAAGTTTTCGAAAGACATGCTCAGTCCGCCCACACTTGGCCAGCGTGGTGAACTATGGCCTGATTCCCCTCGTATTTAAGGGATACCCGTGCCTAGCAGTGGGATGTTAAAAAAAGAGCTGATTACATACATACAATAAATGGAAATAACATTATGTATGTATGTATGTATGTATGTATGTACGTATATTGTATAGTGTATTCAGCCCTTTTTAACGTCTCACAGCTGGGCACGGGCCTCCCATCAATATAAGAGGGATCAAGCCATAGTCCACCACCAACGAACTTACTAACAAATTTCAATAATATTAAAAAACAATTTAACTATATACTAATACAACAAATAACATGAACCCGCAGATGGTAGAAACCCAAATGGTGAAGACGGGCGTGACCCCGCTGGTGAGCGCGCAGTACGTGAGCACCACCATAGTGAAGCCCGTGGTGGTGGTGTCCAGCGCGCCGCCCACGTGACCCCCGCCCTGAGCGCCGCGCCGGGGCTGCTGGGGGTCGCGATGGCTGGTCACTTCCGTTATGTCAGTATGGGTCACGATAGCTGGTCGCATCTGTCATGTCAGTATGGGTCACGATAGTTGGTCACGTTCGTTATATCATTATGGGTCGCGATAGTTGGTTATATACATTCTATCTGTATGTCAGTGTGGGTTACGATAGCTGATCACATAGGTCGCGATAGCTGGTCACATGCTTTATGTCAGTATGGGTCGCGATAGCTGGTTACATATGTTATACCAGTATGTCTGTATGGTCTACGATAGCTGGTCACATCTGGTTGTTGTCGTGTGTTGGTGGGATGTTTTTTTTTATTGAATATTACATTGTTATACATTTACAACAGATCCCAGTAACCTGTTTTAATTATTTAATTATTTTAAATGAAATAAACTTTATTCAATTAGACTTATTACAAGCACCTTTGAATCGTCAATTTAATTTAAGCGTCAGTGTATTCAGTCCGTGAGGAAGCTATCACCGGCTCGGAAAGCAGTTTTGCTAAGAAGAGCCTGAAAGAAACTCAACAGTTGCTCGTTTATATATTATTACTAGCGACTCACCCTCGCTTCGTTTGGGTTCGTCTCTAGCTCGATTCCCCATACAAACTTTCATCCCCATTTTCACACCCCTAAAGGGGTGATTTCCGATATAAAAAGTTCCAGAGTTCCAAATCGGTTCAGTGGATCCAGAGATTACCCCCCTACAACCTCAAAAACTCACAAACTTTACCTCTTTATAATATTAGTATAAAAGTATAGATTGGGTGCGTTCCTATGTGCCTAAGAGAAGGCTATGTGTAATCTTTTTATCAAATAAGTACCACAGGTTATTGGTATCAGTTGTGATTTATTGATATTTAATCAATGTTTGATCAATTTTTTTCATGAGTTTTGAAACTGTCTTCGAGACGCATCAAGATGTAGTGGAGAGTTTATGTCCCTAAATGAAATACGTACCTATCCAACCTCAAAATGCATCAAATGTAATTAGTTTTTGTTTTTGCAAATTAACATTTAATTCATCCAATGCTACATCTATGAATACAAACATTTTTCTACTAGCTAAAATTTTGCTTTAAAAAAAGTTCGAAATTTTACGGTCCGATATTATTACTAAGCAAAGCTACATACATATTATGTATGTATATAGTTTGGATATTATCGAGTGATGATTGAATAGACACCCAAATAACAATTCCAAAATATATTTATTTATCTTTTTTAACATATAAAGAGTAAAATTGATTTTATTAACTAACAAAGAAGTAAAATTTATGTTATTTCACTGACCCATATCCCTCGTGTATCCTCCATTCTACATGACATTGGCGAAGTTATCTGCTCAAATGGACGCTTTAGCCATTAACAAGAGAATTGAATTGAATTGAATTGTTTTTTTTTTTTAAACAAAACTAAAACCCCGCCAACACACTCATATCCACATGTATGTCCGTCTGTGTGCGTTGTACAGGCTCGAGGCGCGGTTATCGTTGTTCACTGCCTAATTACCAAGCAATAATAAATGTACGCCCCGGTTATTATAAGACGCGTAGTTTAAGCTGTTTATACAATAAGAGCTTAACGTGCGATGCACATTTCTATCTAAAATACTAAATATTATGCAATTTCTTTCCGCCGGCTCTTGGACTATAAAATAATGTTCCCTTAGCATTTTGTTACTTTGAATGTACATGTGTATGTACATTGAAGTGAAACGTCTTTGCGCGTATGAGAATAAAATTTCAAGGGCGCATCATGAGAAAGCCTATTTAAAAACTCCAATAGGATCCCATCAAAAGCGACAAAAGCCACATAGAAACCAATAAATATTATGACTTTTGATGGAATCCTATTGGAGTTTTTCAACGGAGAATCTTCATGAAAAACCGTCATGCCCATGACGTTTGTATCGCTCATGCGTCACGGGATTGCTTTGAGTATATGCGATAGATTAAGTATTATATGTATAAACAAATGCAATTGATTTAATTAAGAGATAAATGTATGAAATATTGAACTGTCTGTGATGAATGTTTGTACTGCAGTAAATATAGTCCAAGAGCCGGGCGTCAAATGTTGATGCATTAAAAATGATGGGTTAATAGAAACGTGCATCGCACGAGTTTACGTTCACGTTAACGTTTACGTTTACTAAATACTTGTGACGCGAGCGAGCGCGTGCTCAGCGAGTGGCGACACTGTGATGGTGCGGTGTTCATGTCCGGCCAAACCGTTTAGATTAGGACAGTTTAGACCAGCGGTTGCCAAATGGTGGTTTGGAACCCTAGGGTTCCGTGGAAGGGTTACAGGGGTTCCGAGTTCCGGCAGCGAGTTAAATAAAACGTCTTTTCATACATTAAGCCTAATTTTAGTGCTATTATAAATAAATATATGAAGAAAAATCATTTATTACATAAAATAACTTATATTTTTGGCATAACAAATATTATTATAAGTATGATTTTTTCATTTATGATTCTTTCAAGTCAAACAAGAAATTATCCTGACTACAGCACAATCAGTTTAGTTATTATCGAAATGGGAATCCGTTAAAAGAATTATGATCAATTAGGGTTCCGTTGCCATAAAAAATTGGGAACCGCTGGTTTAGACAGTTCTCTTTATATTTTTCTACAAGAAACGAATTCCATGTGATTTGTGCACACAATGTGCGTGTAAAATAATTTAATTATTATTTATTTATTTAGAGCCAGTAATTTAGGGAGCAAATATTATATGTCGGAAACTGAAATATATTTTGAAGCACGTTAGTGAACTGTGCTATTAATACTATACCCCGCGATACTTTGCTCGGGTGTGTCGCCTGTCTGTATGCACTCTAGGTGCGGGTTCGAATACCATTTGAAGTAATCAATTACTATAGTGAACGAACTAATGAATGAAATGCATATAGACAGACGTCACAGCTACAAAGTCTATCCAATTCTATATATCAACTGTGAGTACTTAGTGTAAGGGCTAAAATGAACTTGTTTATATATAGTGTCGTGTTCATATATAATTTATTGTATTTAATTAAATTATTGGATTTAATGAAAGTTTTTAATTTTTTTTTTATTTATTTATTTCGACCAGACAGACGGATCAATTCGTATGAATATTCGCCACTATATATATACATTTAGCTGGATAAAAAATATTTTTTCTATATATCTGTGATGTGTGCAGTTAGCTACTGTAGTACTTGAAACTCTGTACAAAGACGTCTTTTAGGTGTTGTCAATTTATTCGTACGTCTGATGGGCGATAGTGCGTAAGTTAAATAAAATAATGTGGCTTATTTACGTACATATGTATGTGCGAACATCGTTTTGTGATAATTTTGATGTACCAGGGAGTCATGAAACGGGTGGTGTTAAGTGGATTGTGAAGTGTCGATACGCGAAAAAAAAAATGCTATCTGTTTCATATCGCTCGCTTTGCCAACCCGTATGGTGCGATAGAGAGTTGCAAATCTTAGAGGCAATTACATATATATATATGTATACATTTCCTGTTATGTAATATTGTTTCGGGCGATAACGTTCTCATCCCTCTAAACATTTACGTAATGAGACAATTTTGGTGTTATTAGATTCCGTACAGATTAATCTAGGTCTGTACGTTTTTCTTTTTTTGTAATTCAGTTTAGTTTAATTAAAAAAAGTTTTTAAGTCAAAAATACAGATATTTAGATGCTAAAAGCTTCTATCATACTTAGTATTTCTTTAAAATAAAACAGTACGGACCTAGTTTTTCATTATATCTACAACATTTCCAAAAATCATGAAAATTAGATTATGTTAACGGGGGGAAAAACGTTATCGCTTTTTGTATGAAAATTTACAGCTTCACAATCCTCTTAAGGCTGTGTATCAGCTATTATTTATTCTACGTAGGGCTTGCTTGGATCAGATGTTATCAATTTGAATTTAGATAACGGTCCAAGTTTACAAAAGCTACGTTAAAATTCACGCTTATATGAACCCCTTCATATAAACGCCTCTCAACATTTGATTAATTACTGAGTTGGGATTTTTGACAGATGATCTGTCGAACATCGTTGCTTAGCAACCGATTAACGGGGAGGGGGGTGTAAGTTGGGGGTAATGCGTAATTATGCCGGCGGTAAGTCCCCGCGGCCGTCCTAATAGTGTGCCTATATGGGTTTTTGGTACTGTATAATACAAGGGACTTGCTTCAATAAAGTTGAAACCAAATTCGGAAATGTTACGTTTTGCAATAAATTATATGCTTACATATTATGTACAAATATTGATAACCTCTATGTAAATTGTAGTGCGAATAGCCTAGTTATGAGATCGGCGAACGTATTTATTTAGCTTGACTGATCTAACTTATTGTAAATTATTGAAAATGAAATGTGTACATCCGTTCGGGCTGTTAAGTTTTGCGCATTGTTATGGATCAGTCTGTCTCTTTCATATCTTAGCATGCGCCGTTCATTAGAAAGGGACAAGAGATGTCCGATCAAATTGTGGGTGATTTTGTGCCAATAGCCAGCGATTGTTGTATGCTTATACATATTATTATAAAAGACCACACGAAAATGAGCTTTGTATTAAGGGGTTATAGTCCATTTTGGTTTGCAACAAAATTATTATTTCAGTTGTGAGTGCAATATTGGTGAACAATGTGAAAAATTAGTATATCAAATCATTATTGTAAAAAATAGTTAAAGAAATTGATTATTTAAAGACAAATAAATGAAAATATATTTTTCCTACCAGGATCGCATATTACAATAAGTGTTTTGATAACAGAAGTAATCTAGGAGATGTAACGGAAACACTAATTTCGTAATTTTGTACATTTTTTGTAATAATTGTTGCGAATGATAACTACAGATAATAAAAAATGTTTATTTAAAAACAAATGCAGTGAATTCGCATCAGCAAATATAATGAAATAGATCCCGCTCCATTGTCGAAGTATGGGTATAACACTATACGATTTTTCTTAGCTTTCAAAGTGTTGTCACTTTGCCTAATAATATTAGTAGGTATGGAAATTGTATAAATATTTTAAATTAAGAGAGAAAAAATTATTTTAATTTTATTAATATTGTAAAGCGAATGCTCATGTAAATACAATGACGTAGTGTATAAAAGTCTAATATGTTAGAAATACAGGAAATGACATATTTACTCTGTGGTTTTATTTATATTATTATTATTTAACTAGCGACTTATCTATGTAAGTTTTAATTTATTGAGCGGAACCCTAATTCTTTTTTAAAATAAAAGTAGCCTAAGCTACTCCTTATAATATTAGCTATCTGCCAGTGAAAATATCGTCAAAATCGGCCCAGCCACTTAAGAGATTAGCCGGAACAAACGACAAAAATGTTAAAAATTGAGTTTTTCATATGCATTTAGTAAAAAGCTGTTATTTTGACGTTACAGACACTTCAATTTTATTTATATGTATAGACGTGCATATATCTATTTAATTAAAAATACATTTGTCTTAGTGCCTTCTTTCTCTGTTTTGAGTGACTTTGGCAAAGTATACACCAATGTGGTGGTTATAATAAAGTGGCACAATTATAACCCTGACTGAAATGACTAATTAAATGTATTTTAAAACTTAAAATAAAAAATTGTCCTGCCTTAAATAAAAAAGTTAGACCTAACAGGCTAAAATTGACAATGTATTTTTATATATAAATATATTGGGACATTAACACACAGCACCATTGTGTTATGGATACCAGATAGAAGATACATATATTATATGTATAACTTTAAATACATACATATTATAAATATAAACACCCATGACTGGAGTACACACATTCGTGCTCATCACACTAATGAGTCCCCCTAGTGGGACTCGAACCCGCGACCAATTGGTACATCAAGTAAGATCACTACAAATTGAGTAGAACGTTTCGTCAAAATTTTTATATCATGGGTCGCTAAATATCTATTTTTTAAGGTTTAAAGCCAAATCAGAACTCTTATAATTTCGTCATGTCCGTCTGTATGTTACACAGAAAGTCTGTATGTTATAGTGTATTACCCAAAGACTATTGAGGCTATATTTTTGAAAGGTAGGTAAACGTCTTATGTAAACAGCTGGACAATTCTGTAGTTAAATTACGAAAAAAAAAATTAAAAAAAAAAAGAATAGTAGTCACACTTCATACATACACTTAATTTATGATAGAGACAGTATTTAATTTATTCTAGAAAAAAAAGTGCGGAAAAGTCGAAAGTCACGGTAATATAAGGAAGGGTATATAAAACTCTTTAAATATTAACAAATTCTTTATTTACATTCGCAAAAAATATTTACAAATTACATTATCACAATAATAAACTGCTTTTAATGATGACAAGCGTAGTAACGATTAATTTTATTGCCGAGACAGGAATAAAAAAACGAAACAAAAACTTATTTTCTTAGAAGTTTAAAGTAAATTAAAATAAATAACTAAAAACTTAATCTATGGTTTAAATTAAAACAATTGTATGTTCATTGCTTACTCTTTAAAGGAACCGTAGTAGGGTATAGTGGAATTTTATTAAGACTGACTGTACACTTAATTTTTACTTTTTTTAAAAGTTCGTAAAGCCATTTTGTATTTTTATGTAATTTTAATATTGTCTTGTATACAAAAAAAAAATTACATACGATATAAAATAATAAAAAAAAATACTTTAAAAATAATTTAACATAGTTTTATCCTTTGGGAAATATTTTAACCAATCAACATTGGTTACGCCGAACCCACGCAAAGCCGTTGCTTTATTGAAGAAAAAAAAACAAATAAATAAAATATTCAGCCAGTCTTATTATTCATATTTTCCATTCGGCAAGATTATTATATTAAGCATATAATATGAGATAATATTTTTGAGCATACCCACACCGAGAATCATCTAAGAATATGATATCTTCGGCAGCTTTGGTATATTGAATTGTCATTAAAAGGGTCTTATTTATTATTATACTCTTATAAATAGGTATATAATAGATTAAAAGCTGATTTTCCAATCACTACATAAAAGTTATTCATGAAATAAGTGTTAAATTAACTGAAAACAAAAGTGACACAACTAAATTTTCCTTTATTTATACAACTCTTGCATGTCTATATATGGATAATTATTGTCTGATACAAAATCAGCTTTTAATATGAAAATATTAATCATACTATTGTTATGTAACTTAATTCGGTACCTTGATATTGCTTATAATTAAAAAATGGAGCACATTTTTTTAAAAAGCTTGATAAGAGCTAAAAGAGCTAGTCTTAAGAGGCGTAATAAAAATGATGAGAGTACAAAAAAAAAATCACAAAAAAAAAATCGGATCTTATTATTTTGATTTTTGGTTACCGACGTATATAATGCTTTTGAGACGTCCTAAACCTTAGTCTCCCTCGTGACCATGATTGCTGTAAAGCGTTCGAAACGTCGGGAACCGAAATCATAATAAATCCGTGGAAAAATCCGAAAAGATAGTTTTATTTAAAAAAAAAACGGATAAACAAAAAATCTAATGAAAATTTTAACCACTGAGAAAAAATTATCTGGACAAAGACGCATACTCTGTGAAACTACATACTAAAGATTAAAGTAAATAAAAACAATAACACTATTTCAAAGGCGGTCAAATAACAACATTAGTCACAACCTAACAACGAAGTAATAGTGCGTAGGCACTACCTATTCACAATGCTAAAATTCAGTTATCAAAATTAACTAAATAATTGATTCGTCAAACTGGCATAACCCATAAACTGTCAAAAATGACATTTCTGAAAATATGCAGCTTTTCAAACAATACAGCTTTACGTTGTTACATTTTTTGTATAAAACTATCAATATTATTTTTTATAACGTGTTGTCAGAAAAAAAATAATTAAAACACTGACCAAATAGAATGTAACCAAACATGTTAACATTGACAGTGGGTTCTGCGACGTATATTTGACCTTTAAGTTTTATTTATACCTTTGAATTTATAACCTAATCGTGTCGTTTCTACTATTCCTTATCTCGTCATCATGTGAATAAGCTCTATTGTCGAGACCACTGGGTTTGTTTTCGCTTTCTGGCTTTACTTCAGCTGCACCGTCCATTAGGAACATAGTTAGGAAGAATAATATGCTACCTGTGAAAAAAAAAGAATTTGACATACTTTTTCAACAAATTCAGATTATTTAATTAGTTAATAACTCTTGAAGTTTTTCAAACTATTAAAATTAACATTTTTTTTACACATTTTTTACGTTAGATTTTAGCTGTTAAATTATTGTTATTTGCCAAATAAAAAAAAAAAAAAAAAAAAACAAAAAAAAAATGATATTCAAAGCCACTTACTGATGCCATAGAAACCAGCATAAAATATCATAAGAGCTTCTCTGTATCCGAGCGCCTTCGCCACGGGATCAACCAAAATAGGCAAGTTTCCACCCACGTTGTTCATGACGAAGAGGAACACACCCACAGTCGTAGAACGGACGGACAGAGGTACGATTTCTACTAGTATAGCGAATACTATTCCGAACCACATCTCAGCTGGAAAATAAGATTTATATAAAATATAACTTGAGAAGAGTGAAAGTGAGAGATCTACTTTAGGTACCGAGATAAAAATACATACATCAATGCTCAGTAACTGTGTGAAAGAAAAAATGACTAACATACACACAATGTTACAACATTAGTACGGATTGTTTTTTATTTGTAATTATTAATGAAAATTAGAATATGTACATATATAATTTTTAGATGAAATCAATGTCGACTTAAAAATTACTGAAAATGTATTTTTTTCACCATATAGTTATATCGGACATACCCACAAAAAATTAAGAAGAGTTATGTTAATTAAACTTACCAAAGAAGTAAGAGAAAGCGAGTGTAATCATAGCCCACAGCGGCCCGAACACGACGGAGCCGAAAGCGGGTAGAGTTGCTACGAGTTGCGATAATGCAAGAATCAACACTCTCGATCTGACACCCATTCTCGATACGAATCTGTAACAAAATATATTTTTTTAAGTAAATTATCTTAAATTAATTAATCGGTGGTAATGCTTTCTTAGATTTACGCGAATATTTGACATTTTAAATAGAATCGTAACTTTTCGGATTATCTCACGGATTTATTTTGATATTTGGTTCCCGACGTGTCATGGGAGAGACTAGTCTAAACTTCTGCAACAAGTATATAACGCCTTTGAGATGTTTAACACCTCAGTCTGTCCCGTGACCATGATTGCTGTAAAACAATCGAAACGTCGGGAACCAAAAATCAAAATAAATCCGTGAGATAATCCGAAAAAATAGTTTTATTTAATCGGAGGTAATACGTTTGTGATTCGTATTCATAGATGGCGTTGTTTCCATTTTTTATTCTAGCTGTTTATCCTCATTATAAACGATAAAAAGAAAGTCCTCTAAATTTATTTTCTTTTTTTGTGTTTTGCTATATTTAACTTATATTAGTGCACACATTTTTATATATTACAAGCGCCATTTACCGTTAATTACCGCAACACGAAATAGCCTGAAAAATAATTCGAATTAAGGGTTGTAAAATTTGTATGGGATGTCTATAGTAGTTTTCACTTTATTTATTTATTTTAACAGCACATTTACAACATACATAATATAAAACACAATTAGTATTTTAATATTTATAGATACGAGATCTTTTTTAACTTTAAAAATTCTCTATATGCATTTCACTACAATGTATAAAGTAATGTATATAGCATTCGCAAATAAATCAGTTAAAATTACCTAACCTGACCTAACCATAAATAATATGATAAGCCATCAGTTCTATTACTAAGCTGTTTGTCCGTCCATTCGTCCTCGCTTTAAAGTTTTTTTTTTTGGAGAAAAAACATAACAGATAAACTAAATTATCTTACATCTTTAATACTCACTTTAACTATATAGATATAATGAACTATTCTGTTTTAAATTTCAAGAAATTTATTAATAACATAGTCCAATAATTTTCATAATATTTTCATGTACTCAATTATGTTTATAGTATACTTATATGTGTATACGTATGTGTCAACTTTTTGCTTAATTAAGCCTACTGCTTTCTACTCTTTCTACTAATTATGTGTTTCTTATTTGTGGAAACTTAACTGGTAAATGAAATTTTTTAAATGTAAATTGTATGTTCTATAATACTGTTTGTTTCCCTATAATAAATAAAAATAAAATAAATCAATCAATCACTACTTACTTATCAGAAATAACACCACCAACAACCACGCCCACGGAGCCGATGCCCACCGTCACGGCGAACAGCCACCAGCCGAGGTCCACGTCGGGGAAGTAGTCGCGGTAGTATAGATCAGCGTTGTACGCGAATGTCATACCACCTTAACATTAGATATAATTAATTTTATATATAAGAACTAGCGACTCACAATCGCTACGCTCGGGTTTGCCCCTAGGTACGTTTTAATTTTTTTGAGCGAAACCCTAATTCTTTTTCTAAAATAAAAGTAGCCTAAGTTACTCCTTATAATATCAGCTATCTGAAAGTGAAAGTCCTGTTAAAATTCGTCTAGCCGTTTCGGAGATTAACCGGAACAAACAGACAGACAAAAAAATAAAAAATTGTGTTTTTCTTATAGGTACCATATATAATTCCATATGCATTTAGTATAAAGCTGTAATTTTGACATTACAAACATACATTTCAATTTTATTTATCTGTATAGATTAATAGGAGCAGTGGTAGCCCAGTGGTAACGCGCCAGTTTGGGCATTCGAGTGAAGCAGGGCCTAGCACCTCCTGGTGTTTTCATGTGCGAATCATGTTCAACATGATTACCACAAGTGTCTTTCGCCGAAGAAAAACATCGTGAGGAAACCTGCATCTCTGAGAAAACCTAGCAAGTTTTCGAAGTACATGTAAATTCTGCCCCCACTTGGCCAGAGTGGTGGACTGGCCTGTATTGCTGTATTGAAGGGAGGCCCGTGCCCAGCAGTGGGATGTTAAAAAAAGGGTTGAATATATAAGAATTAAACTTAAAGCTAAAATTCAACTCTAAAAAATTAGCACCTCTTTAGTTCGAAAAACAATCAGTAAGGAAAACTAATAACTAATAATACGGATTTGTAATAAAGATAAAACCCAAAAGAGTCTAAAGGCCGATTTTAATAAATTAACCATAATAAAAAATATATTTACAATAACAAGAAATAGGTACCTAATTTAATTAACTTGACTCACAAAACAATATTATGTCATATTTATTGTGACTCATTATTGAAGTTATACATCTTTTGGCACATTTGGAAAAAAATACAACAGTAAAATTTTTACGATGCGCGCGCACACCGACAGCCAAAAAGCGACATGATAAAGTTAGCTGAAAGCGACATGATGAAGTTAGCTGCATTCCTCTTACAAACAGAGGGTTTTAACATACGGGATGAAATCTTTAGCTATTTTTGTTCTGTTACCCCAAAGAAGTATAACTTCTTACGTGCATACATAAGTAGTAAGTACACACACGTTTTTTTATGGCAATAAAACAATAGTTACCATAATAACCAATTAATTAATAATTTCCATTAGCTATTCATACAAGAGGCATTTATCTCCCGTAATTGAATTAATTTAAATAATGTATCAGGCAAGTGTAGTTGATTTTTGTAATTAATTCTGAATAAACTACAGATAAATAGGAAAAAAATCGTATGCTCATTCTTATAAATAACTAGCGATTCACCCTCGTTCCGTTCAGGTTCGTCTCTACTTAAGTTTTAACATTTAGTATAGATTTCTCAGAGATGAGATATTTTCCTGCAGTAAAAAGTATCCTATATGTTGACTTGGATAACCAACTATCATCTTATTAAAGTTTTCTCAGCGCACGCCAAATAATGAATTTTTTATGCAAAATTTTGCTATTTTGGGTTATATTATTGCAATTTTCTTAAGATTTTCTATTTTTTTAAATATATATAGCCTATGATTTTTCCTGATAATTTAGCTTTTTAATTTAGTACAGATTAGCAACTCATCCTCGCTTCGCTTCGGGTTCATCCCTAGAAAAAATAACCGTCCCTAGTCCCCAGACAACAACAAGCCATGGGAACCGTACATTTTTTCGGGATAAAAAGTAATCTATATGCTATTCCAGTCTGTAATCTATCTCTATACCAAATATCATCCAGATCCATTCAGCCATTCTGGCGTGAAAGAGTAACAAACATCTATCCATCCTCACAAACTTTCACATTTATAGTATGGATGTTTGAGCTGCCATAGATATTTAGATATTTAAAAAAAAAATACCAATCGAATTGAGAACCTCCTCCTTTTGGAAGTCGGTTAAAAAGAATATAAATGAGAGCCTTACCTAAACATATTTAAGCTCATGAAAGCTTTCGACCGTAAAACAAAATGTTAAAAAGATACGAAACCACGAGAAATAAAAATATTGAGTAAAAAACAAATACGTAATATAATGTATTTTATCATTGTTTTTGTAATATACAGCGAAATTACAAAATAATTACTTAAAAAAAGGTACACTGACTTACGAGATGAAATTTTTTTATCATATTATATTAAATGAGCAATTCTTATATCTATACATATAATAAAATTGTAACTAAGCCGAATCTGTACATTAAATATTTTTAGGAAAATCTTATTGAAATAGACTTTATTATCGATACAGAAGTTAAATCTATAGTTTTTAGAATTTTTGTCTGTCTGTCTGTCTGTTACCGCATCACAGGAAAACCACTAGACAGATTTTGATGAAATTTGGTATGATGATAGCTGGTTATCCGGGTCAACATATAGGATACTTTTTACAGCGGGAGAATATCTAATCTCTGAGCTAAACGTTAAAATGTAGAGGGTGAGTTGCTAGTTATATGTATATGAATTTATTTCGCGTATGTTGGAAACGGCTTTGGAATAAATTTCGTGTTTATATAATGTTTTATTTTTTTAACTTTATCTATATATATATATATAGATATTTTTAACTTTATCTATATGTATAGATATAGGTGTCTTTTCCGAAAAAAAAATACAAAACAAAACACTTCACGAAGCTTGGTGCGTACTGAAAATATCAGGAGATTGAGGTATAACCAATTGAAAAGAGAATGATTAAAATCGTTCTTTTGAATTCGACGAAGGTAATTACCTCTTTATTATAAAAGTCGGTCAAAAATAATAATCTTCATTTCGGAAGTCGGTTAAACATAATAATATTTTCTATAAAGCTTACCACAATGTCTAATAGAAGCAGCTAAGCACAGAAGTAAGATCCTCGGTTGAGCGATCACGTGCCAGATGGTAACTTGCGGCATTTTCTTACCGGCCTCCAACGTAGAGTCTCCTCCCCTTTTAGCGTTACTTGCATCTGTTGAATAAAATAATATAAAATAAATTTGGTATTATTAATATTATGATTTTTATATCCATATATATATATATATATATATATATATATATATATATATATATATATATATATATGTATATATATATATATACTATATATGATCTGTGTCCATACTTAATATTATAAATGTGAAAGTTTGTCTGTTAGTTTGTCCTTCTTTCACGTCGAAACAGAGTGATGGATTGGCGTGATTTCTTATGTGGAGATAGTTGGAGGGCTATAGAGTGACATAGGCTCCTTTTTATGCGGAAGCTTATTTCATTTCCACGTTGGAATACAACCAAAAAAAATATTTATTATCAGATTTACTTGAAACTTGGTATTAATGCTCTTCAATACAATTAAATAAATACGTGTTTTAGCATTTTTCCAAATTTAGAGGTAAAATAGGGGATGAAAGTTTGTATGAAACCCACCTTTTTAGAGTTTTTTTTATAGTTTTAGCGCGAGCGAAGCCGCGGGTTCTGCTAGTTTTATTATAATTAAAACAGCGATATAAAGTAATTGCTTGAAATAAAAAATAGCATATCGTTTTATAATGTTTTTATCATATCTGTATTTCTTACAGGAGTATTAAAAACTTGCTCTTGCTAAAAACTTTTTTAAGAGATATTATCCTTCATGGACCAAAAAAAAAAACAAGCCAACTCTAACTGTTTTTCGTCGAAACAGTTAAGCGAGGGAATGCAGCTAGCATTCTTTCCACAATTCTAATTTCCACCCGGACATAACTTGTTCACTAATTATTATTAAATATTACATACATACATACATATACATATATTTTGTATACCATATTTTTTGTTATTTTGTATTTTTTTGCAAATAAAATTTTCTTTGAAATTGATATTTTAAGTCCAAGTAAAGGCAATGTCAGTTAGGTCTAAACATAAATGTGTCGTTATAGAGCATACCTTCTTCTCCAATAGTAGTTCTTGCAGGTTCGCGAAGAGTGAGGAACGTGAATGCTGCTATCACCAGACCGACGATACCCGCGCCGTAGTAACACACTCTCCATCTCTGGAATTATATTAATTATTACTAATATCATACTAATATCATAAGTACTGAATAATTATATGTTTCGTCTTCATCGACTTAAGGTAATTGAGTGAAAATCAGAACAACTACTTGCTTGTGAAATGCATTTACGCGTACCATCTGCATTATTACAGGTAGTTATGTGGAGAATCATGGATTAAAAATGTCAGTACTACCCATTAAAACTCTACAAGGCTTTCCCCATCTCAATGAATATCACTCAAGCACTCAACCACGATGCTCGACAGCAGGCTTTCCGAAGCAGACCACATCAACTAGGAGGCTCAAAATAATCTACTCATCACGAATTTAGTTATACCTAACATATTACATAAAAATTTCAGAACAACTTACCAATCCCCAGGCATTCAAAATCGGGATATACCGTCCCACGGGAAACGCAATCCCGTAACCCCCATAGATACCCCAGTTGAATATTGACAGCACTAACGCTCGTTGGTGTTCGGGGAATAAATCAGTCAGGATTCCAGTAGCTAGCGGATTACACCCAGATTCACCCGCAGCCATGATCATTCTCAGCAGTACGAGATGCCAATACTCTTTAACTGAGCCCATCAAAAGAATGGCTATCACAAAAACTAATGTGCATACACCAAGGATTCTTGCTCTATTGAATCTAGAAGAAAAAAAAAGATTATAATAAAAACAGTCACGAGGACTGATGGAACCGGCAGAAGTGAAAACTTTAAACTATAAACAAACAGCTGTTATTTTTGGATATTCAAATTAATTGTTTGATCTTAAATTAAAATTTGTAAATTAAAAGTGTTTACATTTATCTGGTTTTGACATCTATCGGTACTCTGAGTGTTAGCGTTAACGTCACGTGACCATGCCTATAGAAGTTTTCACTGCAAATATTAACTTTAAACTGAAGTTAGAATAATTGGATTAATTTTATAATATGGGTAGCGAAATTTAAATAAAGTTCGTAATCCTTAAGTACAAAAATCCTATAAATAAAAACACATTCAGTTTTTTTCGAATTGCTTTCCTCGTTAAAATCCTTATTCCAGCTGTTACAAATATTATATGTAAACAAAAATTTAAAGTCGTTCCAGCCGTTCTCAAGCGATGCGTCTACCAAGAAAAAGTATTTCATTTTTGTTGGTTTTTTTTTTTACTTTGACATGTTTGCTGTAAAGTATTCGAAACATGATCAAAAAATCAAAATAACACCGTAACAAAATCCGAATACGAAGACAGTTTTATTCATAATGAAAGACTGTTATATTTATAGTAAATATATTAATACTTTCTTAAAACGCGAATATTAAATAAAACTATCTTTTATCCACAAGTGGGTAGGCACTGTTTGTAATAACTGTATAATGGACCTTTAAGACGTCTAAAATCTTAGTCTCTCCCGTGACCATGGTTGCTGTAAAGCATTCGAAACGTCGGGAACCAAAAACCAAAATAAATTAGCAAAAAAATCCGAAAAGATAGTTTTATTTAGATGTTAAACTTTATATTACTTACTTATCTGCGGCCACTCCTAATATAACACCAACGACAGTGAACACCGCCATGTATGCCGGTCCTGCCAGCACCTGGTAATCGATCCCCAGACCATTATAACCCCATTCACAATATTTCGTACCGTTGAGCGTGAGGGACTCGCATCTGAAAAAAATACACGTTTAAACGATCCATTTTGTTTTTATTGCATATATTAATATAGTCTAGTATGTACATTGTATACTGTGGGTTTAAATCGAGGTGAACAAGTTTTTTAATTTATTTTATTTTATTTATTACAGGGAAACAAACAGTATTATAGTACAGACAATTTACATTAAAAAAATAAACACATTTACCAATTAAGTTTCCACAAACAAAAAAACACATAATTAGAAGAAAGAGTAGAAAGCATAAGACTAAATTAAACAAAAAGTTGACACATACGTATACACATATAAGTATACTATAAACATAATTAAGTATTAAATATTATGAAAATTATTGGACTATGTTATTAATAAATAAGAAAACAATAAGTAGCATTATAAATGATAACTTTTATATTTTTATTGATTTCACCTGGAAGTAATCTAAAATGTAAACAATGCTATTAAATATTTTATAAGAAGACTAGCGAATCACCCTCGCTTGGCTCAGGTTCTTCCCTAGGGAACAACGAAAAAAAAATCTATCCCTCGTGATTTTTTCGGGATAAAAAGTAAACTATGTGCTATTCCAGACTATAATCTATCTCTGTGCCAAATTTCATTCAAATCCGTTCAGCCGTTCTGGCTTGATTGAGTAACAAGCATCTAAATATCTCAATAAATAAATAAACATGTTGGGACATTAACACACAGCACCATCTAGTTCCACGGTAAGCTACGAGGCTTGCGTTATGGATACCAGATAGTTGATACACTACATATATATAACTTTAAATACATACATATTATTAATATAAACACCCATGACTGGAGTACAAACATTCGTGCTCATCATACAAATTAATACCCCCAGCGGGACTCGAACTCGCGACCGTTGGCACAGCAAGTAGGGGTCACTGAGTGAGGACAAACTGAGTCGTCAAAACGTGTCGTGTCTAAATTTTCATATTTATATTATTACTAAGATATAAATTGGATGACAATTGTCAACCCTATTTCTATTTATGGGTACTTCATCCCATTTTTATTTACTAGAATTCCAGTGGTCGATATTTAACCAAAAGAAAAGAAGAGGAAAACATATACGAATAGAATTTACCTTTATAAAAAAACTAACTGTTTCAAAAAAAAACCCTCCAATAGCTACTAAACAAAAAAAAACTCAACAAACAGAAGAAAAAAGGCACTATACTGGTACGTAGTTACTTGAGACTTCCTGTACTGAAACAAGATACGGTAACTAAAAGGATAATAAAAAATAATGTAAGAACAAAGTATATCTACATATTCTTACACATTTTTGAATAGTAAAATAAATTCTCAAACAAGCAAGAAAAATCATTTTTTTGCTGCTATATTATAATACTCGTATACACACTGCAATAATTTTTAATTGTAGACCGGCTAAATCAGTTATTTAGTGGTAGCATTTAGTAATGCTAAGTATTATTTTTGCAACAAATAATGAAATAACATCTCGATGCAACCATGGTATATGGGGATAATGCATCTAGTGGTAGCCCAGTGGTAACGCGTTCGCTTGGGAAACCGAGTGAATCGGGTTCAAATCCCGGGACACGCACTTCGGATATTATTGTGTGAATCATTTCCAACATGATCACTAATCTAATGGCGAAGAAAAACATCGCGAGGAAACCTGCTTGTCTGAGAGAACTTAGCAAGTTTTCGAAAGACATGTGAAATCCGCCAATCCGCACTTGGCCAGCGTGGTGGACTATGGCCTGATCCCCCTCGTATTGAAGGGAGGCCCGTGACCAGCAGTGGGACGTTAAAAAGGGCTGAATACAATATATAAAAGCAGGATAAAAGCTAAAATTGGTTTTTTTTTTAATAAATTATCCATTAAGTAAACTATTGCCGTCGATATCATTATCTTAGCGTGTTTGAGAAAGCGAGGCATTAAAATTTTAAAAATAAAGTTTATTATATATATATATATATTACCCGACTGCGGCGAATGCATATCGTGAATTTATGTTTCCGATAGCATAATACTACGTTTATCCGTCAACTTGTTCTCATGTTTCTTGTTCGCTTTATCGCAGTCGGGTTTTTTGTTTTTGTAAATTATTTTTTTACTTTTCTAGGCTTTATCGTCTGTCTAGTCTCCTTCAAAGTATTGACGCAAATTCCACGTCTAGAACCTTGAGCTTTGTTACTAATTTATTAAGCATAATAAAATAATATAATGGCATTTAATTGAATTTATATAGCTGTATTTTATAATAAGTTTTACCTCGAATAGCTTCATGGTCAAGTTCGAAGCTATTCTTTTCGATGTATGACTAAGCTCTTCACTTAACTAATTTTACGGACGTTAAGTAACCTTGATAGGTTGTTTATAGTAAATTAATGTGATAAGATAAAAGATACCTATTTTTGTTAATTATATAAATATATTGCGATTGTTTAAAGTAACGTCTGTATTATTACTTTATATTTTTAAATAGACGTGAAGCTTATTACCAGTATTCTTAGCCAAGATGATTTTCTATAATCGAACTCAACGAACAATGTAGACTTAGTATAGATTGGGGCGTTGTAGGGATGCATATGGACGGCGGCAGAATTATTTCCAGGGGATACAACTACTAACTAATATTTAAATGATTAATTTTTTAATTTTAATTCATAAATGTACTTTTTTAATGTTTTTTCGCAGATATCTAAATTTATCAGGGATTTTATTATTATATATAATTTATTTTTTTTAACTTTTTCTATCTATTATTTTCCTTCATGACAGGGGGGTGCAAGTGTACCCTTTTGCACCCCCTCCTCGGAGCCCATGGTGATGCACATGCGATCTAGCGATACGGTTTCATTAGTCTCGCACTCTCCTGACCCATGACAAATTTTGCCAATGACCTCATGACCTCAAAAAAAAAGGCTATGTGGACCCAATGCTTACAAAACTCTAAAGATTTCAAATAGAAGATTAAAAGTTGTAATTTTGCCACACTTCGCAAAATTACAATAAAAATATACTTGATATAACATCTATATACATCTATATCATTACTCCGTACAATCAAAGCCGTAGCAAATTGAATCCTTTTGTAGTAAAAATATGATGTGAAGAAAAATTATATTACATTTTTATTTGAGATATGCCATAACTCGGTATTTGTGACGCGAGGAAATACTTAAGCAAAAATATTACTGTTTATTTCTTTTATATTCAAAACTAGCGACTCACGCTCGCTTCGCTCGCGTTCGTCCCTAGGTACGTTTTCACGGTTAGCTATGTTTGTACATAAATAGTAGCTTGCTACTCCTAAGATATTCATTTAAATTATATAGCAATTTACCCTCGCTTCGCTCGGGCGGGTACGCCGTACGCGGATTTTGTTCACGATTTCATGGGTTTTAATTTTTTTTCGCGGAACCCTGATCCTTTTTCTAAAATGAAAGTAGCCTAAGTTACTCCTTACAAAATCAGCTATCTGCCAGTGAAAGTCCCATCAAAATCGGTCCAGCCGTTTCGGAGATTAGCCGGAACAAACAAACAGACAGACAGACAGACAGACCGACAGACAAAAATTGTAAAAAATGTTGTTTTGGTATATGTACCGTGTATACATCCATATGCATTTAGTAAAAAGCGGTTATTTTTATATTACAAACAGACACTCCAATTTTATTTATCTGTATAGATGTACATTTATTTTTTAAGACAATTGCTTTCTATATGACTTCTGATTTCTAAGCACGACGAATTACTATAAAAAACTAGCGTCCCTAGGTACATTTAAATTTTTTTGAGCGAAACCCTAATTCTTTTTCTAAAATAAAAGTAGCCTAAGTTACTCCTTAATAATATCATCTATCTGCCAGTGAAAGTCCCGTTAAAATTGGTCCAGCCGTTTCGCAGATTAGCTGGAACAAACAGACAGACAGACAAAAATTTTAAAAACTGTGTTTTTCTTATAAGTACCGTATATAATTCCATATGCATTTAGTATAAAGCTGTTATTTTTACCTTACAAACAGACACTTCAATCTTATTTATCTGTATAGATTAAGGAAAAATTGAAAATATATTCTTGATCTATTAATCGCATGAAACGTAGGAATTCGTGTCCGTCAAATTGGAAGGTATAATTAAAATTTAAAAAATTTCATCAATCTCCTTTATTTTAATAAAGTACTTGATGTTCAATTTGGATCCATTACAATTTTATTCTATCTCGAACAAATATATATATATATATATATATATATATATATATATATATATATATATATATATATATATATACACACAACAATACGTGCAAAGCGTTCGTATTATTTTGATAGAAGTAACACTAATAAGTCTCAAACAAGATACGTCAAGACGTTTTAGAATCATTAATTACAATCTATTTTTGTCTAGATTCCTTAATTGATATGAATGTAGCCGTTCATTGTTTTTAATTTATTGCTAATTGAGATGTTTAATCTCGCTGTATGACGCTTCAATAATGTTTTACAGCCAAGTTTTTTATAAACTAGCGGCTTACCGCTTACTGACGACACGTTTGGATCAGTTTGTAGTGACTCTACTTGCTGTGCCAGCGGTCGCGGGCTCGAGTCCCGCTATACATTTGTGTGATGAGCACGAATGTTTGTACTCCAGTCATGGGTGTTTATATTTACAATATGTATGTATTTAAAGTTATATATGTGTAGTGTATCAACTATCTGGTATCCATAACACAAGCCTCGTAGCTTACCTAGTTTCACTCGGATGCATTCCTACGCGAATTTTGTTCACAATTTCATGGATTTCAATATTTTTGCTCAGAATCCTGATTCTTTTTTTTTAAATAAAACTTTAAGTTACTCCTTATTACATCAGCTATTCGCCAGTGAAAGTCCTGTCAAAATCGATTCAGCCGTTTCGGAGATTATCCGAAACAAACAGACAGATAGACAAACATTTTAAAAATTGTTTTTTTTTCTTGTAAGTATTTCACAATATGTTTTTAGTAAAAAGTTGTTATTTTGACATTGCAAACAGACACTTAAATTTAATTTATTTGTATTGTATTCAGCCCTTTTCAACGTCCCACTGCTGAGCACGGGCCTCCCTTCAATACGAGGGGGATTAGGCCATAGTCTACCACGCTCGTCAAGTGCGGATTGGCGGACTTCACATGCCTTTCGAAAACATGCTAGGTTCTCTCAGACATGCAAGTTTCCCCACGATGTTTTTCCTTCACCGTTAGGCAAGTGGTAATCATGTTAGAAATGATTCGCACATGAAAATACCAGAGGTGCGAGACCCGGGATTTGAACCCGCTTCACTCGGTTTCACAAGCGAGCGCGTTACCACTGGGCTACCACTGCCCCCTATTTATATAGATTTCATAGACTATTTGTATAGATGTCAAAAAAGTATGTATAATTTGTTATAGCAAACCTACACCTGTCCACATGTAACGTCAATGTAAACTTTCTTATTTGTATGACTTGCTCAGTCTATCTTCTTAACTATTAAATATACGGGTTATTTTATAAAGTAACAATGCGTGTTAATAAAGTTTTTACATTTCCCATAAGAGACATATTTTAGATCTTTGTAAGTTTATCTCAATTTGGGTGGCGGTGAAGTTTTATAGTTCAAATTGAGCACAAAGTTTACTCTTATTCGTCTTTTCATATTTTGGTAAAAAATAAATTTAAGGATAAAAGTGAAATGAAAATATTTATAACACTAAAAGCTTAGTATTATAAATACCTAATCTATACATATTATAATAAAATTCTAAATAAGTTGAATCTGTACATTAAATATTTTTTGGAAAATCTTATTGAAATAGTCATTATTATCGATACAGAGGCCGAATCTATAGTTTTTAGAATTTGTCTGATTGTCTGTCTGGGTATGCATCACGAGAAAACCCCTGACCAGATTTTGATGAAATTTGATATGATGATAGCTGTTATCTGGATTAACATACCTATAGGATAATTTTTACTGCGGGAAAATATCTCATCTCTGAGGAATTTAACTCAAGGTTAAAACATAACTAGGGGCGAACCCGAGAGGAGCGAGGGTGAGTCGATATTGGATTATATAAATTGGCAGATTATCTTAGATCAATATATTTTAGAAGGCCTTATAGGTTTAGAAGAAATAAAGAACTCGACTAAGCTTGTTAACAAAATGCTCAAACAACAAGTTCAAAATTACACACATTAAATTCTACCATTATGGTGGATTTAAAAAAAATTTGGGACCCTTGAAACCTGTCCATTAAAAAGAGAGTTACCTATGATGTCTAGATTTTCTCAGATTGTCCAAACAGAATTGGCGATAAAATTGCGCAACGTCCCCAAAAAATACGATTTGAGTACCTCCTCTTTCGAAGTCGGTTAACATAGTTAAATAAATAATACTAAATATGTTGGGACATTTTCGTCTCCATAATTTAATTTCGGCAAAACCTTTAGCTACGAGTATTATAATAAAGCTAGAGCTGTTATGTTATAATGAAAATTAAACGAATAGTTATGAAATACCTATAAGAAATATTTTTGTTATGTAATAAAAAAAAAATCGTAGCAACTTTACGGCCTCAGCCTTGACTTCATACGATCATTATTAAAGCTCGTTTCTAATGAATTGGATAACATTGCCGCTGTATATATTATGTATATTATAACCACTGTTGTTCAATGAGGCATATTTTTGATATTTTATATTATAAAGAAGAATACCTTGGGAATTATTTGTTCACCTCCAAACAGTTTCAAGTTTTTCTTTGGTTCTAGTAGATGTACATACATATAATTTAATGAAGACATGTTTTCATCTACTAGTGATCGTGGTTGAAAATCAACCATAATTCATTAAGTTATATATTTATTGTCTTGCGTATATTAGAATGTTAATTTGTTCCCCATTTGACCACAGACTTTAATAACAAACAAAAGATTATAAAACGCGTGTGTGTCAAATATATGGTAGTGTGTGTAATGTTTTTTTTATTAATTAAATGTATTATTTAAGCATAATTTAAAAAAAAATAGCATTTTGCACTCCTTCTCTATATAAACTATAAGTGTGGGAAATTTCATACTTCTCCGTCCGCGCAATTTTCGTAAAATCGGGTACAAAGTTTTTCCTTCACGTATTAATATATAGATTGTATAGATCGGGAATCACGTTTAGAAGTTGGAAATCAAATTAAAAATAATAAAGTTACTGGCAGCACATACAGACCTTGTTTTCATAATAAAAACAATAATAAATGGTTCATAGCCACATTTTTAAATCTATACATATACCTAATAAAATTGTAACTAAGCCGAATCTGTACATTAAATAATTTTTGGAAAATCGTATTCAAATAGACATTATTATCTATACAGAGGCCGAATCTATAGTTTTTAGAATTTTTGTCTGTCTGTCTGTTTGTCTCTCTGTTTGTTACCGCATCACAAAAAAACACTGGAGAGATTTTGATGAAATTTGGTATGGTGAAAGCTGGTTATCCGGGTCAACATATAGGATACTTTATACTGCGGGAAAATATCTCATCTCTGAGAAATCTATACTAAACTTTAAAACGTAACTAGGGACCAACCCGAGCGGAGCGGGGGTGAGTCGCTAGTAATGATATAATTTGAAATTCACTTTTATATTCAAGAAGCGAAGGTCTATTTAAACTACGCAGTATGTAGTAATTAAAACTAGCAATGTGAATTTAGTCTATTTTATAATTTACATTTTTTGTTTAACATAATTTATTAATTTTAAGTGAATTAAGTCAAGTCTGAAATTTTTGAGGCCATTTTGCATACTGCCAATAGATAATTATCACGGAACAGTTCGTCAATGTGTTGAAAAAAGCTAATTAATATTTTAAAAAATTTTTTTAAAGATGGTGACTTCGATCGAAAAAGTATCTACACAATCAGCTTCAAAAAATGTCCTTACCGAATGAGCGCTCATTACTAGCGATACATGATTACTAGCGACTCACCCTCGCTTCGGTCGGGTTCGTCCCTAGGTTGCTTCCCAAAACAAACTTTTTTTTTCGTGGGACCCAATTTTTTTTCTAAAATAAAAGTAACCTAAGTTACTCCTTATTACATCAGCTATCTGCCAGTGAAAGTCCCGTTAAAATCGGTCCAGCCGTTTCAGAGAATAGCCGGAACAAACAGACAGACAGACAGACAGACAAAAATTGTAAAAAAATATTATTTTGGTATATGTACCTTGTATACATCCATATGCATTTAGTAAAAAGCGGATATTTTAATATTACAAACAGACACTCCAATATTATTTATTTATATTGATTTAGAATGTTAGTGGAATTCGTAGTTCCATTACGAGTATACCATTATGTTAAAAATTATAATGTTAAAATGTTTGTTCACGACCGTTTTTAAAGCAAGAAGGAATCATATTTAGTTAGTTTAGTCGGAATAAATAATAATTCACGTGCTCACCTTCCGCGTGTTTTTATTTTGAAAATAAAATAAGTAGATTTTTTTACGTTATGGATTATGAATCTCCTTAAGTTCATTGACAAAATATTATCACTGTTTCTCGCTGTCTGTCCCTATATATGTTTAGATCTTTAAAACTACGCAACGGATTCTGATGCGGTTTCTTTAATAGATAGAGTCATTCAAGAGGAAGGTTTATATGTATAATACACGCATAATATGGTAGAGAAACACTGATAACTTTAGAGGTTTCTAATGTGATGTCGTAAGTAAACACATTTTTTTGCGCTTACATTGAAAACGCTGCCTGAACCCTACGAGATAGATTAAAATAATGTACTGCAGTATTGTACACCTTAAAAAGTCCGCGATGGCATATATGTATCTATCTCTTAAGGATAACATACTATATCCAAGCTAGGGACGAACCCAAGCGAAGCGAGGGTGAGTCGCTAGTTTTTAATTAAAAAAAAATATAATAACATGACAAAGTGCGAAAGTTGGTGAAGTTATTTGAATGCTTGTGACTCACCACGCGTTATGCATTCAACAGATTTGAATGAAATATGGGATATAGATAGAACATATCCTGGACTAATGTATAGGATACTTTTCATCCCGGTTATGCTTTTCTGTGATGTAGAAATTAAGCTTTAATTATATTTAATCAACTATACTTTTATTAAGGACCGACTTTTAAACCCATGACTGCTGCAGGGGGACTTTTCTTGTCCAGAATATATTGTAATAATTAATATTTTATTTTTTTATATCATAAAATCAGAAAGCAACATCATAATTAGGAACCCCATAAAGCCTTAATAGGATGTAATAATGCAAATATTTACAATTATAATCACAGAAAAATAAATAAAAAGCTCAAAACAAGGCACGGACAATAAAAAAATAAAAAATAAATTTGTTTTGACATTAATACACAGCCCCATTTATTTCCATGGTAAGCTACGAGGACTGTGTTATGGATACCATATAGTTGATACACTACACATATATAACTTTAAATACATACATATTATAAATATAAACATCCATGACGAGACTAACATTCATGCTCATCACACAAATGAATGCCCTCAGCGGGATTCGAACCCGCGACCGCTGGCACAGCAAGTGGGGTCACTACAAACTGAGCCAAACGTGTCGTTGGTCTGTGGTATGTTAATTATTACTAATTAAAAAATTTCTTTTGATAAAGTTGCTGACCAAGAACAGAACGAAAATAAAAAAATATTTTTCCTACAGGCGAAGCTGTGGACAGAAGCTAGTTATACAGATCATTACTCACATATCACTGGTGTTAACCTTCTCGCATATAACGGGTAGCTGACTAAGACGCAGATGATGTGTCGCGTTCAACATACACGACTTATCGCCATAATGTAAATCCTCCGCCGTTACTTTTGATGTGGTACCTGAAATAATACAATTATAATTAGAAATAATAATTAATCTGTACGTACATATAATTATAACCGATTTTAGGAATCGTAATAGAAGTTCTGGATTTTAGTCCCTCGTCATTCTAAGCTTAAGGCACTTCGGTGAGCGGTGTGCCATGTGGGTTGCTCCAGGTATTTTTCTGATAGCAGAGTTAACTGTTGGAGTAACCCCATGGTTTTTGTAGTTTGCCTACTGCCTCGGAAGGCCTGCCGTCGATGCGCAAGCGATCCTTCGACGCCCCATTAAGACAAGGATGGTTTAGTTAGGTTTCAGTGGCTAGTAATGGCTTTTCTTGTCGGTAAGTCCCACATGTTTGTATGCAGGTGGAATGCGTAAATGCATTTCCCAAAGTTAAAATTCAAGCCTACGGATCTTTAGGCGGAATAACTATGTATAATAAGTTAGCTACGAGATCAACGTTACAAACTGACCAACCAGTCACCGGTGGGTATTTACCTGGGTGATATATTACTACCTGCTATAATTATTGGGTTTACTGACAAAAAACCCAACAAATCTTAAAAAATGCGGATCTGAAAGTGCCCTTGTATATAAAGTCTTTAAGGCACGTGTTAACACTGGGTTCGTTTTTCTTTCAAAGAAACTTAAGTTTCTTTTCAGCTCAGCTCTTAAACGTATGTAGTCATGGATCAAAAAAGTAGAAACACAATCCCATGCAAAAGTTCTCTTTAAACTATAACCATCCAGTAGTTCCTGAGATTAGCGCGTTCAACCAAACAAACAAACAAACAATCAAACAAACTCTTCAGCTTTATAATATTAGTATAGATAATTTAAATTTTGTCAAATTATTTTATTTTACCCTCGCGAATAAGGTACCTCGTCCCTAGGTACGTAATAATTTTTCTGAGCGAAACCCTAATTCTATTTCTAAAATAAAAGTAGCCTAAGTTATTCCTTATAATATCAGTTATCTGCCAGTGAAACTCCCGTTAAACTTGGTCCAGCCGTTTCGGAGATTAGCCAGAATAAACAGTCAAACAGACAGACAGACAAAAATTTTAAAAATTGTGTTTTTCTTATAAGTAACGTATATGATTCCATATGCATTTATATTATAAAGCTGTTATTTTGACATTACAAATAGACACTTCAATTTTATTTATTTGTATAGATTTTTGTTTTTAAATGTGATTCTTATTGGTTTTTGTATGTACATATTCTTTTTTGTAATTACGTTGGTAGATGGCGTTAATGATTGCGACACAGTTTATTTACTTCTGCAATTATTATCTTTATTATCTGTTACTAGCCGCTCACCCTTACTTCGCTCGGGTTCGCCTCTAGAAACACAAAAACAAATTATCCCACGGGAACCGTACATTTTTCCGGAATAAAAAGTAGCCTATGTGCTATTCCAGACTATAATCTATCTCTGTGCCAAATTTCATCTATATTCGTTCAGCCGTTCTGGCGTGATTGAGTAACAAACATCTAAACATTTAAACGTAACGAAGGATATTAAGTGTGTGAACTAAAACATACCTATCTCCATCATGAATTTATCAATTCATATATTTTAAATATCCCTTGTGAACTACCCTAATGGACTTCTTTTTAGCATGCAATTTGGTATTCTTGACATCATTTCATGTAAAAGATGAGACCAAGTCATTAGCTGTTACGTTAGGTACCTGTAGTTGTAACTATGGCTGTTTATCTATTCAAGTAGTGAAATAATTACAAAGTGTTTATTTTTACATTACTTTTCATACGAATTTACTATAATAACTAGCAACTCAGCCTCGCTCCACTTCGGGTTCGTCCCTAGATAAAAACAAATCTATCCTACAAGAACCGTTCATTTTTCCAGGATGATATATTATAGCCTAAAGCCTTCCTCGATAAATGGACTATCCAATACAAAAAGAATTTTTCAATTCCAACCAGCAGTTCCTGAGATTAGCGCGTTCAACCAAACAAACAAACAAACAAACTCTTCAGCTTTATAATATTATTAGTATAGATTACCTGTGCGTTGTAAAAATTGCGTGTCTTCAGTATACACGTAATTATTATCTATACTAATATTATAAAGAGGTAAAGTTTGTGAGTTTGTGAGGTTGTACGGGGTAATCTCTGGATCTACGGAACCGATTTAGATGAAATTTCGTAAGAATATAGTTTGAGATCCTGGAAAGGACATAGGATACTTTTTATCCCGGAAATTATTCCTTAAGGGGGTGAAAATGGAGATGAAAGTTTGTATTGGGAAGCAAGCCAGGGACGAACATGAGCTAAGCAAGAGTGACGCGCTATCATGGAAAATATATAGAAAACATTGAATTTCAAATAGAATCGAACCTGGTATCTGTGGTACAGCAGGCAGTCCCAATTAAGTTACCACGACGACGAAGACGAAATTTTATTAATATTTCTTAGAAATCATAAATAATATATATGAGTAGTAATAAAATAAGTAGTACTCTAGAATGTCGTTGGGTTTTTATATGATGACGTCATACGCGGAAATTGTTATTGATTACATTAAATAAAAAATCAATATTTCATTAAGTTAATTTATTTATTAAAGTTTTATTATACGGTTAATAATATTTATCTCTAATAGTTTTCTGTATTGAGATATGTAGCAAACGCTCTCTGGACGAATTCGAACCTAACTTAAATGTGAATCGACTGAAACCTTGCGCTATCCATGGACTAGATAGGCCCTAAGTTTAGCTTGTACAGTACAGCCTAGTGTTTATTGTTTTTTTTTCACAGAAAATTATGGGTTTTAATTCCTATGGTCCTATGGATGAAGATTGTGGTTGTGGTATAATAATGTGATGCATCGATCCATACCTTTTATATTATAAATGTGAAATTAACTCTTTTCACGCTTGAACAGATTTGGATAAAGTTTGGCAAAGAGATAGATTGCATCATGGGATCGGATATAGGCTACCCTTGATACCCGCCTTGCTTATAACGCGAGCGAAGTCGCGGGCAAAAACTAGTATCCCATAAATGTTTTATAACTAAGAATTTTATTAAAATACTAGCCTCTATTAAAGGCTTCACTCGTGTAAAAAGAGTTATTTAGAGTGAAAAGTATAGTTACTACTAGTAAAGTATTATATTATCTGTGCTTTATCTAATATTGTATTAGTCCGAGAAATAATCTAGGTATAGGTATGCGAAATAATTCCCATCTAAATCCGTTCTATGGTTTTCTCGTGAATAATCTACAAAATCCAATCAAACTTTCATCCCCATTTTCACTCCCTTAAGGGATGATTTGCGGAATAAAAACTATCCTACGTCCTTCCTAGGGTGTGAAAGTATTTTCTTACCCAATTGCATCTAAATCGGTCCAGCCATTTAGGAGGAGTTAGGTGACTAACACACGTACAGAAGAATTATATATATATATATGTATATGTATATATATATATATATATATATATATATATATATATATATATATATAAAATTATAAACAAGGTTAGATAAATAAACCCACAAGTTAAGCTCAAGTGAGGTAGAAATAAGCTTGCTGGTCACGAAGTCAAATCGCATTACGCGTTGGCATCCGACCCTCGACTAGTTTACTGGGTCGAGGTCACATTTGCGAAACTAGGGATTTACTGTGCGTTACGTCCCTCCAATGCAGAATAGGATTTTTTACTAGAAAAAGTGATCTTAATATACATATAGTGTGATAGAGTCGAAGTATATATGTACAATGTACATATTATAATATAATAATACTAGCTGACCCGGCAAACGTTGTTTTGCCATATAGATAATTTCCTATTACTAAAATGGCTATTAAAAAATAAGGGTTGATCGTAGAAGGGTGAAAATTGAGGATTGTATGTATTTTTGTATGTTGTATCATAAAAAAATAGAAATTAAAAATTTTGTCTAAAAAAATAAAAAAAAAAATTTAGGGGTGGACTACCCCTAACATTTAGGGGGATGAAAAATAGATGTTGGCCGATTCTCATAGATACCGGATAAGCACAAAAAATTTCATCAAAATCGGTCAAGCCGTTTCGGAGGAGTATGGCAACGAAAACTGTGACACGAGAATTTTATATATTAGATGTACGAGTGTATTGTACATAACATATGAAAAAATACAGTTAACACTACATATATACATATGTTCTTTAATATCTCTTAAAGCTTTCATTTCATACTTATTTATCTATTTTTTTTTTATTTTCTAATTTACCGCCTTAAAACAATTGTATGTATTCAGCACTTTTTAACATCGCACTGCTGGGCACGGACCTCCCTTCAATACAAGGAGGATCAGGCCATAGTCCACCACGCTGGCCAAGTGCGGGTTGGCGGACATCACACGTCTTTCGAAAACTTGCTAGGTTCTCTCAGAGATGCAGGTTTCCTCACGATGTTTTCTTTCACCGTAAGGCAAGTGGTAATCATGTTAGAAATGATTCGTACATGAAAATATCAGAGGTGCGAGACTCGGGATTTGAACCTGCTTCACTCGGTTCCCCAAGCGAGTGCGTTACCACTGAGCTACCACTACAATTAACTTCATTTAATTCATTAAAACTACATCCAATTTTCATAATCAAACCATTTATTTTCCCGTAAATTTACAGTTCACTGTATAAATTTTCCAATTTTCGATTTAGATATACGGATGATGGAGCTCTAAAAATACCTTTATCAATGCAACTTTTATACGAAAACTAATATTGTGTTAAATAACCTACTAAGAAATGTATGCGCTATAAGGATGTACATTTGAGATCCGGAGGGTCATAAATAAATATTTTTATAAAATATTGAGCCTCTTTTCAGTAATATTTTATCATAGCCGCTGTCCCATTTTGTCACATTTGAATAAGATGCCAAAGAGATTCATTCAATCAGAAAAAGGTTCTCTTTGCATGTACATATTTACATCTGTACGGATAAATAAAATTAAAGTGTCTGTTTGTAATGTCAAAATAACAGCTTTGTACTAAATGCATATGGAATTATATACGGTACTTATAAGAAAAAGACAATTTTAAAAATTTTTGTCTGTCTGTCTGCCTGTCTGTTTGTTCCGGCTAATCTCTGAAACGGCTGGACCAATTTTAACGGGACTTTCACTGGCAGATAACTGATATTATAAGGGCTTACTTAGGCTACTTTTATTTTAGACAAAGAATTAGGGTTTCGCTCAAAAAAATTAAAACGTAGCTAGGGACGCACCCGAGCGAAGCGAGGTTAAGTCGCTAGTATACTATATAACTTTTACATACAGGTAATATAAAAATTAGTAATTATGTATTACACGTTCTCGTATTTATATGTTATGTTTTTAAATGAATATTTTGACCAGATTTAAGAAATAAGGAGTACTAAATTATTGCGTAGGATGAGGTGTTAGGGTCTATTATTTTGTTATGCCATATCTTCGTTTACTGAGGATTGGTTTTAACTGCGGGTTTGTATCTTATATCATTGTTTTTGTTGGTTCGATTACCGGCTCAAGTAAGCTTAAAAAATTAAATGCAGTTATTATTATTTAAAAAAAAATCATGTTTCTTTTGATCAAAACTTGATGTTTTCCATGTAAAAGGTACGTTTCTTCAATGTCTCGATTATTTTTTCCATCCTGTATAATTTTTAGATCTTTTGTAAGCCCCATTGTTAGAAATATATTTGTTAAATTATTTAAAAAAATATGAATGTCTCACCAATTAGATAATGTCCGAGTTCACCGAGGATGTAGCCGACCGACACTAAACCCAGCACATACCACTTGTAGAAATTCTGCAGTTTATTCCATATGCCTCCGTGGAACATCTTGGTTTATTCTGAAAACAAAAGTTACATCAATATTTGTAAATTTTGTTATATATTTTGGATTATAATACATAAAACCCATATCCATACTAATATATAAATGCGAAAGTAACTCTGTCTGTCTGTCTGTTACCTTTTCACGCTTAATCCGCTGAACCAATTTAGTTAAAATTTGGTATGGAGATAGTTTGAAACCCTGAGAAGGATATAGGATAGGATTTTTATCCCGGAAATAATCCCTTAAGGGGGTGAAACGGGGGGTGGATATTTTTTATAGATATTATATCTATTTAGTTTATAATTTAGTCGGTTAGTTTATCCCGATTCCGATACTCATTACTGATTTTCCCTAAATAAGACAAACATACTTTGAACGGGTCACTTTATTTTAGTAATATGTAACCACTTAATTCGTTCAAGTTACAGAGTGCATAAAACAATTTCATTAGAAAACCTACAACCCTAGAAGAACCTAGGACAATCGGATAAAATAAATTGGTATTGAAAATGGACTACCAAAAACGATAAATAAACACTACCGTAAAAGTAAAACAATAAAACACCTACATACGAGTATATGCAAGTAATGTTTTTTTAATTTCCGACCCTGCTCGTAACAAAAGTTAGTAATTTTGATACAATTTGACTCATGTTTTTAGTTAAAAATAACCTTCTGTTCACAATTTGGTTTGGACAAGTTAACTGCAGTGACCCTAATAAAAACAATGTATCTACTCATCTGTTTGCCATCACGTTTCTATTGTTCTGTCGAGTGTCATGCACGCTAACGTCTCACTAACTCAGCCTGATATAAATCTACAAAGACTAATAAAAAGTATTGTAGCTTGAGGAACTCTTTTTTAATGTTGGGAAATGTATTTACGCATACCAGCTGTAGACATATAATAGGTTTTGTGGGACTTACCGGCTAAAAAAGCCAGTACTACCCTCTAAAACCCAACAAAACCTCCTCCGTTTTAATGGGGCGTTGCAGGATCGCTTACGCACTAAACCACGACACTCCGACGGCGGGTCTGCTGAAGCAGATCACCATAACCATGGGGTCATAACCGTGGCATGGTACACCGCACTTGGCCAGCGTGCGTGGACTATAGCGTGATCCCCTTCGCATTGAAAGGAGGTCCGTGCTCAGCAGTGAGACGTTAAAAAGGGCTGAATATATGTTGGGTTAAGCTTTCTTGTATTTTATAGGCTAGTGGAGATCTCGCAACACCTCGAATATGATTTTACCAATCATGGTATTCTGTATTGCAAAATTGAGTCATTCATGATCTCAGCTAAGTATACATAAGTATTAAAACACAATTTACTATATAAGTCATGTCAGATTTACGCGATACCGTTCTCTGCATAATACAATGTGCAATCTTACTACGAGTACTATATAAATGTGAAAGTTTGGATGGATGGATGTTTGTTACTCAATCACGCCAGGATGGCTGAACGGATCTAGATGAAATTTGGCACAGAGATAGATTATAATCTAGAATAGCACATAGGTTAATTTTATCCCAGAAAAACGTACGGTTTTCGTGGGATAGATGAACCCGAGCGCTGCGAGGGTGAGCCGCTAGTATTACTTACATATATGTAGATGTGGATCAGTTTAAATTAAATTTTATAACGTAATATTCGCAATATCTATGCATAAAAAAATCCTAGCTAAACCACTGGACATAAAGGGTTGATTATATAAAATATTAATATTCTGTAGATATAAGATAAAATACATATCTATCTAATATATTTTAACGAGCAATTCTTGTATATTTATACCTTTATATCTTTATTTATTTATACCAGCGATCTCGGGAACGGTTCTAACGATTTCGCTGAAATTTGGTATGTGGAGGCTTTCGGGGGCGAAAAATCGATCTAGATTAGTCTCATGTCTGGGAAAACGCGTGTTTTCGAGTTTTCATGCGGTTTTCTTTTGCATTATTCTACGCAGAATATGGTCGATAATTTCTTACACTCGGATATAAGCATCGTGGTCATGCGGTCAAGGCGCAAGTTAGACAACACATATGCCCGGGATCGAGTCCCGGGCATACAAAGTATTTACTATTGCTCATTTTTTGTATTTATTCAAGTTTTTAGTTTTTTTTTTTAATCTAAAAAATACTATATAACAAAAAAGAACTCCGAGCGAAGCGCGGTCGCCCAGGTAGTAATACATATTATATGTATATACTTACCTAGTCAAATTTACTAATAATACCGTAGCAAAAAGGTAATCTTGAAAGGTATAATATACGAAATGTTAAATAAAGGTTCCGTAACATAAATAAATATGTATAGCCCGACAAACTATAATAAATTCATATCATCTCCTTTTTGAGAGCAATTTCTTTCTTTACTAAGCTAGAAATATTGTATGAAAATAATACGTCAATGTGGGAAATAGAATTCGTTAACCCTGGCATGTTACAGGTGCGTTTTAGTCCTCATTACTTAGTATCGGCTCGGATACGTTCTTAGGTATATTTTGTATTTATAATATTATACAGAAAACGTCATCTTTTGGCAAAGTTTATTAATTATAAAACAACACGTTTGACTCAGTTTGTAGTACGCCTACTTGCTGTGCCAGCGGTCGCGGGTTCGAGTCCCGCTGGGGGCATTCAGTTGTGTGATGAGTACGAATGTTTGTACTCCAATCATAGATTTTTATATGGATAATATGTATATATGTGTGGTGTATCAACTATCTGGTATCCAACACACAAGCCCCGTAGCTTACCATGGAACTAGATGGTGCTATGTGTTTATGTCCAAACATATTTATTTATAAAATTTCATACAAATCCATCATTTCATGTAATTCGAACATATAACCTTTTGCATTTAATTAATAATGGTGTAATTGTACCATGAAAGTGACGTAGCATTCATAGTATCAGACTCTACGCCGCAGTTTACAGGTTCGAATTTCACAATAAGTTTGTTAAATGAATGACAATAACAACGCAAAATGTGATTCATTTTAATTACAGATGTAGATGTTACTAAGGCTAAGATTAATCATATTTTACAATAAAAAATAAACTTCCTTATTGTATTTAATTTGAGTAATTGCTTTTAATATACTTTATAGTATAAGTGTGATTAATTACCGATATAAAACATTTGACACGTTTTCAGATCTTTTAAAAATCATTTTAATACTAGCAGTACCCGCGGCTTCACCTGCGTCTAAGCTTCCGATCGCTACCAAACTTCACAGGATCGACCGTTGCGCTAATCTGAAGATTGCCTAAAATTATCATCAAAATCGCTCCAGCAGTTTTGAAGTCCATAGGGAACATACAATTACATACACACATCGATTTTTATATATAGATTAATTATAGAAATATAAGAAAAGAGCAATAGAAAATAGAAAGAACTTTTGTCTTTTGTCAACCGATTTTCTTTTTTTTTTTTTGTGTAGTTGATAGTTGATGAACTTTAGTGTTAATCAATAAAACATTTTGTAAGCCGTTAGTTTTTTTATATCGATAGGTAAATTATATTCATATGTTTTCCTCAAATTTTCAATTATGAGTATGGGCGAATTCGACAAAAAAAAATTCACAGATAATAAATAATTAAATTGTTCATTATCGACTCACTCAAACAGATTAAAAAACATATTATGTACATGATTACTTTTAAAAATAAAATATCAAACGTTAAGCTTCGCTAGTTAAATTGGATTCTAATTTTTTGTCAACAAAAAGGCGGTCAACTTGAAATATAGAGCTAAAAATGTCGGCCTTAACATTGGTTTACTTTCAATGTCAGGTTATTATTGTCGTTTTCTACCCCCTGAATGCATTTTCCAAAGTTAATAAAAAAAGGTTATTGTTATTATATAAAATTGTATATATTAGCATATTTTTATTTGAAATACAATGACTAATCAATAAATATATAAAAAATGTTTAGTTATGACTTACTCAACGTCAGGCAAAGATCTCAGACCAAGAGAATAAAATAAATATGTTGTACGTATGAAATAATTAGTGTCAGAAAGAGAATATATCGATTTAATAATTATTTTTAATGCTTTATAATGAAGTAGACAAAAACAAATCTGTCCCACGGGAACCGTACATTTTTCTACGATGATATATAGCCTATAGCCTTCCTCAGTTAACGGGCTATCTAATGCAAAAACAATTTTTCAAATCGGATTATTAGTTCCTGAGATTAGCGCGCTCAACCAAACAAACAAACAAACAAACAAACTCTTCAGCTTTATAATATTAGTATAGATTACGTCTAAAATTAAATATTTTTCTGAAGAGGTTTTATAAAGAAATGGGCACAATTATTACCTAATTACTATATAATATGATTCTTTTGCTTCTTATTGCCTATAGGTACTCCGGACAGAGCGGCCGGAACAACAGGTACCTACTATTAACAGCTAATTATTATAATACAATTACTGACTTCATTTATCTGATCTAGATGAAATTTGGCACAGAGATATATTATAGTCTGGAATAGCACATAGAGTACTTTTTATTCCGGAAAAATGTACGGTTCCCGTGGGATAGATTTGTTTCTGTATTTCTAGAGGCAAATCCGAGCGAAGCGAGAGTGAGCCGTTACTATTTATATGGTACACGACACAGGTATTTTTTCTTCATTATCTATACAGATAAATAAAATTGGAGTGTCTGTTTGTAATATTAAAATAATCGCTTTTTACTAAATGCATATGGACGGTACATATAACAAAACAACATCTTTTACAATTTTTAATTAATTTTAATTTAATTTAACCATTTATTTCAGGCAATATTTACAAAAAGATCTTAAATATGTAAACAGAGGCCCATATAATGTTTTTGTCTGTCTGTCTGTTTGTTCCGGCTAATCTCCGAAACGGCTGGACCGATTTAGACGGGACTTCCACTGGCAGATAGCTGATGTTATAAGGAGTAACTTAGGCTACTTTTATTTTAGTAAAAGAATCAAGGTTCCGTGAAAATAATTTAAAACCCATGAAATTGTGAACAAAATTCGCGTACGGCGTACGCACCCGAGCGAAGCGAAGGTAAATCGCTATGTAATTTAAATGAATATCTTGATGAATAAACATAGCTAACCGTGAAAACGTACCTAGGGACGAACGCGAGCGAAGCGAGTGTGAGTCGCTAGTATATAATAAATTTTAATGTCTTGTTCCACTTCCTTCAATTGTAACTAGGGTTTGAGTAATAAAATAAAATGACTAGCATAATAAATGTAGTCTAACCATTAACATAACTCCGCGTAATTTATATTTTATTTTATTTATATCGAAGTTTACAACTCTATATATAAAAAAACCCTTTTTGTCCAGCTGTAGATCCGGTTGACACTAGGTACATGACGTGACATGAATTTAATGTAGTACCTAGATCTAATAGTTTTATATTCGTTACGTTGTAAGAATATTTTTTTGTTGTAAGAATAAAAAATAACCTATGTACTATTTCAGACTATAATCTATCTCTGTGCCAAATTTCATCCAGATTCGTTCAGCCGTTCTGGCGTGATTGAGTAACAAACATCCAAACATCTAAACTTTCACATCTATACATATAATAAAACTGTAGAGGTCGAATGTCTGTACATAGAAAAAAAAATGCTAACAACCGAGTTAGGGGGATGTAAGAAGAGAAATAGAACAAATCCAAATTTTTTTCATTTTTTTTTTGTTTGTCTGTCTGTTTGTCTGTTTGTACGGGCTAATCTCTGAAATTGTTGGACCGATTTAAATGAAATTTTGTTGGTATCTTATATCCTCGGTCAACATCTTAGGTACTTTTTATACCGGAAAATTAAAGAGTTCCAGTGGGATAGTTAAAAAACTATAGTAACTTATACAGCTTAGAACACAAAAACTACTGATTGGATTTTAATGAAAGTTTACGATAATATAGTTCATCATTAATCAGAATAAAAAATAGGCTAATTTTTATCCCGGAAAAATGTACGATTCCCGTGGGATAGATTTGTTTTTTTTGCCGAGAGGCGAACCCGAGCGAAGCGAGGGTGAGCCGCTAGTTTGTAATATTAATATAGATATAGATACACAATATAAGTAAGCTATTTAAAATATGTAACCAAAAATGTGGGGATTCTTTGAATAAATTAATGTGGGTGGTTTTTAAATCTGTGCGATCATGAATACTTCATTGTAGTACTTGTATATTCAAGGACATTATTCGGTAGATAATTGTTATTCAAAATTAAGAATATTTTTTTATGTGTTTAATGTCAACTAACACAGTGTATTCCATTGCAAACTATGCGAAGGGCGTGAATTTGAGTCCCACGGTTTTTAAATTTTTGAATTATTATTGCGTATACACATATTTGTATCTGTTTAGTGGCTCGTTAAGAACTGTTTCCGTTCTTAGTTTGATGATAACTTACACGTGTGTTAGTGTAGCAATAGTCGAACTAAGAAAGGAAAAAGTTATACGTTTAATCATGAGAACTTTTTCTACTTTAAATAAGTCTTAAGTATCAACCTGAAAGGTGATTTTCAACTTTCAGGTTTGATGAACATGATGAACTTTAAATTCCGTATTATGCTTTCCATAATTTTGATTTCTCATTAATATTGTATATCGTTGACATATTTTTAAATTTAATACCTGAATTTAAATGACATTTTCTATCAAACGTCACTCCTAGAAGGCATTGAACTTAAGAATCGAATTGAATTGACATTTTCTGTCATAACTAGATATTGACACATTATCTATATATACATATAATAAAATTCTAACTGAGTTGAATCTGTACATTAAACATTTTTTTGGAAATCCTTATTGAAATAGTCATTATTATCGATACAGAGACAGAATCTATACTTTTTAGAATTTTTGTCTGTCTGTCTCTCTGTCGCATCACGAGAAAACCAAAGGACAGATTTTGATAAAATTTGGTATGATAATAGCTGGTCATCCGGGTCAACATATAGGATACTTTTTAGTGCGGAAAAATATCTCATATGTGAGATATCTATACTAAACGTTAAAACGTACCTAGGGAAGAACCCGAGCGGAGTGAAGGTTAGTCGCTAGTGCTAATATATAAATAATTTACGCGGATAGTCGATTCAAAGATTTCTTTGGTTCCGAAGTAACCAATCGTAAGAAAATCGTACTAAAGCAAAGTACGATTTTCATTCACTTTCCAAAGTCTGAGTGACATGTATTTTTGGGTGTCAAATAAAAAAAAAACCGACTTCGAAAATTTAAAATAATAAATTCCCATTTTGTTAAGAATAATAAACTACTACTAAAAAGAATCACGCAATTCAACTACAATGTATAATATAAAAAAAAAAAAAAAAAACAGAACATATAACCTCCTCCTTTTGTCGCCGGTTAAAAAGTATTCTACATTCGATATTTTAGTTATGTATTAATTTTTATATATATATACCTTAACTAATGACCAAATTCCAACATTATATTTCACGTGACGTGTCTACATATTTAACATAATATTACTTCCTAGTTTTAAATTTATCGCTATAAAATTTTAATTATAGTTAAGTTATGGAAATTTATTATAAAATATTTTATTATATATATCAAAACTATGTAGTTTTTAGAAAAAAAAATATTAACTAACCGCTGATTGTTTGATCAAAAAAGTCTGAAATTAGTCTGAAATCTATATATACTTATCTATAGGTACATATAATAAAATTGTAACTAAGCCGAATTTGTACATTAAATATTTTTTGGAAAATCTTATTGAAATAGACATTATTATCGATACAGAGGCCGAATCTATAGTTTTTAGAATTTTTGTCTGTCTGTCTGTCTGATTTTGATGAAATTTGGTTTAATGATAGCTGGCAATCGGGTTAACATATAGGATACTTTTTACTGCGGGAAAATATCTCATCTCTGAGAAATCTATACTAAACCTTAAAACGTAACTAGGAACGAACCCGAGCGAAGCGTGGGTGAGTCGCTAGTATTTCATAAAAGCTTCTCCCATGACGTGTACTATTTACTTAGTTCAATATATTCAGCTAAAGGCTTAATCAATTTTAATAATAGTTTCACTGTAGTATAGGTACAGATTGGAGCTAATCACATATACATCATAATGATGAAAGAAAACTTATTGCACAACTCAAGTTATTGATAAAAATAGCTTCAACGTGAGTAATTTTAAACCTTCGATTGAGCTTATGCAAATGAGTCGAACGGTTATGGCGAAACTAACAAGTTACAAGGCTATTCTGATTTCCGGATACATAGCCCACTGGTGCGAAGTTGATGTTTGATCAATGGAGTTAAAAAACTATAAAAAGCAAAATTAAAAATAACCCACGATGGTTAAAAAGTAATTGAAAAAGGATAAAATAATTTTAAAAACCCCGACTTAAAAAATAAATGTAACACGAGAAAATAAACGTAAAAAAATATATTAAGTAGAGTTGAACTTTCGCGGAGTCGGTCATATACATATGTAAACAATAGAGTATCAGTTTTCATAGTATTTTCCTACGTACCTATTACCTATTTGGTTCTCAATGATTGTAGATGTGGCAATAACATATTCAACTACCTATAAACTTAATAAAAAACCCAAGAATATCTGTCGCACATCTGACATCTGAGCGAAGTGAGAGTGAACCGCTAGTTAAGTATATAAGTAATTTAGTTTGGTGCTGTCTTTTTTGTTGGATGATTGGTTAAAAAAATATACTTCTTTGGCGCAACAGGACAAAAATAACTAAAGATTTCATCCCGTATGTCACAACTCTCTGCTTGTAAAAGGAATGCAGTTAATTTCATCATGTCGCTTTCAGCTAACTTCATCGTGTTAATTTTTGGCTGTCGGTGTGCGCGCGCATTGTAAAAATTTTATTCTCATATTTTTTTCCAAACGTGCCAAAAGAAGTATAACTTCAAATATATAAATATGTATGTCTATGATTAAAGTTAATATATGTTAGTTTTGTGGTCTCAAACCTTCAATTTGAAAAACCTTGACAAGTTCTTAAATATAAATTATACATATATTATAATTACAAATAAAATGCTAATAATTTTTTTATGCGCCGCAGTTTTTTGAAATCTATATTAACGTAAATAAAATATCTATACAGATAAATAAAATTAAAGTGTCTGTTTGTAATGTCAGAATAACGGCTTTTTACTGATGTGAAAGTTTATATAGTACTTATAAGAAAAAAACATTTTTTAAAATTTTTGTCTGTCTGTCTGTTTGTCTGTTTGTTTATTCCGGCTCATCTCCGAAACGGCTGGACTGATTTTGACGGGACTTTCACTGGCAGATAGCTGATGTTACAAGGAGTAACTTAGGTTACTTTTATTTTAGAAAAAGAATCAGGGTTCCGCGAAAAAAGATTAAAACCCATGAAATTGTGAATAAAATCCGCGTACGGAGTACGAACCATACATAACGACAACCATACGAATATAATTTAAATGAATATTTTAGGAGTAGCAAGCTACTATTTATGTGTAAACATAGCTAACCGTGAAAACGTACCTAGTTTGATTTAATAAGCTACCAACATTGACGCGCAATAAACGGTAAACCTATCGTTGTTAAAGGTTGAAGCCTGAAATGGTATTATATTTTAGATGTTTATGCTATAAATGCTGAATTTCCTTATGTTAAAAGTTTGAGGTACACACATATATATGTATAGAACGGCAAAACAAAAAAAAACTGCTAGGAGATAATTTATCGTTATTTTTTTTATATTAAAATGTACAACGACTACATAATGATTTCAAAAGTTTACAATTGGCGAAGATATGACGTAACATACACACATACACAAAAGCACCCGAATTGAATACTTTCTTTTGAAGTCGGTCTAAAATCTTATATGAATTTCCTTATAATCAGACCTCAAAGGGTTGAAGCTTACAGCTATTAATTAATTATTATTATCAATGGTGAACATTCAAGGGTTAACTTATATGGTATTCTCTTAACGGTACTTTGTGAATATTACAGTAAAGACTAATTTACATGATGTTAATTTGTGTCAATAGCATGCAATAATGTTGCGGCGGACTCATACATATAATTAATTGGAAACTTCTATCTATACAGATAGGTACATACTTGTCTATACTTAATATTATAAAGCTAAAGTTTGCTTGTTTGTTTGGTTGAACGCGCTAATCTCAGGAACTACTAATCCGATTTGAAAAGTTCTTTTTGCATTAGATAGCCCGTTAACTGAGGAAGGCTATAGGTTATATATCATCCCGGAAAATGTACTGTTCCCGTGTGATAGATTTTTTTTGTCTAGGGACGAACCCGAAGTGAAGCGAGGGTAAGGCTAGTACATAAATAAAATTGAAATGTCTGTTTATTATGTCAAAATAGCACCTTTTTACTAAATGCATATGAAATTATATACGGTATTTATGAGGAAAACACATTTTTTTTTAAATTTTTGTCTGTCTGTCTGTTTGTTTGTTCCGGCTAATCTCCGAAACGGCTGGACTGATTTCAATGAGACTTTCACTGGCAGATAGTTGATGTTATAAGGAGTAACTTAGGCTACTTTTATTTTTGAAAAAGAATTAGAATCCCGCTCAAAAAAAAAACTTACCTAGGGACGCACCCGAGCGAAGCGAGAGTAAGTTGCTAGTGTATAAAAATTAACGTGTGTATGTTCCCTATGGACACCAAAACGGCTAGAGCGATTTTGATGTTTTCAGGCAATCTTCAGATTAGTTCAGCGAGTGGTACTGTGAAGTTTGGTAGCGATCAGATCAACAGAAAGGTTTATAGTCGTTTGAACGCGGGCGGAGCCGCGGGCAATGCTTGTAGTATAAGTATAAATGGGTTAGTTTGTTTGTATTTTAAGACGGCTGGACGGATTCAGTTTTTAAATAAAATAGTTCTAATTTTGTGTCTGCAACAATGTCAAGGCAAAAATTGACTTGCATAGTGTCAACAATGCGACATTCTTGTAATTTCTTCATCAGATTGAACTGTCATTTATGTATCCCAATATTTGCTAGTTTAAGTTTGTTTACCGTTCGTAACTTACTCTTATTCTTACTTATTCTTATCTTTTATTCAATTCTCATCTTCTATTATTGCGCGTCGTTTGTGGCATACAATAATTGCCACTTTTGATGAAACTATTAGCATGTAAATGAGCCTTTATGGTGTACGAAACTTTTAACTGTGATATCAATGTTTAAAGCTTTCGTATAATGAAACATGATGATGGATGGAAAATATCATATTTATTAAACGCCTACGAAGTTGAAATTTACTATGAAATTTCCATGGAAACCCCCGATATAATGCTTTACACAGATATAATTATATCGAAACGCGGTCAAAGATGTACATATAAATATGTATTTTACAGTTTTTCTTTGTGTTATTATTAATTTTCATTGGATAGTGGTCATAGTAGTTTTAAGTTTCTTACAGATTCCAATTTATGGCTGCCTCTTAATTTTTTTCTATCCCTCTTCGGATCTATCATAATCGGATGAATTTTCAAAAACATATAATACTATAAATAATATAAAAGTCTTTATAAAAATGGAATATTGGAATGTTTTACAACATAAAATTATGTACGACAAAGACTACACTTATGTTGTAACCATTATCGCCCACTTCCAGATTAATACATCTGTTCCAAATTATGATTTTAGAAGCTTTTAAATTAAGACATAGTTTACTCATAATTACATATATATATATATATATATATATATATATATATATATATATATATATATTAACAGTCATTGGAATGATATTATTGTATTCGAGTATTGAATAAACTAAATAAAACATTGGCAACTTGTCACCCCTTTTCGCATTCTATAGATCTATAGATATAATAAAACATCATCTATAGATATAATAAAATTGTAACTAAGCCGAATATGTACATTAAATATTTTTTGGAAAATCTTATTGAAATAGACATTATTATCGATACAGATGCCGAATCGATAGTTTTTTGAATTTTTGTCTGTCTGTTACCGCATCACAGAAAAACTGCTAGAAGGATTTTGATGAAATTTGGTGTGATAGTAGCTTATTAACCGGGTCAACATATAGGATACTTTAAACTGCGGGAAAATATCTTATCTCTGAGAAATCTATACTAAACTTTAAAACGTAAGTAGGGACGAACCCGAGCGGAGCGAGGGTGAGTCGCTAGTATGTAATAATTGTTTATATTTTATTAGTTATTTAGCGTATAACTTATCCATCATTATAAGTATACGCTGTCATAATATCAACCTTTATATCCAGTGAACTTAGACATGCTGACATTCTCAATCTTACAAATATTTTGAAAATTTGTATTGAAATGACATTGACATTTGAGGCTTATGTCAGATTCACATATTATTTTTGTAGATTTCCTTTTCGAGATTCGTGAAATAATATTTATGAACCGTCTGTCAGACGTACATACGTAATATGACGTGCTCAAGTATTTCTAAAATATTTTGTAAATATTATTATCAGCTGCCCTAGACGCGCGGCCTTATACAGAGGACTTATAGGGGGAGGTACTCAAGAGAGTGTCCCCCCTTATGTTAACCTGCTGCGCTTGAGTAAGTCCCAAAATCCTCTCTTGGGTTCCCCTACTATTAGGAGTGGAGCAATTATACATAAATAAACTACACTGACGGAGCTGCGAACAAAAGCTTGGTTTTTTTTGGTAGGTTATCGCCGTCCACTGCTGAACGAAAGCTGCCGACTGCCCCCATAGAACTCCAACCGCCCCGACGTTAGGCAGCCCGTATATAAACATCATAACACAAGTAAACCCATAAGCAAAAGTATGTTAATAAAGATATGATAACTAAAATTTTATACGTTTAATATTGTAATAAAATGTAACCGTAATAATATTGTGGCCTTGGCCTTGACTGTATACAGTCATACATATCATAAAGCTCGCTTCGTATAAGGATCGTAAAAAGCACTTGGTGTTTAATTAAATATAACAAAAGATAAAGCGATAACATTTTTATTTTTAACCGACTTCAAAAAAGGAGGAAGTTCTCAATTCGTCGGAACCTTTTTTTTATGTATATTCACCGATTACTCGAAGACGCCTGAACCGATTTGGAATTTTCTTTTTTTGTTTCAAAGGGTTTATTCTTTCCTGGTGGTCCCATATAAATTTTATCGAAATCGGTCAAGCGGTTTTTAAATAAATGGCTTAACCGAATAGGTTTTAAAAATCATTTTTTTCTTCTTACAAATTACCTGCTTATTACGTCTACACTAAAAATGGAAAAATAAAAACTTAAAAAAAAAACCGACTTCTAGGCACTGAGAAGTAAAAAATAATTAAACAGGGGTTTTCATTTAGAATAGATACCTAATCAGATATTTTCGAAGTCGGTGTACTTTGATTTGTATCGGCTGGCACCGACTTCGAAAATATCTGATTAGGTATCTACTATCTATTCTAAATGAAAACCCCTGTTTAGTTATTTTTTACTTCTCAGTGCCTGGAAGTCGGTTGTTTTTTAAGTTTTATTGTTTACTTTTTTAATTTATATTGTTTTAATGAGTTGAGTTGAGTTATTTTGTTCCACGTCATTCAATCTTCGTTAGAATTTAACTTATGTAATATAAAAACAACTGTCTAATTTATTTCGTCTAGTCTATACTAATTTAAGCTAAAGAGTTTGTTTTTGTTTGTTTGAACGCGATAATCTCGGACAAGAGACCGATTTGATCAGTTTTTTTTTTGCATTTTAAAGCCTAAGCCTAATTCAGAAAGGTTGTTACGTCACGCTCAACCCTTAGGAGATCCCTAAATAATGTCCTCCTGACCGATTCCGGCCACGGCGGCCAATCTCATTGAGACTAGCCAACTGCGCAGGAGATATTATAGTGCACAAGTGTACGCGCAGACACAAGTGCACTCCCTATTCCTTTCACTTTCATACTCCGGTGGGACGACCACTCGACACGACCGGTGAGAGTTAAGGCGCAGGACCGACGGCTTTACGTGCTCTCCGAGGCACGGGGGTGAAACACCGCCAACTTCCCAACTCCGGGCTGTTACTGAGGCTTACTATACAGAAAGACTCAATAACTAAACTTGGCCCGACCCGGGACTGGAACCCAGGACCTCAGGATGTGCAGCCGTACATGCTAGCCACTACACCACCGAGGCAGTGATCCCTAAATACTCGTAAATTAGACGGACGGAGCCGCCGGCAAAAGCTAGATTTTGTTTTCCTTATAAGAACTTAATTTTGAGTCTTTTCAGGATAGAAATTAAGCTGTGTCACTTTTAACGGAATTCTTTGCCACTAGCCAACGGAAGTCTCGTTAAAATCCGATCAATCATTCTTTTATTTTGTATACTATGGATCCTTTTTTCTTTCGTTTTTCTTTGTCAATTTTTCTGATTACTTATTAATCCCGTTATATCACGAAATATGAGTATAAGTGCCACTTTGAATTTGTGCAAGATTCGTCATAGAAGGAAAATATCCGTTAAGAAAATATTTTAGAAACTCATCTTTTTTTTTTTTAGAAACTCATCTAATGAAGATTAAAAAGTGAATTAGACGTTTGTTTGAAAATCCATAATTTCTAAATAGCGCAGGCAGCGACGAATAATTAATGTAAGAGGATAGCCCAGTGGTGATGCGCTCGCTTGGAAAAACGGAGAGAAGTGGGTTCAAATCCCGGGTCTCGCATCTCTGATATTCTCATGTACGAATCATTTCCAACATGATTACCAATTGTATTACAGTTAAGGAAAACATCGTGATGAAAACTGCATGTCTGAGAGAACCTAGCAAGTTTTTGAAAGACATGTAAAGTCTGCCAACCCGCATATGTCCAGAGTGGTGGACTTAGCCTGATCCCCCTCGTATTGAAGGGAGGCCCGTGCCCATGAGGGGGACCTTAAAAAAGGGCTGAATACTATACTACTGCTATATTAATATCTTTGAACAAAGATTTCCAATTTTAAATTACTTACTTACTTAAAATTGAAGATAATAAGAACGTGCTGAAGAAACTATCAGAAACAGTTTTGTCTTTTTTTTAGATTTGAAAGACCTTCGTGACAGTTCGTAAAATCTCGTATAAAGATTATACGATAAGGTCAATAGACAAACAGCATTTAATATTTTTTTTTATAATTTTTTTCTAATCTTAGAATATTATACGGTTGATAAAACTCATTTTAAGTGACTTAGTTACGCACGATCGGGTTTTTTACAAAAAGTGCTGAACAGATTTTAGTAAGACTTCATTTTGATTTGAAAATTCGGTTTGTAGCACAATAGGACGATATCGTTAATATAAAAATTTTAAGTTTTATAAATGATAATATACTTTTTTATTACGATTTTTAATAATAGTAGGAGATCCCAATCTATGTGATGGACCCCTCACTCTTTTTCTAGGTGAAATATATTTTTAAACAATAAAACATATTAACAAACACGACCCATGGTGGTTGTCACCAAAAATTTGTTCCAAGCTATTTTTAATTAAATTTTTTTTTTCATTTTTTTTTTAAAAACACAAGATCTCTTTTCCTGTGACAACTGGAAAAAGAGTGAGGGGTCCAATATATAAATATATGGTGGACCCCTCATTCTTTTTTCAGTTCTCTTTATGAATTGCATTTCCGAGATGTTATCTTAGACTCTAATATTTATGCAGCGCTTGTCATTCAATGACTCTTGCAAATATTTAGCAAGAAAAAAATATCTTCAAAATAACCTATAACGTATACGTAATGTGTATCTGAACCGATTTTATTAGTTTTATAGGTTTGCTTAGAAAATAAACCAAGATTTCTTCTTTAGGCGCGCCATGAGGGGGTTTTTTAAATGAGCGATAAAATCATATGAAATGAATATTGTTAAAAAATTATTTACTTGAAATAATTTTTTATACATCTATACATATAATGAAATTCTTACTGAGTCGAATCTGTACATTGAATATTTTTTGGAAAATCTTATTGGAATAGTCATTATTATTGATACAGAGGTCAAATCTATAGTTTTTAAAATTTTTGACTATCTGTCTAAGAAAGCATCACAAGAAAACTACTGGATAGATTTTGATAAAATTTGGTACGATAATAGCTGGTTATTCGGGTCAACATAAAGGATACTTTTTACTGCGAGAAAATATTTAATCTCTGAGAAATCTATACCAACCGTTAAAACCTATCTAGGGACGAACTCGAGCGGAGCGAGGGTGAGTCGCTAGTTATATTATAATTTATTAAATAAGGCGATTGTATGGCATAATATACTCGTACCTACCTACGCACAAATACGAACATAACACTCCTCCTTAAAGTCGGTTAAAATGTAGAACTAAAATAGTCTCTTCTCATTATCTGCTTATGTAGTCTTATAAAAACTTAGACAAAAAATGCTTCTTCAATTAACAATGTAATTGTGAAGTAAAAGTAATCTAAGGACGATGGAAAATATTTTGTTTACTTTACCTTCAACCTTTGCCTTGAGATTTTCTAACAAGTAATTTTCTAAGTTTGTAAATTCCTTGTTTTTCGATTAAATTGTCTTTATATGTCATGTTGCATAGACTCATACTTTGTAAAACAAATTAAATTTAAAAATACTACCAACTTACCCTCGCTTCGCTTTGGTTTACTCACAAAAACAAATCTATCCCACTGAAACCGTAGATTTTTCCTGGATAAAAAGTAATCTATCTGCTATTCCAGACTATAATCTATCTCTGTGCCAAATTTCCTCCAAATCCGTTCATCCGTGACGTGAAAGAGCAACAAACATCCATCCATCCATCATCACAAACTTTCACATTTATAATATTAATATTTAGTATAGATTAAACATTGGTGCCTTTAATTCAATTATAATTTTATTAGATACTAGCGACTCAGCCTCGCTTCGCTCGGGTTCGTCCCCCGGTAGGTTTTAATTTCGTTGAGCGGAACCCTAATTCTTTTTCTAAAATAAAAGTAGCCTAAGTTACTCCTTATAATATCAGCTATCTGCCAATGAAAGTCCCGTCAAAATCAATCCAGCCGTTTCGGATATTAGCCAGAACAAACATACAGACAGACAGACAAAAATTAAAAAAAATGTGGTTTTTCTTATAAGTACCGTATATAATTCCATATGCATTTATATTATTAAGCTGTTATTTTGACATTACAACAGACACTTCAATTTTATTTGTCTGTATAGATATGTATAAAATATAAATATTAAATATAGATGATTGTTTAAAATACAAAATCTATTTCTGTAGTAGCCTATCAACAAGCTTGTCCCATTTTCATCATTTGACGAAGGTACGTAAGTTACCGCTTTATTCACGGTCGAAACCCTCACATCATCGATCCGGCGAACTAGACAAGATGTCATCTTAGAATCGGTGAAGAAGACAAAGTTACATAATCTATACATATAATAAAATTGTAACTAAGCCGAATCTGTACATTAAATATTTTTTGGAAAATCTTATTGAAATAGACATTATTATCGATACAGAAGCCGAATCTATAGTTTTTAGAATTTTTGTCTGTCTGTCTATCTGGGAAGGGAACACGAGAAAACCACTGGACAGATTTTGATGAAATTTAGTATGATGATAGCTGGTTACCCGGGTCAATATATACCTAGGATTCTTTTTATTGCGGGAAAATATCTCATCTCTAAAAAATCTATACTATACGTTAATTTTGTAATATTAAAATGAGCAATTCTCGTATATATGTATATATATTGTATGTAGGTGTGTATTGTATGTTATATGTACATAAATTTATTTCATGTATCTCGGAAACGTTTCTAACCATTTGGATCAAATTATATAATTAGATAAGATTTTGTTTTTTTAAGTATCTTTTCTTGAAAAAACGCAATTTTTATATCTTTTCCGAAAAACGCCGAGCGAAGCTCTGTCACTTTTCGCATTTCTTTACAATGGAAATGATTGGAGAACGTCCTGTTATCCATGTCATGTTATAAGATTTATGGCCTCATTAAACACAGAAATTGACAGCAGGATTAAACTGTAAAGCCTTCGGACTATTACTTATACAGCATATATTAAAAAAACTAAATCGGTCAAAATATTTTTAGGTAATGCATTTATCGATAGAATTTTTTTATTATTGTATAGGTCTACCTATGTAATACATGATTTTGACAAACAGATACACAGAACGCATGCCGTATTACGTATGATAAAACTACAATAATGTATAATCAGCTTGATGGTCTCCAAATAACAATCTAACAGTCAGTCATCATGGTCATCAAATCCTGTTCCATTTGAAATGACCTTTTAGAAGGAAAGTAAATCTATCTGATCTATGAGTTGCAATTCAAACAATAGCAAACGTGTAGTAAATCCTAAATCTTTGTAGTACGTAAACGTCATTGGTTCTGACTCTCATATATGAGGTCGCATGTTCGATTTTAGATAAGGCTGGTATTGTTATGAAATACTAGCGACTCACCCTCACTTCGTTCGGGTTCATCTCTAGGTATATTATATATAGTTTATAGTTTAAATAGAAGAAATAGAGAAAAAATATAATGTAAGTATACCTACATCTTTCCTATTTGAATCGGATATTATTCTATTTTTTGTTGGTTTTAATTTTTTTTCGTGGGACCCTATTTATTTTTCTAAAATAAAAGTATTACATCAGCTGCCTGCCAGTGAAAGTCCCATCAAAATCGGTCCAACCATTTCAGAGATTAGCCGGAACAAACAGACAGACAGACAGAAAGACAAAAATTGTAAAAAATGTTGTTTTGGTATATGTACCGTGTATACATCCATATGCATTTAGTAAAAAGCGGTTATTTTAATATTACAAACAGACACTTCAATTTTATTTATCTGTATAGATTAGAGACCAAATAACATCTTTTATTCAAATATCAATAATCACTTTGCTTTGTGATTTTGAATATATATAAAGTAAAATTGAATTTGAGGAGATTTTTAATTTAATTATAATATGTATATCAAGCGTCAAATAATCGTCAAATTTCGGCGACACATTTGGATCAGTCTAGTGACCCTACTTGCTGTGCCAGCGGTCGTGGGTTCGAGTCCCGCTGGGAGCATTCATTTGTGTAATGAGCACGAATGTTTGCACTTCAGTCATGAGTGTTTTTATTTATAACTAACAACTAACCCTCGCTCCGTTAGGGTTCGTCCTTAGTTACGTTTTAGCATTTAGCTCAGAAATTAGATATTTTCCCGCAGTAAAAAGTATCCTTTATGTTGACCTGGATAACCAGCTATCATCATACCTAATTTCATCAAAATCTGTCCAGTGGCTTTCCCGTGATACAGCAACAGACAGACAGACAAAAATTCTAAAAACTATAGATTCGGCCTCTGTATCGATAATAAAGTCTATTTCAATAAGATTTTCCAAAAAATATTTAATGTACAGATTCGACTTAGTTACAATTTTATTATATGTGTAGATTATTACTATAACAGTATGTATTTAAATTGTAGACAATTTTGAATGTGAGATTAGAATATGCTGTTGACCTCATACTTGAAACTTTCCAATATGAATTAAACATGATAAATAATATGATTAAGGGTCCAGTTAGTCAGGATCTAGAAATGTATTTCAATATAGCATATCTGCGGGGCATTTTATTGGCAACTATTATAAAAGTAGGTCAGTAATACTTTCAAAGTCCAAGGAGAACCTTAACATTGTTATATATTTAAATTGAATTAGAATACGCTTATTTTAATATACGAATATCGATTTTTATTTTAAAATCGATATTATCTATATACAGATAAATAAAATTGGAGTGTTTGTTTGTAATATTAAAATAACCACTTTTTACTAAATGCATCTGGATGTATACACGGTACATATACCAAAATAACGTTTTTTACAATTGTTGTCTGTCTGTGTCTGATTGTTCCGACTAATCTCTGAAATGGCTGGACCGATTTTGACGGGACATTCACTGGCAGATAGCTAATGTAATAAGGAGTAGCTTAGGCTACTTTTATTTTAGAAAAAAAATAGGGTCCCACGAAAAAAAATATGATTAATTAATTCATTTTGTTTTGGGAAGCAACCTAGGGGCGAACCTGAGCGGAGCTAGGGTGAGTCGCTAGTTAATTACATAATGTACAAATATCGATTTTTTCAATCATCAAAATCAATTAAGCAATCTAAGGTTATACTTAAGTTACTGATTACTAAATAATAGTCCTCTACAGATAGGTTTGGACATGAAAAGATAAAATTATGAGATCATTAACGTCGATGTATGAAAAGTTCTAGTTATTGGTCATATCAAATTGCTAAATTCTAGTACGGTAACAGAGACAATCATATCTTTTGTGTTGACAACAGCCTAAAATAAATATGTATTCAGCCCTTTTTAACGTCCCACTGCTGGGCACGGGCCTACCTTCAGTACGAGGGGAATCAAGCTATAGTCCACCACGCTGGCCAAGTTCGGGTAGACGGACTTCACATGTCTTTTGAAAACTTGCTAGATTCTGTCAGACATGCAGGTTTCCTCACGATGTTTTCCTTCACCGTTAAGACAAGTGGTAATCATGTTGGAAATGATTCGCACATGAAAATATCGGAGGTGCGAGACCCGGGATTTGAACCCGCTTCATTCTGATTGATCCGATTGATCTGTATCATATGCTTGTTTTGTATTTAATAAAGTATAATGTAAGTGTATTTTGGTCAATAAAAATTATTATTATTATTTTATTTTTACACTATAAAATATCTTAAATTACGAAGATAATTTTTACTATATACGTGCCTAAGCCAAGTGTAAAGTAAGGGAGGAGGAATTTAAAGGGATGGCCAGGGTTGTAACAAAAACTTATTATTATTATTAAAAATTCCTATGTAAAATATGGATGACATCACAACAAGTACTGAGACAACCATGGAGTATTATTCGATTTGCTTTGATAAAAAAAAACGTGTGTTTGTACGTATGTACGCACGTAAGAAGTCATAATTCTTTGGCTTAACAGAACAAAAATAGCTAAAGATTTCATCCCGTACGTCAGAACTCTCTGTTTGTAAAAGAAATGATAAATTAATAAAATAATTAAATAAGGCATATTACAATCATGTCAGACAATAACAACGGTTACCATGGCAACAAATAGTTATCAGCTAACTTCATCATGTCGCTTTTTGGCTCTCATATTTTTTTCAAACGTGCGAAAGAAGTATAACTTCAAAAATAAATAAAATATAACTTTGTCATTAAAAATACCTACTACATAAATAGATGAATAGGAAGACAATTATTTCTCAGTGTAAGAATTATGTAATGGAATTATCATGTTATCCAGCAGCCGACAATGGTTGCCATTATACTAATAACCATGCATGAAAAACTAGGCCAAGGTCGACTCGTCCGAGCCTCCGTGTGAGCGTCGTGTTTCCGAAATTATTTACATACATCCATCCTTAACATTGACCATTACGAGTGTACAGCACTAGAAAAAATCATTCCTTCGATCAGTTTATATTTAAAACAGAAAGAAGTAAGAAGTTGTATGTATGTACTTGTATTCAGCCCTTTTAACGTCCCACAGCTGGGCATGGGCCCCCTTTCAATACAAGGGACATCAGGGTCGTACTCCGCCACGATGACTAAATTAGAATTGGTGGACTTCACATGTTTTCCGATATTTTCGCGAATTTATTTTGTTTGTTTCCGACGTTTCGAATGCTTTACAGCAATCATTGTCATGGAAGAGCTTTACAGTCATCATGGTCAGGATAAATCCTAAAAAATTTTATTTAAAAAGTATAGATATTGTCTGAAAAAAAACCATAAGGTATACAAATGCAATCGTATTGCTTAATCGTCTTTACAAGACAACCTTTGAGAAGATTTAATAAGACGTTTAGGAAGACAAATTTAGTCTGGTATAATACAATATTGGACTTAAAGAACTTTTTGCGAACCAATTAGCTCAACAAATATAGTAGCGGTGTACTTATAATTTATTCCAACGCATGACCCGCCGTTATCTTGTACACGCGGTCGTGACTCGAGCGTTCGCGGAAACTACGAGCCTCTAAGGCTCTATTACAATGCCATGTAGATCATTGATTGATAAATAAGCTATTTTGATGTATAATTTATTGATTGTAAAACTTGTGATTGAATATCATTATTACTTTAATAAATATTATAATAAATTTAGAAATGTTTAGTGATATCCATGCTTATATGATAAACTAGCGACTCACCCTCGCTTCGCTTCGGGTTCGTCCCTAGAGAAAAACAAATCTATCCCACGGGACCCGTACATTTTTCCGGGATTTTATTTAGCATATATATTTTATTTAGCATAGCCTTCCTCGGTTAACGGGCTATCTAATGCAAAAAGAATTTTTCAAATCGGACTAATAGTTCCTGAGATTAGCGCGTTCAAACAAACAAACAAACTTTTCAGCTTTATAATATTAGTATTTATAATATTAGTATAGATGTGAAAGCAACTAAAGTAGATTTGAATGAAATTTGGCAAAGATTTAGGTTATATCATGAAGATGGGAACATACGCTGTCTTTTACTCATTACCATGAAACACACAAGAATAGTATTCATCTAGAGAAACATTTCAAAGCCCAGATGAAATTATAGAGTGCGCCCCTTAACGAATATTACAGCGGCAGTATTACATCGGGATTCAATGGCGGTGAATTCTAACTTAACAAGCGGTGATTACACTAGACCAGACATGGTTGCAATCATAATGAAATAAAAAAAGCACCATGTAAACCACAGGGAAAATCTAGTCTATACTAATATTATGACATGGAAAATTGTTTTTGTTTGTTTGTAACGAATAAGCTCAGAAATTACTGAACCGATTTAGATGAAATTTGGTAAGAAGATAGTTTGAGATCCTAGGAAGGACATAGGATAGTTTTTATCCCGGAAATCATCCCTTAAAGGGATGAAAATGAGGGTGGAAGTTTGTATGGGGAAGCAACCTAGTGACGAACCCAAGCGAAACGAGGGCGAGTTGCTAGTTATCTATAATTGTAAAATTGTCTTCTTTAAAGTAACAACGAAATAAATTGACAGGATTATTTTCAAAAAATCGAAAGAAGTTATATGGGCCGATAAGCTTTATGACTCAATACATCAAGTAGTCCCCGTAATATTATTATATAGGTGATTATATTGCTAAAAACGTCTTAGGCTCGTAGCACTTAATATCTTTATATCTTATAACTCAAATTCACATAAGAAACAAAACGAAAACTACACAACTACAACTAGATATAAATTAATTTTTAGGTTTAATCTATTCTATCTTATAATAAAAGTGTAAACGATTGCTGTCTATACATGGCAGATATTTGAGAAAAACTATTATTGGAAGCCTATATTAATGTAATAGAACCCAAAACAATGATTTTTAGAATTTTTGTTTGTTTGTCTGTGATTTTTGTTTGTGTGTCTCAAAAAACGGCTTAGCCGATTTGAGTACGGTTTTCACTAATGTATTGTGGTAAGCTTCACTTAACATTTAGTATTGACGACATGTTTGGCTCAGTTTGTAGTGACCCTACTTGCTGTGCCAGCGGTCGCGGGTTCAAGTCCCGCTGGGGGCATTAATTCGTGTGATGAACACGAATGTTTGTACTCCAGTCATGAGTGTTTACTGTTTACATTTATAATATGTATGTATTTAAAGTTAAATAATATGTGTAGTGTATCGACTATTCATAACACAAGCCTCGTAGCTTACCATGGAACTGGATGGTGCTGTGTGTTAATGTCTCAACAACAACATATTTATTTATTTGTTTTATTTCAATTGGTTCATAAGTAAAAAAGTTATGTCACTGTTAAGAAACACCTAGGGACGAACCCGAGCGAAACGAGGATGAGTCGCTAGTACTAGAATAAAATAGTGCAAAGTGTAGTAGAATTCATTTATGTTAGATGCGTTATCTTCATATATTTTTCCATATATTTTCACTATTACCATGAATGTACACCATAAATATTGGTAATTCGTTTCACCAGACTGGGAAATCGAACCTGCGACCTCAGTTTTATTGATAATGCTAGCTAATCTCAAACACTCAGATAGTCGTAAAATTTAAAATTATATCATGCCAACACCTTGGCATTTAGATTGTTTATTAAACACAAAACGCACAATATGTCGCCCTTGGCAAAGTTCACACATCTATTTACACTACAGTATAAACAATAACGTAGCGTGCTTAACCAACAATTAGTAACATGCGAATTCATTAAGTCCATGTAGCGAATGAAAAAAAAAAGATTTGGGATCAACTTTTAAGAGGGAGGTTAATCAATTCTACCAGAAAACATACCAATATTTTTGTGCGTTTGTTTGTATGTTACACGATATCCTCGTCTCTTATAAGCTGCCTCATTAGTCTGGCCAAGTACAGTTACTGAGTTTTTCTATGAACAAGTTTTCAGCCTGGATCTTTTCTACACGTAAAATTGTCAGTCCCACGTCTGATCTCTCACTGGTCGTGTTAAATTGTCCCGTCGGACTGTTCAGGGTGCGAACAATTGTATCAGCACAAAACATTGTTTACTATAATATCATCTGCGCAAATGGCTATTTTTAGTGAGATTGGTCGCCGTGGCGGAAATCGGTCAGGAGAGATCAGACTTCAAAGGCAATCCCATGGTGTAATAATTACATAGGTTTACATTGCGGTGTAATTCTTACCGTCGCGTCGGAAACCAAACATCAAAATAAATCCGAAAAGATAGTTTTAATTGAAATGTTAGATATTCGCGTAAAACTAAGAAAAAAATACTTTTAAATTAATTTTAAAATCGATGTACCTCTTCAGTTAAAACGTAATTCTAACGAACGACTTGTTTCCTTGATTGCAAATATCACTATTATGTAATTATCTCTTACATTTCTTTTATTGTATAAAACATAAAGGCTGTTGATAATGGTGTGGATATGGTTTAACGTAAAACTAATTTTTAAGCTTCCGTCACTTATTTTCATATTAATTATGTCTTTTTCTTAGAAATCTTATGCGTAATTAATTTCTGTAAAGAATTTATTCTTAGTAAGGTTTGTAATAACTAGACTTAGTTGTTTATTGGTAGAGTATGGAAACCGCAGTTAATGGTTTTGTAGCAAGTATTGTCATTATTATGAGTATCTGGGCGATTAACGATATACATAAAATTAAAAAGCAAGACTATCGCAATACTAAATTTGTTTCAAATCGTTAGAGCCGTTTCTGAAATACATTTTAAAATCGTAAGCCATATATTAACAGGAAAATATGTTTAATATATTGTTATTAACTTTATTTTATTTTTAACATTAATAAAGTAAATCATAAAAGCTAATAATATTTTTCTAATCGCTTTATCGATTTAAAAGTTTTGTAAAAAAGGCATGACAATACTAATTATTTGGTACCATTGACCTGATCTGATGATATTCACAAGAGGTGGATAATGGAACTGTCCAATAAATAGTAGTAAAAGCTTCGTAGTAAAACAAACTTTCTTCAAAGTCCCGCTTACACTTGAAAGCGTATGTATATTTATTACTAGAGCCTCACCCTCGCTTAGCTCGGGTTCATCCCTAGTGAAATACAAATACAAATTTATCCCACGGGAACCGTACATTTTTCACCCAGATCCCGTTCAGCTGTTCTGGCGTAATTGAGTAAACATCCATCCAGTTAAACTTTCGCTTTTATATAGTAGCAAGATAAGATTTAAAGTATAATTATTATTGTTGGTTTCCATAATACTTTCTTTGATTTACGCGAATATTTGACATTTTATATAAAACTATCTTTTTCCGATTTTTCGCAGATTTATTTCGATTTTCGGTTCTCGATGTTTCGAATGCTTTACAATTTACAGCAATCATGGTGACGCAAAAAATATATATATTTAGTTTGTTTCCATGTTAAAAAATAATATAGGTACTTCTCTATCTTGGCTCAAAAGTACGTTACCAAAGGGTTACCTTACTTTATAAAGAAATTTATGTGCATAGATTTTACTACCCAGATAGATATGCAAATGTTTTCTTTTATCTCACCGGAATTCCGTATATAGTATATTAATTATTCTGACAAGCTTGCTACTTAGCTTGCAATAATACGCATTCGACCCTGAACTTCAATACTGGTCCTGCAAGTGAAAGGAATGGACGGTGTTATGCATCCCTATAAAATTTCCATCAAAATCAAACATTTAATATTAGCAACAATTTGTTTTTCTTTCATTTTGTTTTTTTTTTCTATTATGCCTGACACTCATTATCTAAAACGAGATGACTAGTGTTTTTTTTTTAATTATCGATAAAATTTAAAATATAAATCCTCCTCCTCCTTTTCTCTTTTTAAAAAAAATGAGTGTCACAACTGAACAGAATACTAGATTATAGAATCTAATTTTATTTTTTGTAGCCACCAGCAACATGTTAAAAACTGCTATTTTCTTTTGAGTTTTCTTTCATTCATCCATTCATTCGTCATTATTTGAGTTTTCTTAGAAAAAAACTATAAGGTATAAAGCTACACAAAAAATGACTCATTAGAGACCAATGTTAATTTTCTTGGTTAGCTAACGCATAACGCTACTCTGCATTCGCAACGGAGTATTGTTACGGATATTGACCCGTAGTAGACGTTGGACAAACCACCTCTCACCTTATCAATGTCGTACGTATAAAATAATATTAATATTGCAGAACATAAGTTAATGAAAACATTTCCTGTAACTAATACTTATTATATATTATATATATAAAATAATATTCAAATATCTATATTTTATTTCAAATATAAAATAAATAATTAAATCTGAAGCTCGATTTTGCAACTAAACGCGAACTACGCTGCCGGCAAAAATTTCATATATATTCTAAGTAACTAATCCCAATCTAATACATTTTTAAATATGTATTGATTGTAAGACGTAGTACGTCTCTCGTGGTAGCCCAGGCAGTGGTAGCCCAGTGGTAACACGCTCACTTGGAAAACCGAGTGAAGCGGGTTCAAATCCCGGGTCACCTCTGATATTTTCATGTGCGAATCATTCCTAACATGATTACCACTTGCCTTACGGTGAAGGAAAACATCGTGAGGAAACCTGCATATCTGAGAGAACCTGGCAAGTTTTCGAAAGACATGTGAAGTCCGCCAATCCGCACTTGGCTAGCGTGGTGGACTATGGCCTAATCCCCCTCGTATTGAAGGGAGGCCCGTGCTCAGCAGTGGGACGTTAAAAAGGGCTGAATACGTCTCTCGTATGAGTACAATACATTTAACAAAGAAGCGTTGATAATAGGTTTTTTTTGTCTTGAAAAAATTAAGTTATTATTTATTGTTAATATTATTCATTATATAATTAAACAACATACATTTTTTAAACTTATATAATATTTATTCGTCGTTGGCAAACATCATTAACTTCATTTAATATATTCATTTTTATTTATTCGGCTGGAGAAATCAAATATTTACTTATTTATATAAATATGTAGAACAAAGTAAAATTCGTATACGCATACCTCGTTAACGTAGACCACTTCATCCGGTCCCATAAAAATTTTAACTTAACTATAATGCAATTACCCATAATTTTTTAAAGCAAAAAATACAGAAGGCTTAAAATAGTATTTATGTATAGTAGCAGCTTCGTATTTCCCTCTATCTCATGTAGTTAGTTAGCTCTACTTAATTAATTATTATATTTGATTAAAATTAATTTGGTTTTAACTGAATAACTTTGAAGACTGAAGTAGTCGATAATTAAATAAAAATAATCATAATTAACAATTAAAAGTGGATGCCAATTTAAATAACAGATATTTGTAACATTTAAAAACGATAATAAGAACATGAATGTAAGTGCAAAAACCTTTTCATTTTTACCGCGAAGCCTTACCGGTCTTGTCTGTAGTCTGTACACATGACTAGACTTTTTGTTTTTGTTCCCTCCGTTGAAGCAAAGGGTTAACGCCATTCAGCCAGCAGTAATTTATGTTTTATGCCCTTGTTTATGTGGCTGAATAATTTATGTTCTTAATCACTTTATTAAACAGTGCCTGGAGGCTGGATGACTGAACTTTCGAGCCGTTTCCGAGATACACGAAATTTTTATATAAACCTTAAAAAAAATGAAAAGGTACAAATATTATAAGTAGAAAATTTTTATATATTATGTATTCATTCGGTGCATTTGTGTGTTTTTACAAAAAAGAAATACTATTTTTTACCTGTGGCTATGCTTCTGTGTGTTGATAAAAAGTAGCCAATATCTATAATAACAAAAACGCACGCACTCCACAAAATATTTTTTTATTGACTAATTATTATTTTTTAATTATTATTTTAATATTCTATATGAAAAATATTTTAGATAGCGTATACCAATAAACGTTTTGTAATGTTTAGTTCTTAAACTCATAATTTTATTGATATTAAATTTGTAATTTATTTGGCTGAGTAGAAGTCATTAATGTCAGCTAGCCACCATTCAGAAAAAATTGCGGTCACAGGTTGCTATTATTACTGAAGAATGAAGTTTTTAATTATTTCCTATTTGAATACTCAGAATAAGAGAATAAGATAGATGGAGCGCATAGATAATAAATTAAGCTGTCAATGTGAAAAAGAAATTATGTCAATTTAATAATTATGTTTTATATAACGTATCTTCTCCATTCTACGAGACATTGTACAAGACGAAGTATATTGTGCCCAACTGGCACTTCTAGAAGCCACGAAATAAAAAAAATATTATATTTTAACAACTAGAACCCCCCTAGTGTCTATAGGCACCACTTCTGGCGTTACCGTCAAGCCCCGCTAATGCCTAAAGGCACCAACTTGTCCACTGCACTTTTATCTCTTATTACACGACGAAATTACTTTATTTATTGCTGTACGAGTAATACAAGTCGATTTTAGAAATTTATTCAACTATATAATCAAATAAAATATTTATTAAACGCCGACAACGTGAAAAACAAAAGCGCCATAAATTGTTTTAATTTTAAGTGAATGTATTGGTTTTGTATAATTTAATATCTTTACACTGAAGAATCTGTGCCATAAATAAGTGTATTTTGAGAAAGAAGTAATAAGAGATAAAAGCATTGCACTTTCGCTAAAATTACATAAGTTTATGTGCATTATCTTCATTTGCAATATCAAGATTCAAGGTTTTCACTTCCGTGTTTTTATTCTTGTTTGCGATAACACTTTTTAGATTTAGGCGAATATTTAACATAATAAAACTATTTTTTCGTTTTTTTCCGCGGATGTGTTTAAATTTTTCGTACGTTTCGAATGCTTTGCAGCAATCATGGTCAGGGGAGAGACTTTTTTATCCTTACTATTGTAATAATAATAATACTATAATTAAATAAAATTGATAATAAAAATAAAATTTTACATTAATAAATGTATACAAACAAGATTAATATTATTCTCTATCAGGTTATAGATAGGTATATCTTTTATCTCCTTAGGGATAGAAATTCTTAAACAGTCCGGTAGTTCCAGGAATTTTGGAAAAAGTAAATTTGTATTCTGGCAACAGGAAAAAGAAACCTTTATTTTAAAAAAGAAAAGAAGTAGACGGACGGGACGGGACGGGACATTATTAATCTAGATATTGTACGACTAATATATCATTATTTCTCCAGCTACTGTTATTATTATTTTTTTTTTAATTTAGAGCATTTGGATAAAAAACTATTTATTTGTAAGTTTTAAGTTTCGATTATGTTAGAGATCCGACTTGAATAGACGTAGGTTGAGAAGTCTAATCTTCTCGTTGGGTCTGTTTTTTATTTCAAACCCAGAATAATTACTTTATGTTATTTAAGGTAAATAATATAAAAAATATTTTTTGTAATAATCAATAAATAGCCGGACTAATAAAAATAATATTACTCATACAGTTAATAGTAACAGACAGTTACTGTATCAATAGGGTCAAGGTTTAATATGAAAAAATATATAAATATGTATTTTCTTATAAGTTTCCTTAGCCATTAAATAAACTCTTGAAATTGAAAAGAAATAAAAAATAAGTTGGGACATTTACACACAGCACCATCTAGTTCCATGGTAAGCTACGAGGCTTGTGTTATGGATACCAGATAGTTGATACACTACACATATATAACTCTAAATACATACATATTATAAATATAAACACCCGTGACTGAAGTACAAATCACGCTCATCACACAAATGAATGCCTCCAGCGAGGCTCGAACTCGTGACCGCTGGCACAGCAAGGACTACAAACTGAGCCAAACGTGTCGTCGCATATTCCCTGTGTATAGAGATATTCCTTATATGTATAGTTAATATTGAAAATTCTAACTATGAATTTAAAATAGGTGTATAAAATTACATAACATATAATTTTATATACAACTTAATCGAAACAGTCTCAGTTACATGCAGAATAATAAAGTAACCGTTTTATGAAGGTATATAAGAGGTATGATAAAGGATAAATTATATAATGAAATAAAAAGATGTTGTATCAGAATGTACCTATGTAGTTACTTAATATTAGATTATTTTTATATCAATTATTCTTATATCAATACGATTGTTTTGTTTGTAACAATTCATTGTGATAAAATGATATGAATATTAATTCTTCTCTTATTTGACCACTGTTTTAACATTTATTACTATTTTTAACACGCTTTTATTATTTTCACTTTTATGTTTGTAATGGAATCTTTGAACGCGATTTTCACTCCCTTCAAAACATCAGATTGAACTGAAACTTTGCACATTTAAGAAGTACCGATGACAATACAATAATTCAATAAGTTTATCTCATTATCCTGATCAGCATCTTCAGGATCAACATTTTTTCCCTAGAAATCATAAAATTTACCTTACGGGTAAGACTACAAACTTATGCCAAATTTACCGTCTCTTTACATTTATTTTTTTATTTATTTAACTTTTGATGACATTTTTAAAACACTAATCTAAATACAAACAGCGCAACAAAAACCATATATGATTTTCCTGTGCACTGCGGCATTTTCCTGTGTACTATGACTTTATAAGATGTAAATACAAAAAATTTAATTCAAAAACTGAAAAAAATCAAATAAAGATATTTTGAAATAATAGTTTGAAAAACTAAAAAAACACGCTTTTATAGCAGGTCGAAGTATTATATATTAATGTCATTGTGCAAAAAGCGGTAGGATGCTTTGTACAATATTTTTATACTAACTCTACTTTTAGAAATCGTACCAATGGAATATTTGTAACAACTGATATCGAACACCCCACGCTTTTTTTACAATAACATTATATTATATTGAATGTATCATAACATATTAAATCATTGGGCAATAATAACAACAAACCTATTCTAAATTTTTTTAGAAGAATAAATTAATAAATATTTGTTATTAAAGTTTTTATTATTGTTTTTTTAAATGAATAATAACAAGCTAAATCTCAAGAGTAGCTTTATTTTGACGAGACGCCCAACTTTTCTTTTCACGAAAATTTTATAGTGGTAGATATAATTGTGGATTGATACGGAATATGTCGAAGTGGTGGTTGTCTAAATTTTATTACTGACAGGTTTTACAATTTATCCTAAGACTAGCGACTCACCCTCGCTCTGCTCGGGTTCGTCCCTATTTACGTTTTAGCTATTAGTATAGATTTCTCAGAGATAAGATATTTTCCAGCAGTAAAATGTATCCTATATGTTGACCCGGATAACCAGCTATTATCATACCAAATTTCATCAAAATCCCTCCAGTGGTTTTACCGTAATTCGGAAACAGACAGACAGACACACAAAAAATCTAAAAATTATAGATTTGGCCTCTGTATCGATAATAATGTCTATTACAATAAGATTTTCTAAAAAATATTTAATGTACAGATTCGGCCTTTTATTACAATGTACTTACCTATAGATAATCTATCTAGTATATAGCTGTGGAATAATTTATTATAAATAAATAAATAAGTAAATAAATACGTTGGCACTCATCACCATCTAGTTCCATGGTAAGCTACGAGGCCTGTGTTATGGATACCAGATAGTTGATACACTACGCATATATAACTTTAAATACATACAAATTTAAAGAAAAACCCATGACTGGAATACTAACATTCGCGCTCATCACACAAATGAATGCCCCCAGCGAGACTCGAACCCGCGACCGCTGGCACAGCAAGTAGGGTCACTGCAAACTGATTGGCTCAGTCATAAACGTACGTACGTGTCGTAAAATTTATTTATTCATTCAAAATTATTAATATGTATTTTTTTATTTTTATACTTATATTATTTTAATTACACAATAACGTAAAAGCGTTTACACCGTTTTGCGGTGTTCACCTCAAAAACTGCACTTTTCAAGGCTCAAAAATTATAGCTGAGCTGAATCTGTACACTAAATATTTTTTTGAAAATTATTATTGAAATAGCCAATATTATCAGTACAGAAGCAAAATCAACAGTATTTAACTTTTTTGTTTATCTGTTTATGGCCGTATCACGGGAAAACCACTGGACAGATTTTGGACACTAGATGTCGTCATGTGTTTTTTAAATACGTAATTTTAATTCGAAAAAAATGTATGTACAGATATCACCTTTCTATAATTTTATTAGAATTCATAGCATTATCCGCCCGTGATTTTCAAAGAAAAACATTAATTGTAAATTTTTTAATATAAAAATCGGGCAAGTGCCATTCCAACTCGCACATCAACGGTACCGTTTAGCCAAATATTGTTTTGTTTTTCTTACGTATTGTAAAGTTAAAACTAACATTAAATACGAATATTTAAGTCTTCACAATATCGATATTTTATCGATTAAAAAAATAAGTTTTCATATACCTACATATTCTATTTTTTTTACTTATTATAGAAAACAAAGCTTGCGGTTGCTATAATGAAAAAGCGGGAGACTGAAAATGTTCCGTAACTCGAAAACCACGTAACTATATTCTGAAACCATTTTTGTTAAAAGAATTTTTGAAGCTCCTTTATCTCAATTATTTAGAATATTATTACTATTTCTTGAAAGAAGGAACGTTTACTTTTTAAACACTACAGTGTTTACGACTTTAGAGTTATATAGCTTAGCTAATATCATGGAGACAATACACATACATAGAGTAGGCAACTACCATTCAGCACTATGAGTGGCGATGAGGCGTGGAGTAAAAAAGATAAAAAATATCTGCCTAGTTTCTGTCTTTGTTTAATGACGCATGCGCATTAGTAGACTTTATGTGGCGCATAACTTAAAAGAAATGTACAATAATTAACGAATAATTAAATTTTAAATATCTTAAATTTTGTAATAACTTAAAATCATAGTTTATGAAATTATTATTTTTTTTGTTTTTTATACATTTAATATGACCTAAATCTTTTATGTATTGTCACGCACAATTCTTATTGCCCACTAAAAATAGTTAATTTATTGGAATACATTCTAATTCTCTAAAAATTATATTAAAAAGAATTAAAAATAAACGGAGATAGAAAGGTGCCTGTTATTCTTTGTCTCTTTCTATCGGGATATTACATTTTGATTAGATTTTGATCGGTTTGCCTATTCTATGTGTATTATCTCTATGGCTAATATAGCCCATATTAGCCGATTAAAACCCCATGGTGGACTGTAGACTATAAAGATAATCATACTATATTAGACCATCATATCACTTCAAAGATTAACCGCTACATTTTTGACAAAATATTATTTTAAAATAAATTAATTTAAAAATAATTTAAAAAAAACTTCATAATAATATGTACATAATTTTCATAATAAAACTTACCCTTAGACTGCAGTTCACATACACATGAAAAAAAACACAACTAAATTCGGCCAAAAAAGCGCGCCAAATTAAATGTCAAATGAAATAAATTTTCATTTATTAACTGTGGTACATAACAACCTCTAAATGTTAATTTACTAGGTTGCGCGTGCGCTGGGGTTTATTGCGCGGCGGCTACTAACTTGGATATCGATCTTGCGTGCCTCGAAGGTTTTCGAATCCTTCAATTCAATTTAATTTAGAAAGAAATTAATACATTAAGACTTTGACGTTTTTTTATAAGCAAAATGTGTACAATATCTGTATCTTTTATGCTTGCAAATGTTTTTAATTTTTTGACAGATTTCAAAAGGATGAGTACCTTTTTAAATTCGTTTGTATTCTTTGTGTAGTCATATCTATTATTGGTCGTCTTCGCTTTGGGCACGCATGTACACCTGCTACCTGACGAAGTTCAGGGTCAGGGACCATTCTCTGACTGAATGTGGCCTTGACAAAGGTATTCCCTCTCATATTCTTTTTAGCTGTCCTAGACTCCTTTCTGTCCTAGATAGAATGCCCTAATTTTCCCCTAAAAGTCTAAAACTAGAATTTACTAATAACTTATCTTCAATTAAGGTTTTAATGTATGTGTGTATGAAATTGTAGTGTCTTTTGTTGTAGGTCCAAGATTTATAACGGAGTTACTCCCTTTTTTATATAATATAATTTAATCTAGTACCTATGTGTATGTAATACCCAGTTAGGCAAAAACTTGCCTATACCATGACTCGCATCAATTTATAATTATCTTTCCAAAACAATAACAGAACTGGATATATGTCACAACTCTCGAGCCGAGTTTAGGAATAAAATATATAACTTTTTTAATGAATTTTATAGCTTATGTATCTCATTTGTGCACACTTTATTATACTTTTATTATTTAATTATGATTTTATTACATTACTGAACTAGTTTATTATAATTTTTACTTATTTGATTTTGATACGACTTATTTATATTAATTTAATGCCATAGTCTAGGAACTAATGATGTTTTGTTTTTTAATTTAATGGATGAAGTGATAACCTGTAAAAAAAAAAGTACATTTATCTTTAATTTGTGAATGTAATCACGAATGTATTAATGTAACTTTTGTTGGTTATCCTACTAAAATAAATAAATAGGTAATCTTTTTTTAACGACTAATCTCTCTCGTGTCTTCACCATTCTACGTGACACTGGCGAATTAATCTGTACTCGACTCGCACGCTTTAAAGTCATTAACAAAAAAATGGAAATAAATTATTTCGATGTATCTTCGCCAATTATAATTACATAATCGATTTTATTGATGAAAAATTCAATTCTTTTTGACCAATAGGTTGCACTTCAATGGTAGTCCCATATAAATATAAAAAAACCTCCCCTAAGGGTGAAAGAACTTTAAGGTAGTTTTTAAATCTATACTAATATTATAAAGCTGAAGAGTTTGTTTGTTTGTTTGTTTGGTTGAACGTACTAATCTCAGAGACTACTAATCTGATTTGAAAAGTTCTTTTTGCATTAGATAGCCTGTTAACTGAGGAAAGCTTATATACCATCCCCGAAAAATGTACGGTTCCCGTGGGATAGATTTCTTATTGTCTAGGGTAAAACCCAAAGTGACGCGAGGTGAGTCCCTAGTTGTCATATAAAAGTTTTAGTAAATATAAAATGTATGAAAGAATCATATAATTTATCTTATTTAACATTTTTATTTTCAACTAGAGTTACTCTCGCTTCTTTTGGGTATCTTCAGGTGTATTTTGGCTAATTATATTTTAATAATGTTTATTTTCAACCGACAAAGCAGCACACCGTAAACAACGGCCACCTTTTGTCGGCTTCAATTAAAGTTATTACGATTTCTGACAGTAAACACGTTTTTATAGAAATAAAAAAAAAAACCTAAAGCACTTGACTAATATACGAGTAGCTTCCCATTAGTTAAAGAATTTTCAGAATCAAATCAGTACTGACAGAGATTACCTTCTTCGTAGTCTTATTGAACTTATAAACATTACATCTAAAAAGGATTCGTGTAGATATTTTTTATGAACTGGGCCGATTGTTTTATCGAGTATTTTTATTGTGAACTAGCGACACCCTCGCTCGAGTTCGTCTCTAGATACGTTTTAAAGGTTAGTTTGATACAAATCTTTGAATTTCTTGGCTTTTCTGTACTTTAATATACATGTATTAGACATGTAAACCTTCCTCTTGAATCACTCTATCTACTAAAAAAAACCGCATCAAAATCTATTGCGTAGTTTTAAAGATTTAAGCATAAATACGTTTTATACTTTATATGCTTAAAAAACTGGAGTAGATTCAAAACTACACTTTAGACGCTCTCGTACGAATCGGTCATGCTAAATGGTTAGAGTTGAAGCTGTCAACATCGGACTACTACCTACTGTAATCCTATACATATAATTAAATTCTAACGGAGTCCAATCTATACATTAAATTAAATATTTTTTGGAAAATCTTATTGAAATAGCCATTATTATCGAAACAATTTTTTGATTTTTTGTCTATCTGTCTGTCTGAGAACGCATCACGAGAAAACTACTGGATAGATTGTGATGAAATTTGGTGTGGTGATAGCTGGTTATCCGGATCAACATAATATAGGATACTTTTTACAGCGGGAAAATATCTCATTACTGATAAATCTATACTATACGTTAAAACGTATAATAAACGTAGTAATATAAACGCATATAAATGTGAAAGTTTTATGTAAATGTACGTAGCTTTGTTACTCCTTAAATCAGAAACGGCTTGACGAATTTGGATGAAATTTAGTATACAGATAGACCATGCCCTGGAGTAACATATAGGCTACTGTGAAAAACCTAAAGACGCACCCGAGCGAAGTGAGGATAAGTCGGTAGTATAAGCTAAACTAGTACTTACTAGTAAAGTTTAGACGCTACGGAACATCTGCTACAAGCCATGATTCTTACTTTTCTAATTTTTTTGTATTCTTTTGTATTTTCTTATTCTGTATTCAGCATTTTTAAACGTCCCACTGCTAGGTACGGGCCTCCCTAATACGAGGGGGATCAGGCCATAGTCCACCACGCTGGTCAAGTGCGGGTTGGCAGACTTCACACATCTTTCGAAAACTTGCTAGGTTCTCTCAGACATGCGGGTTTCCTCACGATGTTTTCCTTCACCGTAAGGCAAGTGGTAATCATGTTAGAAATAATTCGCACATGAAAATATCGGTGCGAGACTCGGGATTTGAACCCGCTTCACACGGTTTCCCAAGCGAGCGCGTTACCACTGTGCTACCACTGCCTATTATATTTTCTTATTTTCCAAATGTAATCTTTTATTGCCCTTTAATTGCAATAACGTACAATCAATGCATTTACAAAGCAAGTGTTCAATAAAACCTACATTCCAACATCCAATCAATTAACGTTTCTTACTGATTGCTATATCCTGACGCTGGTATTAACTGGTCTACAGATAAAAAACGCGCAAATGATCGCGATGACAAAGCACCTAGTAGATAACTATCGAAGTGGAAATATTGTGTTTTATTTATAAACCTCGGCTATTGTGCATGCAAATGATCCCAGGCAAAATAAAAACATATTTTATATTTTACTTTTAAACTGAAAACGTGGAATTAAATATTCTAAATAAATAAATATGTTGGTACATTAACACACAGCACCATCTAGCTCCATGGTAAGCTACGAGGCTTGTGTTATAGATACCAGATAGTTGATACACTACACATATATAAATTTAATTACATACATATCTATACATATTATAAAATTCTAACTAAGCCGAATCTGTACATTAAATATTTTTTGGAAAATCTTATTGAAATAGACATTGTTATCGATGCAGAGGCCGAATCTATAGTTTTTAGAATTTTTGTCTGTCTGTCTGTCTGTCTGTCTGTCTGTCTGTCTGTCTGTCTGTCTGTTACCGCATCACAGAAAAACCACTGGAGGGATTTTGATGAAATTTGGTATGATGATAGCTGGTTATCCGGGTCAACATATAGGATACTTTTTACCGCGAGAAAATATCTCATTTCTGAAAAAAAATACAAAAACTGGTAGGAACAAAACCACGACGATACTGTTTGTAAACAGTTTAGCAAGGTAAATTACAAAATATGGTAAAAACTATAAAAATAGCTTATCTTGAAAATCAAATTATCAAAAGCGCCATTTTATCCATTAAAATAGTTATTTTAATTAATATTTATTTATGTGTTATTTAGATATTCGACAATAGATGTCGCCATGTGTTTTTAAAATACATAGTTTTAATCCCAAAAAAATTAATGTACAGATATGAACTTTTTCGATTTTATTAGAATTACTACTAAATCACCCGCGGCTCCGCCCGTGTTTAAATTATCAGTAAAGCAAACTTTTTCGCTTCATAAATTAGTAACTATACATACAATAAAATTGTAACTAAGCCGAACCCCTAAATTCAATATTTTTTCGGAAAATCTTATTGAAATATTCATTATTAGCGATGTAGAGCCCGAATCTATAGTTTTTAGAATTTTTTCTGTCTGTCTGTATGTGACCGCATCACAGAAAAACTACTAGAGGGATTATTATGAAATTTGGTATGGTAATAGCAGGTTATCCGGGTCAACACATAGGATTCTTTTTACCGCAGGAAAATATCGCATTTCTGAGAAAAAATACAAAAACTGGTTAAAGTAAAAGCACGATGATGCTATTAATATTTTAGCAAGGTAACTTACTTATATATTATGTTAAAACTATTAAAAAAAAACATATCTTAAAAGAAATATTAACAGCGCTATTTTATTCATTAAAATAGTTATTTTAATGAAAATTTATTTATGTGTTATTTAGCTATTTGACAATAGATGTCGCCATGTGTTTTTAAAGTACGTAGTTTTATCCAAAAAAAAAAATGTACAGATATAACCTTTCTATGACTTTACTATAATTACTACTAAATTACCCGCGGCCCTGCCCGTGCTTAAATTTTTAATAAAACAAACTTTTAGGCTTTATAAATTAGTAACATATTAGTAATATTTTGTTGGCCGAAACAATTTTCAAATGAGAATATTTGTAAATTTTTATTGTTTAGTAAATAATGTTAATGTTTTTTAATCTTTTAATGTAAAAATTGGGCAAATGTTAATCCAACTCGCGCATTTTAGGTTTCTTATAGCAAAATGCTATGTTGTTTTTCTTACTTACGTGTTTTGTATGGTTAACACTAAAATAAATACGAATAATATTTACGTTTCCACAATACCTACTCATTTTTTGCACCGTAAAAATAAGTTCAATTTATATTATTTTATAACATTTTATGGAAAACAAGTTTATGGCTGTTAAATTGCCAAAGCGGGTAACTAAAAATATTTCATATCTCAAAAACTATGAAAAAGTATTTTAGAAACTGTCATATCTCAACTTTTTCACTTTTTCTTGACACCTTTTCTTGGAAGGTAAAGGCTTAAAGGACACAATAAAATGCTTACGACTTTAATCATATTAGCAGAGCCATATGAAATAAAAAAATGTATTCGCTTAGAATTATTTACTTATTACACTATCTTTTGAAAATCGTTTTGGAAAATATTACTAACTAGCGCTAATTAAGAAAAGTTATCATTATGTAATTTAAATAATCAGCTATATATTAAATTAATCTATAGCTGTCTATTAGTAAAAAATGATTAAAATTAATTCCGTAGTTTGAGAGTTTATCGTGAAAAACTAAAAAAACAAACAAAACAGAAGTATAGACATACATAAATGTTATTGCTAAAACAAAAAGTTCAATTTAACGGAGGAACCTTTGTGGCATTGTCAATCTCTGCCATTATTTACCAATCATGCGGTGTGCAATGAAAGTAATGTATAATGTAAGAGTATACTAATGTGTAAAACCTAAGAATTTGGTTTTTGATCATCTGAACGCGGGCGGAGCCGCGGGCAATGCTAGTCATAAATAAATTCTACCCTTCAGTTTACATTGTTTTAAAAAAGAACATCTTATAATCAGGGATGTACCGTAAATTTAACCCAAAATCCACTTTTTGGGGGTCTAAATATGACAATTAGTTCGATTAATTAGAATTGATATTTTGTCTTCTATACATAGTATAAAACAAAGTCGCTCCCGCTGTTTGTACGCTTAGATCTTTTAAACTACGCAACATATTCAGTTTTCAACAATAAATAGAGTTGATAGTTGAGTAGATGTATAATATATGCATATTATATTCATACTAACCGTTAAAACGTATCTAGGGTCGAACCCAAGCGAAGCGAGGGTACAGTAATGATATATAACATTACCGTAGCAAGGGTGAGTTTAAAAATTATAATGATAGATGGTACTAGACGAAATTAATATAACGCTATTTTTTTGTTCTGGTTAATTATTGATCTCAAGGTTATATAAAATATTATTATATATATATTAGGCCATTATATTTTAATATTAGAGCTATAAAAGGTTTTTTTGCAGTTTTTTTTTTTATTTTTATATATTTTTTTAATTTAAAACTTTACAATATTATCCATTGTTTTTAAAAGAGGGCCCGTATAATCTAAGGGGCCTGCAGCCCAAAAAGCAATATAACAAGCCAACACGCGGACACTCATACCCACATACGAGCACGCATAAAATTTGAGTAAATAAGGCCCGGGGTTAAATAAAATCGCGTAAGCGTCATGTTCTGCAGAAAATATAACTACCTATATAATATAATATATATTGTAATATTAAATGAGCATTGGAGAAGTATATATAGGGCAGTGGTATCCCAGTGGTAACGCGCTCGCTTGGAAAAACGAGTGATGCGGGTTCAAAGACTGGGTCTCGCACCTCTGATATTTTCATGTGCGAATCATTTCTAATATGATTACCACTTGTCTTAATGGTGAAGGAAAACATCGTGAGGAAACCTGCATGTCTGAGAGAACCTAGAAAGTTTTCGAAAGAAATGTGAAGTCCGTCCGCACTCGGCCAGCGTGGTGGACTATGACCTGATCTATTGAAGGGATCTCGTATTGAAAAGAGGCCTGTGCCCAGTGCCCAGCAATGGGACGTTAAAAAGGACAGACTGAATACAATGGAAAAGTTCCTCTTTTTTGTATTAATTATAAAAAAATAAGCAAAGTATAATAAAAATTTGAAAAAAAAAAATTAATACTCCAAAAAAAGTGGCGCTTGTAAGAATAATTTCAAGGTGGCATACGACCTGAACGGCCGACATTTAAATTAATTTCTAAGTCATTTATTGATATATTTCGAAAAAAAAATCAATGATTTATTAATTTTGACCAATATTATAATTTCATTGGGTTAAATATGATATTATCGACATCAAAAAACTTCTCCATTCTTGTATATATGTACATCTATATTATATACACATATATGTGTGTATGTCGGAAACGGCTTTAACTATCTGGATCAAATTTTGTATTTAGATAAGTTTTTGTTTTTTAAGTTTAATCTATATAAGGTGTCTTTTCTGACAAAATACAATTTTATATCTGTCGCCCAGGTACTGTACATTAACTAAGCTTTTAAACTTTGGTTTATTACATTAGAATAAATATGTGGATGAGGACATACTCGTACATACATACATACATGCAGACGGAGACAGACATATAAATGTAAACTGTAGATGTAGATATTTGTGTATATAATGTGTTACTGTCACAGAATAAATTTGTTTAGTATTAATAATTACCAGTAAATATCAACAACAACTGCAACTCTTGGTTGATCTAATAAATATCTCAATACACTGTCTGAAATGTATATTGTTCCCATATATTCAGGTTAAAAAAAGGTTATTAACTACTGGTAATTATTAACAGATTACTAATAATTACACTAATGGTTACATATACAAGTACATGCAAATGATGAGGATAAGGTATTATGAATAATTTATGGTACATAATATATATCGCACACCTAGATCTAAACAGAGCTAACTCAAAAATCTCATTTTTTTAGTTACGCAAACCATCGAATTCCTTAACTTACTAGCTAGCGACCAATAAAACAGATACAAAAATAGGTACATTTCTCAACGTTATGTGACACTAAAACCCCTTTTTGTTAAACGAAAGAGCCCATTCCTCCTCCACCAAAACAGAAACATAGCTAATTACAGTCAGTATTACAAGCGAAACGCATGTGCCCGTCGTAAGCCAAACTAGAAGTATTTTGAGTTGATTCTGTATTGTTGAGGTAAACCAGAAAATTGTAAAAACTATATTTGACTTGTCCCCATTTTGATGATTAGTGCTAAGTAAACTAAAGCAACATTTTGACTTAAACCAGTATTCATAGGCAGGTGAGTAAAGTTTTCGTTTTTATTTAGAATTGTTGCCGTGTTGTTGAAACATTTTTTAATTTTTAGTTAACTCTTTTTTGTTGAGTCATTTTTTAAACTCTTATATTTCTTTAAAACCCTATTTAAAACAAACTTTTTTGCTAGTGGTGATTAGAGCCTTTTTATCTTAATATTATTTTATTTTTATCCTAGTAATTACAAAGCTTATTGTGTTTTTATTAAACATTTTTCAAGTTAGATCTTTTTTGATGGGCTATGCTGTATCAAATTTCACTATATCGAAGTTTATCAGATCGCAGACGTAAGGTTTTTCAAATCGATGTGGTGTAACGGATCAGATTGATTTGCTTAATTTAATTTTTTTTTTTCAAGAAAAGAATTAATCGTGGACTATTTTTAGTAAATATAGTTGAGCCTTGCTCAACACACAGGGACAAAGAAATATCGGCCCTTGCTTACTGACTCAATATGAAAATATGCAACGATATACTAGACCTTTACAACAAGAGTTTGAACTAATAATACAGGAGAAGACGGTACTAGAAAACAAGCATCAGCAAGAAGACGACATAAAGATATCATCGAGCATATCCGTGACTGATAAATCTAATCCGAGCACATCTAAACAACTGCAAACTGGTACACCAAGTTGTTATATTTCACCAATCTGAAGTGATGAGAGCGTCATTGACGTCTCAGATGAAAATCCCAATTTCGGATTTGTTCATAAAAATAAGACATCTTCTTAAGTCGTTCGTACTAGATTACCGTTTTCTTCGTCCAGCACCAATAGTAACAGCTCTAGTAATTCATCAAGCTCTAGTAGTTCTCGGATACCAAAGATAATAGTGCGCATGTACTGCTTGACTCTCAGAATGCAATTGTTGCTGAAAAAAAAGATTCTTAAGAGTCCGTGATAGAACAAAAAAAGGGCAAAAAAGATCACATAAGCAAGAAATGTGGAAATCAAAAATCGCAAGTGCTCCGAAATTTTTGTACAGCCAAAGTCTTAAGCATACAAGTCTCAGAGAAAAATGTCGGCTACAATATAAATTATAAAGATTAGATGGACGAACTATCAAGGCAATGGCTTTTTGATGCATTTTAGGGTATTCGGAAATCTTAAAAAGCAGAGAGAATTCGTAGTACCTACGACACTTACAAAATATAATTAATTTTTTTTATGTTATATTTGTAATTATTAATGAAAAATAATATCTGATTGGGGGCTTCATTCAGTGTTTTCTTGCTAATTCCTAATAATCAGCCAATGTACCCCTACTTTTGGCCACTCTATTAGTCAGATTATTATAAATACATTCAAAATCCTGTCCCTATTAAATTTATAATGACTCTTCAAAAGAGAGTCAACTAAACACTAGATTCACCAACACAGATTCAACTACAAATAACAAAAAATAAACTTACAATTTGTTAAGCAATACAGAAGCAACTACAAAAATCCAATTTTTAGGCCTAACAATGAATTAAAACACAAGATTCCTATAACATTTGTCATCTATTTTTATTTAAAAAATATTGATCAACACAGAACGCTTCTGTAGTACACAAGGATTCGGTAATCAGTTTTTCACGTTTTCTGAAAAAGGTGCTTTTTTGAGTTAATCGCTGTTTAGATCTAGGTGTGCGATATTATATATATATACACTCTACCTATATATATATATATATATATATATATATATATATATATATATATATATATATCTAATATATAAAATTCTCGTGTCACAGTTTTCGTTGCCATACTCCTCCGAAACGGCTTGACCGATTTTGATGAAATTTTTTGTGCTTATCCGGTATCTATGAGAATCGGCCAACATCTATTTTTCATAGCCCTAAGTGACAAGGGTGGTCCACCCTAGGGACGAACCCGAGCGGAGCGAGGGTGAGTCGCTAGTATATATATATATATATATATATATATATATATATATATAAATAGTCATACATTAGCTTTACTCATTAATCTGCGCCAGTGGATAAACTGCACTAGCAGATTACTTACGTGTAACTGCCTCGGTGGTGTAGTGGCTAGCATATACGGCTGCACATCCCGAGGTCCTGGGTTCGAGTCCCGGGCCAAGCTTAGTTATTGAGTCTTTCTGTATAGCGAGCCTCAGTAATAGCCCAGAGTTGGGAAGTTGACGGTGTTTCTCCCCCGTGCCTTGAAGAGCACGTAAAGTCGTCGGCCCAGCGCCTTAACTCTCACCGGTTGTGTCTCGTGTCGTCCCACCGGAGTATGAGAGTGACAGGAATAGAGAGTGCACTTGTGTCTGCGCGTACACGCGCTGCACTATAATATCTCCTGCGCAGTGGCTAATCTCAATGAGATTAGCCACCGTGGCCGAAATCGGGCAGGAGGACATGTCAGATCTAGATATCCTACGGTATCGTTACCGGTATGGTATCGCTACCTAGCGGTAAATTGCGTATTTGGTCTAATACTTATGTCACCGACAAGTTTACCGGCTTACGTTATGCAACTGCGAGGCTAACACGCCTCTCATAATTTATTATTATTCTTATTTATTTAAATTTATTTATTACATTTATTAATATTATATTCACGTTAAAATCAAATCATAAATTCTTTATTCAATGTTAGTTTACAGAAATACACTTATTAATTGTAAAAAATTCTACAAGGAGCTCAGAAAAAAATGGCTTAGTCCTGAAAGTATTGAAAGAAACTTAGCAAGCCTATTTTTTAGCTTGTTTTATCTATATAAATATTATAAAGAGGTAAAGTTTGTGAGTTTGTAACGTTGTAGGGATAATCTTTGGATCTACTGAACCGAATTAGATAAAATTTGGTAAGAAGATAATTTGAGACCCTGGGAAGGACATAGAATACTTTTTATGCCGGAAATCATCCCTTAAGGGGGTAAAAATGGGGATTAAAGTTTGTATGGGGAATCAAGCTAGAGTCGAACCCGAGCGAAGCGAGGGTGAGTCACTAGTACAAAATAAGTTTTTGCTTGCTGTCCCACGTAGTCAGCAGGATGGAGTAGGTAGCCTATGTCCATAATTCATCCCCATAGTGCTATATGCATGCCAAATTTCATCAAAATCTGCTCAGCGACTTATGTAAGTGTTAGAAGATAGGAGTGAGTAAACAAACAATTTTGACTCGCACTTTCCGCGCGATTTGTACTTACTTTGAGTTTTCTTATAACCTACAGTTAACTGTGTCTTAAACATAAATAAATAAATAAATAAATAAATATGTTGGGACGTTAACACACAGCACCATCTAGTTCCATGGTACGTGGCCTGTGTTATGGATACCAGATAGTTGATACACTACACGTATGTAACTTTAAATACATACATATTATAAATATAAACACCCATGACTGGAGTACAAACATTCGTGCTCATCACACAAATGAATGCCCCCAGCGGGACTCGAACCCGCGACCGCTGGCACAGCAAGTAGGGTCACTACAAACTGAGCCAAGCGTGTCGTCGTCTTAAGAAAATATTGTGAACTTCACTTAAAAACATCAATCATAAACAATAACGGGAAAATTCATCACGATTGGTTAAGAGATTGCATAACGATTTAAATCGTTGTGCCATAGCTATTAAGTTTGATTTTTTTTTATTCATAGCTTGATAAAGACAGTTATTTTATAACGACGACGACACGTTTGGCTCAGTTTGTAGTGACCCTACTTGCTGTGCCAGCGGTCGCGGGTTCGAGTCCCGCTGGAGGCATTAATTTGTGTGATGAGCACGAATGTTTGTACTCCAGTCATGGGCGTTTATATTTATAATATGTATGTATTTTAAAGTTATATATGTGTAGTATATTAACTATCCGGTGTCCATAACTCAAGCTTCGTAGCTTACCATGGAACTATATGGTGCTGTGTGTTAATGTCCCAACGTATTTATTTTATTATTATTTATAAATCTGAATGCTGAAAAATCCTAAATCTATATGGTATACTTAGATCTATTTATATAAAACTGTGTGTTTGATTATCAGTTTTAAATATATTCATTCCTATTGTTTAACGATTCCTATTGAAATGTTGGTCTTTTGGCTAAAATATACGGCAACTGATCGTGATAACCTGGATTCGAATCCCGAGTTGGACAAAAATAGTTACTGGGTTTTTCTATCACGAAATATTCAGATAGAAGCTAGAAATTGGGAAAGTTTTCTGCCACTTGGTGGTGTGTGCATCACCACGCCTTTCGGAGAGCACATGGCAGTCTTTTGCCTTACTTCTCAATGGTCGTGTCAAGTTGTCGTACATGTAACAAGACTCGCAACAAGTATAAAACATGTACATACATATGTCTCCGACTGCAAAAGACAATGTTTAACTTGTTTCTTTCTTTTTAGTTCATTTCTTTTTTTAATTTTATTTACACAATACATACATACAAGTTATGAGGTTAATCACATAACCCTCTTTTGGGTTTCGTTGCAGTCGGATAGAAACGCAGCCCATTGAAGTCGGGGCAATTAATTATGTGAGGTCAGTCGTTTCAATACCTACACAATAAAACTACCTACATAATACGTATCAGAATAAGATATTATTTTATCCAATAAAATTGTGAATAGAGATAAATGAATGGTAGAGACAAACTCATATATTTTAATTTCCTTCTAACTACGTTTCTAGTACTTGTGATTTATCACTTCTGTCTCTTGAGTGAAACTGTTTTATAATCATTTAAATATACATACATATCAATACATCTGTATGTAGATGTGTATATATGTACGTATAATGCCAACAGCTCTTTAACATATATATTTTATATATAGTAGCATATATTTTTATTTTCATTCAGCCCTTTTTAACGTCCCACTGCTGGGCACGGGCCTCCCTTCAATACGAGGGCGATCAGGCCATAGCTGACCACCACGCTGGTTAAGTGCGGGTTGGCAGACTTCACATGTCTTTCGAAAACTTGCTAGGTTATCTCAAACATGCAGGTTTAAAAACGATGATTTCCTTCACCGTAAGGCTAACCATCTTAGACATGATTCGCACATGAAAATGTCAGAGTTGTGAGACCCGGGGTTTGAACCCGCTTCACTCGGTTTCCCAAGCGAGCGCGTTACCACTGGGCTACCACTGCCTGTAAAATATAAATGTAGGAAATACATTGATTTATAACACATAGAATACACATTTCCTAACAAATATCTTATTATCTCTTTAAAAAGTGGCGTCGACATGTGACGTTATGTCAAACCAAAGAATAAAATTCACAAATCGAATGTTCTAATAGAGAATATACGTGATTTTTTTTCTATTTTTTATACAATATCTTACATCGTTATATAAAATTGTAAAAAAATATCCAGCTCCAAAACATTTTTTTTATAATATCATACTGATACGGATATTTTAAATGCCCGCCATTTCGCGCGTTTGGCGTGACGTCACACTACACAATTTGTAGCGGCAAAATCGCTAATCGCTCTGTTATGATATACTCTGACGTCATATTCGGTCTAACCAATGGCGTGCGTTTCAACTACTTTGAATTTCCCACCTGTTTTTGCACTTCTTTATATAATTATTTTCTTAATTGAAAAAAATTACATTAAAAATATGAATATAGGATTAATTCAAAAGCATTAAATATTATTAAAAAAAAATATTTCACCTTTATTTAAATCACACGCATGTTCCTTATTACCTAAACACAAATTCGAATTTACGCACACCACATAAAGTACTTTTTTAAACGATGTACGTTTTAATTTGTCATCCGAAAAGCAATGAACAAAAGTGATTTGAAAAAAAGCGCCTAATATCGAATTGTGAGCTCCTTTTTGAGGATACTTTTGAGACGCTAATTTTATATCTTGAGTATTGGTATATCAATGAGGAAATATTAAGAAGCAAATCAGGTCATACTATGACAGTTGATACCTATTACTACCCTATATATACTTATTACTAACCTTTATAATAAAAATATTTTTTTTCGTTGCTAAGGGTTATTACTTAACTACTTGAGAACAGATGGATCGGTTTAGCCCTCTTTTTTAAATTTTACTATGTTTTGGAATTAAGGTATTAAGGGAAAAAAATGGAAAAGCTTCCCGAAAAATTAAAAAAAAATTGGAGAAACTGAAATTGCATTTTTTTATAGTATTTTTGTATGACCTATATATCACAAATACTTTTTTGATATTAGGACAACCCAAACTTTGTTGGACCAGCTATTACGTTAAATAAAAATTTCACTATCATTCTTATAATATACGACAATTTTCTATTGTTTTTAGGCTATCGAGCAAATAGCCATATGAGATAGCTATTTTGTCACACATCGACATTATAATTTTATCACCCGATTGCGGCGAAGCCCAAAATAGGGTTATGTATTTGATCTGTATGTATGTCCATAATGCTACATAATACTACTCGTATGTTCATTCGTCAATTTATTCCTATTTTTTTTAGGTCGCTTTTTACGCAGTTAAGATTTTATTTAATAAGTATAGACATATAATGAAGATAATTTTTAGATTAATAATTAAACCTATGCTAATTTACCACTAGATTAGTATTTATTATTCGTAAAATTATTCCTAATGAACGTTGCACGGCTAGAAGTTGGTAGGTGACGGCCGCAACTATCAATAATAATAATTAATTAAGCACGCGATGAGACGCGTTGTTTGTACTTAAGTACTGAAATTTTAGGCAGTGGTAGCCCAGTGCTAACGCGCTCGCTTGGGAAATCGAGTGAAGCGGGTTCAAATCCCGGGTCTCGCACCTCTGATATTTTCATGTGCGAATCATTTCTAACATGATTACCACTTGCCTTACGGTGAAGGAAAACATCGCGAGGAAACCTGCATTTCTGAGAAAACCTAGCAAGTTTTCGAAAGACATGTGAAGTCCGCCACTCCGCACTTGGCCAGCGTGGTGGATTATGGCCTGATTCCCCTGGTATTGAAGGGAGGCCCGTGCCCAGCAGTGGGAAGTTAAAAAAAGGCTGAATACATACTGAAATTTAATTTATATAACTATTATGATTTATTGAATAAAAGATTTATTAGATTAGAGGTTTTATTTTTGTAATTTTGTGGGTCTTTAACAACTATATCATGATGTAATTACCTTTGAGACGTCTAAAACCTTAGTCTCTCCCGTGACCATGATTGCTGTAAAGCATTCGAAACGTCGGGAACCAAAAATCAAAATAAATCCACAAAAAAAATCTGAGAAAATATTTTTATTTAAAATTCAAAATATTTACGTAAATCTAAGAAGATACTGTTATGATTTTATAAATCTCAAATATCGTAGTGTAGACTAATTAGTAAGGTAATTTATGTTCTGTTACGATTGTAGTAAGTTCTTACTACGTAAAAGCTTTAATTCATGCACTTTTTCTATTATAACATAATGAATTTTGTTATTTATTACACGGTTCATATTTTATACTTTTAAATAACATTTTAAATATAATAAGTCCTCATTGCGGATTTTTTCGTCAGTTTCTTTTTTTTTATTTCAAATAAATCCGCGTAAAAAAATTATATATTTGCGAAAATCTATGAAAATAGGTATGTTAAATAATTTTGTAGTTGGTCTACTATTTTTCTATCATTATATCTTGATACATAAATGACAGGTTACCAAAAAGACACTGTTTAAGTAAAAAATCTTCTCATAGACTTGTTTTTTGTGTAAAAACTAAAAATCTAAGTGTCCCGGCAGTTATCTGTCACGTAGTACCACGCTAATCAAATGTGCGAAGCAGTCAATGCATCTTTGACCTTGGCGATTTTTTTCCTGCAATTTTTTTGGGACTAGCAAAAAATCGTGGCTTCGTCCATATTTAATCAAAACATGACGTAAAATAGAAATTCTTTCATGGAAGTTTTCATTTAATTTAAAACCTTTAATTTATTTTAATATCACTTAATATCTTCTAATATATAAAATTCTCGTGTCACAGTTTTCGTTGCCATACTCCTCCGAAACGGCTTGACCGATTTCGATGAAATTTTTTGTGCTTATCCGGTATCTAAGAGAATCGGCCAACATCTATTTTTCATCCCCCTAAATGTTAGGGGTAGTCCACCCCTAATTTTTTTTTTTTTTAGACAAAATTTTTAATTTCTATTTTTTATGATACAACATACAAAAATACATACAATCCTCAATTTTCACCCTTCTACGATCAACCCTTATTTTTTAATAGCCATTTTAGTAATAGAAAATTATTTATATGGCAAAACAACGTTTGTCGGGTCAGCTAGTCTATACATATAATAAAATTCTAAGTCGAATCTGTACATTATATATTTTTTGGAAATTCTTATTAAAATAGTTATTAATTATTATTATTGATAAAGAGGTCGAACCTATAGTTTTTAGAATTTTTGTGTATCTGTCTATCTGGGAACACATCACGAAAAAACCACTGGACAGATTTTGATGAAATTTGGTATGATGATAGCTGCTTATCCGAGTCAACATTTAGGATAATTTTTACTGCAGAAAAAAATCACATCTATGAGAAATCTATACTAACCATTGACCTAGGATTACGCTTCATATTCTAAATCTATGATACTCACCGTTAAAACGTACCAAGGGACGAACGAACCCGAGCGAAGCGAGAGTGAGTCGCTAGTCCTAAATAATCTATATAAATAAAAATAAATGTTGGTAAGCGCATAACTCAAGAATGGTTGGACCAATTCGGCAAATTTTTTTTTTTGTATTTTCCTTAAGGTTCACGGAAGGTTTTAATAAAGAGAAAAAATGAAAAATTAACGAAAAAAAATTAAAATGTATATGGCTAACGTACCACGAAGTGAGAGTGAGCCGCTAGTTATTGTAATACAGGCGAAATGCCTTACAATAGCATATTATGTGTTAGTGCAAGATATCTATTTAAGGCTTGACAGCAATATTTTGTAAAGTTTATTGAGGAATAAAATTGAAGCCAAAAGTAGAAACAAAATACAAAATATTTATTCAATGGTAACAAATCACAAAAAAACGTACAAAGAACGCCAAAATTACATCTTTCCGTCTAATATATAATATGATATTATATATAATATTTAAATATTATATTTTATATAAAAATTAATAAAAAAATAAATTGACTTCAAGATAATCTATACATATAATAAAACTGTAGAGGTCGAATGTCTGTACATAGAAAAAAAATGGTAAAAACCGAGTCAGGGGGATGTAAGAAGAGAAATAGAACAAATTCAGTGTTTTTTTTATTTTTTTGTTTCTCTGTCTGTTTGTCTATTTGTACGGGCTAATCTCTGAAACTGTTAAATCGATTTAAATGACATTTTGTATAGTGATACCTTATATCTTCGGTCAACATCTTAGATACTTTTTTCTCAGAAAATTAAAGAGTTCCCGTGGGATAGTTAAAAAACTATAGTAGCTTATACAGCTAAGTACACAAAAACTACTGATTGGATTTTAATGAAACTTTACAATAATATAGTTGATAACAAATGGGCTAGTTTTTATCCCGGAAAAATTTACGGTTCCCGTGGGATAGATTTGTTTTTGTTTGTCAAAAAATAAAATGTAATGTAATAAATGTAAAAAATAAAAAATAACTAGGTAATAATGTTTATTTGGAGTCGTTGCTCAGGATCCTACCTTATAAAAAAACAATTTACATATTTTTTACCAACTAATTAAGTCGCTGGAAGTATATACATATATAATACAAAAAATATATATTGCAATATAAACGACAGAAGGAAATGTATCAGAAAATAAATAGTGCTAATTAAAGCTATTTAATAATAATTATATAAAAATTAAATATTTAAATTTTAAGAGATTCGCTTCGCTTAATTTCTGAATTTTGTAGCTATAGCTAATAATAAAGACTAGTGTTCGCCTAGTAGACAACCATAATCATTTTTAGGGTTCTGTACCCGAAGGGTGCCAACGGAACCCTATTACTATGTCTCCACTGTCCGTCCGTCCGTCTGTCAGAGGGCTGTATCTCATGAACCGTAATAGGTAGATACTAGAAATTAGAGATTTTCTTAGAGTATGTATTTCTGTTGCCGCTGTAACAACAAATAATAAAAATACAACATTTTTAACATTCGTAATAGATCACCAAAGTTAATATACTTCACTACATTGATAGAGTAAAAGTCATATTAATAAAAAGTACATGTACGATGGAACGGCTATTTGTGTTTGCGAACAGACACACAGACAAACAGACAATTTTTTTAATAACTATTGTTTTGAGGTCTATTTTATTTGTTTGTATAGATTATTATACTGTCTTATATGAGATGAATGTGAGAGAAACGGTGTATTAACCTAATCAAAAGACACCAATAAAAAAAAAACAATTATATACTTCCTTATTTTAATCGCTTAATCGGGAACAGATCCCGGAACCAATGTCACAGACAACAGTAGGCTTATTACAATTATTAATTATTAAGGTCGCCATTGTAATAACAATCGGAAATAACTATTTCCTATAACGATTAGCCATTAAAGGTAATCTATTGAGTATAATTGCTATTAATAAGTATTAAATGTAACTAATTCTTATTGTTATTTGTAATAAACCTAGCGGATCTAACCGACTTTGTCCTGTGCAAATTTCAATACGTCTTTTTTTCAATTTTTTTTATTTATTTATATGTCCTGTCCGTCCGTCTGTCTGTCAGAGGGCTGTATCTCATGAACCGTAGTAGGTAGAGAGTTCAAATTTTCTGAGTGTGTATTATTTCTATTACCGCCATAAAAAAATAATAAAAACCAAGATGGTCAATTTTAAAAAGGCTGCCATGCAATTTAAAAAAAAAACCGATTATAGTACGGAACCCTTCAAGTGCGAGTCTAACTCGCACGTCTTGCTATTTACATAGAAGATTTGACGGACGTTCCTTCCTTCCTGTCCACAGTATTTGTGATCTTTGCGCCTATACAAATTTTAATATAAATATAAAATAATTACTCTAAAAACCTAACTCTGATGAATACTCACAACAAAAATTAGTATGTAACAACATATTAGGCAGTGGTAGCCCAGTGGTAACGCGCTCGCTTGGGAAATCGAGTGAAGCGGGTTCAAATCCTGGGTCTCGCACCTCTGATATTATCACGTGCGAATCATTTCTAACATGATTACCACTTGCCTTACGGTGAAGGAAAACATCGTGAGGAAACCTGCATGTCTGAGAAAACCTAGCAAGTTTTCGAAAGACATGTGAAGTCCATCAACCCGCACTTGGCCAGCGTGGTGGACTATGGCCTGATCCCCCTCGTATGGAAGAGAGGCTCGTGCCCAGCAGTGGGACGTTAAAGGGCTAAATATATACATACATACAACTACAAATTTAGTAAAATCAGTCCAACCGTTCTCAAGTGATGCGCTTGCTAACTAAATAAGCTAAGTGCTGTCTGCATTTCATTTTCACAGCTAACTAAAACTCGCGTGTCCTTGAAAACCTTAAAGTATTTGTTATTGGCATTTTATATATATACTAGAGACTCACCCTCGCTCCGCTCCGGTTCGTCCCTACTTACGTTATAACGTTAAGTATAGATTTCTCAGAGATGAGATATTTTCCCGCAGTAAAAAGTATCCTATATGTTGACCCGGATATCCAGCTATCACTATACCAAACTTCATCAAAATCCCTCCAGTGGTTTTTTTGTGATGCGGTAACAGACAGACAGTCAGACAGACAGACAGACAGACCGACAGACAAAAATTCTAAAAACTATAGATTCGGCCTCTGCATCGATAATAATGTCTATTTCAATAAGATTTTCCAAAAAATATTTAATGTACAGATTCGACTTAGTTAGAATTTTATAATATGTATAGATATAGCTTTTTTATAACATGTTTTTGACGAAAAATTTTCCTCACATAACAAGTGTAACAAGATTCTTCGTAATGGATATTTCTCATCAAATTTAAGTCCCAAGCTCTTAGTGCTGAGTCACAAGCATTAATTATATCGATGTAATATTTTAATTATAATGCAAGATAACTATACACTACTATTATTTCCAAAATCAAGACGTCGCGTCGTTCAATAAAAAAAGTGGTGGTCAATTTTAATGTCATGAAGATCATTCCCTCACGTTGCCCCCCAGTCCGAGTTAATTGATAGAAAACCTGGCTTTCTGAAGTAAAATAATATGCTTATTAATTAAATTTATAATTATTGCAAAAATATTCGAAAAATATTGCTTATTTTAATTCAGAACTTTTTTTCTTTACGCTACAATAAATAGATAAAATCATAAAAGGATTTTAAATATCCACCCTTTAAAATAATATCATTCCCTCACCGTGTTACAAATTTTCATACCGTATGCTATGATACGACATCTGTGAACGCAACCTTATGTTTTTTAAAACCTAGCAACATTCTTATTATATCAATACTATCTGGCAGCATTCTTGTTATGTCTATACTTATAATGTCTGTGCAAGAATGTTATTTATTAAAGAATGCAATTAGTTACCTCACTGAACGTATATAAAAAATAAATGTAACAATAACAATACGTTTTGGTGCGTCAATTGCATAGTTCAAAATACTACATGAAATTGAGGCTATTTGTCTGTGTTTTCTTAGCTTTTGTCTAAATCCATCATTCCCTCATTATTATTAAAAGTGAAGTAATGACGATCGTTGTATGTCTTTTTAGACTTCTTTGGTGCTTTGTTTTAACTTTTATTGCATGAATTTTAATTTTAAGCAGGTATTTCGAGATTTAAAAAATGGTAGGATGAAAGATTTGAGTGACAAAGAAAATAAATTAAAAAAGAAATAGTACGAAAGAAAAAGGCGTGAATTTACAAAGCATACTTGATGTTTTCATCAAATATGCTTTCATATATATATATATATATATATATATATATATATATATATATATATATATATATATATATATATAATTTAGGAACAAAAATATGGAAGACCATTATCTTAAATATACCTCATATAGTTTAACTCAGGATTTCTGCTATAAAAAAATGTATTTCTTAAAATAAAAAAAAAATACATGTTACACATTACACAACCAAACTGGAATTTCGTAATTTTAGAGAATTATAAATATGGAAACGATAATAAAATACAAGTACAAAATAATCAACATCCGTCCTACTTGAGTTGATGGAAATGTAATTGATGTTCATTTATGGAGATCTCAATCTAAGCCTGGTATATATATATATATATATATATATATATATATATATATATATATATATATATATGCCTTTAAGATGTTTAACACCTTAGTCTCTCCCGTGACCATGATTGCTGTAAAGCATTTGAAACATCGGGAACCAAAAATCAAAATAAATCCATGAAAAATCCGAAAGAATATTTTTATTTAAAATTAAAAGAGTTAAATAATTACATAGATATTAAACTTAAGAAGATAATATATATCATAATTTAGTTTTCCTGCTTTAAAGTACGAAGTTATGTTTTACTAGAATATGATACTGCAGCTTATAAGCGTTCATTTAGAAATAATTATAATAAAAATGTATATAATGTCATACATAGTCCTTTGTATTTTTTTACTATAGTGATATTTAAAAATCATTCCCTCATTCTATCAGTCATTCCCTAATTTTGTATTTTTTCAAGCTCATTTTTTATGAATTTAGGAACAAAAATATGGAAGACCATTATCTTAAATATACCTCATATAGTTTAACTCAGGATTTCTGCTATAAAAAAATGTATTTCTTAAAATAAAAAAAAAATACATGTTACACATTACACAACCAAACTGGAATTTCGTAATTTTAGAGAATTATAAATATGGAAACGATAATAAAATACAAGTACAAAATAATCAACATCCGTCCTACTTGAGTTGATGGAAATGTAATTGATGTTCATTTATGGAGATCTCAATCTAAGCCTGGTCTTTATAATATATATTTACAAAAAACAATTGTAACCCAAAGTAACAAGATAAAAACTAAGCAATATGTTAGGGTTTCGACCATGGATTTTATCCCATTAACATTTTCATGTAGAAATCTCATTTCCAATTTCATACTGACGGCACGATTGGCTCAGTTTGTATTGACCCTATTTGCTGTGTCAGCGGTCGCGGGTTCGAATCCCGCTAGAGGCATTAATTTGTATCATGAGTACGAATGTTTGTATTCCAGTCATGGGTGTTTATATTTATAATATGTATGTATTTAAAGTTATTTATGTGTAGTGTATCAACTATCTGGTATCCATAACACAGGCCTCGTAGCTTACCATGAAATTAGATGGTGCTGTGTGTTAATGTCCCAACATATTTATTTATTATTTATTTATTTATACTAAAAAATTATAATAAAGACGGAGCTCCCCAAAAAAAAATGTCAAAATCAACGTGATTAGAGATTTATGGTACTATTCTCGATTTTGCCATAGGGATTGTTTGCTTTCTATAAGTAATAAAGGAAATTTTATATAAGATAAATCTAAATGAGAGGAATAAGGGATTTTTTTATTTAGTCATTAATTTACAAGAAGGAAATATGAATAAAATAAATATAAATAAAAAAAATAGGTTACCGGGTATATTCCGGGTAAAAAAAAAGATTTCCCGCAAGATAATAACATACGGGCGGCTAATTTGATATTAACGAGACTTTCAAAGGGAAAATTAATTCAGTTCAAATTTATACACACACAACTTCAAGCTTCAGAGAGAATTTTCGAAGATATTTTCTCCGTTTTATTTTGCATTTTCGTTCCTGATGTTTCGAATGCGAGAACTCCCCCGTGACCATGTTACTGTAAAGCATTCGAAACTGAGTAGCATAATAAAAAATGTGAAAATACAATTTATTTCAGAATGTTAAATATCAATATAAATCTATGAAAGTATTATATGACCAGTAGCTGTATTTTATAAGACAAAACCTCGAGGCACTGTACTAATACTTCCTGCTCATTAATTGTTTTCTTTGGGGAATTCCCTTAGGGCTTAGAGATGGAAAAATACTGATGCGTCACATTAAACAAGCCTTGAGCTATAGAGGTTTAAGCACACATGCCTTCCAAAAAACAAGGCTCCTTCTGAACCCTTGTAATACGAACAATATGTATTGTAAATACAATGTATAGTATGTATTGTAAATATAATGTTTGAGTATAATAATTTAAGACGAAAATTTTAATATTTCTTCTTCCTTGGTATTTAAAGTAAATAATTATATATTTTGAAAAAAATGCAGGAAATATATATTATTGATAAAACTATAAACCTGTCTTGCTTTTTTTAGAAGTTTAAATTGTCAAGGTTGTTCCGTGTTAAATGGCTAAAATCATACGCAAATTAGAGTTTAAATACAATTGTATACAATTATATCAATGAAGCTGATTAAATCAAGAAACTAATATGTAAGTATGGCTCCGTTATTACTCCTATCAAGAAAATCATCAAAATCCGTTGACAAATGAACAAAAGCATAACATGCATAATCTTACCTAACTTTTTTTAAAGTTAGGAAATTTTCATTAACGCATACCACCTGCATACATACATGTTATATGGCTATATATACTCATCGGCCAGAAAGCCCAGTACTACCCACTAAAATTCAACGGAACCTCCCCCGTCCTAATAGGGTATCGCAGGGATGCAGGAGCTACCCTTACGACTCTACTATCAAAGAGATACCCCTGGTATGAGCAATCCGCTATGATACACCGCCCATCAAAGTGGATTTCTTCCCAATGTTCCAGCCAAGAGAGGCTTCACGCACGGCTGGACACTCCGATGCTAATTAATTAGTCAGTCAAAAAATACCCTATTTCCCTCTCATACAAATAAAGTAGCACTAGGGAATAATGTCTAATGTCTATCCGTTACAGTATGCAGGATAAAATACGGACAAATATACTATAACATTATCGGATATCTTACTAATACTATAAATGTCACAGTTTGGATGGATGGATGTTTGTTACTCAATCACGCTAGAACGGCTGAACGGATCTGAATGAAATTTGGCACAGAGATAGATTATAGTGTTAAATAGGGTCGCAGAGTACTTTTTATCCCGGAAACATGTACGGTTTTATAATATTAGCAAGAATCTCTCTTGAGGAACAAATTTTTGGTGACAACCCCCCCTGGGTCGTATTTTATAATATGTTTTGTGGTTTAAAAAAATATATTTCGCCTGGAAAAAGAGTGAGGGGTCCACCACATAGATCGGGACCTTAGAGTATAACTTGAACAAGTACAGCGTGAAAAATAAACTTACGCGCAAATTGCACTTATTAAAAGTTTGAGTTTGATTGTACTTTAGTTATAGAATATAAATTAATTTGACTGTACCTACCCCTTGTTCGATGTGATCTGCCTCAATAAGCCAGCCATTGGGGTGTCGTGGTTGAGTGTGTAAGCGACCATATGACGTATATATCATTATGACGGCAGAAGGGGAAGTTCCGATGGGTTTTAGTGGGTAATACTGGTTTCAATCCATTGTTAGCACTTAGCAGTATGGACAAATGCATTTGCTAACGTTAAAATAAGTATCATTTTAATTTGGAAAACCTTCTTTGATTTGATCATTTATCAGACGTATTAATTCTTATATAGCCATTTTTTTTTTTCAAAGAATATAACATATACATTATACAAACAATCAGGCTTTAAAAAACTATTAAACATATATAAATATGGTCATTTTGCTTTAAATGGTATTTCTTTATCTAAAGTCAGTACTAAACTCACATATAAGGATATACTAAAAAGACCTGCTTATTCAAAAGGCTTTCAGTTCAAAAGGTCTAGCCTTAAGTCATTTTTTATGGATAGATACAATTAATACATTTGTATAGGTACTTGTAACTGCCTTGGTGGTATAGTGGCTAGTATGTACAGCTACACATCCGGAGGTCCTGGGTTTGAGTCCCGGGTCGGGCCAAGTTAAGTTTTTAAGTCTTTCTGTTTAGTAAGCCTCAGTAACAGCCTGGAGTTTGGAAGTTGGCGGTGTTTCACCCCCGTGCCTCGAAGTGCACGTAAAGCCGTCGGTCTTGCGCCTTAACTCCCACTGGTCGTCCCACCGGAGTATGAGAGTGACAGAAATAGAGAGTGTACTTGTGCACTATAATATCTCCTGCGTAAATGGCTAGTCTCAGTGAGATTGGCCGCCGTGGCCGAAATCGGTCGGGAGGATATTATTATTATACTAGCGATCCATCCTCGTTTCGCTTTCATAAAAAAAAATAACTTATATAAAGCAGAAACGATGTTCTTTTTCCGCGACAAAAATAACTCAACGGTGTGAGCGGACAAATGTCCACACCAGTGAAATCTAGTTAAAATAGATTAGGTTGTCCTTCTATCCAGCGTACATCTTTGCCTTATCGCAGCATATTTTTTAAATTAAAAATAATATTAAAAGAGATACACCCATTTAATCTTACTTACTTTAAAGTAGGTATATTTTCATTTTTGGGAGATAAGTAAAACCCTTTACACAAAAAAAAATATTCAGATTCTTTCAGAAATAGCAAAGATATTGCGTAACATTCTCGCAAACATTACAGCTGAATAAGTACCGTCTCCTTTTAAAGTCGGTCAAATGAATATTTTACACTACTTTTAATAATGTTTATTAACAGTAGTATAAAATAGTCTATACATATAATAAAATTGTAACTTAACCGAATCTGTACATTAAATATTTTTTGGAAAATCTTATTGAAATAGACATTATTATCGATACAGAGACCGAATCTATAGTTTTTAGAATTTTTGTCTGTCTGTCTGTCTGTCTGTCTGTTACCGCATCACAAGAAAACCACTGGAGGGATTTTGATGAAATTTGGTATGGTGATAGCTGGTTATCCGAGTCAACATATAGGATACTTTTTACTGTGGGAAAATATCTCATTTCTGAGAAATCTATACTAAACGTTAAAAGGTAACTAGGGACGAACCCGAGCGGAGCGAGGGTGAGTTGCTAGTAGTATATAAAATAATAGTAGTAAGTATTATTTATAATAAACACACCAGCATATTTAGCGGAACATAAAATAAAGGTTTGATATCAGTATCATATAAGGTTGCTGGCTGGTTTATACGTCATTTAATTTAAAAAGAAATATTTTCAAATTAAGAAAACAACTGAACATCACATTTTATGCAATTGTTTTAATTTTATTCAAATACACCTTATCTGGAGCGAACTTCGAGTATTTCTTCCTTCTGAGTTTGATTTAAAATTTCATTGAAATACTGTTTTTTGTTAGTTTTTTTTTTAATCGCGTATCTTTTTGGAGTTGAGGACTGAATTATGCCTGACTTAGCCCCAACGGAGATTGCCAGGGCACTCGAAATGCGAAGAAATGGTCAAACCTACAGAGTGATATCCAGAGATCTTCCTCGACCAGTTTCAACGATCCATCGCAGTATCCAACGGTTCAGGGAGATCGGTACTTATGTGAGAAGAGCAGGACAAGGCAGAATAAGACGCACTTCGAGTAGGGATGGTCGTTTCATTCGGCTTCGTGTACGTAGGAACCCCCGTTTGACAGCCGTCCAAGCCCGACATGAGTTAGAAGCAGTGCGGGGTGTAACCGTAAGTGAGCGTACGGTACGAAGAAGGTTCAAAGAAGCTGGTTTGGGTTCATTTGTGCCCGCCAAGGCTCCAAGGCTCGAGGTAAATCATCGTAGAAACAGGTTAACTTTTGCTCAGGAACATCGACTTTGGAACGCGGACCAATGGAGTAAGGTATTGTTTAGTGATGAGTGCAGAATTCTCTTAAATCAAATTGACGGCAGGCACAGAATATACAGATGCAAAGGAGAACGATACATTCAGACAAACTTTGAAACTACAGTTGCATACGGTGGTGGAACAATAATGGTTTGGGCGGGCATTTGTTTGGGAGCTCGCACAGACTTGGTAGTGATTGACAGAGGGAGTCTGACTGCAGACCGCTATATCAGAGAAGTTTTAGAAGAAAATGTCGTACCGTTTGCCCCATATATCGGTGACGATTTTGTTTTTATGCAGGATAATGCTCGGCCGCATACCGCTCGGGTAACTCAAGCTTATCTTAATGATATGAATATCACTGTTATGGAGTGGCCGGCGAGATCACCAGATATGAACCCAATAGAGCACGTTTGGGACTTGCTGAAAAGAAAAGTTAAGTCCAGAATTCCAGCTCCTGCCAACGTGGGTGAACTGCGAATCGCCGTAGTTGAGGAATGGCGGAGACTATCCCAGGAGACCATCGATAACATCATTCTCAGTATGCCTAGACGGGTAGAAACTTTAATAAGAGCACGCGGAGGAAATACGCGATATTAATCACCATTTTTCTAATTTAATTAATTATTATTTTAATATTAATTTTCACTTTTCCCGGTTACATGAAAAGTCCAAAAATGTACCATTTTTCACATATAGCCTTTACTCGCAAAATCTGTTCTTAATGTGATCTCTTTTTAAGTAAAACAAATGAAACTTTAAATAACAAAAGAAGTGTAGTAAGTAGATTTTAAAATAAAACCATATTTTTTTAATAATGGACCTTTTTTTTGTGTTCCGCTAAATATGCCGGCGAGTTTATATATGTATTTAACGTTATATATGTATAGTGTATCAACTATCTGGTATCCATAACACAAGCCTCATAGCTTACCATGGAACTAGATGGTGCTGTGTGTTAATGTCCCAACATATTTATATTATTATATAATGTCACTTTGGCTCGAATCTTTTATCTACCAAAAGTTAGTTTAACTATTTCTGAGATAATCAGCTGGACAAACACATTTTTAATACTGACACATTAGTGGATGTATGTTATTGGGCAAATAACCAGGTCACAATATGGATTAGCTATTTTAAACTTGCTCATAGACACTTCAATTTTATTTATACGTAGTAACATTTGTTATATTGTTTTTGAGATTATTAACATAAATCCCAATTTTTAGCAAATATATCAATATCTAGATGATTTGTGTTTTTCTACCGCGTGACCTTCAAAATACTTTCTATTTTTGGAAATAACATTATATATAATATAAATAAATTATATCCTAGTATTTTAATTAAGTACTAGAATATAATTTGGAAAGCTAACAGATGGTAGATTTTAATTAAGCATACCTACGTATATTTTTTATATCTATACATATAAATAAAATTGAAGTATCAATTTGTAATGTACGCAGTGGTAGCTGATTCAAATCCCAGGTCTCGCACCTATGATATTTTCATGACGGTTTCTTATGGTGAAAGTAAACATCGTGAGGAAACCTGCATGTCTGAGAGAACCTAGCAAGTTTTCAAAAGACATGTGAAGCCCGCCAACCCACACTTGGCTAGCTTGGTGGATTATGGCCTGATCCCCCTCATATTAAAGGGGGATCCGTGCCCAGCAGTGGGATGTTAAAAAGCTGAATAGATACATACGCATTTGTTATGTCGAAACTCGACAACAGTGCCACCGGCAACTATAGGTAACAACCCTCCACTCTCTGTAAAAATAAATCATGAAAATCAGCCAAACCACTTAGTAGGAGAAGATTTGTGAACAGCTACACATCGTAATTTTATACATATATAAAAATATGACGATGTACATGTGTATTATGGATATTATTGATTTCTACTCTTGACTTACTTATCGTTAGTACTGAAATAGAATGAATTGGTCACTCCAAGGTCGTCATCATAATAAAGGAAACTTTCACTAAATAACTTCCTTTGTTTTTGCTTTACTAGTTTAGATTTAATGAAATGGAACTTTACAAATTGTTTTAAACACATTTTTTTTACGTTTTTAATGACATTCATTAACGGGACGATTCGACGTAGTGGTAATACCTACTTACCTAATAATTTCGTGACAGCCTCGTTTGTCTAGTGGCTAGTATATACGGCTGCAGAAGATCGTGAGTACAAGCTTGTGTGCCAAAATAGTTACTGGGTTTTTCAAGTCAAGAAGCCTGGAGTCAAGAGGTTGACAGTGTGTACACGCTTGATACTTGTGCCTAAAAGAGAGTACATTAAGCTGTAGGTCTTGCGCCTTATAACTAACCGGTTGTGTAAAGTTCTCATCCCAAAGGAATGGAAGGAATAGAGGGTGCACTATTATACTATTTAATGTCCCGCGGAGTTTAGTCTTGAGGTTTGGCAGCCATAACCGAAATCGGTTAGGAGGACATTACTTATTGTATTACGCCGGAACTTACAGATGCTCGACCTGTCGGGAGAGAAAAATTTATAATGGAGATAACTATTTGTTTTCTACACGAATGTTTTACGGAAACCCGATACGGAGCACTCTTATGAGAGTTGTTGAGAGTTGAGACGGAAAGCCTTATGAAATTTTTGCTATAGACTAAACTGTCAGTACATTTATATAAAGTTTATATTTTACTACCAACTTGTCATGTCAAAGTTGTTCGTTCAAAAGTGCTTGTAATAAGTTTAATTGGATAAAGTTTATTTCATTTTATGTCTGTAACGCGTTCTAAACTTTTGCTACGTAATGACTTTTAAATGTTATATTAGGAATGTAGAATCAGCTGTCTTATAAAGCTGCCTGAAATTAAATATTGGATATGAAAATATTGTCAAACGATTAAATTTGTAAGTTTGGACGTAGGAGGTAATCTCTGAAACCACTTATCCAATTTCAAAAGCTCTTACAGCAATGTTTACAATGAATCTTCAGGATCGAAAAATACTGTTTATTATTTCGTTAAAATAAGCTTTTCGGGGCTACCAATTTTTAACTTATGGCCGTTGCTGTATATTCGATTGATTAATCCATTTTACTAGAAAATAGAAATAAAAATCGTGCATATCTTATTATGCCTTTTAATGTCAATTCTTTTTTTCAATATGTCACAAAAATTATTTATAAAAAAACAACCGCAAACTTAAGCCGACGACAAAGATCAAAATAAATGACGACTTATTTGTTAAGTCTACGGCCGCGTCTGAGCAAAGGGTGGGCGGGTGTTTCATTCGTTTTTAATTACAAGATAAAAGGATATAAGAAAAGACATGCAATATTATCATTCTAGATTAACGCAACATATATATAGGTGTAGGTTATATTAATAAGCTTCTTATTTCTTATTAAAATCGACGACACATTTGGCTCAGTTTGTAGTGACCCTACTTGCTGTGCCAACGGTTGCGGGTTCAAGTCTCGTCGGGCATTCATTTGTATGATGAGCTCGAACGTTTGTACTCCAGTGATGGGTGTTTATATTTATAATATGTATGTATTTAAAGTTATATATGTGTAGTGTATCAGCTATTTGGTATCCATGACACAAGTCTCGTAGCTTATCCTGGAAATAGATGGTGCTGTGTGTTAATGTCCCAACATATTTATTATTAAAATAACATATCTACAGTAATAAATCATTATAGCAGAGAAGCCGACTTGCATTTTCTGCATGTCATTTTATAATTTATTGACTTAATTAATATTATTATATGGAAATTGTTTTTATTTTGTTTTTGTTTTTTAGCCGACTGCAGTGAAGCCCAAAGGAGGATTATGTGTTTAACTGGGATCCGCCATTTTGTAAAAAATCAAAATGGCGGATCTTAGTTCCAATTTACTCCCACTGCTGGGCGCGGGCCTCCCTTCAATACGAGGGGGATCAGGCCATAATCCACCACGCTGGCCAAGTGCGTGTTGGCGGACTGCACATGTCTCGCCCTAATACTTAAATGTCCAGTACTTTTCTCATAATAAATCCATACTAATATCCATCCATACTTTAACATTATAAATGTAAAAGTGTGTTTGTTTGTTTGTTTGTCCTTGTTTCACGTCGAAGCAGAGTGACGGATTGCCGTGATTTTTTGTGTGGAGATAGTTGAAGGGCTGGAGAGTGACAGGCTACTTTTACCGCGGAAGATTATCTCATTCCCACGGGAAAACAAGTTGTAATACAACCCAAACAAATATTTATAATCAGAATTATTTGGTACTTGATATTAATGCTCTTCAATACAATTAAATAAATATGTGTTTTCGCATTTTTCGAAATTCATCCCATAAGAGGGTAAAATAGGGGATGAAAGTGTATGAAACCTACCTTTTTAAAGTTTTTTTTTTTGTAGTTTTAGCGCAAGCGAAACCGCGAGTTCTGCTAGTTCACTATAAAAATTAATCAATTATGACGACAAAATACAACAGGGTTGTATTCTGTTCACAAAATAAGGAAATGTAAATATATGATTGATCAACTTCATTAGAATTTCATTTTGAATAAATAATACGTAAAGGCTGTATAATATCTAGATAATTGTCAGCATTCCAAAGGAATTTATTGTTTATATAACTAATTATATGTAACTAGATTGTATTAAAAATAGGTCACTGTCACATATATGGTAAGTAAACGTTGTCTTTCCGTTTGTACGTAATTAGACCATAATTGGAACCGTAAAAATATCGATTTCAAACATTACATACCGATATAAATACATATATGTGTATATGTAAAAATATAGCAGTGTTTTTTATAATAATCTATACTAATATTATAAAGATGCAGAGTTTGTTTGTTTGTTTGAACGTGCGTACCTCAGGAACTATTAATCTGATTTGAAAATTCTTTTTGCATTAGACAGTCCGTTTATTAAGGAAGGCTATAGGCTATATATCATATAAAATATAGTCTGTCTTTTCCACACTAACCGTTAAAACGTACCTAGGGATAGCCTAAGCGAAGCGAGGGTGGGTGGAGGGAGGTAAGGTGTAAATTTAGACCCAAATCTTCTTTATTAAAATAAACTATATGACGTATTTTTTAAAGGCTTAAAACATTATAAAACAATATTATACGTGCATTTATTTTCCAATAAGCCAAATATATTTTAATAAATTTTAATATAGACGAAACAATCATCTAATAATGTCCATCATTTTTCTTATTTGCGACTTCAGTTTGTTTGTAAGCCAAACTTTTTTGGATTAAATACTAAATAAAGAGCACAAATTAAATATTGCATTTTTGTTGGTACAATAACCAACTGTGCTAGATATTTTAAAGAACATACGTTATGGCGCAGACACAAGTGAACTCTCCATTCCTTTAACCGTCAATGGAACCACAACTCGACACGACACGTGTAAGACAACGCATAGGACCGAAAGCTTACCCCTTGTTGTTACTGAATATTTCGTGGCTAAAAAACTATTTTGGCCCAACCCGGGACTCAAACTCAGAACTCCAACAAAGTATATACTAGAATAATAAGTAAAAAATATGAATAAATAAAATATTTTATTTATTAACAAATAAAAAATTACAAACAAGGTTGAAATTGCCTTTTAAGTGTAAAAAACACCTGTAGCAGGCACAAGTAGACTATGTCACACACATCTCTGACAACCTACCCACAAAATAACAAAATGAACTCAAAAAACTTGAACCAAAAATCAAAATAAATCCGCGAAAAAATCCGAAAAGATAGTTTTATTTAAAGGAAAGAAAAAAACACATTATCTATTACTCAAAATAAAACCTATGAAAATCCAGGTATAAAACTTGTATGTGAACCATACTATACAGTAGTGACACAATTAAATTGAGTGATATATCAAGGCACTTCTAAGGTTATATCCGAGTCGTGATTGCTAAAGTTGTAGGTAGGTTTAAAAAAACATTGTTATCAATACATGCAATAAAATAACAAGGTCGTTTCAGATATAGACATTATAGATGTATTAACCTCAGACTAAAAAAATATATAGACGGAGGACCTGCAATTTTTCGTTTTCCGGAGACCGCTAAAATAAATGTCAAAGTCAAAAGTAGTGTGATTTGCTGCTTATGCTACTACAAGCGACTCATCCTGGCTTTGCTCGGGTTCATCTCTATGTATTTTTTACATTTAGTATGGAATAGATCTATACTAATATTATAAAGCTGAAGAGTTTGTTTATTTGTTTGTTTGGTTGAACGCGCTAATCCCAGGACTACTAATACGATTTGAAAAATTCTTTTTGCATTGGATAGCCCGTTAACTGAGGAAGGCTATAGACTATATATCATCCCGGGAAAATGTACGGTTCCCGTGGGATAGATTTGTTTTTGTCTAAGGACGAACCCGAAGCGAAGCGAAGCGAAGTGAGTCGCTAGTATGTTATATTTTATTTTTTTCCAACTTAAACTTGACGTATTTTTGTAGATGGTAATTCCGCCACTATTGAAAGTAATCCGAGGTAGTGATTCCCATACAAACTAAACAGTTGTGAACTTTTCGATTTTCTAGCTGTCCCTATGGGGTTTCTCTCTTTTTTTTATACTTAAACCACCCCTGGTACACCACCAATAAAAAGAAAAAGAATTATTTTTAGCGTTTTTTAGTTTTAGCGATACTAATGAATGGCAATTGATTTTATATACATATATAATAGAGAAATGCTATATAATATGTATTAGTTAAATTAATATAAGTATAATTTTTAAGAATAAAATATGAATAATGAAAATAATACTAAGTATATATATTCTTTGGTATTTTTAAGCATTAATTCTTTTCATCTTAAAAGGGAGAACAAAATATTAGTTTATTTTTTCTTAATTATAATAAAATCCGATATTTTTCTTTACTTATTAGCGGCTCACCCTCCTTTCGCTCGGGTTCGCCTCTAAAAAAAAAACAAAAACAAATCTATCCCTCGGGAACCGCATACTTTTAAGCAGGGCCGGATTTAGGGGTGTGGAGGCCCCGGGGCGACAACGGAGTGGAGGCCCCTAATTATTTTCCGAATAAAATGAAAAATTTTTTTAGTCAAGTGATTTAAGTATTTATTGCGAAACAAATTAAATTATTTCAATAAACATATGTAGATATAGTCAAATACAAGAATTATTCGAAATTAAATTACAGCGTTAATGAATGAAACCTTGCGAGCTTTTTTTGTCAAAAAATAGTTGATGATTACGCTGAACGTTAATGCTTTTATATTATGGATAAAAGTCTTAAATTATCCATATAAATAAAATGACCATATACATTATAAACTTAATGTAAGCATAAATAATCTATGATAAAATTACTTTTTAAGTAAAAGAATATACATTATTTTAATAAAATAAAATATACTAAGATAGCTACTAAGATAGGATCAATAAATAATTTAAAACTATATTTTACTTTCATCAATTGATTAAATGAAGCCGGAGAGCTATTTTTTTTATATTGGAATAGATACAAATAATTTTGAGATGTGGATAAGTACTGTTTTACTAAAACTACGGAGATTTTTGATGGACAATACACACAACTACTTCAGAAATTTTTTTTTACAAAAATAAAAAACCGACTGCATAAAGAGCGATCTAAAAAGAAAAGAACAAGTTGACGAAGGAACATAATGTTATTATAATTTTATAGTCAGAGACATACATACACGCAGCTATTCTAAAACATGTAGGTACATAGTATATGTATGTCTCCGACTGCATAATACTATGCTCCTTCGTCAATTTGTTCTCTTCTTTTTAGGAGAGTTAGACATTTTTAGTTTTATTTAACAATTTCTTATCCTAAATTCCTTTTGAACATATAAGTTGTAAATATTTCTGTAATCGCCTCTTAATAAGTTGTATTTCGATACCCCACTCGATTTATTCGAACGATTTTTTTTTTCAATATACACAAATTGGCACCTAGGATCCGCCATTTTGACGTTTAATAATATCTATATATCTTATGACACTCGCATTATCAATACTTATCGAATTACGTATGATTCGTCAAAATCGGTTAAGCCATTTAGTGATTACGAACGAACATAGAATCAGACATACATACAGGTTAAACACATAACCCTGTTTCGCCGCAGTCGGGTAAAAAGCAAACATCTATATTATATAACATCAGCAACAGCATATAAATAAACCTTATTCACTTGTTTTAACAGGATATACCATATGGAAACTTTTAAATTTAAATTTGGTGGACTGCATTTAAGGGTTTCAAAATGAAACTCTCGTTGGTTGATTGTTCCTTTGCTTTTTTTGCTACTTGTCTCTTCTATGGTTATCCTATAAATGGTACACAATGAACAAAACCTCGTTTTTTTTTTATTTCTAATTAACAATCTTATTAGTTAAGCTTAAACGCACAATGTTTAATCTTTTAGGTATGCTCCTGTGAGACTAAATACTAATTGTATTTTACACTTAAGCTAGATTCTTCCGTCGCGTAGATGTAACATACATCATCAATTTAAGTATTATATTGTCTATGAATTTGTATACGTCTAAATCAATTTTAGTTATGTTTTGATTGTGGTTAATTGTGGGTGAATTCAATAAAAAATACAGTTATTTTATCTATACCTACAGATAAATAAAATTTATACGTTTGTTTGTAATGTAAAAATAACAGTTTTTTACTAAATTCATATCAAATGCATGTACGGTTTAAATTTTTAAAATTTTTGTCTGTTTGTTCCGGCTAATCTCTGAAACGGCTGGACTGATTTTGACAGAACTTTCACTGGAAGATAGCTGATGTTATAAGAAATAACTTAGGCTACATTTATTTTAGAAAAAATCTGGGTTTCGCGCAAAAAAATAAAACCCATGAAATTGTTAATAAAATCCGTGTATCTAGGGACGCACCCGAGCGAATCGAGGGTAAGTCGCTAGTTGACAATATGTGTTAAAATTTTTATATTAAAAGGTTAAATCCCCATGAGCTCTTTGTTTACCTTTAGTTAACTACCTAAACCTATGGAGTAGATATAGTTATGTGCATGCACTCAAAAATACAAAAAACAAAAATAGAAAAGGGTCGAAGAAAATTTCTTTCAAATTTGAATTAACAAACGTGAATTCACCTATAAAATATTGGCATTTGATGATAATATTGCAAACCTAAAAATTATAAAATAAATAAACTTACGCGAAAAAAAAACCGCTTGATAATTAATTAATTATAATCGCTCTGTAACTTCTTTTTACCCGACTGCGATGAACTGCGGTAAACAAATATGGATAAATTGTTTTTAATATTAAGGAACAATTATATAATATGTATAATCAATCATATTTGTTAAAAATAAAAACGAAAAAGTTGTCGACCAGTCAGTTTTTTTTATTAAATCTCTTTTGTGGGGGCCCCCTCTCTTGTGGAGGCCCCGGGGCTGCAGCCCCGCTTGCCCTCCCTTAAATCCGGCCCTGCTTTTAAGGGATAAAATGTAGCCTATGTGTTATTCCAGACTATAATCTATCTCTGTGCCAAATTTCCGAATTTTATCCAGATCCGTTCAGCCGTTCTGGCGTGAAAAAGTAACTAATATCCATACATACTCACAAACTTTCACATTTATAATATTAATACGGATTGTCATTTATTTACTTATCACTCAGTATACAAATTGTCATTTGTATCATACGTATGCTACGAGTATTTTAAAACATTTTTGTTTGGCTTCATGTTTAGTTCTATGACACTCTCTCTGTACTATTTCCTCAGTCTGTGTTTACATTTTACTCAAAAGTCTAATGTGTCCTTTCATGTCAGCAAGGAATTGATGTGAAATTTTGTATGGAGATAGTTCAAGATTGCATTCAGCCCTTTTTAAAACGAGGGGGACCAGGCCATAGTCCACAGCGCTAGCTAAGTGCGGGCGGACTGAGCATGTCTTTCGAAAATTTGCTAGGTTCTCTCAGACATACAGGTTTTCTCACGATGTTTTCCTTCACCGTAACACAAGTGGTAATCATGTTGGAAATGATTCGCACTCATGTGCGATTTATTCATTAAATCAGAGATGCAAGACCCGGGATTAGAACCTGCTTCACTCGACTTTAATTATATTGTTCGAGATTGGATGATATCTTAAAAGATAATTATTAAATATCCAACGAGAAAGACCTTATAATATAACTAACATACATAAAATTTCGAATAATATATTTTCTGTAGAAAACAGTCTGAGAGCTCAGGAGTGGCGTAGGTAGGCTTATTTTAACCGCGAGATAATATATCATTCTCTCGGGAAAACACGTTGTTATTTATACTTAGGGACGCGTAGCGACTCATTAGTCATAAACATATGTACAAAAACATATAATATTATAAATATTAATATTATAAATGCAAAAGTAACTCTGTCTGTCTGTTACATCTTTACGCTTAAACTGCTGAACCAATTTTGATCAAGTTTTTTTATAGAGGGAGAGGACCTTGATTATGACGTTAGTTATGATTGATATGTGCTAGTTGTAAGATTCCGTCGTTTTCATTAAATGTAACATACAATTTTCATTCGAGATATTTCATCCTTACCATAGATCTATCCATTAATTCGATAAAATAGTGACGATGTACCTTTTTACATTTTCATTTGATTCGATTACCAGTTCAGATTCAATACATATTTATCGGTTTCTACGTGGCTTTTGTCGCTTTTGATGGGATCCTATTGGAGTTTTTCAACAGGGTAGGTCATGTAATATATCTACATATTTTTTTTTTTGGTTAAGCATTAAAAATGTTCTATTTCGTTATTTTAAGTAATATGTAACCGTAGGCATATCTAGATGAAATAAAAATTGATAAGTGCTAGTCTAACTCTCGGACAAAGTGTTGTGTGACATCAAAAGTTAAAATGTTAACATCAAAGTAACCTGATTCTGATCGAAAACTGAAACCTAATAACTACTTTTTATATACTCTTAAGATTCACACGTATTCCTTATACGTGTTAAGAAATATCAAATTAAAAATGCACACACGTGTGAAACCGGAATATGTTGCTAGTTTTATATAATAATAAAACGCCTACTTCATAGTTTGAACACGCTTCACTTGTAAAACAACATTGCTCTCAATATTTAATCAGGCGTGCATTACGCGCTGTGACATCGCTATTTATTTATATTTAAAATAAATATATAAAGAAATGAAGAAAGACTATCCACCAACCATCGTATCCCACATGATTTTTGGGTTTTCTCGAATGGGGTGCTTTCTGTATGGGGAGAAGAAGGATTTGCAGGGAGTCCCAAAATTCCTCAACAATACGACGTGAGTAACCATCGTCGCTATGGTTAAATGTTTAGAAAATATTTTTCACTTACTTTATCTAAAATTTGGTATTATTCAATACTAACAACAAAACATAATTTAAGATTCTTTCTTAGATTTACGCAAATATTTGACATCTATACAGATAAATAAAATTGGAGTGTCTGTTTGTAATATTAAAATAACCACTTTTTAATAAACGCATATGGATATATACACGGTCTGTTTGTTCCTGCTAATCTCCGAAACGGTTGGACCGATTTTAACGGGACTTTCACTGGCAGCTGATGTTATAAGGAGTAACTTAGGCTACTTTTATTTTAAAAAAAGAATCAGGGTTCCGCGAAATAAATGAAAACCCATAAAATTCTCAACAAAATCCGCGTACGGCGTATGCACCCGAACAAAGCGAGGGTAAATAGCTAAATAATTTAAATGAATATCTTAGGAGTAGCAAGCTACTATTTATGTATAAACATAGCTAACCGAGAAAACGTACCTAGGGACGAACGCGAGCGAAGCGAGCGTGAGTCACTAGTTTTAAATAAAACTATCTTTTGGGATTATTTCGCGGATTTATTTTGATTTTTGGTCAGCAATCATGGTCACGGGAGAAACTAAGGTGTTAGACATCTCAAAGGCAAGTATATAACGCCTAATAAATCCGCGAAATAATCCGAAAAGATAGTTTTATTTAAAATAATTTAAGATTTTTAGGAAATATTAAACTAAACAAAAATGCATAATTTTAATATGCTACGTCCTGTTTTCACTTTATCGAGCATAAACAGTGAGAATCATATTGCATTTTGGTATGTTAGCTGTAGCTTGCTACTGTGCCTAGGAAGGATACCAATTTCTGCTACTAACTTAATTATTAGGCAACTACCTGTAGTACTGCAACATGTTATTATTAAAGCCATGCCAAAGAGAAAACTCGGACACCAGCAACAAATAATCTATGCAGCAGTTACCTACGTAGCATGAGGCCTCTTTTTTTGACGTTGGGAAATGCATTTACGCATATCACCTACATACATACAGGTGGTTATATGAGGTTTATCGGCAAGAAAAGATAGTATTACCCATTAAAACTCAAGGGAACCTCCCCAGTATTTATGGGGCGTCGCAGGATTGCTTACGCACTCAACCGCGACCACCCGACGGAGGTAAAGCACCTTTAAGTAACCAAGTTGACACAAGATATCATTTTAAGTGTAGCCCTTTTGTATGTTGGTCCCAGAGTTTTTTCGAAAGCGAGATATTCAAAGTACCAGCACTTTGAAAAATAAAATGCTAATGGACACCTTTTTTTGTTTTCGCTGGGGAAATCCATCACGGGAACCCTGCCGACCGTCAATGGACAGGATACTGTGAGACTCCTACTCACTAAAACCCACAGCGGAACCCGTCGCCACAATGCAATGGGGCGCTGCAGGATCGCTTGCGCATTCACTACAACACCTTTGCAATGCTTAATGGACATCTCACCCAAAATCGTTTGCATGAGAAGCATGCAAACGATTTTGTTCGCCATGACAAGACATGCTTGGACTAGGTAGCTGTTGGCCTAATCTATTTTGTGAAAACCCATTTTTTTGCTCATTACATTTGTCAAGATGAACTTAAAACGAATAATAGTGAAAAAGTGTATTCAGCCCTTTTTAACGTTCCACAGCTAGCCACGGGCCTCCCTTCAATACGAGGGGGATCAGGCCATAGTCCACCACGCTGGCCAAGTGCGGATTGGCGGACTTCACATGTCTTTCGAAAATTTGGTAGGTTTTCTCAGACATGCAAGGTTTCCTTACGATGTTTTCCTTTATCGTAAGGCAAGTGGTAATCATATTGGAAATGATTTACACATGAAAATATTAGAGGTGTGAGACCCGTGATTTGAACCCGCATCACTCGGTGTCATAAGCGAGCGCTTTACCACTGGGCTACCTCTGCCTCACAGTGAAAAAGTGCTTGAAGTCAAATTTCAACAAAACGTTGTTTATTGTCTCCACCTTTCTCACATCAAGTCATCTTAGATTAATTACAATTTTAACCATTCCTATCTAGAAAGCGTAATATAATACATACATATAATAAAATTCTGAGTTAAATCTGTACATTAAATACTTTTCTGGGAAATCTTATTAAAATAGTCCTTATTATCAATACAGAAGTCGAATCTATTATAATCTTTATTGCACTTTAGATGCGATACAGAAAAAAAACAACAATAAACATAGTTCACAAAGGTGGACTTATCTCTAAAAGAGATCTCTTCCAGTCAACCTCTGGATGTGGAAGAAGATGTCAGCGGGCAATATAGTGCAAAAAAAAAAAGTAAAATAAAAGTAATGATAACATATGATGTCCTCCTGACCGATTCCGGCCACGGCGGCCAATCTCATTGAGACTAGCCAACTGCGCACGAGATATTATAGTGCACAAGTGTACGCGCAGACACAAGTGCACTCTCTATTCCTGTTACTCTCATACTCCGGTGGGACGACTACTCGACACGACCGGTGAGAATTAAGGCGCAGGACCGACGGCTTTACGTGCTCTCCGAGGCGCGGGGGTGAAACACCGCCAACTTCCCAACTCCGGGCTGCTACTGAGACTTACTAGACAGAAAGACTCAATAACTAAACTTGGCCCGACCCGGGACTCGAACCCAGGACCTCCGGGTGTGCAGCCGTACATGCTAGCCACTACACCACCGAGGCAGTTGATAACATATACATAATATATTACTGATAAAAGTATATAATACTACACATATATAATACTTAATGTAAAGATTCTACTTATACATACATATATACGTATATACATACATATACATATACATACACATATATAATATATAAAATATGAAAACAGAAAAAGGTGCTGATTGATACTTGTCTATGTTTGTACTAATAAATAGTTTTTTAATTTACGTTTGAAGATATAGATATGATATTTGATAGATGGGCTCTCGTGGATGGTTTTGGGTAGTTGGTTCCATAGTACTGCGGAATGGACAGAAAAAGAATTTTGTTGGAATTTAGTGTTGCTCCTAGGAATGTCAAGCATATAAGCAATGCAAGACCTCCTGGAACGTATTGGGATTGGTAGAAAGTTAAAACGGGAACGAAGGTAGGGAGGGAAATTTTGATTTTTAAGGATATTATAAAGGAATGATAGGATGTGCATATTACGGCGAAGACGGATGGGGAGCCACTTCAGTTGAGCACGAAAGTCAGAGATGTGGTCATATTTCCGCAAGCCAAAGAAAAATCGTATGGCGAGATTCTGAAGACGCTCCAGTTTATTAAGTAGTTCCTCTGTCACATCCAGGTAGCAGACGTCGGCGTAGTCGAGAATGGGTAATAGGATGGATTGCGCTAGCATAACTTTGGTTTTGAATGGGAGAAAGTATTGGAGACGCTTGAGAGAATGAAAAGAAAAAAAAAGAAAAAAAAATATCTATAGTTTTTATAACTTTTGTCTGTCTATCTGTCTGGGAACGCATCACGAAAAAACTGCTGGACAGATTTTGATGAAATTTGCTATGATGATACCTGAATATCCGGGTTAACTTATAGGATGCTTTTTGTTGCGGGAAAAAATCTCATCTCTGAGAAATCTACACTAACCGTTAAAACGTTCCTAATGACGAACCCGAGCAGCGCGAGGGTGAGTTGCTAGTTTTCAAAATATTTTACAAATATGATGGTGTAATCTAATCGAACCCATGTATTTTTACTATACCCATACACCTTTATCTCCTCCTCCGGTTAAAACGACCTCAGGTCAAAAGTAATTTCTCGAATAGTTTATATTTTTCACTATATGTTTTGAATGAATTGAGATAACATGCATACAGATAATTATTAACATTGTACTTGTATTTCTTAGATTTACGCGAATATTTGACATTTAAATAAAACTATCTTTTTGGATTTTTTCGCGGATTTATTTTGATTTTTGGTTCCCCAACCAACCACCATTTTGGTGGGAACCAAAAATTGTACTTTAATAGTAAATACTCTTGTCACTATCATTTGTTTGGGAGTTTTTGGCAGAAACCTTTTATAACCTGGCTTCCTACTACCAAAAAAATTTGCCACGCTTTTTGAGTAGGTATTCCTCTATCTGCAGTCGAATGTTTAGTCTCAGTATATTTTCAGCTTCAATTTTTTTTTATTTACAATAAAAAAAATGACATATATACTTAATTATAAATACAACATATATTAATTATATAAGCTTCACATATATCAATGATTCAGTAACCTCGTGGTTCACTTGATATGTAAGACAATAAGCTTATCGAACTTATAATAATAAACAATTGAAATTATTTTGGCAGCAGTGGCCCACTGGTAAGGCGTTTGCGTGCAATTCCATTTAAAGCGGTTTCTTGGGGAATTTTCAACATGTTGAAGGAAAAAATTGTAAGGAAACCTACTGAAATTCGTGTAATTAAGTAGTAAATTTCAATGTGGTTAAATAGGCGGGATAAATTTTATAACTAAAACAAAAACCCCCAACTATAATTCACGTATTCATATACACGTAGACTATGACCTGATTCTATAACTATGGCTTGAAGGGAGGCCCGTGCCCAGCAGTGGGACGTTAAAAAGGGCTAAATACACACATACACTTACAGAGACTAATTCATTACTGACACTGTTCCTGTATCACCGTTCCGGAGATAGTATCTAAGCGGATGACAGAGAAATCCTGCCATTTTATTTATAGGCCGATCTAGCCATTCAATAATGCATATTTTTAATAATAAATACTATGAAAATCAACCGGTTATTAATTAGTTTTATGACATTGTTCTTTTGACAAATTCAAAGAGGGGGACGATTCAATTCAAACCATCTTTTATGTTGGAAATACATTTTTTTTTTGACTGCCTCGGTGGTGTAGTGGCTAGCATGTACGGCTGCACATCCTGAGGTCCTGGGTTCGAGTCCCGGGTCGGGCCAAGTTTAGTTATTGAGTCTTTCTGTTTAGTAAGACTCAGTGACAGCCCGGAGTTGGGAAGTTGGCGGTGTTTTACCCCCGTGCCTCGGAGAGCACGTAAAGCCGTCGGTCCTGCGCCTTAACTCTCACCGGTCGTGTCGAGTACTCGTCCCACCGGAGTATGAGAGTGACAGGAATAGAGAGTGCACTTGTGTCTGCGCGTACATTTGTGCACTATAATATCTCCTGCGCAGTTGGCTAGTCTCAATGAGATTGGCCGCCGTGGCCGGAATCGGTCAGGAGAACATTATTATTACCTAGTTTATTGAAAATGATAAAGACTTGATTCAATTACTAAATTTGATAGCAATTCCAACAATTTTGTTGAATATATAAATAAACTAGGTATAAAATGGGCGACAAGTTGTAAATGAAAGCATTTACTTAACTACTGTTTATAATTGAAGTCAAGTATCGATAAGAATATGTCATTATATACGATTGTATTTGTAATAATTTCAATATATTTATTGAGATTGATATTAACAAGAAAGTATAATTATTGGTCAAAAAAGAAAGTTCCACATTTAAATCCTCTTTTACTGTTTGGAAATTACAAAGATTTGATATTATTAAAGACGCCTAGGCCATTGGTTGCACAAGAGATCTGCCAGAAATTTCCCGATGAGCCCTATATTGGAACTTACTTTGGGACGGAACCCGCGCTTCTCGTTCAAGATCCGGACATTCTCAAGCTTATATTGACACAGGACTTTTACTATTTTAATGGAAGAGAAGTATCTGATCATGTTAAAAAAGAAACTGTTACCAGAAACTTATTTTTCTATGGAGGAGATGATTGGAAAATCCTTCGACAGAATTTAACACCACTTTTCACTACGTCCAAAATGAAAAATATGTTTCCACTTATTATTGATTGTGCCAACAATTTAAAGACAACGATTGAAATTGAAAGAGAAAAGTCTCAAAAATTAGATGCGAAATCTTTTTTATCAAAGTATACGGTGGATTGTATTACGAATTGTGCATTTGGATTCAACGCTAACACAATGACTTCTTGTGACCCTAATAATATTTTCGTCAATATGGGAAAATCTATAGTTGATAACACGATAAGTAGAGGCTTAAAAAATATATTTCATGCAATGTGGCCTCAGTTATTTTATGGTATTAAGTTAAATCTATTCGATACAGCCTTAAGTACTTTTTTTCATAATCTACTTATAGATATTTTCAATACCCGTTTAAACACTAAATCGTCGAGAAATGACTTTGTAGATCTTATCTTGTCCTGGAAAAAAAGGGAATTTTTAATAGGCGACAGTTTATCTAATATAAAAACAGGTAAAAAAAATACTGTTCATATGAAGGTAACAGATGAACTGCTAGTATCACAATGTGTGTTAATGTTTGGTGGAGGATTTGAAACAACGTCCAATACACTGATGTTCTTTTTGTATGAAATTGCAAAACATCAGGAAGTTCAAACAAAACTCATTGAAGAAATTGATGCTTATTTTGAAAAACACAATGGCATTATAGAATACGAATGTACTACTGAAATGCCATACCTTGAGTCATGTATAGACGAAACAATGCGACTGTACCCAGTATTTGGTATTTTAATGAGAGAAGTAATGAGTGACTACGTATTCCCAACTGGACTTAGTTTAAAAAAAGGTGATCGTATACACATTCCTGTATACCATCTCCATCACAATCCCAAAAATTTTCCAAATCCAAAAGAGTTTCGACCAGAACGATTCTTTAAGGACGAAAAGAATAATATAAAACCATACACTTATTTGCCTTTCGGTGAAGGCTTTAGAAGATGCATTGGTACGTATCACAGTTATTTAATTATAAAAAATATTCTTCTCTAGGAACTTTTAACTTCTGACCTACGAAAAAATCTTGATGATTAATTTCAATGATTAACAAAACTGGATTAAACTTTACACTTCTGAAATTTTAGTAGTTTTAGTAGATTTTTATTCATCTATACTAATATTATAAATGTGAAAGTTTGTGAGTATGGATGTCTGTTTGTTACTCTTTCACACCAGAACGGCTGAACGGATCTGGATGAAATTTGGCACAGAGATAGATTATAGTCTGGAATAACATATAGGCTACTTTTTATCCCGAAAAAATGTACGGTTCCCGCGGGATAGGTTTGTTTTTGTTTTTCTAGAGACGAACCCGAGCGAAGCGAGGGTGAGCCGTTAGTGATAAATAAATGAACTATTCTTTAGTGCTAATAAATACAGTTTTGTATAAAAATTGGTGTATTCTATGATATGAACCCAAACATTTTTCATTATCCATACCTACAACTATTGTGGTAGCAAAATAAACTTAAATCCTAAGATTTTATCAAATCCGTAGTCAAAACTGTATCGAAAAAGACACGACACAACATATATGTATGAACGTGTATTGTATAATGTATACCTATGTGTTCACATATTCATCCGACATCTTATTAAATCCTAGTGGTTTTTAGGGTTCCGTAGTCAACTAGGAACCCTTATAGTTTCGCCATGTTTGTCCGTCTGTCCGCAGCTTAGCTCAAAGATCCTTAGTACTAGAAAACTGTAATTTGGCATGGATATACATATTAGTCATGCCGACAAAGTGGTAAAATAAAATCTTGAAAAAAGAAATTTTAGGCTACCTCCTCTACATGTAAAATGGGGATGTTTTTTTTTCTCGTCCACCCCATAGCGTGAGGTGTCGTTGGATAGGTTTTTAAAAAAATATTGCGGGTTTGTGAAAACAATTTTTCGATTAAGCAACCGGTTTGTAAAATATTAAGCGTTAAAGTGTTAATTTTTATTAGAGTCAAGTGTTATTTAAACCTCTAGCAAAGTCTTAACTTCACCAAATATGTTACATGTTGTTTTCCCATAAACTTTCCATTAATGACAAATAAACTTAGCTTAAGTTTGATTCTTATAAGTATAAAGAACATTCCAAATTTACAACAGACAGTATAGATCTAGTGTAGTATGGAAATCCTATTATTTAAAAATACTCTTATTAAATAAAATTTTTTTTTTCAAATTCCAGGTGATCGCTTTGGCAAGATGGTCATGTTTGCAGGAATTATGAAACTTTTAGAGGAGTACAGAGTACAGCTTGCAGATGGCATGCCGCTTAGAATTAGTTTTGACCCTAAACCAATTGTTACTCAACCCGATCAACCTATTTTACTTAATCTTATTCCTCGTTTTCCTAAGTAGAAATATTATTACTAATTAATTATCTTTTAACAACGTTGTATAGAATTTGTATATTGCACACTAGCGACTTACCCTCGCTTCGCTAAGGTGCGTCCCTACGTACGTTTCATTTTTTTTGAGCGGAACCCTATTTTTTTTCTAAAATAAAAGTAGCCTAAGTTACTCCTTATAACATCAGCTATCTGCCAGTGAAAGTCCTGTCAAAATCAATCCAGCCGTTTCGGAGATTAGCCAGAACAAATTCAATTCAAATATTCTTTAGTAATAAAACTTTGAAATTCTACTTAAAATTAATCTGTCCTTAACAAAATGAAACTATTGTGAAATCGCCTCAATTGTTTTTTTTTAAAGTTATTGCGTTTAGTTCATAAATATTAAAAAGATAATGAGTGCGTGTAAACTTTACGCGCGGTTGAAGTAAAACTTCTTTGGCGCTGTCGCAGATACCGCAATTACATTAAAACAAAACAAAATAAAAATTAAGCATTTTTTTATAAAATTATTGATAATAAATATTCACTGTTATAAGTAATAATTTTTATAAAATTATTAACAATAAAAAATATTTTAATAAATAATAATTATTGTAAAAATATAAATATAATATTTTATTTTAAATTATTAATAATAAATTTGACTCTTACTTCCGCGATATTTATTTTTCCAATGTCAATTGACTTACCCTTCAGTCACGCCTTAAGAAGTTTTACTTCAAAAAAATTAGAAAGTTTGACAGCGAGTGTGTTTGTAGCTGCATCTTTAATGACTCGGGTTTCATAGCTTATATTATATCCTGGATTGTATTGCTAAATGTTCAAAGAAATATTTACCTACGAAGTTATACTTTCTTAGGTTTACGTGAATACTTGACATTTATGATGGATGGATGTTTGTTACTCTTTCACGCCAGAACGGCTGAACAGATCTGGCTGAAATTTGGCATAGGGATAGATTATGGTCTGGAATAGCACATAGGTTAATTTTTATCCCAGAAAAAAGTACGATTCCCGTGGGATAGATTTGTTTCTGTCTAGAGACGAACCCGAAGCGAAGCGAGGGTGAATCGGTAGTTTTAAATAAAACTATCTTTTCCGATTTCTTCGCAGATCGACCGTCTCTCCGTGATCATGATTGCTATACAGCTTTACCGCGGAAAAATCCATAAAGATAGTTTTATTTAAATTACTACACTATTCTTTAGTACCTATGTTAAATCAAATAAGACATTATTAATACTTCACTGAATAATTTCCACCAATAATCATTATTATATTTTTTCTATTGTACGAGTACGTGACATCGGACAATTAAACGATAACTCAAACGACTCGCATAAAAGCCATAAAGAAGGTATTCAATTCAAAAGAAATTGTACTTAATTGGTTTATACAATTCTTGTTATGTCAAATTAAGACAAATAGCGTTTTGTTTTTTGTTCAAGTGTAAAAACGTAAAAATAAATTACATATTCTTTAAAAACATACTTTTATTAACATACATATGTACATTATTATAATATGTTTATTGTTCTTCCTTCACGCAATAGTAATCGGTGGACAATCGGCGCCAAATTAAGTAAAAAGTAAAATTCTTAGGCAGAAATACGAGGGGTGTTTGAAAAGTTCGTAGCCTAACGTAGATCGGAACGTCGTATATTTCTTATACTACCCTCATTTTAAAGCTACATTCTTCAATAATAAAGGTGTAAAATTTCATTCGTTTATTTGCATTCGTTGCGATTCCTCATGCAATTCCGTCCAACGGGTAGAGATGATTTATGAAAATGGAAAAAAATCGAGTATCGTGCAGTAATAAAGTACTTGATTAAGAAAGGTTTAACACCAAAAGAGATTTATAAAGATATGTCAAAAACTTTAGGTGAATCAGCCCCTTCATATGCTACCGTGAAAAAGTAGGTGGCGCAGTTCAAACGTGGTCCTGAGAGCGTTGAAGATGACCCACGTAGTGGTCGATCCTTAACGTCAACCACCGACGAAATCATCAAAAAAATTTTTGACAGGATTTTATCTGATCGGAGATTGACAGTTAAGGAGATAGCTGACACTATTGGCATCTCAACTGACTGAACGCGTCACATAATCGTCAATGAATTACAGTTTTTTTAGGTGTCTGCGCGATGGGTGTCTCGGCTGCTTTCAGTTGAACAAAAAAGCGTTCGAGTGACGATTTCCCACGCCTGCTTAGAGCTGTTTGAGGCTGATCCATAGGAATTTATTGGAAGATTTGTGACCATGGATGAAACCTGGATACATCATTATACTCCAGAGACAAAAATACAGTCTAAACAGTGGAAAATACCATGATCTCCTATTTCAAAAAGGCAAAAGTGGTTTTATCCAACGGAAAAGTAGTGGCCTCAGTTTTCTGAGTTACAAAGGGTATAGTTATGGTAGGTTACTTAGAAAATGGTAAAACTTTAAACTTTGCTTGTCATTGCAATCTGCTGCGACATTTAAGAGAAGAAATTGGCCAGATTTGCTGAGAAGAAAAGGTTTGTTTCACCAGGATAATGCGCGTATACACATCAGTTGTAAGCATGTCAGAGATCCATCACTGTAGCTTCGAATCGTAACCTCACGCCCCGCATTCACCTGATCTGGCTCCATAAGACTTTTATCTATTTTAAAAGCTAAAAAACCACTTAGGAGGTCAAAATTTTTCCACAAATTAAGAGGTCAAATCTGCTGTCGATACATTTTTTGAAGGCTTAGATAAAGATTTTTTTAAAGCCGGTATAGGAGCGTTGCCAGGCCAATACAAAAAGTGTATTGAACTCGAAGGAGAAGGTATTTAAATATAAATAAATTAAAAGATTATAGCTTTTCATTTTCCTGGTCAGGCTACGAACTTTCCAAACGCCCCTAGTAATTCACGTAGACACGGGGATCCCCCGATGTGATTTTACCTTGTCGCGGTAGGGGAGCTCATTAGTGTCCGGCAATCCAGCCGGGCATAAAACCAAAAAACACTAGGGGGTAGCTCACTTAGGTAGACGGTGTACCATGTAGGTTGCTACTGATACTTCTCTGACAGCAGAGTGGACCGAGGGAGCAACTCCTTCGTTGTTGTGGTATGCTTCGGCAGGTCTGCCTTTAGGGCATCGTGTTTGAGTACATAAGCGATCCTGCGATGCCCCATTCGATGGAGGAAGTACTGTTGGGTTTTAACGGATAATACTGTTTTTCTAGCCAGTGAGTCCCACATAATCACCTGTGTGTTTGCAGGTGGTATGCTTAAACGCATTTCTTAAGATCAAAAAAAACCATATTGATACCTTTCAAACTGATTTTAAAGTATATTTATAAGAAAGTAAGCATATATATATATATATATATATATATATATATATATATATATATATATATATATATATATATATATATATTAGATAAAAAGTAATTATTACATAAAATGTTGATTTAACTATACTGTACTAATATTGATATTGAAATTATATTACCTATGAAGACGATATTGTTTGTAAAGTATGATTAAATTACGAATTTAATATTACTAGTGTTCGCCTTGTGGTTGAAATTCGATATTCATTCCGGAATCATTATTGAAAATTTGAGGGAAATATTATATACTAGCGACTCACACCTAGGTTGCTTCCCAAAACAAAATTAATTAATTAATTTGGTTTTAATTTTTTTTCGTGGGACCCCATTTTTTTTCTAAAAAAAAGTAGCCTAAGTTACTCCTTATTACATCAACTATCTGCCAGTAAAAGTCCCGTCAAAATCGGTCCAGCCATTTCAGAGATTAGCCGGAACAAACAGACAGACAGACAGACAGACAGACAAAAATTGTAAAAAATGTTGTTTTGGTATAAGTACCGTGTATACATCCATATGCATTTAGTAAAAAGCGGTTATTTTAATATTACAAACAGACACTCCAATTTTATTTATCTGTATAGATAAATAGAATTTACCTATCTATAAAAAAAAGGAACAGTTTCCAATTTTTTTTATTAAAAACTAAACTAAAGCTCGCAATAACTACTAAACAAAAAAAGAACGATTAACAAACAGAGAAGAAAAAGGTACTGTACTATTTTGTTTTTGCCCATTATTTACAGATAAAGAAATTAATGTTCTACCCTTATGTATCCCGTAACCATGGCATCCCATGTTCAGAATGTCTTTTCCATATATTTTTTAGCTTTAGATTAATTAATCTGGAATCATGGGAAAATTTTGTATCTACATTGGCTATAAGAAGAATAAGTTAGACTATAATTAGAAATAACAGCCAATGAGATAAAATACATGTACAAAAACATTTAAATAACATATGATTTCATATATTACTTCACCTAGACAATGAATGGTCAGACAGACAGTACGCTCACTGTATTGATATGTTTCTTCGTTGCAATTTTAATCTATCGTGTAGCTCTCATCTGGATCTACGAACAAGCGCATGCGCCAAAACACCCTCTCTACCCAGATGTGTAGTGTGACCATATATTGTGTAAAATGATAATAAAATAATAATTATAAATAACTAATATCCCCGCCCTAGCTTTGCCTAGGTCTAACTGATACACATTCTGTATACTTTTATTAATCTCTGAAAATAGCAGCTTCAAAAATTATTTTTATATAATAAGTATAGCCTATTTTTTGAAGAAAGGTATGCGCCTTTTTAACCGTTGGGAATTGCATTTAGATATACCACCTGCATACATACAGGTGATTATGTGGGACTCATCGGCAAAACCAGTACTACCCACTAAAAGCCAATAGAACTTTCCCCGTCTTCATGGTGTATCGCAGGATCGCTTACTCATTCAACCATAATATTTATAATATTTATGTGCATTCAGCCCAAAATATTTATAATATTTACGTATTTATAGTTATATATGTGTAGTGTATGAACTATCTGGTATCCATAACACAAGCTTCGTAGCTTACCATGGAACTAGATGGTGCTGTGTGTTAATGTCCCAACATATTAAAAAAAACAGCACAAAAACAGCAAAAAAATAGACCACAACAACTAAGAGCCTACTCTGCTATCAGAGAAGTATCAGGAGCAACCCGCATAATATAAAGCCCACCGAGGTGAGCCGCCTCGTAGTGTACTTCTTAGCTCCGCACCGGTTCGATTGCCGGACGAACGCTAATGAGCCTCCCCACTACGACAAGCTAAACGCACATTTGGGGGGGAGTTAAGTTATATGCTATCGTAACTATCGCTACGGCCAACGACAACTGCGAAGTTATTAAGATATAAAGCCTTGTGACATTTATCCTAGTTTATATTAAATATTCACTAGAAAATTTATTGTATTTGGTTTTCTATCCATCTATTCGTTTACTTACATTAAGATTCAAGTACAATTAATTCTGATTTAAAATGATTACAGTTTTAAAAAACTATAATACATTATTTACCAATTATTATCGTCAATCAATTAATTGATCTCAAAAAGCTTTGATGGTTTTTCTCCTACACTTCAAAAAGTTTTATTATCTTCCCACCTCTTGACTTTGTTGTAAGACTAGCTCGATATTATAAAAATGTTGTATTTTTTTAAATCCAGATTTCATTTTAAAATTTCAACTCGATGCCACAATTGTATTAGTAGTAGGTTAATATCGACTATCGGAGTTTGGTTATGAGTTTTTAAAGATTTATTGAATTTGATTAAAGAAAGAGATTTTTTGAATTTCAGTTAGTTACAAATGAAGCTAATAAAGCTTTTTAAGAAGATTATTTACTGTGGCGAAGATAATGAAACTCACTCGTGCTTCGTGCAAAGCCATTGAGATGTAACTATAATGTCAATGTCCTACTAAAATTGTGGTCACCCCAAATTCATGATTTCGCATCCAGCCCAGTATTTTCACAGCCTTAGAAGAGACACACGTATTTCAAAGTATTTACTCCCAATTTTATATAAAAAAATATTTAATTTATGTAGTTATAACTCTAATGAATAAGTGAACATATCGCTATACAAAATCATATCAAAAACTATAAGTGAGACATGAGCAAAAATATATTTTAAAGCTAGTGTACAGTGAATTTCGTGGGTATATTATGGATTGCTCTTTTAATTGTGGTATGTATTACTATGAACTTCTAACCGATTTATAAAGAAACAGATACTCAATTTGGGCGTGCTTTTTATGTATGGATTGCCAACCGTACTATAATATATAGTACTAGCAACTCACCCTCGCTCCGCTCGGGTTCGTCCCTAGATACCTTTTAACGTTTAGTATAGATTTCTCAGAAATGAGATACTTTCCCGCAGTAAAAAGTATCCTTAATGTTGACCCGGACAACCAGTTATCACCATACCAAATTTCATCAAAATCCGTCCAGTGGTTTTCTTGTGATGCGGTAACAGACAGACAGACAGACAGACAGACAAACAAAAATTCTAAAAACTATAGATTCGGTCTCTGTATCGATAATAATGTCTATTTCAATAAGATTTACCAAAAAATATTTAATGTACAGATTCGGTTAAGTTACAATTTTATTATACATGTATAGATAATATATTTCGTACTATAATATATTTCAGGTCTGCGTACTATATTTTGTTGAATAAATATATGCATAGTACGCAAAAATACTATATTTTCATCACCGAAATCTAACAAACAAATCATTTTAAAAAGAAGAAAGAAACAGAAGTAGTGTCTCATTAATAACAAAAAAAAAACGAGCTTTTGATTTATATTAATTTTAAAAATTGAATGTAATAAAGCATATTATGACACTTTTATTTTAGACAAAAAAAAAATAATTAATGCAAAAACAAAAAGTTTTAATATTTTTTTAAAGCAAATTTTGAAAAATACTATATTTCGCCGATGAAATTTTGGCAACCCTATATTTATTAAGCTGTTTTTTTTTTCTTTTTTTTTTTTTTTTGATAAATAGATTGTACATCAAGGATGGTCAAGTTTTCTATACAAATTTCAAGAAAAATTTCCACACCCAAGGGTGAAAGTTTTATTGATTTCGAATCTATACTAATATTATAAAGCTGAAGAGTTTGTTTGTTTGTTTGACTGATTGAACACGCTAATCTAAGAAACTACTAATCCGATTTATTAAATTATTTTTGCATTATATAGCCCGTTAATTGAGGAAGGCTATAGGCTATATCATCTCGGAAAAATGTACGGTTCCCGTGGGATAGATTTGTTTTTATCTAGGGACGAAACCGAAGCGAAACGAGGGTGAGTCGCTAGTTCATTATATATTATTTGGTTAAAAAATAATTCTCGTCTTTATACTTACACTTTTATAACTAATAAAACCTTGTTTCTTTGTATGTTTGTCGAAGATAATCTAATACTTAAACGATTCTGAATTTTTTTTTGCCAAGTAATATATTACACAGTATATATGAAAACATATCATTTTATTTTAAATAAAACTATCTTTTCGGATTATTTCGCGGATTTATTTCGATTTTTGGTTCCATGTGGATTTCCATTTCCAGTTCCAGTTCCATTCTATTTGGACCATGATTGCTGTAAAGCATTCGAAACGTCGGGAACCAAAAATCAAGATAAATCCGCGAAATAATCCGAAAAGATAGTTTTATTTAAAACTAGCAGAACCCGCGGCTTCGCCCGCGATCAAATTACGGAAAAAAATAAACTTTTTCACTACGCATACTTTATTATTTGCAAAAATAAGTTCGTATAAGATTTCGTGTTCTTGAAAATATAAGGAACACAATTTTAATTTCACCGATCGTAACTTAAAATATCCAGTACCTATCTTAAAACATGTTTGTTATGTTTAATGTTTAATGAATTACTCAGTATAATCCCGTTACATAGTTTAGGTGACTTTTTCATTACAGTTGTGCCAACCTTCAGAAGGAGGATACAGATAGCAGGATACTCTCTAGCTAGGTTCTCTCTCTCGCGTTTTAGGTCTATTATAATTGTCACTTCTGTGGCCAGCGGAGAAGTTATATATAATTTTCCTTTGGGTTTGGAATAATCTCCGTTCTCTAAGTATTACTTTATATCCACACAGTAAGTGTGCACTTACGAAGAATTTATGTTACTCTGTTTAAATATATTCAATAACTCCAACTTCACCGCCCAGTTTCTAAAATCTAAAATACATGTTTATTTAATTGCATTAATACCAAGTTTCAAGTAATTTTGATTATAATCATTTTTTTCTTCATATAAACAACCCAACCTCCTTTTACCCTTTTAAGGGACGAATATCAAAAAAAAAAGATACTTGTATTGTTTTATTTTTCATTTCAAAGGTAAATACCACTTTCCGTGCATCAATTACAAAATTTCATCCCCCATTTTACCCCCTTATGGAATGAATTTCGAAATATGCTAAAACATATATTTATTTAATTGTATTGAAGAGCATTAATACCAAGTTTCAAGTAATTCTGATCATAAATAATTGTTTGCTCATATAAACTTTGTCAATCCATTTTACCCTTTTAAGGGATAAACGAAAAAATCTAATACATATATTTCTTATTTTTCATCAACGAAACTACAACTATTGTATTAAATTGTTGTTATTTTATTTAGTTTTCTCTTCTCGCAAAAAAAAATTAAGTAATATATGACTGTTTTAAAAAAAAATACAATAAACTGAGTTGTTGGAGAGATACTTGATTCAAATAAAGGAATGCTTTATTTATATAAACTTTAGGGACACAAAAACTCAGCTACTAAGCAAAGATATTGCAGAATATGTGTAAAAAAATCTTTTTCCTGTTTTAAAGTCGGTAGAAAATGAAGATTTCAATTTTTCACTCAAAAATACATATAAGTAAGCGTATTTTTTTATAATAAAGACAATTTTTATCAATCTATACCGACTAATATTACAAATGTGAAAGTTTAGATGTTTGGATGGATGTTTGTTACTCAATCATGGCAGAACGGCTGAACGGATCTGGATGAAATTTGGCGCAGAGGAGAGAGCACATAGGCTACTTTTTATCCTGGAAAAATATACGGTTCCCATAGGATAGATTTGTATTTGTTTTTGCTAATAAAGCATTAAATGTCATTAAATAATTATAATTAGCTGTAAGTGTACATTCTCGGTCAGGTACATTCTGGTTTCAGGGTCTGTATCAATTTTTGTAGACATTGTCACTAAAAATAAACCATCAAAGTGAAAAATTGATACCTTCATTTTTTACTGACATCAATCAGGATTTTTTTAACCAGTCTTACGTTTTTTTATACATATTCTGCTATATATTTGCTCAATAGCTGAGACTTTATAAAAAAATTTAGGTAGGTCCCAACCAAAAATATAACATATACCTACAAAATGCAAGTCTCGCAACGCAGTTCTTCTATAGCAAAAACTAGTCATTTATGTATTTAGTAGGTACCTATTTATTGAAGCGTCTATCCTCTAAGTAGTTCTCCTTTTTTTCGAGTTCTATTTCTTTTGCGTCAGCAACGAACTTTTTGAAAGCCCACTTCCCTGGCTCTGTAGGTTTTTCTCAGAGGCCTTGATGTAACAATTTTGCTGACTGATTCCTGCGCTTTAATAATACTTAACTCAATTTAGCCTGCAATAAGATTGCTAAGAACTCGATCTTATCGCATCTTGCTTTCGATACGCTGCCTACGCTGACTTATAAGTGTATTATAGGTTTATTAAGGAAAATGTCACTTGTGAGTCTAGAGGATCCCGGTCATATTTTAGTCCCGAAATCTTCGGGATCGAATTTATTGAATCCCGGGATTTTCGCGATTGATACATTTTTTATTGACGATTCCTCCATCTTCCATCGAGTCTGAACGCGCTTTTTCAGCCTCTTCATATTTGTGCAACAAATTGAGAAGTATGCTTGCAGATGAGACGTTGGATGCGTTGTTATTCCTTATTTTCTATTTTATTTACGTGGGTTAGATAAGTAATTAATGAAGTTTCTGGTCAATTTAATTTAAAAATATGAGTACCTATAAACATTGATGTCTTTAGCATATACTCTTTTTTATAGTTTATCTAAATAAGTCTAAAGAAGTTGATTTTTTGAAGTTGTTAGTTTCATAAATTATTTACAGAAGTGCCTAGTTTGTGTATTTTATAAGAAGAAAGTATAATTTTGTTTAACCGCCTTTTTGAAGATTTAAAACTTAAATATTCTATGTCCTCACAAAACTAAAAGATTTTTTTTTTGATATGTTTAACACTTTTCATTACCAATACAATCCCGGGACTATCCCGAGATTAACTGTAGATAATCTGGAAATCCCGGGATTAGAAAAATCGACCGGGACCGGGACCGAATCCTCTAAGTTGTGACATACTTACTGTACCTACCTCCTTATCTATTTAGGCTTTTTGCTGTTCTTACAACAGCAAAAACGTTTGATTTAGTTCGTAGTGTCACTACTTGCTGTGCCAGCGGTCGCGAGTTCGAATCCCGCTGAGGGTATTCTTTTGTGTGACGAGCACGAATGTTTGTATTCCAGTCATGGCTATTTATATTTATAATATGTATGTATTTAACGTTATATTTGTGTAGTGCATCAACTATTAGGTACCCATAATACAAGCCTCGCAGCTTATCATGAAACTAGATGGCGCTGTGTGTTAATGGCCCAACATATTAATAAAAAATATATTTATTTATACGTACGTGTGTAACAACTTTTTCTTAAACGATCAATATCACTTCAAACTTAAAACTTCTTGAGTTGCTTTTGACTTTTTTTTCTCTCCAAAAATTTAATGTTTTTTTGTGTGCATATTTTCGTCAATAGTGAGTCGATATCAAATCACAAAAAAATATTAAACTAACCCTTTCTAAAATGCATAGATACCTACAGGCTGGCTTGCTGACCTCAAAAATATCTCATTAGGTATCTATCTATTGTAAATAAAAAGCCCCGTTCAGTTATTTCTGACTTATAAGCCCCTTGAAGTCTGCGTACAATTTGCTTTAAATTTTATTGAATAGAATTTTTCTCACTATCGACTTTATTATATGTATTGAAAACTAAACAGGGCTCTTCTGATTCAAATCTTCAATCAAATTAGATGCTATAACGAGCTCTCAGTATTGTACGTTTAATGTATTGTTATATACTTCAAAGCGATGCCCTTCTCAAATTAAAACGGATCTCTTGTTTTCAGCCTTAGGCCCTAAAATATATTTCTACCTATTTCTTTTTTCGGCCTATTTCTGTTTGTAAAATACAATGAAAGTTCGTTCTCTTTATACTGCCTTGTGAAAAATTTATCTCCGACTCATTTTTTGTCCTAAAAATTTTTTCTTCGAATTTAAAAAGTTAAATAAATGTGACGTAAAAATTTAAAACATAAGAAAACTGTTATACTGTTTATTAGTTCCACAGATGCTGTAAAGAAAATAGGAGGAAAAAATTCTCAGCTGTAGTGGTGTCTATTTTTACACGAATATATTCGTTTATTTCAATTAAAAAATTTAACTACACTGAAATAATATTCGACACTAAAACTTATCATAAGGCACTGCCTTTGAGCCTTATCAAAGCGTTCTCACATGTATAACAAATGGTAGTAAAATCCAATTTCCGCTAAAACTTGCAAATAAATAATATCTTCTGTCTTCATAATTTTTTGCCTAAAACGTCCATGGCACCTTGTCCCGTTAGTAAAGTGACATCCAGTGATGCCAACCATACGATTTAAATCGTATTCATACGATCTTTCTACAGTTGGTACAATGTAAGAATATCGTACGCATAATATTCGTTACAAATTTTTCAATCTTCATAACAAAATAAAAAAATAATGTTACATAATATTCATTTAGTCGATATAAAAAATCAATTACAACTGGTTTGTAAACTTTTGTATTTTTTTTAGATTTTAGAATACAAAAGGACTTTAAGGACCAGATGACGTTTTCTTTTCTTAGCAATTCATGTTAAGTCATTACGTATTTTTATTGAAATTTCGTTTTTTTTCTAAATTTTTTATGAAAATAAGATTTTTCCTAGTGTATGGTACGATCCCCAAAAAATAAAATTGGCAACCCTACGTCTAAAGCTCTTTCGTTTTCATGACCACACTTCACTAAAATGAAACTTGATATTAGCCTTCTTGAACATGCTGAGATACTACCTGACTAAGGAAAATCGCTTTCGAATTCCAAACTTAAAGGTATTCTTGACATAATTCACGGAGAATAAGTACACTTATCCATTCTTGAGATTTTTGCAACTTGGAAATTTTCAACTGTCGCTGGTTCTCTTTGTTCATCATCTATACTTGATATTATAAAGCTGAAGAGTTTGTTTGTTTGGTTGAACGCGCTAATCTCAGGAACTACTAATCCGATTAGAAAAAATCTTTTTGTATTAGATAGCCCGTTAACTGAGCAAGGCTATAGGTAATATATCATCCCGGAAAAATGTATGGTTCCCGTGGGATAGATTTTTTTTTTGTCTAGAGACGAACCCGAAGCGAAGCGAGGGTGAGTCGCTAGTATAAATATATAGTGCGTATAATATAAATAGAAATGTACGTATATTTTATGGTTGAAATTTAGATATACAAGACATAAATATTTCGTGTAAGTCACATAGTTTTTTGGACTATTTTGTGATCCGGTTTCATTGATAGGTACATATTTTTGAAGTGAACACTTCTATAGGCAGTTTTGTATGGGGAGTAAATTCATGTAAGTCGTCATCGACATGGTCACGTGACGTGTTAACGCTAACACTCAGAGTGCCGATAGATGTCAAAACCAGATAAATGTAAACAGTTTTAATTTACAAATTTTAATTTAAGTTCAAACAATTAATTTGAATATCCAAAAATAAGAACTGTTTGTTTATAGTTTAAGTTTTTCCTTCTGTCGGCAGTCCTTATGACTGCTTTTTTTTTTATTGAGCAGATTATACCTTTGAAATTCAAAGAAAGGTTATTAAGTATGATTAGGGCTTTAATTTAAGTATACATGCTTCATGTATAAATACTCGTATTATAAATAAGGAAAGATTTGTTCGTTTACTGTTTTGTAGTCAATAAAATCTGAAATTACTGAACCGATTTCATTGTTAGATGCAACCCACATTATCTTTTTTATTTTAATAATTATAAATAATGACTTCCCGACCGACTTCGGTCACGGCGGCCAGTCTCATTGAGACAAGCCATCTGCGAAAGAGATATTATAGTACACAAGTGTACGCGCATACACAACGTGCATTCTCTATTTCTGTCACTCTCATACTCCGGTAGGACGACATGAGACACAGCCGGTAGGAGTTAATAATTATACGCTACTGCAAATATTTGAAATTATCTCCAACAATTATAGGATATTGAGAGAGCGGATGCTAGTAACCAGATGGTCGTATGGGCAGCCTACCGGACCTGACGGAGCGATCGCGGCCGCACAGCATCCGCCCCGCCGCGCGGACCGTGTCCGACCCCCATCGAAACCGAGCCGTCATATCACAAGTATAGTACTCGTATTAACATTAGTATTAATAATTTGAAGAGATTCGTTTCATATATGTTCATCAGTACTTATTTTTTCAGATTCCAGTCAGTACGATATGCAAAAAAGAATGGCCGTGGAGGAAATCCAAAATTCCAAACAAAGTACCTGCAGTCGTTGCCAATCGCCGGAGGGACTCCGCTGCCTCATCAGTTGGAGCTGCCTCCGTTCGTCGTCTTATAACAAGACAACCACCCCAAATACCAAAACCTCTCGTCTCACGTTTCACTCTTCTTTGTATAGCCAATGGTCTATTTTCAACAGCTCTGTTACCATTCACAGCAGTTGCCGGTGCAGAGGCCGGAGCACTACCCTTAGCAATTATGCACACAGTTGCAGCACTAATAGCCCCTTTTTCTCCTCTAATTCTACAAAAATCAGGAACCCGAGTAGTTATCACAGCTGCTCATGTACTGGTCTGCATCCTTTTGATTGCACACACTGTAGAAACTCCTTTGTCAATTTTACTACCATTATATGCTATTTGTGGCATAACTTTGTCGCCGATGTCACTAGCTTTATCTGTATCTGCGACATCTCTGGCGCAAGCTGTCGGCGATGAGTGCAGGCGAAGAATTGCTTTACGAAGAGCGTTAAGAGCCCTCCGAGCTGCTCAAGATCTAGGTCTCGTGTTTGGATCACTCCTACTAGGCGGGGCTTTATTAATTTGGCCAGAAAATCTTTTAGTACCAGTATCAAATTTATCAACTAACTCATCTTTCTCTAAATGGTCAATAGATGAGTCTTTGGACGATGACTATGAGGTAAGTTTTTAGCCATTATTATATTATCTATATAGTATACATACTATAATTATTGTCTTTATTACTAATGTTTTATTATATAATTAAAAATTAATAAACACAATAACAAAAAATAAATAATCATTATGATCAAAAAAAAATCTTTTTTCAGGAAAGAACATGTGGCTCAGCAGGCTGCCCAGGAGTTCAATTTTTATTGGGATCTTCACTTAGCTCAGAAGGTCGTAGATTCCTCGTAGCTCTCTGGGCAGTATTGGCTCTAGCTGCAGCATGTCTCGGGCTGTATGGGGCGGCATCAACACCAGCGCCACCTCCAGATGCTCGCTCAGTGATAAGAGATCCGAGAGCATTGCTCGGCGCTCCCATGGGATTATTTATCGGTCTTCAACAGGGATTTATCTATACCTCTTATATTAAGGTAAATTTTATCATCAGAGAGAGGCTACTATTATCTATCAGTCTAGCCGTTTCCGCGTGAAAGGGAAACACTCACACATACAAATAGTCCCTTTCATATTTTTATTTATTTGATGTCTAGAATGTAACAAAATAAAATGAAACAGACATAATTAAAAAGCAAAAATGATATTTAGCAGCTAATATTATGAGATGTTTAGCTTTTAATAGTATTTTGTTTTGAGTATATACAATAAAGGCAGTGGTAGACCAGTGGTAACGCGCTCGCTTGGGAAACCGAATGAAGCTTATCCTAATCCCGGGTCGGTCTCGCACGTCTGATATTTTCAGTGCGAATCATTTCCAACATAATTACCAGTTGTCTTACGTTGAAGGAAAACATCGTGAGGAAACCTGCATGTCTGAGAAAATATATCAAGTTTTCGAAAGCCATGTAAAGTCTGCCAACCCGTACTTGGCCAGTATGTTGGACTATGGCCTGATCCCCCTCGTGTTGAAGGGAGGCCCGTACCCAGCAGTGGGACGTTAAAAAAAAGGGGCTGAATAATACAATATATAATTAAAGAGTTTCAATAAATACCTACAATACACATATATATAAATAAGCTTATTTCGTGTTACATCTGGGAATCGACTGTAACAATGGAGATCAAATTTTGTATTTAGATAAAGTTTTGCCTTTTAAATTTATCTATATAGGTGTCTTTGCTGAAAATTAAAAAAAAAATATGTCTTGTCCGAAAAACCGAGCAAAGCTCAGTCACTCAGGCGCTTTTGTTTTGTTTCTGTACCTAAAGAAAAAATAAAAATTACTCAACAGTGGTACGGGGTATGCGTGGGTGGGTGGAGTGGTGCATGGAGGGCTCTGTGTGGCGCTGGGGCACTGCAAACTCTAGCCGCAGCAACATTAAGTATGGCAGCGGCTCGAGGCCGGCGCGGAGCTTTAGCCGCAGGAGGAGCCGCGGCACATGCATCACTTCTCCTAGCTTTACTTCGATGGAGGGCAGCCAGGAGTGATCTAGCCCTGCCCGCGGTCGCTGCTGCCGCTTGGGGCGCTTGTGCAGCACTGTGGGATGTATTACAGGTAATAAATACTTTTATTATATTAGAATCTTATGTAATTGTTAAACATTTGTCCAGAATTAATTATATTAGCTTTAAAAGAATACGCAGTATTTAATTAAAAAATAGCAGTATACTTTACAATATCATATGAATTAGTGAGTCATAAAATTGATTGTGATTTTTGTATGTTAAAGTGAAATGTTAAAAATATTCCTGTAGCTTATTTCGGGCTTGTTTGGAACGAACAGATAGATAACAAATTGAGCTACTTTTTTATATCCATCCAGGTTCCTTTACATACATAAATATGTTTGAATAATAACGTTTAAATTTCGTCAAGGCGGGTATATGCGTCGGTGGAGGGGGCTGGCGGGGGCCGTGGTCGGCCACATTGGCAGCACGGCACGCTGGTCTAGCACTAGCCTGTGCAGCTCGCTCACTCCTGTGTGTGCGCACACAACTTGCCGTGCTAGCACTTGCGCTTGCGTCTGCGCTCGCCTCACACGGCGCTCTCGAGTTGCGCATGCGACGCACGGAGCGACACCGTTCCTAGCGACGAACTGCGAGTGGTGTACCGCTCGCACAAGAAGAAGATACTAGTAATGTGCATAACTAAAATGTTTTGTATAGATGCCAGCACTAGTCGTGATAATAATAATATTTTTATACAGACTAAGGAAGATATAATAATTTTTAGATAATAGGGGACTTCCCTATTTGACATATGAATGACAGATTTTTATTCTTTAGTAATGAACTGACCCGACAGACTGTCCTGTCCAAATTTCAATTTTATTTATAATCTTTAAAGTCAGATTAAATTGTATAGATATTATAGATTTTTCAGTTTCACATAATTCCCAATTTTCAGGGAGATTTTTCAATTTTTCCCTAAAAGCTTTACCCGGACTATTTTTTTTTTAAATTGACAAATAGTCCAGCCTTTCTCAAGTGACATAAATACTAAAATATTAAATAAATTACTAAATTTAAAAATTATACTGAAAACGGCTTACTGCGTATTCTTCTATTCATTTCCAGTTAGAACTTATGACGACTGGTGCCGGTAAATATGTATATTTTATGGGACGATGCTTCCTGAGTGACGATCGTAATAAGTAAGTGAGTGAGTACTTTATACTGAGAAAATCAATTAATTAAATTTTATAAATCCAAGTGGACTTCGATCTTCTACAGACGTTTTTCATCGGATTGGAGACTTCAAAAATAACTAAGTGATATGATACTTAATGTTCACAGTTTGCTATATTCGATCACTTCTATTAAGTATTTTTGCAATACATACTTATTACTGTTATAAGATATAAAGAATCCAAAAATCTGATAATATTCTCTACTTTTTTAATCTACAGGTAGAGAGAGCAAGTTGTATATTTAGTTTATCTTTTAAGAAACTTTAAAAAACATAGGTTTTTTATATAATTTTAAGGTTGTGTCTGTACTGAATGTATATTTTTAGTAGGTTAATAAACTGAATTTTGTATTTTGAATGATAATATATCAGTAATCATTATAGGTAAAGCGTCGTTTCCACCGAGAGTTTCTCGTTTCAAATTTGAATATCAAAAGAATATAATAAAATAGCGCCATACGATATTTAAAATGTCTTTGGATATTGACAGTCTCCATATAAATATAGTTAAGTAAATAAACGTGCGAGTTTTTAATAGTAATCGAATTTCTATTCCTTATATACCTGCTAATGTTTTAAAACCATAAAACTTCAGGTTTTAATTAAATTTTTTTCTCTTAAAAATAAACGGATTCCGATCGGTCTAAAAACCTCCCTAACTCGGATTCTTAATTTTGACCGGAGGAAAAAAAGTCGTGAAACCTTTTTTTGAAATCCATACTAATGTTATAAATGTGAAAGTGTTTATTTGTCCTTCTTTCACGTCGAAAGAGAGTGACAGATTGGCGTGATTTTTTGTGAATATAGTTGGAGGATTGCAAATTGACATAGACTACTTCTTACCACCTGAGATTATCTTATTCCCACGGAAAAACACGCTATAATACAATACAACCCACAACAACTCATCATACCTATGTATATATGTATATAATAAAAGATATATTGTCAATCTATTCCATACTGTTGATACGTACCTAGGTAGGAACCCGAGCAAAGCGAGGGTGAGTCGCTAGTCTCGCTCTAAATACAGTTCAATCTGTTTATACTAAACTTGTATGAACTTTGAAAAATTTCATATGGTGTTATGTCTACATTGTGAGAAATTGTGAGTAAAAAATGGAGAATACGGATATAATAAGGAATAAGGATTGTCATTGAAACATTCTATTTCTTGCCTCCCCATAAGCAATACGATTATCGTATGTCAATTATTGCATGCGATATTAGCGTACGATGTTTTCTTATAACCCATGCGAAAAACTCTCCGTGCAAATGGTTTTTTTTAAAATAGGCGACAAACTATAGACACAACATTATGGTGTGGTCTTAGTTTTTGGAACGAAACTTTTTGCTGTTGGTGTAAAGAATAATACTATAAAGTTATATCAAAAATATCAAATTATACTATATAATATAGTGTGTTTCACGAAAAATGTCTTGCTGAAAATTATGAAATTACAGATTAAATAAAAAAAAAGTGCATGTGTGAAATTCATACACGGTAAAAATGAAACTTCAGAAAAGTAGCCTACGAGAGAATGAGATGAATATAGAGTACCAGGAGTAGGATAATTATAAGGTTATTTTTTTTTATAATATTTTTACCAAGTTTATTTGACATAAATATACATTACATATTATTCAGTGATTAATTTTATTATTTTTCACTTCTGTATCATGTATTATATCTCAAATAATTAAATAAGGCATATTAGGCATGTTACAATCATATATTTATAGAATATCATATGCAGAAAGAATATAATATTATATATCATTTGTCAGAAAAATAACAACTGTTACTATGGTAACAATTAATCATGTATTCTATCTCATTCTCTCGTCGGCTTAATCCTATATATTTATGTGTTTGTCTCTTTTTAGTGTCGCATTTTCGTTTCATCGAGTTTCAAATCATAACGATTCTAAAAAAGTTTTACTTCAAAAGATAAAGACGCTAGCACCACATTGATGGGTCTTTTTCGTGAAACGCATTCACGTTTTTACTACTTCAAAAATATATTCACAAGTACCCACACAGGGTAAGATGATCTATCGAGCTGTGAAAACATATTTAGTTATAAAGATCTTGGTGTTCTAATGATAAATTGTTTAAGTATAATTTTATACTTAATAGATGTACTTTTCAGAAAAACTTTTGTGTCATAAGTGTATTTAAATGAGGTGTTTATATTAAAGATTGTTATGAATAAAAAATGCTTCATTATTTATCATAAATTCATTGTTTGGAATATTTTAACTTCACCATAATGTTTTTTTATTATTTAGTATTTTATCACCTTAATGGCTGGCATAACACAGGATCGGTCATTACTATCAAGACTAGATCAAAACTTTCGTATTTTATTTGATAAACAAGTGTCTAAAATTATAAATATAAATAAATATAAACTTTATGTGCTCTTGGCCGATTTCGACAACGACGAGCAATGCGCTGGAGATGTTATAGTACACACGTGTAGACGCAGACACAAGTGCACTCTCTATTCGGCTATACATACTCTCCGAAGCACGGGTTTGAAACACCGTCAATTTCCCAATTCCGGACTACTATTGAGAATTTCTTGACACTCAGTAATTAAAGTATGCCCGACCCGGGACTCGAACCCAGGACCGATCTGCAGCCGTACATTCTACTAAAATCTAAACCATTTAGGATGTTAGATATAAACATACTAAGCTTCTTACATAAAAAGGTAAAAAAAAAATAAAAAGAAAACTTTTACTTTGTCTTTATTAAAATGTCTACTTGTAAAATAATCTAAATTAGCATCACAATTATTAGCGCAGATACTGAAATAAACCGCTTATAAATAAAATTAACACAAAAAAATAATTAAAAAAGAACATACTATTCAGAACAAAAATGTCTGGCTTCTAACATTTATCGAAGCATTTACGAGGTAAGTTAACCGATAGGCTCGTCGTAACGCCTATAATATATTGTAGGAACTGATTGAAATATACAGCATTCACATCAAATAATTGAACGAATATCTCACATTTGATTTGTAAATTATGATAAATATAATATCGATACAAAAACAACATGTATTTAAAAGAAAAGCCCCAACAGTTCTATTGAGCATATATTGAAAAAACAACACTAATACATCGTTGGACGAAAATCACTAAATTATACAATAAATAACACAAAACAGGATCTAACTTAATAATTAAATTGGATCGTCCATTGATTTTATAGTATACGAGTATATCCGGAGTTATATTTTGAATAGCTCCATATAATCCACTATTCAAAGCTATAACCCGCTAATCAAAGCTATGATCCGCTATACCGCTATAATCAATGGACGACCAAACATCTGGAACACAGTTAAAATGCATTAACCTTCTCAAGTCCCTTTGTCTCAACAAAATAACATATTATAGTTCGACGTAGTTCTAACAGGTCTTAAGTCCTTACTATTAATCTGTGAATATTTAAGTTTTTAGAAATACATTATTGTCCTTGATAATTAATTATACAAAGCTCTTCAGAGAAGGGACTAGCTTATTATTAATTGTAAGTGTTCTACCACAGAGAAAAGAAACGATTGATAATCGATTTTATTCGTAGTATAGAGATATCGTATTCATCCAGTTCATCGATACAAATTGATAGTTTTTTTTTTAATTCCGAATCAATAATTGCACGTTAATGATTAAACTTATTGCACATTTCAAATAATCCAAATTAAAATTCAAATCGGATTCGATAACAATTTTGGTTAACGAAATATCGATATAATCGAAAAATTAAATGATTAAAAATCGATTATAAAAATTAAGTATCCATTAAAATTGAATAAAAATTATAATCATTATAATAAAAACTTTGATCAAGTGATAAATTCGTCAAAATAACATAAAAACAGTATTTATGTCTACATTTTCTGCTCTAAATCAAGAATAGAATTAACGAAGTTCAAGACTTCAGATATTAATATTTTTCAAGCACACTTTTCTGATATAATATCGAAATCAAAGTCGCCAAAAACTGTGATGAATCTAAAGCAGCAAAAACAGACTAAATAAATTTAAATACGATATCTGTTGACGTGTTTTTATAATCTGTACATATTTTAAAACCTTATAGAAAAAGGTTTAGGAAATTCACAAAATGTACAAATATATTTCAGAGAAAAACATGAGAACCATTATACATTATACACATTACAGTATAACAACGTTCTAACAGCCAATTTTATTTACCTATTTAAATCAAACCGTTATTTAACGTAACGCTAGAAGTCCTTTAGTTTATATGCGGGAGTGAAGGAATATTTAATTTGAAAAGCCCCTCAAATAGGGGGCCTTTATTGCCAAAGGCTCTCATTATAAGGGGGCCTTTAAACCAAGCGCTACGTAACAAAACTTTCACTGTAAAACAGCTATCATTTCGAACATTTATTGTACATGATCTAAATTTTCAAAAACATAATATATAACATAAAGAAATGTCAAAAATGCTATTAAAAATAATACGTTAACGATCCAAAATGTCCGAAACGACGAAGCACTATTTTTTAACGACTAGCCTTTTCATTTATACTAAAAAGCCATCTCAACTAATACTATGTATAACAATACTGAATACGCTATCAAAAATGATTTTTTTTATCGCATTTTTTTAAGTTTGTATGCTTGAGTTCATGAATCTTAAAAAAGAGGGCTGAAGCTGTCAAGCTGACATTTATATATGTATAATCTGTATTTATAATAAATAATTAACTGCCTACAGATTAAATACTGTCAAATAATTTCAATAATAATGACATTTAAATTTGAATACAATAGAAAATAATAATTAATACCCGGCAAATTAATCAGCCCTCATTTATCTTAGAATCCATTCGAACAATTATATTAGAGTAACATTAGTGCAACAAGGTTCCAACTTGCATAAATTCAGTACAGACTTGAGTCCTTATCAAAGTATCTCCTAATCCAATAATAAGTTACGGCTAACAACATTCGAACAAACAGCTATTACTAGATGGCCTCGGGCTGTCTTAAGCTAACAATACACATGGCTAAATTCGAGTACAGATAACTTATTATTTTTTAACATTACACCGACCTCAAAATAAACCTACTCTTGGCGTGGAATTTATTCATCAAATTTGTAAGAACGCGCACGTAATAGATTTTGCGTAGCATACACATAAATACATACACATGAAACGAGAACCTCTTTTTTTGAAGTCGGTTAAAAATACTGATAAAAATTAGAAAATCAGTATCATCATATACTCACGTTCCCATCTAAATCAAGCGCACTAAATTAAGCCATGTGTGAAGCCGGCTTAGTTCTATCTCGAAGGTCAAGTTAGACTGGTGTGTAGTTTCCAACTGGCTTGTAGAATATTTGTCCAGTGAAGATTCGACGGAATATCTCCTTTAATAAGAGACCCTTTTCCTTTTTGATTTTAGCGAGGAAGCCACGGTTTTCGTTGGCACGACGCGATAAGTACGGCAGGACCTCTACTACAGGGCCGTAGGGCACGTATTTGTATGCGGAGTAGCCGGCTTGACCTGGGGAATTAGTTGAAATATGTTATTGTTTAATTAATACTGTTAAATATTATCTATTTTGTTACAAATATGCGTGTTTGTCGGTTCTTTCGTATTTTTTATGACTCCATTTTTTTTAAAGAATAAAAGCTTATAAGTCTGGTGCGGAGCTAAGTTTAGAGGAAAATCTCATTTATTGTGTGAGTATAATAATAATATTTAGTTCTATTTTTTGTTTAGTTTAGTTCACTTCTTGGCTCCATCTCTATCAGATCAGCTCAATAATAGCAAATTATTATACCATCATCCAAACTCCACGCATACTCAGTTTCAAATTAACATTTTTACTGATTAATCTCAGAAAGTATGAATATGTTACAAATTTAAAATTTTGCAGGTGCATTCCTCATAGGAAGAAGTCTTTTGAAAGGGGTTGAAAGTTTGTATAAAAAATTTAAATAAAGAATTATGATTTTCTACTTAGGTAGGTACTTTTGCTTCTAGGTACAGTTACCACGAGACCGGTTTAACAAAAACTAGAAAAATTATTTTGTGCCCGCTGCATAAAATGCCTCCGTGTAAAAAAATTTTTTTTCGTATTTTAGTATTTTTCTCGCTGACTGTACATTTTTTCTAAAATCTGTGAATGGAGTTCAGAATATCTCAAGAAGTTATGGATGGTCTCCTAGGAACGTTTTCCTGTAACTATGGTATTTAAGGTACCTGCCCTTACTGTCCCCTCTCAAAAATCCACCCTGTATATAGATTAACAGATACAGTAAATCAAATCAAACGTTTAACTGTGAAGGCCACTGACCCAGCGGGAAGGTGATGTGGTCGCACATGCCCAGCAGCTGGCCGAAGCAGACCACCTTGTCGCCGGGCCCGATGCCGTGCTCCTTCATCAGCTGGATGGCGTAGCGCACCGTGTCCTCGTTGTGCGACGCCACCATGATGCCCAGGCGGTCTTTTTGTTCGTTCTGGATGAAAAACATAGATAATTAGTATAATATATCAGCTTTATTCACGTCGGACTACTTTATGTGAGCCACTGTGAGTTGGCGAGCTTCATATCTTGATTCTTTAATATCTAATACTTCCTTAGATTCGAAATATTATTTAAAATGTTACTGTTACTACGTATAATATATTATACATATGTGAAAAAAAAAAGAAAACTGCCTCGGTGGTGTAGTGGCTAGCATGTACGGCTGCACATCCTGAGGTCCTGGGTTCGAGTCCCGGGCCGGGCCAAGTTTAGTTATTGAGTCTTTCTGTATAGTAAGCCTCAGTAACAGCCCGGAGTTGGGAAGTGGGCGGTGTTTCACCCCCGTGCCTCGGAGAGCACGTAAAGCCGTCGGTCCTGCGCCGACACTCTCACCGGTTGTGTCTCGTGTCGTCCCACCGGAGTATGAGAGTGACAGGAATAGAGAGTGCACATGTGTCTGCGCGTACACGCGCTGCACTATAATATCTCCTGCGCAGTTGGCTAGTCTCAATGAGATTGGCCGCCGTGGCCGGAGTCGGTCAGGAGAACATTATTATTATATTATTATACATATGTATGTGTAATTAAAAAAAAAACAACACGTAAATTAGCTGACGATGTTTTCTTTCACCGTAATCCCAATTGTTCTCAAAATACTTTCTATATTTACGCGAATATTTGACATTTTAAATAAAACTATCTTTTCGGATTTTTTCGGGAATTTGTTTTGATTTTTGGTTCCCAACGTTACGAATACATTACAGCAATCATCGAGCACCAAAAATCAAAATAAATCCGTGAGAAGTCCAAAAGGAAGGTTTTATTTAAAATATCCAATTAGTCTCGTTAAAAATGATAACCATACTTCAAATATGATTATCATAATGAAACACAAAAAAAAAAAAAAAAACAAAATAAAACAGCAACAAAATCCAAAAAGACAATATATTTAAAATGTATAAAACATTCACCTTTTGTACAAGGAAATTTATATCCAAAAATCTCGGAAATACTAAGCCCGACATAACAAAAAAACTATAGATCGAATAATCTTCATTTGTGCCAAAAAAAAATAAAAAAAACCAAAGAAACCTTACCTTAACCCTGCCGAGTATCTCCTTGAGGCAGCGGTGGAAGGAGGCGGTGGTGGCGTCCACGCTCTCGCACGTGGGGTCCTCGTAGCCCATGGCGGCGGCGCGAGCGCGCTCCTGTTGACCGTAGACAAAACTATTAAGTAACCCTTAATATTTACTGATTATTATATGGAAGAATGTTTCTTAGTCCAAGTACCCATCGCTTACTCGTGTTATCAATGTATGTAGCTTTTCTATTTATTCCTATTATTACTGAGAAAGAGTGTATGTTGGTTTGTCCTTGAGTCTATCTGATGAAAATCCCAATAACAACCCGGAGTTGGGAAATTGGCGGTGGGTCATCTCCGTGCCGAGACAGAGAACGTGTCACATTTGTCCTGCGCCTGATCTCTCACCGCAACGTTTGAATCGTCCCATCAAAATTTAAAACTGATAATGTCTCCTTCAGTTACTTAGTCTTAAAAAGATTAGCTGCCATAGGCGAAAATGGCCAGGAAGACATCATCATCACTACTTATTTACATAAGCAGCTCCTTATGAAGCTTTTGCGTATTTTTCTATATGTTTATATCAATATGTATTATATAATCAATAATAACATTATCGGTGGAAATTTATTCTGCGGCTTGTGGATATGGAATCAGTCTCCCGGAAACTCACTAGGAGATTTTTGTCTTCCGTCGTATCCAGCGATTCCATGGGATGTTGACAAAAAAAATCAATATACACTATATAACATTATTTCGAATACATATATTGTTTGTACTTTATTATGCTGCAAGGATATTCTTACGCCTAAGAGTTATCTCGGGTACTTATGATCCCACTTCATTTCATAATTGGTATAAGATATTAATACACCACATAGTCCAAATACGAATTGACAAAACTATTAATTTTATATACATATATAACAGCATACCTGTTCAATGTACGCCCCACGCACGAGCTTGGCGCCCCAGTAGAAGTTCTGGCGCTGCGCTTGCTCGAGGTCGGTCACGATCTCGTTGTAGGTGTTCTTCAGGTACGTCTGGTACGTATTGAATACTAGGAACTTGTTCTGAAAGTGAAACGTTTATCGTCTATGCTAATATTACAAAGTTTAAAGAATCTGTTCAACAAACAATCGTTTCTTTGAAGATTAACCGCATTTAGAACGGATATTCCAAATGCATCGATCCATAAGGGTAACTCGTTTTATTTTAAAAAAATATTTTCATATACAAGGATAATAATTATAATTTCGTATAATCATATAAAAAAAATTACAAGTAGCCAAAATCGATTCAATTTTCGTGTTAGCAAATAAAAAGTAAAAAAAAAAATAGAAAATACGTATATATAACAATCCATACCTTATTGTATCTCCTCATCATTTCCAAACAGATTCTAGAAATAGCTGGCTGGAAGTACGTTTGTTCAGCATCTATCATGATTCTGACGTCACGTTCATTGGCTACTTTGATGATGCTGTTCAACCTTCGGAGCATATTCCTGAACATTTCCTCTTCCTTCGGGGATATTTGGGAGATGAGACGCCTCATCTGACCGGTTTTAGGATCTGGAACTCTGAAGGAGTCTGACAGACCCATATCCTTGTCCAAAATGTTCGACCATGGGAATAAATGGACGATACTGTAATATATAATGATATTTTAATAATAATAATATAATACAAATTTTGATTCTTTCTTGGTGCAACTGCAATGTACATACATTATACATTGTACATACAATATTACATATGTAGTACATATTTAATATTTTAAACAACAAAGAAAATTATTAAGTTCCTTTCCCATTTTAGTAAATTTTTTAACATTTTCTTTGATAAAAGGCACAGTTAGAGAAACAAATATAAATAGCCATTTCTATATCTTTAACTCTAAAAAAACATAATGGAACTTGAGGTAAGATGAAATCCCTAAAACAAAAAACGGGAGCAGAAGATCAAAGCCATATTAAAAGAAATTACTTTAAAATGACATAACTTCCGCATACTTGTAATTTTTAAACTATTCTGTTTATCTGTTATTTTGACAGTGATGGCAACAGTAAGGCCGTCAGTCAGTCTGAACATCCTTATAATAGCTCTATTCGTTAAATTACATTATTTACGTCTGAAACTCCAAACTGAGCTGGAATCAGAGACTAATAAGCATGGGAAAAATATTTCCTTATATCTTTAAGCCACGCAAGTAATCCACCATGGATTACTTGATTCTCAAAAAGATGAGAATCCATCGCAACAATCCCTGGAAATTTTACAAATATAGACAAAATAATAAAATTAGAGGTATGCACAAGTTATATCTATTAGAAAGTAAATTTCGTTCAAGGTGTGTTAACAAATAAAATACCAAATAAGCCAATTCAAACAGACATGTGTTAATTTTGATAGCCAATAACCATTCGAAAATGGAGCAACATAAACATTTAAAGTGTTTTCAATGTTACAAAATCTTTGTCCACTGCTCCAGAAAATGGAAAGATTTGGTGTATAAGCGGAAATAGCGAAATGTACAAACAAACAAACAATAGCGGTTTTGCTGTATTTTGTAGAATAGATGCTGTATATATAAAGTGCCGCGGATATTCCTAATTAGAGAATAATCTAGTAAATGCGTTGATATGAGTCTGTATAGCAATGACTGCGGCCATTTACAGAAATTTTCAGATTATCTCAAATTACACCATTTTATTTAAATAACTCAGTTCCAGACTTTTGAAATCAGCTTTTATTAAATGTCCTAACTCAAAGCCTCAATCGATTATAGGACATAAGGCATATATACACGGGAAGTTTCTTATATCCGAGACGAGAATCTAGAAAAAATATATAACGTACGTAATAAAACATACGGTACGTTTCATATTGCTCATCTTTTTTATTCTTTCAATTTTCGTATCTAAACTCACCGTGTGAATGAGGCTTAAGATTAAGATGCCTTGATGATATTGTCAACCGACAAATACATTAAATATTTTATTAAACATTTTTATTCTTATTTCCTGCTACAAGGATTAACTGTATTTTGTTGGTGAATGGCAACACGCACAAAATCTAACAATTTTAATACCAATTAAAAAATTTTGGTTCTTCAGTATTCGAAGCCAATAGAAAATTTTGTAAGTATTTCACTCAAGCATAGCCAAAGCTAATTTAGGAAAGTGTTTAGAGTGGTTCTAGCGTTGAATCTACATGTGGACTGGCTGTATTCGGTTAAATTTAATACTACTAATTATTTTTGCCCAATCAAATAAGTCTTAAAATTGAAATTCTACTGGGATGGACTATAAGATAGACTATAAGATGCACTCTTAGACTGAATAATTAAGACTTTAAAATAGTAATTTTTTATCAAAGTAAATTTTAATAAAATTAATTTAGTGTATCAAACATTTATATGATATTATAGCCCAAAAAATTAGAGCAATGTCGATTTTTTGAATATATTGAAGGACGAATATTTAATTGTTTTAAAAATATAAAAGACTCATTTAATTGGACTATATTATTTGATTTAAAACCAAAAAAAAAACTATACCCCAACAAATAAAACAATAATCATACCACAAAAGCTAATTATAATATTCATTTATAGTCCATTAATTGTTTTATAGTCCACATATAGATAGATACTAAACTCACGGCAGTTAGCGACATTACGACTCAACTCTTACGATAACAAGTAGTCGCCACTGACCGGTCCCAGGGGAATAAATGCAGCACACTGAAATACATCTTCATACATAAATATTTATGTAAGGACAGATAATAAAGAATTTCATTTGAATAAACACAACTTGGGGAATCCCGGAAAATAAATCTCGATACCAAAAAATTAAATTACTCATCACATTATCTTTGAACTCTTTGATCATCTCTATTTGTTTTTTTTTTTTTAATATCAATAATTTAAATGGTTTTTCCTATTTTTTATTCATTAAGAGATACACCAATATTGATTTGTTAGTGTGACGGTGCGAGTTCGATTCCTACGTAAGGTTAATTTTTGTTAAGTCTTTAAACCTAAAACTCCTATGCAAAGTGGCAAATGGACTTTTCCATTCTTAAAGAATGTGTGAAATTAACTACTAAACTACTATCTATCTAAAATTTATGCAAGAAATATTCATCTAATGTGACATTTAATATTAGGTAAATAAATGTATAAAAAATTGTGCAAAAAAGATTAATTAAACTTTTTCTTTTAACGTCTAAAAAAAAACTATAGCGAAATTTCATCTTACCCTTAAAAATAATAAAAAAATAAACTAAGCTACAATAATATAATATATGTAGGTAATATATTAAAATAAAAATAATACAACAAATTAGATCTATTTCATTATGATTCTATATCAAGATAATCGATAAAAAAATAACAGGAGCAGACTAAAAGTGAGAAAACCTTTGAAGCGTTAAACTGTAAGCTAAATAAAACAATTACAATGTAAATTGAACCGTATGAAAAATAGATACGGCACATTTTACATTGTCATATTTAATCGGATATGTGCTTATGTTATTTTGTTTTAAAGTTTCTTGAGGTCACATATTATCTATTATTTCAAAAAAAAAATGTAGGAGAATAGAAAGTATAGAAGAACTGTGTTTAATTTTTTGCAAAAACAGGTTTGACACAACAATGTTGAAGTCTCTTTTTTAGCAACTGTCTTTGTTAGGAGATCCCAAATGTTTGAAAACACTTTTTTATGACCTAAACAGTAACTTTTTTATGACCTAAACAGTAAATCCTTATTCAAAAAGAAAAAAGCTCACCCTTCCTTATCCGAGGTGATCTTCTTCATGAACTCCTGGACTTCAGGCTTGGAGCTAAGGTCGCCGAGATAGCGTTGCAAGTCCTCGATAGTCTTATGGTGTGTGAGCACGTTGCCGGTGCCGCCCGCGATCTGCTGCATGTAGCTGCGCGCGCGCATTATCACTTCTGACAGTTGCAGCTGGGGGGTTAGGTTTACTATGCATGAATACCTTAATGTCCTCCTGAACGATTTTGGCCACGGCGGCAAATCTCAGTTAGATAAGCTAAGCACAGGAGGTATTATAGTGCACAAGTATGCACGCAGATAAGGTCCACTCTCTATCCCTTGGGTGGAAACTATGAAAACTCCGATGGGATGATAACTCGACTGTACTTAAAAAACGTTTGTGACATTTATAGAGCAGAAATTATGCGTTATGACTGGTAAATTAAAAGTCAAAATATTTTATAAAAAATTATGAAATCTTATGTTTTATAAAGAAAACTCTCAAAAATGTTTGTAGGTATAGACTACAACCTTTCTAAACAATTTTTCTTTCTATCGTCGAAAACAGTATGCAAATGCGTTCAGAAGTTTCTGAGATAAACCCAAACAAGCACAAACTAAGCGTGGTGGGAAACTTACAAGTTATACCTAATATATTATTGTGATGTAAAATTTTGTGGGTGTGTGGATTTAAGTGAAGTAACAAAAATTGGCACCGATGTACCTCATACCATGAAAAAACGCATACATGTACCTACCCCTAAAACAATATAATTAAAACTTAGAGACACAGACAAAAACTAAAGTCGTTTTGACAAAGTAAGATCTTTATACACTGAGGAATATTTATGAAAATAAAGTGAAGTGGAAGAAGAAAATGAGCAATGAAATAACTTTTTGTATATATATAAAAATCCCGTATTTTCATCTAAAATAATTTTCAGCCCAATAAAACTGCCCACTGATATTCGCCCTCGAACGATGCTCGAATGAATTCTTGGTAGGCGCAAAAATATTTATTTTTAGAAAACGTTGTACCGAATTACATCACGCTATCGTAGAATTATTGCGAATATCTTTCTAGACGATTCTACCTTTACTTTTAAGGTCACGTAACCCAGTGCTAGCGCGCTTACTTGGAAAACTAAATGAAATGGGTTCAAACCCCGGGTGAAGTACACAAGCTTTGATATTCTCATGTGCGAATAATTTTAAACATGATTACCACTTGCCTTACGGTTAAGGAAAACATCGTGAGGAAAAACATGCATGTCTGAGAGAACCTAATTAGTTTCCGAAAGAAATATGAAGTGTTGGTGGACTCGCCTAATACCCTTCTCTTTAAAGACGAGGACAGTGCCCAGCAGTGAGACATTAAAAAGGGCTATTTTAGTTAGTATTTAAGGATATAAACAGATAACAAAGACATACTTTTCCTAACTTCGCTCGGGTTTCCGATACTTCCATAGCAGTATATGTTACTCCAGTAGAATAATGAATTTCATACAAATCTCTCGAGCTTTTTCAGCATGAACAAATATACAGTACAGTAACAATCGTACACACATACAAAGTTTCGCATTTATAATAGTAGTCAGACTCACTACAATTTAAGCTAATTTTTAATACTATCTTTTTAATAAAATAGATAAGAACCACTTACAAGTAACTGAGGCCTTCCGAGCGCGGTCAGTTTAACAGCCATCAGACCCGTACTCTTAGTAATTCCTTGAAAAGAAGAAAATAAACCATTAAATACATTTACAATGGAATTTGTTTATTCATGAAGTAGTAATTAATCATTTCAATCAAGCGTGTCAAATACAATAACATTGAACGATTTAATAAACATTCGTCCCGCTATTCATTTTTCGTTATCTATAAATCAACCTAATAGTGATAAAAGTATCCGTGAACATACATAAAAAATACGCACAGACGAACATAAAACTTCCTCCATTTTTGAAGTAGATTAAAAAAAGAAAAATTCAGTGTTGCCCACACACGTTAAGGGTTATCAGTATTTTTAATTATTATTTTTTAAAGATTTTATAAAGGTAGGATTTCAAAAATACAAGGGGAAGAAATATTTTCCGGAAACTTACATACGTTATTCTAGATGACCTTTTTCATAATAAAGGATTAATAATATTTACAAAACAAAATGAAAAAACCACACACCCAAATTGATTACCCTCCATTTTGAAATCAATAAAAAAAATTAACATACCAGCCACAGCGTCGATGCTATTTAAGAACGCTTCCATATTCTTCTCACATGCAGCTTCATTCAGGTAGAAGTAGGTTCTCGCACTGGTCACTTTGTATCGTCGGTCTGCGAAGCGTTGCTCCACATGGTACTGTTTGAGTTGACCCTCCTCCTGCTGGTCTCCGCAAGCTGAGATCGACGCGCTGATCATATACGAATAACACTGTTATCTTCTAGTTTATAATGCTAATATAATAAAATAAAATAGTGACCTAACCTTTCTAAAAATGGCTAAAATGATTTTTATACGAGTAATAGGTTGAGTGGAAGAGATCTCTTCTATCCCATTGCAATGGGATGATAGGGATAAGTCCTGATAATGTCAGAATCCCTTGCTCGTTGACAGTCTTAAGGGTTGTCAAAAAAAAAACATTTTTTTACAATGCGTAGATAATGTTAAATTTTTGCTACCTTTTTAGTTCATTTATTAGGGAAAATAAACAGTTTTTAAATAGTTTTCAGACTCAATTTACGCTATTGCGTCGCGTAAATATTGTAATTAACAAGATCTAGATCTGGTACCTACTACATATTAGGCACGTTTAGATTTAAGTTTATTTTAATCTTATCACCGGATAGCAAAAATAAAACGAATTACACATTATTTTCGAATGACAAACAAATTAATAAATATAAATAAAAAGTCATTGTAACAATAGCGGGAAAAAAATTAAATGTCATTTTTCCATCACCAAGAAATAATAAAAAAAAATACCACTATAACTTATGCCTACGTAAAAAATATCTAAATGGCTCGACTAAAATTAATGATATATTAAGATTCGCAAAAATTAGATCCGAAATATAACAAAAAAAATCGCTTTCTCTTGACCTCGTTACCTATTTATATTAACGGTCTAGAACAGTGGTATTGGAACATAGGAATTTCCACTTTATTACTAAGGAAATAACTTTTTTTTTTCACTTGATCGTATTCGATCATGTTTCGAAGATGTGATTCACAAGGTCGCAATAATTAAATATAGACTGACGTCCGAAATATATTTTTTTTTTGTTAGATTTTTCTAATGGCTATTCTTAAGATTCCGTACTCTGTGTTTGCTTTTAAAATAATGTTTGTTGAAGTAAAACTTCTTTACGCACGCTTGATTTGGGGGTAAGCTGGTGAATGCGTTACGAAAAAACATACGTACGTTTGTTGCCATGGTAACCATTGTTATTGTCTGACAGATGATATATATAATATTATATTCTTTCCTTAAATGATGTTCTCTAAATTTATGATTGAAATATGCCTAATATGCGTTATTTTTAGTATCTCACCTATCCTAATTATTTAAAACATAAATTGAATTTCATAAAGAGTACCGATAACCTACAGAAGTTTAACTTCTTGCCCGTGTACGCATTCATATACGCACTCTTAAATTTTTCTTTTTTAATTTTAATTAGTTATTTAATGTTCATTATTATTAAGCAGTAGATTTATCAGTTAAATAAGAAACAGTAAGATCGAAAAATATTCATTAATATTAATTATTAAGACTTGGCGATTAACTCGTACAGACATCGAACCTCTCTAAATAATTACGTAGAATATATATCTAACCAGAGAGCTATCCTTTTTATTAACTTAATTACACTTTAACAAGTAAAATGCTTGCGTTTAATGTTACCCTTTTTGGCCGTTCTACGGTAAACTTTGAATGATTTATAACTAACTTTTACATAAACATTTTTACCACAACTAACTAAAAGTCGTAATTAAAATAAGCAAACCCCTAAAATTATTACCAAAAAAAAAGGAAAAATTACCAAATTGCTATTGGGGCCATATTCATAGTTAGGGCACTCATTTAAAAAAAAATGTAGAGATAAAAATATAATATCACTACTCATCGCGTCACAGTAAGAACGTGAATCTGCCTATCTTAATTATGTCCACATTTTCAAAATTGACACTTCCTAGCAAAGATTATTAAAAATTTTATCTCTTCAAAGATTAAAAATATTTAAAAGTAAAATTTTATTTTTTATTTATCTTACATAATATCCTTATAATATAAGTAAATACTTAGTATTACAAATAGTCTAATGGAAAATGTTCAAAACTATTACAGTACATAATAACTACTGATAATTAAATATTTATTACTCTCAATAGTCAAATACAATGTGAATATTTTACACAAAAACTAACACAACTTCAGCTAAAACCGCTTGAAACTGCATTTTTTACACTTCAATGTATGTTATATGGACGGTCATTTATATTTTTTTTGCGCAAGTAATCATGTACTAAGAGTTCAAGTCGATTAGCGTCTCATAAGTTTTAAGTACGTCTTCTGTTAAATATGTCGTTTTTCAAATGTATCCATTTAATAGATGAAGAAATTCGTTAAAAAATACGCTTTTATTTAAAAACTATCTCAATGTAATCGAGTGGTTCCTATAGAAACCATTATATATTAGGCTTCATCATCAAAAATTAATCTCATATGTACAACACTGAAGTGATTATTTGAAATATGTCAAACTAATTTTAGAAATATTCTCATATGAACTACCAAATAAATGTTTATAACTTGATCGCTTGCTAAAAACAAAAAAAAAAAAAACAAAATGACAACTACTAAACTGTGTTCAAAATTAAAAAAAAAAATACAATGACAAAAATGAAAATAAAAAATCAAAACCCAGCTATGATTAGATCTTGTAACTGTCTCGGTCCACTTTTTATTATTTCCGCCAAGCGTGTACTCGTTATACAGCTTCTGGAATATTCGATATTAATTAAAAAATTGTATTTTAATAATTGTGATATTAGATTCGATAGGGGTTTTTTTTAAACCGGTTTTTTCAAAATAAATATACGAATGGCAGTTGCCTTGAACGAATAAATATTTATGATAAGAGTAGTTTTTACTTTTTATATTTTAAAAATGCTGTCTTCATTTTTATTATATCTATATACTTGTATTTTAATTTTTAAACTTTACGCTATATACTGTAATCCTAAAATCGTCGAAAAGAGATTTTCACTTCAAGGCTTTTAAAGTTATCTTAGTTTAGTTTTACTTGAATTAATGAATGTCCAAAACAAATAAAGACGCATTTATTTTCATAGCATATTCTAGAAAAATATGGAAAAAATATTTAATAAGTAGGATGTATGAGATGGATGTCTCAAACATTGTCACAATATGAAAAAGAATATAAACAAAATTGAAGTGTCTGTTTGTAATGTCAAAATACCAGCTTACTAGATATATGGTACTACTAAGAAAAAAACAATTTTTAAAATGTCTGTCTGTTTGTTCCAGCTAATCTCCGAACCGCTGGACCGATTTCTACGGGACTTTCACTAGCAATTAGATGATGTCATAAGGAGTAACTTAGACTACTTTTATTTTAGAAAAAGAACCAAAGTTCCGCGCAAATTAATTAAAACCCATGAAATTGTGAACAAAATCCGCGTACGCCGGGACGCTACTAAAAAAAATATAGTAGATGATATCTTCTAACGAATAGATTCAGAGTTTTTACATCCATAAAAACCTAACATCTTAAATCAAATCATACAAAGCAAATTAAAAAATTAATAAACCATCGAATGACGAAGGTCAAAATTTATTAAGACGTTACTGGTATTCCTTTTGTGATACCAACAAAACTAGCACTCAATACCTAAACTAATCTTTATTACAATGTTATAAGATTCATAATCGTATAAATAAAAATGTTAATGTCGTCATGACTCTTGAAACAATGAGAAAATTGGAAAAGAGGCCATAGAGTTGCGATCTCACTCTATATATAGCTCAATACATTCTATTCATAAAACAAAGCATAAACGGGGCAACGTTCGGCTTCAGAATTTTTCTTGTAACTAAGCAAATATCTTACGAGTACATTTAGCACTAGCGACTTACCCACGTTTCACTCGAGTGCGTCCCTAAGTACGTGGATTTGCGCAAAACCCTGATTCTTTTTCAAAAATTAAAAGTAGCCTAAGTTCCTCGCTGTAACATCAGCTATCTGATGCCCTGTATCTGAAAGCCCCGTTAAAATCGGTCAAGCCGTTTCGAAGATTAGCCGGTACCAACAGACAGACAGACAGACAAAAAATAAAAAAATAAATTATTAGTAGGTACCATATATACTTTCAATGCATTTAGTAAAAAGCTGTTATTTTGACTTTAAAAACAGACACTTCAATTTTATTTATCTGTATAGATATTAGATACACTAGTGACTAGCCTTTGCTTCGCTCGGGTGCATCCTTAGGTACAAACATGTAGCGTTGCACAGTTTTAGATCTTTATAAGGGGACTAATTTCGTAATACATTATTTATCTACCTTATATAATTCGCATATATATTGGTTTACGCGACGCGGAAATAAAGGTCCCAATCGGTATGTTTTTTTCAGAGATTTTCAACCTTCATCGTCATATATATACCAATTTACCAATTATCAATGAATAATACACTTCCTTCCTCATAATCACTTCGTCCAAAAGTGAAAACCGTATGATAATCCATTCTGTAGTTTTTGAGTTTATCGCGTTCTGATTGACAGACAGATAAAAAAGACGGGACGGAGGAACTTTGTTTTATAATAAGTATATAATGATAATATTATCTCTGCTTATTGTAGAGAATAGTTTTCTTGCTGCGCATCATGTGATCCTGGGTTCGAGTCCTGGGTCGGGCCCAATAAGACTTTTAGAGTTGTTCTGTCATGGAAATCCTCAAGTGGAATACAGAATTGGGAATTTGATGATGTTTCAACTTTATGACTTAAGATTTTCAAGAAGATTGGCCGCTATTTTTTCGCCGCCGCTATAAATAACTTTTGTATAACGGAAATTATGTTGCTTAGAAACCATTTCGACAAACGGAAATCGATTAGACATTTTCATGGAGTATTTTAGAAAGTAGAACTTTTCATCATTTATTATTTAGTCATGATTCTTCCTCAAAAAAAAAAACAAAACAGGCTGTGAACACATATTAATAGGCTTATCATAAACATCTTACTAATATAATATAAATAAATAAAACCGATAGTCTGTTTATACTTCGTAAATCACAGTATATAAAAAAACATACATACCTAACTTCACGTTTTTCTGCCTCCTCTTGAGAAAGATCTTCCTCAACGGAATAATCGAGGATTGACTTAACTCCAAAAGAGCGTAATCTGAAAAATATAAAAAATATATATAAGTACAAACATGCGTTTAATTCAAAAACTCCGATTTTAGGAAAGTGTTATTGGTTTTTTTTTAGAACCCAGCTGATTAGAAAATCAAAGTTGGAACAAAAGTGCGATATGTCTCAATATCCAACGTATATTTTCCATTCTACGTGACATTGCTGTACTGAACTGTACTAACCTGGTATGCCTAAAAACAAGAGCTTGTGTTTTTAATAAATAATATAATAAAATTTAATACATAAAACTTTAAATTAATAACCCATTTTAAAGTTACTTATAACTAGCGACTCACCCTCGCTGCGCTCGGGTTCGTCCCTAGGTACGTTTTAACTTTTTTGAGCGAAACCCTAATTCATTTTCTAAAATAAATGTAGCCTAAGTTACTCCTTATAATATCAGCTATCTGCCAGTGAAAAACCCTTTAAAATAGGTCCAACCGTTTCGGAGATTAGCCGGAACAAACAGACAAACAAACAGACAGACACACAGACAGACAGACAAAAAATATAAAAAATATTGTTTTTGTATATGTACCGTGTATATCTATATGCATTTAGTAAATAGCGGTTATTTTAATATTACAAACAAACACTCCAATTTATCTGTATAGATTTCAAAGATTTCATTCAGACTTGTACGACCAATGTTAGACTGCGAACACATTCGACATCAACACTCAAAATCTGAACATTTCAAAAATATGACCTATTCAAATTCGCACTGTGCGAGATTTGAACCCGGAACCACCTCTTTTCTAGCATATAATGTAATTAATTACTACGTTAAACATTCTAATATCTCAATTTAGCAGTTTAGCCTGATATATGATTTACTCTTGCAATTGAAAATATTACTACTTATTAAAATTATTTAAAATAAATATTTACGAACAGTTCTGTTGTAAAAAAACGATGAGAAAGTAAACACACCACACGAAGGTTATAATTGAGATATCATTTTTATATTCCTCGCTAAAGACGACAAACAACAGAATCGTCTAAAATAAATGTTTTCGATAAAAAACTTAGTCTAAAAAAGCTATTCATAAAAATCGCTTAAGCATTAATAAAGCGCCATCTATATGGTACTGTCGAACAATTCAACTAGTACATCTTCGTTTCAGCCGAAACACGTCCACTGCTGGACATAGGCCTAAATCTAAAAATGTAAATCTAAAATATTGCGACATTAACACACAGCACCATCTAGTTCCATAGTAAGCTACGAGGCCTGTGTTATGGATACCAGATAGTTGATACACTACACATATATAACTTTAAATACATACATATTATAAATATAAACACGCATGACTGGAGTACAAACATTCGTGGTCATCACACAAAGGAATGCCCCCAGCGAGACTCGAACCCGGGACCGCTGGCACAGCAAGTAGGGTTACTACAAACTGAGCCAAACATATCGTCGAGGCCTCCCCCAAAGATTTCCACGACATACAGCAGTTTTGTGCCATCCACATTTAGTGGGCTCTAGCGATTTTGACCAACTCGTCGGTTAATCTTGGAGGCTTGCTCACACTTCGCTTTCCGGTACGTGACCCACCCTCGAGAACTTTTCGGCCCCAACAACCATCCGTTCTAACTTCTACGAGCGATATGCCCCGCCCACTGTCACTTGAACTTGAATATTTTTCCTTCTACGTATCTCCTTATTCCCAAATCGATCTCGCAGGGAAACCCCGAGCATAGTCCTCTCGCCATTGCTCTCGGTGTGACCTTGACCTTTCTTATGAGGCCTCTTACATCTTATTATGGTTATATAACGTATCCTATACATAATCTTAGCACTAAATTTCAGAAGCTTTAATAGATTTCAGTTAAATTTGACTTTTTAAGCATTTAGATATTCATACCTATATTATTAAGCTCGCATGCAGAGTTCTCCTGAGTCAATGGTAGGTCCCTAAGACAGGAATTATAAGCTTTTATAATTTTGACCATGCGGCATGCTTATCCTTTTCTTTACATTATTATGTCATCGTGCAAAAAATGCACTACATTTAATTTCTCTACTAATACCTGTTATATATATATATATATATATATATATATATATATATATATATATATATCCTGTATGTATTTATCTACATATCTAAGTATCTCTCTTATTTTGAAATAGCTAACCCATATTGACAAGATTTTTCAAAATACATAAGTCCAAACAACCATTAAAAATGACGACACGTTTGGCTCAGTTTGTATATATATAGTAGTGTAGTAGTAGTGTCTTACTGTCTTACTGTGTGTTACTGTAGTGTCGTACTTGCTGTGCCAGCGGTCGCGGGTTCGAGTCCCGCTGGGGGCATTCATTTGTGTGATGAGCACGAATGTTTGTTCTCCAGTTATGGGTGTTTATATTTATAATATGTATGTATTTAAAGTTATATATGTGTAGTGTATCAACTATTCGGTATCCATAACACAAGCCTCGTAGCTTACCATGGAACTAGATGGTGCTGTATGTTAATGTCTCAACATATTTATTTATTTATTAAAATCTATCCGAAACAGTTAATTTTTAATTAAATAGTGATTATTTTATATTTACTAGTGTTCTACGAATGGTCGAAATTCAACCATAATCAATATTGAACATTTGAGGAAAACAGAAATAAATATCCACATAAAAAAAGCTAACTGTTCCCAAAAAAAATTGAGAACACAAACCCTCATCTTCAGGAATTAAACAAAAAAAAGAACATCCGTTGACAAACAAAGGAGAAAAAGGTACTGAACTATTTTGTCTTTGCCTTTGTATAAATAGACTAGCAGAATCCGCAGCTTCACTCGCGCTAAAACTACAAAAAAAAACTCTTTGGCTTTATGCTAGTAGTATTAATAATTATAATTAATGTTTGGAAGTCTGCCCGATTTGTTGACAATTATGATTACTGCTCCGCCTCCTTGGGTAATAGCATGATGATATAGAGCCTATAGCCTTCCTCAAAAAACGGGCTATCTAATGCAAAAAGAATTTCTCAAATCGGATTAATAGTTCCTGAGATTAGCGCGTTCAAAAAAACAAACAAACTCTGCCTCTTTATAATATTAGATTATATCAACGGATATGGGGAAAATTCGAGTTTAAGATAATTTTTATCCTTAATCAACACATAGAGACCGCTTTATGTATCTACCACGTGAGCAAAACCACATGCAAAACCTATCTAACTACCTATAAACCCTGCCCTTTAAATGAAAGTTAATTTGAATAGAACGATGCAACGCTATATAAGATTACAGTGATACCGTAAAAGTAAGGCTAAATGGGTACTAAAACCGCGCAAAGTCACGGCCAATTATAAAATGATTAAAATTAAAATTAACAAATATTGTAAGTTACTTTGGTGCTATTTTTGTATTTTTTTATAATCATTTTGTAATTTTGTGGATAGGCACTGTCTGTAACAACCATATATATCATATACAAATGACCTTTGAGACATCTAAAATTAGTCTCTCCCGCGACAACGCTTGCTGTAAAGCATTCGAAATGTCGGGAACCAAAAATCAAAATAAATCCGCGATAAAATCCCAAAGATAGTTTTATTTAAAACTAGCGCCTCATCCTCACTTCGCTCGGGTTCTCCTCTAGAAAAACAAAAACAAATCTATCCCTAAGGAACCGTATATTTTTCCGGGATAAAAAGTACTCTATGTGGTAATCTAAGCGCCAAATTTCATCCAGATCCGTTCAGCCGTTCTGGCGTGAAAGAGTCACAAACATCCATACTCACAAACTTTTACATTTATACATAGAGATGTCAAATATTCTCGTAAATCTAATAAAGTATTAATAGCTCACCTCTCAAGAGTTGGTTTGATTTTGTTTTGATCCTCGCCGGCGACGAACTGTCCATAGAAGGTGGCTTTCATGATCACCTCGAAGAGACGGTTGCCCACCACCTGGCGAAGCCTCTTCATGAGCTGGAGACAAAACAAATACAATATTAAAATAATGAATACTTTAGAATAAAAAAAAATTAAAGAGTGCGTGTATGACAAGAAGTAAAACTTCTGTAGGTTATCGGTACACTTTATGAAATTCAATTTATGTTTTAAATAACTAGGATAGGTGAGATACTAAAAATAACGCATATTAGGCATATTACAATCATACGAGTATATTTATAGAATATCATTTAAGAAAAGAATATAATATTATATATTATCATTTGTCAGACAATAACAACGGTTACCATGGTAACAAACGTAAGTACATTTTTTCGTAACGAATTCACCAGCTTACCCCCAAAGTCAAGCGTGCGTAAAGAAGGTTTACTTCAATCGATTCACATAATACTTTCTAAAGTGGATAGGCACTGTCTGTAACAAGTATATATTGACCACATGAAGACGTTTGAGACGTCTAAAACCTTAGTCTCACCCGTGACCATGATTGCTGTAAAGCATTCGAAACGTCGGGAACCACAAATCAAAATAAATCCGAAAAACTCCGAAAAGATAGTTTCATTTTAAAAATCGATTCACACTAAAAAGTAATAATGTATAACCACCACCACCTTCAAGGTTATTCTAGAACATGTGGACCCATATTAACTAATAATTCGTCTAACGTTAGAAAGAACATCACTCGATTTAAGCAAACTTTAATGATAATAAATAAGATGAACAAAAATTTAATCTTATATATTTAAACGAGCAATTCTTGTATATTTATATCTTTATTTATTTATTTATTTATTTATACCAGCCATCTCGGAAAAGGCTCTAACGATTTCGCTGAAATTTGGTATATGGGGGTATTCGAAGGCGAAAAATCAATCTAGATTAGTCTTACGTCTGGGAAAACGCGTGTTTTCGAGTTTTCATGCTGTTTTCTTTCGCATTATTCCACGCAGAATATGGTCGATAATTTCTTACATTCAAGCATAAACATCGTGGTCAACCGACCAAAGTGCAAGATTAACAATCACAGGTGTCCGAGTTCGAATTTCGACTGGATACAAAGTTTTTACTTATGTTTTTTTTTTTTTATTTATTCAAGTTTTTAGTTTTTTTTAATTTAAAAAATACGATATAACAAAAAAGAACTCTTGAGCGAAGCTCGGTCGCCCAGGTAGTACAATTAAAATGACTAAATATGACATAAACAAGTGTTGTTTATATCAGAAGATAATCTGTACAATAAAAAAAGCTCAATTGAAAACCATTAAGCTATTGTTGCGTTTTGTGTTTTTGCGTATTGTACTTGCAAATTATTCATTTGACAGATATAGTAGAACTTATTCCATATCACAAATAAACGCAAAGTATTTAAAAAAAATAGTGTCCTCCCAGTGGTTGAAACTCAACCATAATTATTATTCGGACATGTACAAAAGTGGTTTTTTAATCATGTAAAATCTAACCAGGATCTGTAATTAGTAATTGGTTAGACATCTCAACAATATTATTATTATTTATTTATAATTCGATTAATTATTATTGACCTTATGAAATTGAAATTACCTAGGTAAAAATGTAGGGTACTCTTTTTTTCCTTTAGGATTGAAAGTGCATCCTATACGATTAAAAGTGTCTCGAATTTTTAAGTGCAAGTTTAGTAGGAACGAGTGTTAAGAAGTGAAGGCCTTAGAATAATATCCTAGGGTGGGACAAATAAACAGTAAATATAGGCGTTATTTACAATCTAAATGAATATTAGGCTTAAGGTACCTAACAATAACGCGCGTGATGCAGTTTGTTATCTATACATATGATAAAATTCTAGCTGAGTCGAATCTGTACATTAAATATTTTTTGGAAAATCTTATTGAAATAGTCATTATTATCGATATAGAGGCCGAATCTATAGTTTTTAAAATTTTGTCTGTCTGTCTGTTACCGCATCACGGAAAAACCACTGGAGGGATTTTGATGAAATTTTGTATGATGATACTTTTTACTGCAAAATATCTCATCTCTGAGAAATCTATACTAAAAGTTAAAACGTAAGTAGGAACGAACCCGAACGGAGCGAGGGTGAGTCACTAGTAATGAAACAAAACTTATATTTGTAAATGTTTTATTAATTGATATCCTTGATTTTTAATATTTTTTCGAACAGAGGATGGGGATTGGGGACAATGAATTGTTTTTGTTTGGTTGTCGCCATTGTGTTTTTTCATGTGGCAACTCTAATGTGAGGTGCTCTCTGCAACTTATACAAAAAGGAATGGCAGTAACGGGGCAGGAACGGCAGTAAATGCAGTCCTTCTTGACATTTCTTCAGGCTTGAACTGAGGACACTTAATTGTAATGGTAAGACTGTAGGTTTGAAGTGTATATAAAACCATATTAATTGTATCGAGTTAGAAAATATGTGTATATAAAAATAATAAATTTATTGTTCCAATACTTCATATAAATCCATAGAATTATTATTGAAGATAGTTTATAGATAAATTTGACTCATACTGTTTCTTTTGTTCCTAACTCTAAAAGAGAATACCTAAGAGAGTACTTATTAAATATCGCTTCGTTCGGGTGCGTCCCTAGGTTTTCTTTACGCGGAACGCTGATATTTTTTCCAAAATAAAAGTAGCCTAAGTTACTCCTTATAACATCCGCTAACTGCCTGTGAAAGTCCCCTCAAAATCGGCCCAGCCGTTTGGACATTAGCCGGAACAAACAGACAAAAAAATAAAAGTTGCTTTTTTCTTATAACTACCATACCTATATACTTTCATACGCATTTAGAAAAAAGCCGTTATGTTGACATTACAAACAGACACTTCAATTCTATTTATCTGATAACGTATATCATTGATATTCTTTTGCCACTTGCAAAAATCCCAACAATCATCATCATCTAACTGGTTTTTTTTTCTTTAGTTATTTCCGAAGGTAATAATCTTATCTATACAGATTAATCAAATTGAAGTGTCTGTTTGTAATGTCAAATAAAAGGTTATTACTAAATGCATTTGAAATTATATACGGTACTTATAAGAAACATATTTTTTTTATTTTTGTGTGTTTGTCGTTCTGTTTGTTCCAGCTATTTTCCGAATCGGCTGGACTGATTTTGATGGGGCAGATAGCTGATGCAAAGAGTAACTTAGACCACTTTTATTTTAGAAAAACAAATAGGGTTCCGCTCACAAAAATTAAAATGCACTTAGGGAAACACCCGAGCAAAGCGAAGTTAAGTCGCTAGTCTTATACATATAACAACCGGATTTGGCCCGCGGCTTCGCTCGCATCGTTAGGGCAGCAATTAAAAGGGAACCCATGTCCGTCCCCAGGACGCAATCTATGTCCTTGCCCATCGAAATCTGTTCAGCCGTTTAAGCGTAATGTAATAGACAGACAGTTACTTTTTCGTTTACATAAATGCATAAATAAACGCACAATTAATACATAAACTCAAAATTATTTAATTGCTTTACTAGTTATTGTTTATTAATTTTAAAGGGATATTTAGAGATTAGCCTGGCTAAACCTAAGCTAATTTTCTTCAGATCCTCCATTTTAAATATTTTTAGTTGTATCAAAATAACTACTTTTAACTAAAGAGGAAGTCCGGCTTAAAAATCTATATAAGTATATGGAAATATATTTTGGACCTCCCATAACGACTGCCTGGGGGGTGCAGTAGTGGCTAGCATGCAGTATGGCTGCAAATCAAGAGGTCATGGGTTCAAGTCCCTGGTCGGGCCAAATTAGGTCATTGAGTATATCCGCTAAGAATTCTCAGTAGCATCCCGGAGTTAAGAAGTTTTTGTAGAAGTCGATCAATTAAAACATCTAGGTAGATAAATCATTAAAATAATAAATCAATCTATACATATAATAAAATTCTGAATCGAATCTGTACATTAAATATTTTTTGGAAAATCTTATTGAAATAGACTTTATTAATCAATAGGTACAGAAGCCAAATCTATAGCTTTTAGAATTTTTGTCTGTCTGTCTGTTACCGCATCACGGGAAAACCACTGGACAGATTTTGATGAAATTTGGTATGATGATAGCTGGTTATACAGGTCAACATATAGGATAATTTTTACTGCGGGAAAATATCTCATTTCTGAACTAAACGTTAAAAGTTTGTTATTTATAGTTATAAAAGCTTGTTATAGAACAATATTAAAATCATTTAATATTAAAGAATAGTTTAAAATCATTTTGACAGTAGAAAATCAAGTCTACACGTATCCAAAAAAAAAACAAGAATATCTTTCACTTAACCTCGATGAAACTCAACGTCATGCGATTAGTAGGTAATATTAGTATTACTACGCGGATGGTGTTCGTAACTAAGGGCGTATAAATAATTATATTAATTACTAGCGACTCACCCTCGCTTTGCTTCGGGTTCGTCCCTAGACAAAAACAAATGTATCCCACGGGAACCGTACATTTTTCGGGATGATATATAGCCTATAGCCTTCCTCAGTTAACGGGCTATCTAATGCAGGAATAATTTTTCAAATCGGATTAGTAGTTCCGGAGATTAGCGCGTTCAACCAAACAAACAAACAAACTCTTCAGCTTTATAATATTAAGTATAGATTTTAGAATAATAATGGATGAATAATAGGATAGAATAATAATAAAGCATGCTCAGTTTGTAGTAACTAGTAACTCTACTTGCTGTGCCAGCAGGCAGCGGTCGCGGGTTCGAGTCCCGCTGTTGTGGGGCATTCATCTGTATGAGCACGAACGTTTGTACTCCAGTTATGAGTGTTTATATTTATAATATGTATATATTTAAAGTTATATACGTGTAGTGTATCAATTATCTGGTATCCATAACACAAGCCTCGTAGCTTACCATGGAACTAGATGGTGCTGTGTGTTAATATCCCAATATATTAATATTATTAACTTTTCTTAACCTGCGTCTATTGCCACCACGCCAATGTTGAAATAATTACTTACATAAGATTATTTTAAAGTCTGCCTGTTTTTTTTAGTTATTAGTTATTATAATAAAAAGAATGGAACCGTACACGTACGATGCATTCGTTTTTACTACGTACATGTAAACATAGCACTACTTGGCAATGAGCCTGAAAATCTGAAATAATCATAATCATCGTACACTTCAAACAGAAAAAATTAAAGGAGGTTACTACTGGTAGTACGCAAAAACATTATGTATTTAATTTTATTAATAACTGGCGACATTTTCGTTCGACGACGAGTTTTCGTTTCGTTCGTCCCTGGATACCTAACTATAGCCGATAAAGTAACTCAACATCTTATTCCCGATAATCTTTTGCTCCCGTTTTTTTTGTTTTAGGGTTTTCATTTTATCTCAGTTCTTTTATAAAATAAATAAATATGTTGGGACATTAACACAACACCACCTAGTTCAATAGCAAGCTACGAGGCTTGTGTTATGGATACCAGATAGTTGATACACTACACATGTATAACTTTAAATACATAGATACTATAAATATAAATACCCATGACTGGAGTACAAACATTCGTTCTCATCAAACAAACGAATGTCCCCAGCGGAACTCGAACCCGCGACCGCTGCCACAGCAAGTACAATACAATACAAACTGAGCCAAACGTGTCATTATGTTTTTTCAAGCTAAAAATATAGAAATTGCTATTTATATTTGTTTCTGTATCTGTGGGTACTTTTTATTAAAGAAAATTATAAAACTGTTACTAAAATGAAAATGAACTTAATATTTTTCTTTGTTGTTTAAAACATGTACTTTATACGTAGGTACATTGCAGTTGCACCAAGAAAGAATCGAACACATGCCCTGATTCCGTTCGTGCGTCCCTTGCCTAACTATAGCCTATAAAATAACTCAATTGCCTTTTTTTATTTGAATTTAGCCCTTTTTGGTGTCCCACTGCTGGGCACGGGCCTCCCTTCAATACGGATGGGGATGAGGCCATAGTCCACCACGCTGGCCAAGTGCGGGGCGAACTTCACATGTCTTTTGAAAAGTTGCTAGGTTCTCTTAGACGTGCAAAATTTCCTCACGGTGTTTTTCCTTCACCGTTAAGACAAGTGGTAATCATGTTGGAAATGATTCGCATACGAAATTAGAAGATATGCGAGACCCGGGATTTGAACCCGCTTCACACGGTTTCCCAAGCGAGCGCGATACCACGGGCATTTTTTAATTTAATTAAAGTTAATATTATTTATGTCAGCAAACCCTTGGACTACAAAAACTTTGTTATTTAGTAGATACATACTAATTTATTTAAATACGTTTTAAATATAAAAAATAACCTGATTCCATTTATAACGAGTACTTAATTGCACAATGTTTTATTTTAATGGAATAAATGCACTATGTATTGACTTTAAAGTTTACCTTAAAATAATTTTATAATATCTAAAAACTTTTTTAAAAAAAAAACCGACTTCCTGGCACTGAAAAGTAAAAAATAACTAAACAGAGGTTTTCATTTAAAATAGATACCTAATCAGATATTTTCGAAGTCGGTGTGCTTTGATTTGTATTGGCTGGCACCGACTTCGAAAATATCTGATTAGGTATCTATTTTAAATGAAAACCTCTGTTTAGTTATTTTTTACTTTTCAGTGCCAGGAAGTCGGTTTTTTTTTTTTTTTAAAAAGTTTTTATTTTTCCATTTTTAGTGTAGACGTAATAAGCAAGTAATTTGTAAGAAGAAAAATTTTTAATAAAAACATAATATTCGATTAAGCCATTTATTTAAAAACCGCTTGACCGATTTCGATAAAATTTATATGGGACCACCGGGGAAGAATACTCTTTGAAACAAAAAAAAAATTTTCCAAATCGGTTCAGCCGTCTTCGAGAAATCCGTGAACATACATAAAAAAAAAAAAAAAAAAAAAAAAAAGATTCCGACGAATTGAGAACCTCCTCCTTTTTGGAAGTCGGTTAAAAAGTGAAATTACAATAACATTAATACATATTCCTAACTAACGACTCATCCTCGCTTCGCTTCGGGTTCGTCCCTAGTTAAAAACAAATCTATCCCACGGGAACTGTACATTTTTCTAAGATGATATATAGCCTATAGCCTTTCTCAATTAACGGGCTGTCTAATGCAAAAAGGATTCTTCAAATCGGATTAGTAGTTCCTGAGATTAGCGCGTTCAACCAAACAAACAAACAAACTCTTCAGCTTTATAATATTAGTATAGATGGTACTAGGAATTTTACGGCAATATTATGAAATTGCAATTTTTCTTAGAAAATTAAATAATTTCACTCGTAAACTGGTAAAATTGAGAAACGAGCCCTGATATTGTCTCTGTATTTGTAATATATAAGTACATACATTGTATTCAGCCCTTTTTAACGTCCCACCGCTGGGCGCGGACCTCCCTTCAATACGAGGGGGATCAGGCCACAGTCCGCCATGCTGACCAAATGCGGGTTGGCGGCAAGCGGACTCCACTATACTTTACTTATACATATTTCTAATTAAATATTATTTATACAATAAAAAACAAGTACGTAAGTAATACATATGTAACACAGCTCTTATTTAAAGTATTATATGTGTATAGCAAACATATCTACAATTCTAATGAAACTTTCATGAGAATTAGTATAAAAACCATTTGAGCCGCGCCTATCGACCCTAATCTCATCGGACTAATTGCTATTTACGTTATAATTTAAGGACAATCCCCTACCAAAAGCTCCGCTAAATGCGTGATACGAAGATATTTAGAAGCTACTAGCGACTCACTCTCGCTCCGCTCGGGTTCGTGCCTACTTACATTTGAATCTTTAGTATAGATTTCTCAGAGATGAGATATTTTCACCCAGTAAAAAGTATCCTATATGTTGACCCGGATAACCAGCTATCGTCATACTAAATTTCATCAAAATCGCCACAGTGATTTTTCCGTGATGCGGTAACAGACAGACAGACAAAATTCTAAAAACTATAGATTCGGCCGTATCGATAATAGTGTCTATTTCAATAAGATATTGCAACAAATATTTGATGTACTACAGATTGGGCTTAATTACAATTTTATTATATGTATAGACTATGTCAGAATTTAATAAATGTACGAAAAAAATTAAATTCTAAAGTATTGCTGTAATCATGAAAATTTTACACATGAATTATTATAACTCATAAAAAAGTATGGTTAACACGATTTGATAGATCATTTTAAAATTGATAATTAACACGTTTAATTTTTTTTTTAAAGATCAATTTCAATTTTGTTCTGTACCAATATTCAGAAATCAATGAAAATTTTTCAATGAGGGTACTGCGCGGGGGCCGGACGGCTGTCAATAGGCCGAATGTTGAAGGTCTTTTGCTCGTAGGATAGTCTTAACATAACCGGGTCTTTCTCAGTAACTAAGGCGTGTCATCATTGGACCTAATCTATACTAATAATATTATAAAGAGGTACAGTTTGTGAGTTTGTGAGGTTGCAGGGGGTAATCTCTGGATCTACTGAACCGATTTACGTGAAATTTGGTATGGAGATAGTTTAAAACCCTGGGAAGGACATAGGATACTTTTTATCCCGGAAATCCTCCCTTAAGGGGATGAAAATGAGGATGAGAATTTATATGAGGAATCAAGCTAGGTACGAACCCGAGCGAAGCAAGGGTGAGTCGCTAGTTTACTATAAAGGCGAAAGAAACAATACAAAATTCTACATACTACTTACATATGTCGCAGGCATATTGTATAATCCGTCATTATACAAACAAAGATGTGTTAGCACACTCGCAGGTTTGTAAAATTCCGAATCTTACAATATGCCTACGACATATACACGATAAGCACTTTTTTATTATTTAGTAGGCAGTAGCATCGATCACTAAAAGTTCTTTTTGATCGATTATTAGTAGTGACAAGCCTTTGTTATGTTCAGATAAAAATCTCTTCCATATTATTGATATCCCAAATACTTGAAATGCCGAAGTAAAAATCACTGTCTACCGCCAGCCGATAAACATTATCTATAGTACATCACATATACAACGTTTTATTGATACCACGTGAATGGACAAACGAACATACACTCACATTTATAATATTAGTTATTAATACTTTCTTAGATTTACGAGAATATTTGATATTTTAAGTAAAACTATCTTTTCGGCTTATTTTGCAGACTAATTTTGAATTTTGTCTAAAACCTTAGTCTCCTCCGCGACCATGATTGCTGTAAAGCATTCGAAACGTCGGGAACAAAAAATATAAATAAATCCGCCAAATAATCCAAAAAGATAGTTTTATTTAAAATATTAGTTACTAGCGACTCATCCTCGCTTCGCTCGGGTTCGTCCCTAGGTTGATTCCCCATACAAACGTTCATCCCCATTTTCACCCTTTTAAGTTATGATTTCCGGAATAAGAAGTGATGTCCTTCCCAGGAAATCAAACTATCTTCTTACCAAATTTCATCAAAAGCGGTTCAGTAGATCCAGAGATTACCCCCTACAACCTCACAAACTCACAAACTTTACCTCTTTATAATATTACTATAGATTAGTTAAGATACCCCTACATTCTACAACATTGGCTATCATCAAGCTAACCCGTTCACAATTTTGTTTCTTCGACAAACATTACTTCGTATGCCAATCATCATCCCGACTAATCCCACACGTGCGTGTACATATTTTACTATTTTTAGATCACTTTCGATACACAAATGTAAGAGGCCAATATGAACGCATGTCGTCAGTTTATTTTTGATTGAGGGCATTACACTGCACCGTGTTGTTTATTAATGTAAACATAGCATTTATTATAACGAGATAACGTCTTAATGCACCACTTATTATACAGGAGGTAGCAAGTTCCATTCCCATATAAGACAAATGTTTGTAATTGTCAAGAAATGACATTTTTATTTAATTTTAATAAATTACATCATAGATAAGGTATAATAAGGTTCGATAGATAACCAAACTAAAAAAAAAACTCGAATAAATTAAAAATTGCAATAAAAAAGGAGCACATGGACACGGTAATGATATATATATATATATATATATATATATATATATATATATATATATATATATGTGTGTATATATATATATATATATATATAATATTACAGTGACATGGACGTTAGCAATGTGAAATACAGATAATTAAGTAATTAATTCTGTTACTGATGTCAAAGTATTAATGCAGTGTAAAATGTCGTCATTAGTTCAGGAAACAGTAAGTAGGGTAATGTCATCAGCACCAATTGAAATCGCACTGCTATTCTCTTCCTCCACTATAACTACACGGCTAGGAGCCAGGATCTCCAACTATACTGTCAATAAAAAAAAAGTTTTCTATTTTATTTCGCTCTAAAATAGTTTTTACTGTTCTAAATCTTGTTACTGTTGTTAAAGAATTCTGTGGCAACCCTTGATCATTTTGAAAAAAAATTTATGAATCTTAATACGCGTTAACTTAATATAAATATTGACAATTTATATTTAGAAGTAGCAGGACCCGCGGCTTCGCTCGCGATCAAACTACGAAAAATACTCATGAAAATATATCCAAGGAATAAAAAGTTTCATACAAACTTTTATGCCCTATTTCACCCCCTTGGGGGTTGAATTTTGAACATTCCTACCTCAGTAGATGTAGGCATATATATATGACATAGGTGTCATAAAAGGAATACGGGTGTGAAATTTTAAGTTTCTAGCCCTAAGGGTTTGGCCTGTGCGGTGATACATAAGTCAATCACTTTTGCCTTTCATATATTATATAGATTAATACGATTTCAAAATGTTATGAAAAATTAAGTAAGAAACAAAATGTCATGGATGGCCAAAAATGGAGCTACTTATTGAGCTTTTACAAGAATATTTTAAAAATGACAACAAATTATTAAATTGTTCAAGCTCAAAAAAATGTTTTCAAATCTTTAAAAAAAATTATTAAAGAGTGCGTATAATATGAATGTGTAAGAAGAAGTAAAACTTCTGTAGGTTGTCAGTACTCTTTATGAAATTCAATTTATGTTTTAAATAATTAGGATAGGTGAGATACTAAAAATGACGCATATTAGGCATATTACAATCACATATTTATAGAATATCATTTAAGGAAAGAATATAATATTATATATCATTCGTCAGACAATAATAACAGTTACTATGGCAACAAACGTACGTACATTTTTTCGTAACGCATTCACCAGCTTACCCCCCAAGTCAAGCATGCGTAAAGAAGTTTTACTTCAAAACTACTGTTTATTTAAGCTCTTCAACCCTAATATGCTTTACTTTTTGTACAAAAAGTTGGCAACTCCACTAGGAATATACCGTGAAGAAAGAATGTAATCAAAACGTCAAGTCACATAACCTATTAGAATTATAATCGCACGTCAATCTAAAATACATCGAATTGTAATGCGTCTTTCGTATCTTTTATCTGCTAAACATGTATGACAAGTGGCCAATCAATCATTGCATTGATTTCGGAAGATGTTGTGAAGATGGCGTCTACATCACTATTTCGGGTTTCCCAAAACAGTGATTGAAATCTATACAGATAAATAAAATTGAAGTGTCTGTTTGTAATGTCAAAATAACGGGTTTTTACTAAATGCAAGATAAACACAATTTTTAAAATATTTCTCTATCTGCTTTTTCCGCCTAATCTCCGAAACGGCTGGACCTATTTTGACGGGACTTTCACTGACAGATACCTGTTTTTTTTTTAGTTTACTAGGAGTTTTGAAAATTGGTAATTAAATTAAAATTTTCACTTTGCCACCAAAATCAGGCACATAATATTCATATTATATATTTAAACTTGCAGAACATGCGGCTTCGCTCGCGATCAAACTACGAAAAATACGAAATTTCATGCAAATATGTCCAAGGAATAAAAAGTTTCATACAAACTTTTACCCCCTATTTCACCCCCTTGGGGGTTGAATTTTGAAAAATCCTTTCTTAGTGGATGCTTTCGTCATATGAGGAATACGTGAGCGAAATTTCAACTTTCGAGCCTTAAGAGTTTGACCTCTGCGTTGATACATCAGTCAATCACTTGTGCCTTTTATATAGGTATGTAGATGATATACGAGTGGACTACTATGCGATTTATGTATCGATAAAAAAATACTTGAGTATGATTTTAGTAGGTTAAATAAAGGTTTTACAAAACGTCATAATTTGTTAATTAAAACACTAAATACGCATGTTGGTGTAAACATTGTTGATATACATACATGTATAGTCACTATACAGGTGGATTTTTAAGACGGGTCAGAGAGGAGGTACCTTAAATGCTATAGTTACAGGAAAACGTTCCTAGGAGACCATCCATAACTTTTTGAGATATTTTGAACTGAATTCACAGATTTTGAAAAAAAATGTTCAGTTTGCGAAAAAAAATGCTAAAATACCAAAAAACATTTTTTAAGTCAATCGATCCTATTTCATGTAGGGATCAAAAGTCTCTATGGGACCATTTAAGGTGAGATCCACCCTGTACATATAATTTACAGTTAACTACATGTGACAACAGAAACTTCTATGAAATCAATCATAACATTTATACAAAAAATACGTTTACAATTAGGTCAATTAATTTTAATTGTTAATTGCGTGATGCATCCACACATTATCATGTATTTATATCGATACATATAATAAAATTGTAGCTGATCGCTGTCTGTACATAGAAGATATTTGAGAAAAAACATTATTTATTAACGCAATAGAACCCAAAACAATGTTTTTTTTTAATTTTTGTCTGTTTGTCTGTGCGTTTGTGCGCGTTAATCTCAGAAACGGCTTAACCGATTTGGATGCGGTTTTCACTAATGTAATGTGGTAAGCTACACTTAACATTTTGTATTTGTTTTATTTCAATCGGTTCATAAATAAAAGAGTTATGTCACTTTAAAGTGTCACCTAGGGACGACAGGAGTCGAGTTATTAAACACGTAAATAGATACTAGATCAATTAATACACGTATCCACCATATAAGGATAGAATGTAAACACGCAGAAAAAGTTTTCATTGTTCGTAAATGCTAATAAAAAAATGATTTCAAAACGATAAAAATCCTGCGCAAATAAAAGTATTATGATAAAAGAACTTTCAGCAACCACCTTTTCTTGGTATTACCTATATATGATCTGTGGTATTACTAAAAAGTTTCAATATCTGTTTTAGTTTTCTTGATCTCGACAATAGCGTCATCTACTGTGTCCAACTATATTCAGTAATCATCGTAGTGACCAAATAAGCACATAAAAAAAAAACATAAAAATGAAGAAGAATTACGATCAAAACGTACCGGAATTTTTATAAACATACATCATTGACCATTATACCTTCCATTATAGCATAAGAGTCTTCTGAATAAATCCCGGATAAAAGTCTGGCAACATCTATCAACCTAGAGTACTTATTACATAAGCTGGCTATGCTAGTTTGGCAATGCCGAGATCTTTCTAAACCGGTTTTTTTACGAGAGCTGGCTGCCAAAAGTTCCGCACAATCGTTCGTTTCGTTACTTGTATTTGATTTACTAGACAACGTGACTCATTGATCACGAAGCTACGCTAAAAATTATGTAATCGCCTTCAGCTACATAAATAAAAACTAATAACATCCTCTATATTAAAGAGGGGAGGGGAAGGGTGGGGGGGGGGGGTGTCTTAGATTTTACAGAAGAAGATTTTTAACGAAACGCAAATTTTTTTACTAAAAAAAGACACAAAGTTTTCAAAATCAATTTAAAAAGAACTAATTCATCCTTAAGAGAGGATTTATTTTTCGGCTTATACTTGGCTAAAATATTTTTTCTTCTCAAGAGGTCCTCAAGAGGCTCCGCCATTTTGAAGATTGTCAAAAACTAGAGGTACTCGTAAGCTGAAATATGTTTCTTGATCCAATAGACCAGCCAATTGGATCATATAAAAACAAAAATACCTAACATTGAATGTCGAGATTAATGCTTATAATATAAGTTATATATATATATATATATATATATATATATATATATATATATATATATATAGTAATATATATAGTATATAACTAATATTATAAGGAGGTAAAGTTTGTGAGTTTGTGAGGTTGTAGGGGGTAATCTCTGAACTACTGAACCGATTTAGATGAAATTTGGTAAGAAGATAGTTTGAAACTCTGGGAAGGACATAGGATACTTTTTATCCCGGAAATCATCCCTTAAGGGGGTGAAAATGGGAATAAAATTTTGTATGAGGAATCAACCTAGGGACGAAAATCAAAGCGAATTTAGGGTGAGCCGCTTGTTTATTGATATAATAAATTATAAAATACCAACGAAAACGTGTGCCCAGCGAAGAACTGGCGCAAGAAACTCGACAAAACATAATACATAATACGCCAGGTACATATATTATAATCTTCGATTATAATATATGTACCTGGCGACCCAGGTACATATATTATAATCTTCGATTATAATATATGTACCTGGCGACCGAGCTTCGCTCGGTGTTCTTTTTTGTTATATCGTATTTTTTAGATAAAAAAAAACTAAAAACTTGAATAAATACAAAAAAAAAAGTAAAACTTTGTATCCGATCAAGATTCGATCTTAGACTAATCTAGATCGATTTTTTGCCCCCGAAAGCCCCCACATATCAATTCAGCGAAATCGTTAGAGCCGTTTCCGAGATCGCTGGTATAAATAAATAAAAATATAAAGATATAAATATACAAGAATTGCTCATTTACATATATAATATAATAACATTCATGGAACATTATGATGTATGATGGCGAAGCAAAGTATTTGGCACAATCGCAAGGTCGACCTTTTCGAATCTTTTCGTATATTCATAGTTTTTTCCGCGGTAGACATTTCGTGAAATATTTATACGAGCACGCGCCTACGAATTAAAAAAAAAACGCTAAAAATAATTGTTGTAGGATCTACACGTTGCTAGGATTTCAATGTTGAATGATAGAAAAATAAGAATTACGTACTTAAGACTTTAAAAGTAGGTACCTGACGATAAAAAAAATACCTAAATATATGTGTTATCGTAAAAACCTATTTATAATAGCAACAGCTTTATGCAAATGCGCTTTCAATTAAGTTTTCCAAAGCTTATAATTTTTTAACGAGCTTTCATGTTCTTTAGCGGCTGAATGTGAAAAGTTCTTTATAGTAAAGTCGCTTTAAAGAAAATTTTAAGGTTTCAAACTAAGTGAATAAAGCTTCCTGTTACAAAGCTTTTCTTACATACAAATAATTTAACGTTTTACAAAATTTACATGCATGATGATCATGATGGTGTGTATGCGCCGTGAGATCTGGCTATCACCATGTGTCATGGCAAAACTGGGTACATATTACGCAACTTATAACTTAAAAGACCATGGCATATCCTATCACCCTCTTATGCTCATTCAATTAAGCCAAAAAAAAGTGTGTGTGTGTACTTATTGTGTTGTATTGTACGCACGTAAGAAGTTATACTTCCTTGGCGTAACAGAACAAAAATAGCTAAAGATTTCATCCCGTATGTCACAACTCTCTGTTTGTAAAAGGAATGCAGCTAACTTAATAATGTAGCTTTTTGGCTGTCGGTGTGCGCGCGCATCGTAAAAATTTTACTCTCGTAATTTTTCCAAACGTCCCAAAAGAAGTATAACTTCAAAAATATTTTATAATATAAAGAAGAGTTGATTAAAATAAGAAGAACTTAACCTCTAAGTCCAGACAATATAAAAATTAAGTTTTTTCACCCAATAGTATTGTTTCATCAACCTCAGCGCCCCCTACAGACTTTTTAGACCCTAAGTAGTTCTCAACTTAAAACTCTATCTCAAACGAGTAGAGATTATAATGGTATCCACGTGTCACATGCCGTCTGTCGTTCCCAAACCTGTTTAATATCAAGGCTGAGTTCATTGACGAGAACGTCTGAACTTCGCAAACTTTTATTTTTACTGTGCAAATTTTACTGTATAATACTTGGCTAGATTTGTGTTTTATTGAAAACTGATATTTTTACCGTGACTTCGCTCGTATTTGTAGAAGTTATTCGAAGTAGATTGCTTTTTTTAATAAACAAAATAAAGAAAAGATTTTTCAAGTTAAAGCATAATATATATTTTTAAATATTAATCGATAAAATCGTATGTTAGTTGTTTTTATTTTTATGGAAAGCTTTTAAGCTTTTTTAAGCTTTTATTCATATACTAGCGACTCGCCCTCGCTCCGCTTGGGTTCGTCCCTAGTTACGTTTCAACGTTCAGTATAGATTTCTCAGAGATATTTTCTCGCAGTAAAAAGTATCCTATATGTTGACCCGGATAACCAGCTATCATCATACCCAATTTTATCAAAATCTTTCCAGTGATTTTTTTGTGCCGCGTTCCCAGACAGACAGACAAAAATTCTAAAAACTATAGATTCGGCCTCTGTATCGATAATAATGACTATTTTAATAAGATTGTCCAAAAAATATTTAATGCAGAGAGAGATTCAACTCCAAATTTTATTATATGTATACATAGAAGTAAAGAATTGTAGATATTCATGTTTTTCTCTTAAATAAGGATTACTTACAATAATTACATTCAACTTTAAGAGAGCTGTGTTAATTTAAAATCCTCCTGCGGCCTATTAAGATGCCAAACCAAACATTTTGATGGTTATTTAGAGTAGCGTATGCATACATATTGATTTATCTATACATATAATAAAATTGTAACTAAGCCGAATCTGTACATTAAATATTTTTTGTAAAATCTTATTGAAGTAGACATTATTATCGATACAGAAGCCAAAACTATAGTTTTTAGAATTTTTGTCTGTCTGTCTGAGAACGCATCACGAGAAAATCGCTGGACAGATTTTGATGTTTGGTATGATGACAACTGGTTATACAGGTCAACCTATAGGATACTTTTTACTGCATGAAAATATCTCATCTCTGAGAAATCTATACTAAAACGTTAACCGCAAGTAGGGACGAACTCGAGCGGAGCGAGGGTGAGTCGCTAGTACTATATAATACAATTTCATTCTATACGCTAAGAGCTATATTAGTTTTTATAGCTATTCGATGTACAACTAACCTACTTGCGATTTCTTTGACCAATTTCCAAGATATAATAACGGCGTAGTGCAAATGATCAAAGTGGCTACTCTAGATTTTTTGTTATTGTTTTAAATAATTTTCAGTTCATTCAACTGGGTAGAAATTGTTTCGTACAACGAATAGTGGTAATTTGCTTTATAGTAACATAGTGTAAACCTTCAGCCAATAAACTTAACTGGATTATTACTCATTATTAGTAGTATACGTATGTATTAAGATGAATTTTATAATTTAACTAGCGACTCACTCTCGCTCCGCTCGGGTTCGTCCCTACTTACGTTTTAACGTTTAGTATAGATTTCTTAGAGATGAGATACTTTTCCCGCAGTGATAAGTATCCTATATCTTGACCCGGATAACCAGCTATCATCATACCAAATTTCATCAAAATCCCTCCAGTGGTTTTTCCGTAATGCGGTAACAAACAGACAGACAGACAAAAATTCTAAAAACTATAGATTCGGCCTCTATATCCATAATAAAGTCTATTCCAATAAGATTTTCCAAAAAATATTTAATGTACAGATTCGGCTTAGTTACGATTTTATTATATGTATAGATTTATAGATTAAAATGTACTTAGTCAAAAATATCGATTTAAGTAGACAGTAATATTTAAATATATAATTTGACATTATATATTTTTGTCACGATCTTGTTAAAAAAAAACCTCAGTGCCTACACAGAACAGTCTAACAATATTTTTTTTTACATTAAGAGTTTACGTTACAAATTTATAAATTAGCATTAATTCGAGTATTTATCACTGAATTAGATCTTCACGACGCTAATATAGGATTTTTCCATTGAAACTAGTTTCCGATAAAATAGCAAGTCTTTTTTATTTGGTCATTGAGACCATAGCGGATCAAACCTGATTAGCGTGTAGAAAAAAGTCTAAAAGGATATCTTTGCAAATACAACTTATGCTGCGAGGATATTAATAAACTTTATAATTGGTTGAAGTTTAGCCGACAAGTATTTAGTATTATTTGAATTATTCATATTTTATTCTCAAAAATTGTATATTAATTTGACTAATACATATACCTATTAAAATTATGAATAGGGAAGTGTTTGTTTGTTTGTTTGTCCTTCTTTCAACACAGAGTGACGGATTGGCGTGATTATTTGTGTGGCGATAGTTGGAGAGCTGGAGTGATATAGGCTACTTTACCGCGTGAGATTTAATATCTCATTCCCGCGAGAAAACACGTTATAATACAACCCAAAAAATTATTTATGATCGGAATTACTTGAAACTTGATATTAAAGCTCTTCAATACAATTAAATAAATATGAGTTTTAGCATTTTTTTGAAATTCATCCCATAAGGGGGGGGGGGGGGGGGGGGGGTAAAATAGGGGATGAAAGTTTGTACGATACCTTTTTAGTCTTTTTTGTAACGATCTGTATGGCAAAATCGAAAATACAGTGCTACAAGGATCATTTATCACTTAGGTGACATTGACATGAGGGCGTGGGTGTGAAATAGTTTTTCTTTTATAAAAAAACCACTTCAAATTTTGAGATATTTTTATTAAAAGCACGAAATATCCACAACGAACATCAACTCCAACTTCTCTCAAAAGTGACGCTTTACAAGATGGCGGTGTTAGTTCTGATTTCAGCCACGTGCCAAATGATCCTTGTAGCAATGTAGTAGCATAAACATGAAATATCACCTCCTGGATAATTTCTAAGAAATTAATTGTTAACTGGACCACCGGTGGCTCGGCGGTCGTTGACAGGTTATTCTTGACTTTGACATTTATTTTGGCGGGCTCCGTCTCTATACATAATTTTTAATCTGACATTAATGGGCATTGGGCAATAACACAATAAGTTGACACCACCAGATGATCTGAATTCTGATGATAAAAACAAAATTCAAAAGTGGATTTTTTTAGTGGATAGTGGATACTTGATTTTGGACTCACTTGATTTGTCCTGTTGAGTTTCGACAAGTTTTTTTTTTAAACTAGGTTGTATTATTTGATCAAAATCATTTATGTAATTTATCATAATGAACCGGTTTTTAGGAATTTATCTATTAATAAACTTAGTGATTATATTATGCATAATTTAAATTTATATTTAAACATTTATTTAAAATTCCAAATCCACAAAAATGTTTTTTTTTTTTTCTATTTTTATAATTAGTTGATATAGTGAGTTTGTTGACTTGTCCTTGTATTGGCTTGTCCTTGTAGCACAGCACGGTCACAGTTTTACATATGGATTGTAAAACTATGGCATGGCCGTGGGTGAATGGATCGACGTAATTTTTTGTTTGCCATAAAAAAAATATTAATATACATATTATTAATTATTATCTCATAATATTAAATGAGCGATACTTGTATATTTATAAAAAAATATTTCGTGTATATAGGAACGGTTCAAACGATTTAGATCAAATTTTATATTTAGATAAGGTTTAGCTTTTTAAGTCCTATCTACATAATAGATTTTTTTATAACTAACTCTTAGGATACCATGGCAACAAACGTACATACATTCTTTCGTAACGCATTCATCAGCTTACCCCCCCAAATCAAGCGTGCGTAAAGAAGTTTACTTCAAAAACAATATCATAGATAAATAAAAATAAAACAACTGGTTCTTAAATCAAACTCTAATGATACAATTTTACTGAAGATTGTAAATTATCTAACAGAAATGTAGCAATGATCAACGCTGAAAGAAATAGCTGATAGGTATTTATAGTCTGGTCAAATTAGACATAAAAATAATTTAATCAAATACCAAAAACTCCGACAGAGCTGAATTTTGGAAGAGACCTTGGGTATACCATTAGAAATAAAATTTCAAAAGTCCCCATCGATCCCATGTATGGGAAAAATGGTATTCAAGGTCAACGGTCAAAATTTTAGATTTTTTGGATTTTTCTCGAATACGGTAAATTTTATCAAAAATATAGCCCAGACAAAAATTTTAGATCATAAAATTATCTACAAAAATGGTTGTTATATTTTTTTCCGAACAATCGCCATTCTTAAGATATCGCGATTCTAAAAGTTGAAGATGTTACATAGTACATTATATGCACACATTCACACCACCTGTGAGGTAGTGTACTTGACGCATTTTTTTAACGTGGTTTCCCCGGTAGGCCTACTCCACGATCTGTAATTTAATAATTTATTTAAGCCATTTGAAAAAAGCAGGTATATGAGCGTTGTCACGTGGACAATAGTCGGCAGATGTTAATCAAGGCCATGCTGGTAGAAGGGGCTGGCTAAGCGACTGAGTTTCTTTTGAGTGTATATTCTCAGAATTGTATATTTTATATATGAGAGACACAAATAGGTATTTTTATTTATATTAAGTGTCTGACTATGTATATACATGGCATTTGTTTGCATATCATGTGTAACACCTTTTGGCACTTTTTTTCTACTGGTGTACCTAAGGTTTTTACCAAATGTCAGCTCTGTCGGAAATTTCGTTATTTGAAATGTCTATTTTGACCGGAATATTATGTGTGAAGAAGGTATAATAAATGTAACAAAATCTGTAAAATTCAAATATCACTCAAACACATCGTGTTAAAATTAGGAACTGTTTAGATTTCGGCGGATAGATCTAATTTTTTAAGCTGTTGTAAAACGTGATAAAAAACGAATGTATGCCAAACTAATCTTGTCTTGTTTGCACTGAGATAAGAAGATTTACTTCTTTTCCTATGATAAAATACTTTATATAAAATACATATATACTTCATCGAACGTATTTTCTTTTTTTTTTATTATGAATTTGATGTACAATGCCTAGTATTTTCAGATATTTTCCCTTAAATAATGATTCGACATGACACTTTGCTTTTCTATTCTTTTCAGTATGAGATTTATATTTATTACTTACATTTAAACAGCAAGGTCGTCAACATTAATAAATATAGACCAAATATCCGGCAACACTTTTTCATTTTCCGTGACATTGTCGAATTAAATCCTGCTCAACTGGAACACTTAAAGCTATTAAGTAGAAAATTTTATCTATATACCTATAATAATTATGAATAAAATTGATGAAGCCACCTGAGTCTGAAAGGATTTGGACATGAGTAATGCAAACCACTTTTGTTGCGGGAAAGGCCCTCGCTAGATATAAAATTTTAATAAATTTTAACGAAAATTAATTTGAGTGAGAGTGAGATGGACTATTTTTTTCTTGTCACAAGAAGAAAGAGTAGCTGCGGGATAAAGCATGTATTCAACATTAGTTGACCTAAGTGAGGTTTGAATGAAATGTTACGATTAAACTACGTAAGTACAACCATAGATAATATTATAATTATGCGATTACAAATTATGCATTTCATTACTCATCAAGTCATCCACCAAACAGAGATAACAAATACATATATCATAATAAGGTTTTACTCCCCGACTTTTATATCGTGTTTTAAAAAGAAATATATTTTGTTATGAAAAAACATATTTTTTTCTCATCATATGAAAATTAAAAGTCTAATTAATAAGTAATAACATGATTAAAATTACTTAAAATGCAGGTTTTTCTACATATTACAAACTGTGTGCGATAATTGGCTGAATAAATTTACGCCTTGATGCTTTCAATAAATTATTTATTTTTATGACTCAGGTTAACAGAACATGCAGAAGAAACCAGAAATTACACTATTATGTAATAATAGTGTATGTTTGTGCGTTTGTTACTCCTTCTTCTTTCTTCTATTTTATTCTCTTTTACAATTTTTTTTAATTGTGGTTTTTGAAAATAAAGTGAATAGTCAATAGACAATGTCTTGTGTTTATTATTTTTGATATATACTTGTTTGTATTTTCATTAAATATAGATAGGTTAGAAACAAGAATGTATATACTGAAGAGCATACTTGTAATTCCACTATAAATGTTTGTATTTCATCTTTACTTAGTGTGGAAGTGTTTCTTAGTTAAGTTTTTACGAATACTTTTACTTTCAGAGAGATATCTAATTACCCGGTAACAGAAGAGGTTCTATTCGACAATTATTACTATGTATTAAGACTTTTAAAAGTTATATTATGCTAATATTATTTTTACAATCCTAACCTGAAAAAAAGAGTCCATGAGATGTAATCTCCATACTAAAATCCATCAAAAATATTTTATTTGATATTTAATTTTAAAAATACTTTTTTATTATAACAACAGACAGAGTCAAGGGTTATTACTTGTAATTTTATAATCAATAATACCGTCATAATATGTGACTGGCGTCTGCCGTAAGTCGTAACGGCTGACGATAAGAACATCTTTCTGAATGAAAATTCACTGTTATCTGCAATCTGTAAATATTTGAGTTTACTGAGTATTTGCAAAGACTTTTAGCTATAGATGATCACAATCATGTTAATTTAAGTGATAAAAGGTGATGTATAATAATTCAATAATTAATTAAAATGTTACATGAGTTACACATACATTAATAAATAAATACAATCTTTTAAACACATTTTTACACTTTCTTTTGCGTATCATCCTAACTCCAGGCTGTAACTAGGACTTACGTTACTGAAAGACTTAGTACCTAAACTTAGCCTGACCCGAGACTCGAACCCAAGGTCTCCGAAAGTGCATCCGTACATGTTAGCCACTACACCACTGAGGCAGTTAATTAAACGTGTAATGCGGGCATTTTAAAAGCTATGAGCTAATTCAAAATATTCTATATGTTTGTGTGTTTTTTATATAATTTCTACTTCAATGTTTCCGAACTTCATATCAAAATATTATACTTATTTAATTTTTATTGTCAAATTTTAAACTGAAGTCAGTTGTAACTTGTAGGGAATTGAAATTCTAACATCGGTTATTCCATACGAGTACTTATAAGTACTTGATGACGTAAAAACCCCGTTATTATATTAATTATTTAAGGAAAACCGAACCGAATTTTCCGCCTGGAATGAGGCATCGAGTTTTGAGCATCAAAGTTTTATTATTCAAATTTAATATAAATTGAGTTTTATTGAAATTAAAGTACCTACTTTCTATAAAAGAAAAAAATAATAAAAATATTGTGTTATAAAATTATTCGACAGCATGATTTGAGTATAAATATTTTTATTTTTGCTATATATTTTTTTTATTAACTATGTTAATAACAATTATACGTATACGTAGTTTAAAGCCTATAGTGACCTTAAAAAATGTGCAGCAGAGTAAAAATTAATAGCATATTAAGCATCACGCATATGAAGCTGTCAGCACGAAAATGGCAACTCACACATTTTTTTAAATATACAAAAACAATAAAATATATTTATCTACTTTTATTACTTTACTTTTAAGCCACGACTCGCTAGTGTTGTAAAAATATTTTTTTTTATTATATTTTTCTCATTACATTAAGACAATAAACATATTATGAACACAAAATGCGATAAATATTTAATCTGTTTTTCTTTGACACTGACAGGATCACTTTACTAAAAGGCAAAGATGTAGGTTACTCCTGTAGACCGATCATTCATTTTATAGTTTTAATTTCACATTAATGCGGCTAAATTTCAAAATTACCGCTCAAACTCATTCGTGTCTTCCTCACAAAACGTGACACTGGCAGAATGTATTGCGTCTGTTAACGCAACTCTAAGCCATAGAGAAAAGAAAAAAAAAAATATGAATATTGTATCATGGATGTGATATGAATTTTTTACAACGAATTGCTCCGTTTCTACAAGTAATCAGATTTAATATATTTATTTTTTATTTTTACCGGTCTTCATTACTACATATAACGTGTTTTTTTCTATTTTACGACATTGACGAAGTAAATGGTATTCAAATGGCATTCCTAGAAGCCATTGAACAAACTACAAAGGAATTGAATTGAATTATATGCAATACATTCTACACGACATTGGCGAAGTAATTTGCTCAACTGGCACGCCTAAAAGCCACATAATAAAAAATTGAATTGAATTCAATATAAAATTTTAATATTTTTTTATTTACATTTTGATTGCAAGATTAAACCAAATATCTATTACAATTTGGAAGATATCTAAAATCTAAATCAATGTCTATTATTATATTTCTTTATCTTATCAACGATATTTAGTCTTCCTCAAGGCCGCGTGATTAGGATTTATGATTTCTGTTTTGAAATAAAATTTTAATTTTTCGACATTGTTTCCAATTTAAACTTTAACATTCATTGCTATATAATTCATCCCTATATTTTAATAAATTTTAGTATAAATATAATATTTGTAATGAATAAATAATTTTAAAAATACATAATTTGTTTATCTGTATAATTTTACATTTAGCTTGTAATCAAATAATCCAAATGATATCCATAGATAAATATAACTATCTTTTCGGATTTTTCCGCGGATTTATTTTGATTTTTGATTCCCGACGTTTCGAATGCTTTACAGCAATCATGGTCACGTGAAAGACTTGGTTGATAGTTCTTGATTGCTGTAAAGCATTCGTAGGGAACCAAAAATTAAAATTTATTGTTTTAACAAATCCGAAAAGATAGTTTTATCTATATAATATCTATAAATAATCGAGTAATAGATAAAATTGTAACTAAGCCGAATCCGTACATTAATTTTCTTTGGAAAATCTTATTGAAATAGTCATTATTATTTATACAGAGGCCGAATCTATAGTTTTTAGAATTTTTTCCTGTCTGTCTGTCTGTGACCGCAGCACGGAAAAAACACTGGAGGTATTTTGATGAAATTTGGTATGATACTTTTTACTGCGGGAAAATATCTCATTTCTGAGAAATCTATACTAAACGTTAAAACGTTCGTTTAAAATATTTGCGTTGTTAAAGCAGCAAAAATTATGAAATATATTTTTTTTATTTTAGTTCCATTCCGAAAAATTTGAGAACCTAATATGGCACCGAATATCCTCCCACCTTCCTTATGTGAACTCGTAATGCATTGCAATTGCAATTAAAAGAAACATGAGAGCAAACAATGCGTTCTTGATAATGAAGTTGAATGAACCAAACGCCTTCCACGGAAGTGCCAAATCAATGCTCGAAGAATGTCGATGCACATTCTTAGTATTAGGTAATAGTTGCTGCCCAGTAATTTTAAGTCTAGCTTAGTGTCTAGATGTTGGCGCATGCGCTCGGTAGATGATAAAAATCCATTATATCCCAATTTCATTCATCAAAAAAGATTTTATTATAATTACAGCTAACGTATCGAATGATCTTCATTTTACAGCACACTCTGCTGAACAATCAGCGAATACAACGGTACGAAACCCTTTTGCCTAACGAATGTGTGACGTAACCGGTCCTAACCAAACTTCCCCTTTCATCCACAACTATAGTCTATATCTATATACAAAAGTACACGCACGACCGGTAAAACAACCATTACACGGTAGCAAGACACGTGCAAAACGCACTGCGTTCTGGACTCGCAGACATCACTAGCAAGCTCAAGGGCCGTGCCGGTTATTTTAGGCATTTCCGTACGCACCGGACTTACGGAATACGGCTAACATTACATAACAATCGATTCACTTACCATGTCGTTGTTCTCGACGATCCAATTGATCGAGCATATTTGATAGACGAGGTAGGCCCGGACCAACTCGCTGGTTTTCTTCGATTTGAAAGCATCCTTGGGGCTGTTAAAGGATAGGTCCAATTCGTCCCGAGAGGACGGCGGCGTGGAGAGCACACGGACCCCCCTGGGCGCGTTCAAAGCTAGCCGACGTACCAAAGCCATTTTTTGCGCGTGTCACGAACACACGCGTCGAGCCACCGCCGTCAACTGACAGTTTGACACTGAACTGACGTACCGCTCGATATTTACTGAGAGTGCGCACCAAATTCCAATTATAAAACCCACGGAGGTGTGTCTTTGGAACGAAGCGCTATTGGTCGGTTTGTCGCGGTTTTCTAGCTAGCGTCACTTACAACATGGTATCGAGTCGATGATGAGATGTTATTTCATTACGAGAGTATACATTGGGTTTTGAATTCACTTCACTGCTGTTTGGTGGCGAGTTGGGCTGGCAATGTAAATGTGCACGGCTAGTGGTGTTTATTACGTAACAAAACTTGCAGATCCTTGACTCAGACACTCATTGTCAGTTGATTAATCATGATAGGTCAAGGGAGTATTTTTGGAAAATTGTGAATGAATGATGTGAGAAAATTTTTCAGCACTTAAAATGTTACGTGTTATATCACCTATTTTAGTGTTAATATTTAACCGCATTTCATTAATTTGGTTGACTTGAAAAATTATGAATTTTTCTTTTACATAATATACCTCCTTATCCATACATAATATAATAAAACTGTAGAAGACGAATCACTGTACATAAAAAAAATTGCTAAAAACCGAGTCAAGTGGATATAAGAAGAGAAATAGAACAAATCCAATTTTTTTTTCAATTTTTTTCTTTCTCTGTCTGTTTGTCTGTTTGTACGGACTAATCTCCAAAACTGTTGGACCGATTTAAATGAATTTTTTTATGGTGTTACCTTATATCTCCGGTCAACATCTTAGATACTTTTCATCCCGAAAAAATTAAGAGTTCCCGTGGGATAGTTAAAAAACTATAGTAACTTATACAGCTTAGTGCACAAAAATTACTGATTGGATTTTAATGAAACTTTAGTTCGTACATCAGAATAACAAATAGGCTACTTTTTATCCCGGAATCCGGGAGACCTGACTCGGATTTTAGATTTAGCTTTTAGCGGTTCTTAGCGGCACTACAATTTTATTATATGAAAATCACTACACAATTGGCTAATATTTTTCGAAAACAAAATCGGTCTTCTGGAAACCAATCAGCTTCCAAGACATGTTAGTTTCCTTTTGATGTTTTCCTTTACCGTAACGTAAGATGTAATCATGTTGAAAATGCGCACATGAGAATGAATACCAGAGATGTGCAACCTGCGGTTCTATCCCTATTATGGTTTTCCAAGCGACTGCTGTACCCCTGACCTACAACGATCTGAGATTGGTATCTTGCCTGATTACTATGAACGAAAGAAACATTTAATGACCTTAAATAAATAAATAATAAATAAATATCTAGTTCCATGGTAGGCTTGTGTTATGGATATCAGATAGTTGATACACTACACATATATAGCTTTAAATATATACATATTATAAATATAAACACCCATGACTTAAGTACAAACATTCGTGCTCATCACACAAATAAATGCCCCCAGCGGGACTCGAACCCGCGACCGCTGGCACTACAAACTGAGCCAAACGTGTCGTCATATTTTATTTTATTTATTTGTCATATTTAATTTAATTTATTTATTTGCTTTTTATTTATCTTTTGTAAAAGGAAAACTAAACTATAATTGTTTATGCAGTCTAATCTTACATACACCATTACATACACCATAACATATAAAAAAAAAAAGAATAATAATATCGATTCAAGATGTAAGTCCAAGATATTTACATAAAAAAATGCACACGAATTGAATAAGAACTTCCGGTTTTTGAAGTTAGTCAAAAATATAAAAAAGGTTTTATTTATAGTTTATTTTATTTTTGTATTGAGGAGTGCATAGCGTTTATCTAAATAAATATTGCATCATAAGACGTTACTCTGCATTCTTAGAAGTAAAGAAGAAAAATGCATAGTAATGTAGTACGAGTAAATTATTATATAACACCTACTGGGAAATAAGCAATATTCATTCATCTAACAGGAAGTAACGCAGTAGATATTATTAAAGTAATAACGAGCATCGCTTATTAAAAAAGAATTGCGCCATATATTTTACTAGGAACTCACCCTCGCTTAACTTCAGGTTCGTCCCTAGACAAAAACAAATCTATCCCACGGGAATCGTACATTTTTCCGGGATGATATATAGCCTATAGCCTTCCTCGGTTAACGGGCTATCTAATGCAAAAAGAATTTTTCAAATTGGATTAGCAGTTCCTGAGATTAGCGTGTTCACCCAAACAAACAAACTTTCAGCTTTATAATATTATAAATATAGATTACTCAACTGCGACGTAACCCTAAGGATTATGTGTTTCACTTGTATGTATGTATGTCCACTCCTATGTTCCCTCATAATTACTAAACGGCGAAACCGACTTTAATGATTCATACGTCATGATAACGCGAGTGTAATCTATACATACAGATAAATAAAATTGAAGTTTCTGTTTGTAATGTCAAAATAACAGCTTTATACTAAATGCATATGAAATTATATACGGTACCTATAAGAAAAACACAATTTTTAAAATGTTTGTCTGTCTGTCTGTCTGTTTGTTCCGGCTAATCTCCGAAATCGCTGGACCAATTTTAACGGGACTTTCACTGGCAGATAGCTGATATTATAAAGAGTAACTTAGGCTACTTTTATTTTAGAAAAAGACTTAGAGTTTACCCTTTATATTAGTCGCACCCGAACGAAGCACACCGAGGCAATAAAGGAGTGAAAGCCCTAGTAAATATTTAAAAAAAAAACGATTTTCCTTTTCTTTTATTTAACCAATTTTACCCATGTAGATCTCTCCTGTAAATTCGGTTAAATTGGATATTTATTGATATTCTAAGTCACTAGAGGCACGTAAGCTTAGTTTAAAAAAATGTGTAACTAATTCAATACTTCACTTATTTTTAAAGTGAAGCGAAATTTGCCAATGTACGACGATGTAAACGATGCTCTCTCAAAGGTTGTCTATTGGTTTGATTCAAATAATTTATTATTAAATAATAAAAAGACAAAATTAATAAAATTCTCAACACCCAATGTTAAACTTGTTGATAATGGTGTAATATTAAATGGAGAAGTGTTGAAACCGGTAGAGTCAACTAAATTCCTAGGTATTATCATAGATTCCAAACTGCAGTGGGGCCCCCATATTGAGGGACTAGCGAATAGACTCAGCTCTGCAGCGTTCGCGGTAAAAAAAATAAGACTTCTTACTGATGTAGATACAGCTCGCATAGTATATTTCAGTTATTTTCATAGTATTATGTCCTACGGTATCTTATTATGGGGAAATGCAGCAACTATTAATACGGTCTTTGTCCTGCAGAAAAGAGCTATTCGTGCAATTCTGTACCTTTAGTGAAAAGTGATATAACTCAACTTGTAGCAGTTTTTAGTTCTATAAACAATATTGAAGCTTGAATTTTTTTTGATTTTTCTATCTAATCGGTGTAACTCTATCTAATATAGAACGGGAAATAATTTTCGTGCTCAATAATACAAGTCGCATTTTTGGTTAATTTTGATGATAATTTTTGTGTAAACTGATATGTCTTTAGTAATATTAAATTGAACTAAACCTTTCGACTAAAACAAGTACGTGTAAATAAGGCTATCTCGATTTGTAATATTTGACACATTTAATATTAATTACATGATTTTTGTGCTTGATAATACAATACTTTTTATATTAAATAACACAAAAAATACCATACAATTATCAATTGTGAATGATAATATAACTCTAATTATATCTCATATATTTATGCAGTATTAATGCCGCAAATGTGTTAAGTGGTACAACTAAACCTCTATCAAATTACACGTCAAATAGTTTTATTAACGCATTTAGTTCTTTATAATATAAATTTATTTATATCGTAGTAGTATAGGATTTTTAAAACCGATCAATGGTGATTATTGTATAAAGTGATACGTGTAGTTACATCTTCTCGCTTCTATCTCTTTCTGACCGGGCGTTTCCGCAGTGAGAAAGCGAGAACGGCAATGACAGTCGAGGAGGAAATCGTGCTTTAAGTTTTAACGCCAGTCCAACTAGTATATAACTTATATATATAATAAATATGTAGGAAAAAACCGGAGAGCTAAATACTAACACACAACCACCTGAAAATTTGTCCAAAGAAGACATACTAATCCAGCATACTGAAACAAAATAACTTGGTGGAACGACAGAAGACTCAGATGCCTCAATTCCACCAACCCCAGAACATTCTATTCAAATATTTTCTGACTTTAGTTCAGGCAGTAGTGATTTTTACATCCCAAATACCGATTCTGAGGAGAGTGATGACAGTAATAAAAGTGCTCCGATAAAGTAAAACACTATTGATTATTATCTATTATATACATAAAATGCTTTGTCCTGACAGACTGACTGATCGATCAACGCACAGCCTAAGTCGCTGGTCGTAGAAACGTGAAATTTGGAGAACATATTCCATATTATACAATATAGGCATCCGTTAAGAAAGGATTTTTCGAAATTCGTCCCCTAAGAGGGTAAAATAGGGGATAAAAGATTGTATGAAACTCTGTTATTCTTAACGCGAAATGCACGATAAGTGGTATTTAGTTTTAAGATGAAAAATAAGAAATATATGTATTAGGTTTATTTCGAAATTTATCCCTTAAAAGGGTAAAAGGGGGTGAAAAAGTTTATATGGGCAAACAATTATTTATGATCAGAATTACCTGAAACTTGGTATTAATGCTCTTCAATACAATAAAATACATACGTATTTTAGTATTTTTCGAAATTCATCCTGTAAGGCTGTCAAATAGGGGATGAAAGTTTGTATGAAACTCTGTAATAGATGCACGGAAAATAGTATTTACCTATAAAATGAAAACGAAAACAATACAAATATCATTTATTTTTCTTCGAAATTTAAAAGGGGCTTAAAAGGGGGTTATGCTGTTTATATGAGGAAAAAATTGTTTATGATCAGAATTGCTTGAAACTTGATATTAATGCTCTTTAATACAATTAAACAAATATTTATTATATATTTCTTTTTTAAATTAAGCCCCTAACTGGGTAAAACTGGGCGTTGAACTTTGAGTTATTGAATATATTTAAATAGAGTAACATGGCTCAAGTTCTCTGTTAATGCACGCTTTCTGTGTGGGATATAAAGTAGAGAACGGAAATTATTCTGAATCCAAAGGAAAATTATGTATAACTTTTGGGCTGGTCATAGCAGCGACAATTATAACAGACCTAGAGGGCGCGAAAGAGAACCTAACTAGTGAGTATCCTGCTATCTATATGCTCCTTCTGAAAGTTGGCACAGCTGCAATTAAAAAGTCGCCTAAGCTATGTAACTAGATTAAACTGTGAGTAATTCATTAAATATTATAGTGGTCATTCATATCATATCACAGTGTATTTGCTGGATGTGCTCGCGGGGAATCAGAATTCATACCTCGAAAAACACTGATAACCTCTGACTACACCTTTAAATTTAATCTATTGTAATTCCTTCTTAAAGATTGCTTTAAAATGGCCATTAATATATCTCAGGGCCAGCCGTTAAATATAGCAGGCGAAGACTTAAGAGATGATAGCTTCTCACAGGGACATTTAGCAGAACCCAGAACTAGGCAGAACATTCATCAGTGTGGTATATTTGTGATTAGTTTTTTTAGCGTAGACTAAGTTAAGTGAATCTAGACTTTTACTCTAGACATAGAATTAAAAATTCAATATGACAACATATAAATTCAATGGAAGTTAAAACTGAAAAAAGTTTCAGTTCACGCGAACGTAACCGCGATCAAAATGCTACAGCAAAATAAGAATTAAAAAAGAAGGAGAAGGAGGGACACTGTAAGCTTCAGGTGTACATACCACTGGGTCTTTAAAAATAACGTAGATGTTAGCCTGTTAGTACATTGGTAGTTAAAAAACCCATGTTAGCCGAGTTACATGATTCTAAAGTCGTAAACATTGTATGCGATTGTATCATTGTACTTTCTTCCTCTAACTTTGGAAACATGGAGTAGAAAAATGTGCAAAAAACACAGGTGGTGGAGCTTGCTAAATACCTAAAGTGTAAATTTATTTACAGAATATACGCTTAACATCTTTTAGGATACTGGATATTTTGAGCTACGATCGCTAAAAATTAATTTGTTTTCCATATATTTTTAAGAAATAATAAAAATTACACGACCATAATTTTGCAAGTAATAATGTATGTATTGCGAAAAAGCTTATTTTTTTCGTAGTTTGATCGCGAGCGAAGCCGCGGGTTCTGCTAGTATATAATAAATAATAAAAATATAAGTTTACTTAATGTATTTTCACTTTTATTCACCCGCTTTTTAATGATATCAGACCCCGACAGTATAAATACATGCTACTAGGCTCCTATAGTAAAAATAAAATTAAACTTGTATTACTTTACACCTTGAAAGTTCTGTAGTTTATTCGATATAATTAAAGATAAATCGATATACACCACATCTTTTATTATATTTAATGGGTGTAAAGTGATATAACTTTGATTTTATCACAGCACACTAGAAAGACACAATACCCGTGAAATCTCAATGTTTTCTGAACAAACTTAGTTCTAGTGTTTTTAGTATTAAACTCTATTGCTATCAAAAACATGTTTAAAAAATACTTGTATCATTCAAAACCAGTGCATTTTATGGTATGTTAAATGATATAATTTAAATTATAACATTATACACATAAGAACTTAAATGTGGCTAATGATATAAGTCTAGTTTTTTTTAATTATCTCAGATTCTTATTTTTTTTTAACACAATCAATGCTTATCCGATATACAAATACCAATTTCCAATTGTTAAAAGTCAAAACATAAGAAAAAATCTCCGTAATAAAAAAATTGTAGCCGTTTAAAAATTGCAAAACTTTGTAGTCATTTTTCTCAAAACGAGGTTTTCTGACTTATACCACTTTTCACTAAAGGTACAGAATTTATAGTTTAGGTCCTAGAGTGTCATTAAGAGATAAGTTTAAAGAAATAAAAATATTGACTGTTGCTTCTCAGTACGTGTACGAAAATGTTATGTATGTTCGTAAAAATATACACGAATTTCCCAAGAATTGTGACATGCATAACATTAATACTAGGAGCAAACACAAACTTGTAATGCCTGTGACTCGTCTACAGAGAGTCAGTAATTCTTTTTATGGACAATGTATACGCTTGTACAACAGGATCCCAGAAAATGTTCAAAAAGCTTCCATCGCTAAATTCAAAAAAATTGTTAAAGAACGTTTGTGTGCTAAAGGCTATTATACAATAAATGATTTTATAGAAGATAGCACGCCTTGGGAATGAAGTGATCGCCTCCAGGCTACTTCAACTTTATAGTAATATTGTAAATTATAATTTATTAAAAAAATATTAGTCCCGCTGAGTTTCTTTCGCCAGTTCTTCTCAGGTCTGAGGCTTCTTCTTTCCGAACTGGTAGTAGACTCATGACGTTCAGTAAAAAATTGTAATAATTTAATGCTGAATAAAATATTTTGAATTTTAATTTGAAATTTGAATACTACATAGTAACAATATTATATAAGCATCACAAGACGTTTAACCTTGAAACTACATTACTATGGAGGACAATAACTCTTTCATAGCCATTAAAGTTAAAATTTTACTTAACTATACAAGTAAAACTCGATCTTTATTCGTTTATAATAAGAAACGTTATCGCGTAAAACTAATATATGATTGTGATGTTATTTACTTGTCTGTCTGTATAAAAGTCATTTCTGAAGATGAATTATTCAAATTGTAATGAGGCATTCAGTTTAAACGTGTTCAGATTTAGCTATCTATACATATAATAAATTTGTAACTAAGCCGAATCTGTACATTAAATATTTTTTTGATAAATCTTATTGAAATAGACATTATTATCGATACGGAGGCTGTATCTATAGTTTTTAGAATTTTTGTATGTCTGTCTGTCTGGGAAAGCATCACGAGAAAACCACTGGATAGATTTTGATGAGATTTGGTATGATGATAGCTGGTTATCCGGGTCAACATATAGGATACTTTTTACTGCGGGTAAATATCTCATCTCTGAGAAATCTATACTAAACGTTACAACGTCACTAGGGACGAACTCAAGCAGAGCGAGGTAAAGTCGCTAGTCGCTTATATTAGAGTTAAGGCCTTGTTGGACATTTTCAATTTAAACTAGAACTAACAGGCTTAAGGCTTAGAACTGAAAAGTTACAGTTTAAATTCACAATTGTATTAATAATAAAATCTGACTAATAACATAACTTTAAAATATAAATATCATCATGACTGGATAATTGTAAAAACTTGTCATACTAACTCAATAATCTATAGGTTGTAAAATTGGATAGGTTTAGGCATTTACTGATTGACTGGCTCAGACTGATTATGTTCATAAGCAGACAAATACTCCTGAAATGATTAAGCTTTGACAGGATTTATTTTTCTTTAGTGAACTTCTCCCTTAAGGGAAATGGGAGTAGAAAAGGGTACAAAGGGTCAAGGGGACAGTAAAAAAAAAACATATTATTAGAAATAATATCCATTCAAAGGACACATGAATGAAGCCAGTTGAAATGGCTGTAAAGAAAGAAATTACATGTGTAGTTAGCAATATTTTTCTCGGCTGTAATGAAGAATTCGATTTCTAATCTAAATTGAACTTTTGAGCGTATAATCTTAGTTTTGCTACTAGTTAGTTAATGCAAGGAGCATAGTCAAAAATAGTTGTAAAATTAAAAATATATTCCCTTTATATGTATACTAATATTATAAAGCTGAAGAGTTTGTTTGTTTATTTGTTTGGTTAAACGTGCTAATCTCAGGAACTACTGGTTGGAATTAAAAAAACTTTTTGTGTTGTATAGTCCATTTATCGAGGAAGGCTTTAGGCTACCTATCATCCCGGAAAAATGTACAGTTCCCGTGGGATAGATTTGTTTTTGTCTAGGGACGAACCCGAAGCGAAGCGTTATCGCTAGTGTTTATACAAAACCATTTGTTTATTAAAATACTATAACAGTATGAAGTATCATCTCGCTTCACTCAAGCCTAAGCAATGTTTTTTTAAGTAACCATAACAAAAAGTAAACTGTAAGTTGCGGCGTTAAGTTAGTAGGTACAAACTAACAATATATTGTCATATTAATTACATTAATTCATATTGTATTATAGTAGGAAAATTGATTTATTAACAACGATATTACGTCAAAGGTAAATTATTGATCCGAGCTAGGTTGTTGGCTTTACGCCAAACACGGTTTTTCCTTACATGCAATTTTTAAGTGACATTCACTTTGCTACTCGCTATACTTATTTGAAACTTCCCAAAACAAAATTATTTAATTAATTTGGTTTTAATTTTTTTTCGTGGGACCCTATTTTTTTTTTCTAAAATAAAAGCAGCCTAAGTTACTCCTTACTACATCAGCTATCTGCCAGTGAAATTCCCGTCAAAATCAGTTCAGCCATTTTAGAAATTAGCCGGAACAAACAGACAGACAGACAGACAAAAATTGTAAAAAATATTGTTTTGGTATATGTACCGTATACCTATAGGTACATTCATATGCATTTAATAAAAAGCGGTTATATTAATATTACAAACAGACACTCTAATTTTATTTATCTGTATAGATAAAGTAACACAATTTACTTTATCAATAAAATTATCTGAATATGGAAATATATATACGAATTATAACTTATCCGTTTTAAAATCAAATCATTCTAACCTGAATTGTTTCTAAATATAGAAAACTATAAACACTTAATGGTCCCAGTAGGTAGACTATGTAGGAGCCCGGAGGTCCATGTATTATATTACTCTCACCAGGCTCAAACCCATGACCTTCGACAGAGACAGATTCAGACCACTACACCAAGCGATCGAATTAAGATTCTCCCTACGGTTATTCATCAGTCAAAAATACAAAAAAAAATAAATGGAATTTATTATAAGAACATGCTATAATTTCAATGACTAGGGTAATTCTTTAAAAAATACGAACGAAATTTTGTTTAATGGTTACTTATTATTCCAGTCAACATTAACGATACCTACCTTTTAAGTACTATAGGAAAATCCATTATTCCCAAATCCCATGGGAAAAAACAACTGGTTCGGCCGAGTTGTACTTGATACAAAAATTTCAACGATTTATTACACAAAACTTAGTATCCGTACTATTTTGCGCGATAAAATCTATCATTTTCATGGAATTATACGAAATTTATTCCGAGCTCAAGTACATATTATATCAACAACTAGCGACTCCCCTCGGCCCTCGCTTTGCTCGAGTTCGTCCCTAGGTAGGTTTTAAGGGTTAGTATGGAATATATAGACTATATGTATGTATATGCATTGTATACATTTTTTTTTTTCAACTTAAACTTGACGCACTGTTGTGGAAGTTTGATGATAGATACGCCACTAACGCCATCTATTGAAAGTAGTGATTCTCATACAAAATAACCAGTTTCGAATTTTTCGATTTTCCAGTAGTGCTTATGGGTTTTCCCTATTCTTTTTTATATTTAAACCACCCATGACACACCCCCAACAAAACAAAAAATAAATTATTTAAATTAGTCCAGCCGTTTTTGAGATTAACGAACAGCAATTGATTTTTATATATATGCTAGTGACTAACCCTCGCTCCGTTCGAGTTCGTCCTTAGTTATATTTTAACGGTTAGTATAGATTTCTCAGAGATGAGATATTTTCCCGCAGTAAAAAGTATCCTATATGTTACCTGAAAAACCAGCTACCATCATACCAAATTTCATCAAAATCTGTCCAGTGGTATTCAGTTTTCTCGTGATGCGTTCCTAGACAGACAGACAAAACAAATCTAAAAACTATAGTTTCGGCCTCTGTATCCATAATAATGCCTATTTAAATAAGATTTCCAAAAAAAATATTTAATGTACAGATTCGGCTTGGTTACAATTTTATTATATGTATAGATGACGCAACGAACGCACCCGAGCGAAGCATGGGAAATGTAGAATTATATAAAATATGTTCTCTTTTATTTAGTGTAATCACAAGTATCTTCTTAATTTTCAACGAGCCAAATACCACTATTCACTAATTACCCAACGCGTAAATAAATCAGTGTTAAAGATTTCCGCAGCAGCTGGTCTTGGGCCATCCGACAATTTGGTCAAAGTTCAGCTCACTATCCAGTGAACTCCAGTCACTCCAGACTTTGACTAAGTGGACGGTTCATGTGGGAGGCCTGCCCACGCTGCCCACGCTTTGTCTTCCGGTACGTGGCCGCCACTCGACTTTTCATATCCAACGGCCAACTGTTCTGCGAGCGATGTACCACCTACTACCATTTAAGCTTGAATATTATTGACGACACGTTTGGCTATCTGTAGTGACCCTACTTACTGTGCCAGCTGTCGCGGGTTCGAGTCCCGCTGTGGGCATTCATTTGTGTGATGAGCACGAATGCTTGTACTCGTCATGGGTGTTTATATTTATAATATGTATGTATTTAAAGTTATATATGTGTAGTGTATCAACTATCTGGTATCCATAACACAAGCCTCGTAGCTTACCATGGAACTAGACGGTGCTGTGTATTAATGTCTCAACATATTTTTTCTGCGGGCTATATCGGTGACATTGGTCCGTCTACGTAACTCTCATCCACGATTCGATCTCGCAGGAAAACCCCGAACATAGCCCTTTCAGTAGCTCTGTGACCTTTTTTTAAGCTTATTTTCTTATTAGACCCATCGTGAGCGGCGAGCTGTGCCATATGTCATTACTGGCAACACAATGGTTAAAGACCATGGTTAACCAGTGACTTTTACTGTACATATTTGTTTGTACATATTTTAATTGTAAATATTAATTTCTAACTTGTTTTTGTTGCAACTTTTTTATCTGGAATATTAAAGGATAATTATTATTGTAATTATACTAATTTTTAAGGAAAATACAAATTCTCAAGATAACAAAAAATGATATTTCGTTATTATGGAAAAACTATTGCAGTTTTTTTTTTATGTAAATTGATATAATTTATACTCAACTAGCGACTTACCATCGCTTCACTCGGGTGCGTCCTTAGTTACGTTTTAATTTTTTTGAGCGAAATCCTAATTCTTTTTCTACAATAAAAGTAGCCTAAGTTACTCCTTATAACATCAGCTATCTGCCAATGAAATTCCCGTAAAAATCGGTCAAGCCGTTTCGAAGATTAGCCGGAACAAACAGACAGTAAACGTGTTTTTCTTATTTGTACCGTATATATTTCGATAGGCATTTAGTAAAAAGTTGTTATTTTGACACTACAAACAGACACTTCAATTTTATTTATCTATAATTAAAACACTTGACAGATAGAATTAGAACAATAAACGTATATTCCAATTCATGAATAGCGTTAGTAATAACTAATAATAAAGTACTTAAAAGGGATTTTATTTAAATCGATTAATTATCTATAGGAGCTTGGAAATTATAGATGAGTGATCGACTGATATATAATAATAGAAATACTCTTAAATTAAACTTTAAAAAACCCCTCAACACTGAATAAATTTTCTTCATCTATAGCTAAGAACATTCTCGAACAAGTCACTTTAAAAAAAACTAAAATGAAATCGGTTCATCCATTTGAGGTCCACTATGCCACAGACAGACACACAGACACCTAAGTTAAACTTATAACACCCCTCTTTTTGCGTCGTGAATTAAATAAAGTCATACATTGTAGACGTACCATAATTTCTTATTAGTAAATCGCCTTTGTTACCTATCCCTGAATCGAACCTATCACTCTCGATTAGTTAATCAAATACTGTACCAGTAATGATAAGGTTTTATAATAGAAACACATTGTATCGGTGAATAGCATCTTTTCTTATTCTAATATCATATTTAAAATAATATATAGTTGACTAATATAAACCGACCACTATAAAAAGGCACCTACATGTCATCCAAAACGCCGTAAAGGCAGGCCAAATTAAAGTGGTCGCCACTATGTATGGTAAATCAAACACATCTAAATATGTTACAAATACATATAGTATTTAATCTTAACACTAACTTAATTAATATTTACATTTTATTTCTCTTTTTTTCTCCATACATTTATTGATATTGTTGTCGTCTCGTCCGTACCGATACAATCCTTCATACATGCATGTTACAAATTATATGTTGCTATAAGCCCGCGCACATTTGAACGTTTTGGAATTTAATTTAAATCTACAAAAAAAATATATATTTTGCTAACAAACATAATAAATAAAACTTTAATTTTAACTATGCAAAATACAAAAAAAAAACTAAAAGAAAGTAAAAAAAAAATGATTGAAGATTAAATAAAGCTAAATTTCAATTTGAACCAATAAATCCCAAAAGTTCAAATATGGCGGATGTTGTTAGAAAAAAATCAATAATTATATCGATAGTTAGTAGGCATCTTAATTAAAATGAAGTTACAACCAAAAAAAATCCATTCTACGGTCCGTTCATTTGTGCGTAGGCGCTTACATAAATTCGTGCTTTACAAAAACGTGCAAAGTTATTAATAAATAATAATAATAATAATAATAATAATTAAACGATATAATATGTAAAATAGTTAAGAAAAATAAACAGAAAAAATTGATACCTGAATTCATTAATTTCCTTGTGTCAATATGATTTTTAATGAATATAAATTAAATATATTTTATACTGATAATTTTCAAATAATTTATAATCATAATTTATTATATATTATGGTTTAATTACAAATAATATTCCGCTTTTGCTATTGGTTTTATTTAAATTTATACTTGTGTACATCGACGCCATTTTATTTAAAAAAATATTAGCACACTTCATCCCCAAAGCAACTCATAACGCCTTTGAGATTCGACTTCGTATTATCACAATATATATAAAAAAAAATTATAAACAATCCTAAAAATGTTATACATAATATATATATTAATATTGGAGTTGAATCAAGATGGCGATAATAGCTTCTGTTAGATGATCCAAAATCGTTATGGTCCTTGTCATTGAATGTAATTAAATTAGTATTTATTATCTGTAATTGAAATTAAAAAATAGCGGAATCCAAAAATTTATAATATAATTAACATATAAGCACCTTGCTTTTTGTATGGGAAAGTCACACGGTATGTTTATGGGATGGATTATATTACATGAAATCTCTTTATGGCACATTTCATTTTGAATGATATATTTCTTTCCCCTCTTTTTACAATTAATATTGTAATATGTAAAAGAAATTTTAAAGGTTTACACAATAATACATAAATAACAAAAAATCAGCGCCATTTTGGAACTTTTACGTAACGCATATATATTGCCGAAACGGGAAACACCATCTTGACTCAACAATACATTTTTTTTAATTCGTATATTAAAAAAAATAAGCCACCATCGTTACATTTCGGGAACATTCTTTTATAAAATCGAATACAATTTAGTTCGTTCACATCATTCATTTCCATTCACTCATTACGAGCTTATATACAAGGCCGATCTCACCCACGATCCTGTACAAAAATAAAGGACACACACATTTACCGAATAACTATCTTTCATATTATATAATTATATTATATATATACAATGGCTAAAAGTCACTAATTCAACGTATTGGTGTTACCGTTTTATCGTCACTAATATTATCTCTCAATTTTAATCTAAAGTATAAAATTTTCCACTCAATTTCCAACATACGAATACTGAGCGTGATTAAGTAGATAAGTCGATACAATATAAAATTTGTAAATGCTGCAGAAAAAGTTATATAGATAATAATTTAAAAAAACTATACATGTCTTTTATTTGATGACTTTTATTTAAAAAAAAATAATAAAAATCGATTTTAAATCTTTTGAATAAACCCAATATCAACGTGCTTAGGCGAAGCGAAAACATTTAATTTCGCTTTTTACTAAATAACAACAAAATTAGTCCTTACTGCGCATGAGGTCACAGGTTCGATGCCGTACAAAATTAATGTAACTGTACTGGACTTAAAAAGACAAAAGTATAAAGGCATGGACGTTCTTAACCTATCTATCTATTCCCATAAAGAATTCTTATATTAATCATAGACAAAACCAATATGGCCGTCCCAACTATAATTCACTTATCAACTTACACACGCGCAGTACGAATATATTTTGCTATAAAATGAAATACGCACACGCTTATACATCGTAATTATTGTACAGGCACAAATGAAAGTTATGCCCTAAGCATTCTACGTTTAAATACAAAATGAGCGAGGATTTCGTCCTACATCAATTATCCATACTACTACGACGTTTGACTTTACACGGGATACGTTACACGACCAAAGCACAACGAATTGAAATTAAAAGAAATAACTGTCAACTTCAAATATACGTCAACTGAAATAAAAAAAAAGTGAAATGTCAAAATCTGACATCAGCTGTCACTTGAGTTTGACTTAACGTTAAAAAAAATGCATCTTGTAACCAAACAAATTATCGCCATAGAAAAATAATAATATATCGTTATATCGTTATAATAACAACTATGTATGTATTGTATTCAGCCCTTTTTAACGTCCCACTGGGCACGGGCCACTCTTGTCTTTTGAAAACTTGCTAGGTTCTCTCAGACATGCAGGTTTCCTCACGATGTTCTCCTTCACCGTTAAGACAAGTGGTAAACATGTTGGAAATGATTCGCACATGAAAATATCAGAGGTGCGAGACCCGGGATTTGAACCCGCTTCACTCGGTTTCCCAAGCGAGCGCGTTACCACTGGGCTACCACTGCCTATGGCTATGTATGTAGAAGTATTAAAATTAAATGTATTTTATTCACAATTGTGAAAAGAGCTTGTTAGTAAAACTTCTATTCCGCTAAATATGAATGAAAGTATTTATAAATGAAATTATATGAATAATAATATCGAAAAAAAATATGTAAATATATATTTTTTAAATGTAAAACACAAAAGTATAAAAATGTATCTTATTTACATGTACCTAGTATCCAGTATATAGTCACCTCGGGGTTTTACAATTATTATAATAACCCCCCTCCATATATCTCCTCAATAAATATTATTTATTATTTTCATTGATATTTTAACATATTGTAGGGTGTACATACATACATTTAACATTTTTAACATCAGCATTTTAAAATTAAAACTAAACGAGTCGCTAAAACGCGATACAATCGCAATATTTTGCGATTCTTACATACCGCACAACGTTATAGAACTATTCATTCATTATAGAACCATTTAAAAATGTTAAATGTACGTAACCCTAAATGATCACATTTTAAAAACTGAACGAATGATAATTTGAGTGAACGGTTTCACGCAAAAATAATAAAAAAAAAACAAATACGTATAAAATATCAATGATTATAAAACAAACAGACAAACACTTCCAAAATTAGTCTCTTTATATTAGACGAAGCTGCCGTTCGCAAAAAGCGAAGAATCGACGAAAAATCCGACAATACAGTCGAAATTTAAGTAAAAACATAAAACTATGGTGCAATAAACATTTGAATTTAACGAAAACGTTATTTAATTGTATATAATAATACATAATATGCAATAAATACAGCTAGGTGGTTTAAATTATAATTTTCTGGCCTTCATGTATAGAATTTAAAGTAATTTCGACGTATGACCTAATATTAGTAGGAATTCAAGCGTTCGCTTGCTAATGCTATGAGTCCGAGCCCCCGTCGAAGCACTTTCTAGGGGCTATTCGGGCAGGGAGCCCCTTTTTCATCTGAAAACAACATATTGGTATATTTTAAACGAGTTTGGAGTTATTTTTATAATTATATTAGTTAAAGTTAAAATCAGCCAGTAGTATGTGATTTTCACTTGTTATAGCGATAGTGACGATGGTAGTGTGTGACAATGATAGTATGTGATAATAGTAATGTGTGATAATGATAGTATTTAATAGTGGTAGAGTGTGATAATGATAGTATATGAATAGTGGTAATGTGTGATAATGATAGTATGCAATAGTGGTAGAGTGTGATAATGATAGTATATGAATAGTGGTAATGTGTGATAATGATAGTATGCAATAGTGGTAGTAGTTGTGATGGTGATAGTTTATAGCTGCAGTAATATGCGACTAGGTGATGGTAGAGTACTTGAAGGTATAATATATAACGGTGGCAGTCACAATGGTACTACGAAGTTATCATAGTATGTGACAATGCGTCGTGTTAGTGGTTATTTGCTCAAACTACCAATACTTGTAGTTCTTTATAGTAAACCATTTTTCCCCCTTAGTTTAAGAACAAAGCTTATAAATAAGATTTATATACATGCATATTGTATGTCAGCTCTTTTCAGTAAAATGTGTATTTTTTACCAATAGAATTGAAATTTAAAAGAGACAAAAAAAAACCTCTAACAAAAACTCTTTCGGCAAATTGGTCGTTTGGACAAACTATAAGAACTGAGACGACGAATACGTGACGTGACGTGGTGGTATGTGATGGTTGTTGTGATGACGAGTGATAGTGACAGTGTCATGATAGTGTCGCACCTAATCCGAGTCCGAGTCGTCATTAACACTGGAGCGAAGCTTGGAGGACAGTATGAGATGTGTGATGGTCGTTGTGATGATGTGTGACAATGACAGTATGATAGTGGTGGCATCTAATTAGTTGTAATGACGTGTGATAGTGTCAGCGACCACACCTAATCCGAGGCCGAATTATCTTTAACACTTAAAGGATAGTATGTGATTTGTGATGGTCGCTGTGATGACGTGTGATAGTATGACAGAGACCGCACCTAATCCGAGTCCGAGTCGTCATTAACACTGGAACGCAGCTTGGAGAGCGTGCGGCGCGCGGCGGGCGTGCCGTCCTCCTCGTCCGACGAGATGACGATGCGCTGGCGCGGCTTCACGCCGGTGGCGCCGCGCGTCATGCGGCGCGCCGGCGTCGCCGAGCTGGACTCTGACCCATCTGGAGGATCAGACAAATGTAACTTTTAAATTTTCTCATTCCATAATCCATATCCATACTAATCATATAATTAATGTGAAAATATGAATGTTTTTTTGTATGTTTGTTTGTCCTTCTTTCACGTGGAAACAGAGTGACGGATTTTTGTATTTTTTTGTGTGGAGATAGTTAGAGGACTGGAGAGTAACATATGTTACTTTTCACCGCGAGAGCGGATGCTTTTTTCTAATATTATTTATGCAGCCCACATAGAAATAGTGGTTACTAAAAATTATAATCCGTACAAACCTTCACTGTCTTTATGCTTGGCCTTGGCCTCCTTCTTGGCGAGTTTCTCCTGCTCCTTCTTATCCATCTTGGCTTGTTTTAGAGCTTTGCATTTTTCTATTGTAGGTTTGCCTTCCAAGCCCGCCGCCACTAACAGCTCTAACATTTTAGCTACACGCTCTTTGTTTTTTGTGCAACCTGAAATAATAAATAAACAAATAAGAAATTAAATGGAGTTGTCCTGATGTGGATAATATCATATTTAACGCAAAAGAATTATAATATAGGTCAAAACTTAGTAAATCAGTGAAAAAAAATCGAAATCTATCAATAAATCACTGAGAAATTAATTTAAATTACGATCATTCAGGTTGTGTGAAGTCACGACATTATTCTTACAAAAACAACTTTAAAGTTTCATAACTTTTTCATTTGTTGAGACATTTTAATTGTTGAGACATTTTAATAACTCTTTCATATTTTTGTTATATTTTACTTACAAAAAAAAAATGGAAAACTTCTCCATTGACAGTTCCGTTGAGAAAATATATAACTGAGAACTATTATATTTTAACTAGTATTAAAATATTCATTTATTCAATTAACCATATTGAAATTGATCCATTTGTTTGAAAGCTATGACACCACAAATACATAGATATCAAAATGATTATTCCCCTGAAGTTTAGAAGACTGTATAATTAATTATCCTTTATAAAATAATTTCTTAATATAAATATATAAAAAAAAACAACCAAGACCACCTTTGTACAGACTCAGACCAAGCCAGTATACCGTACAACCTCTGCCACACTCAAACGTCACAAACAAAAAATAAAATCGGAAAAGTGCGAGTTTGACTCGTACGCAGAGGGTTCCGTAGCATGCAAACAAAATCACAAAAAAAGAAATTGTGGTGTGTTTTGGGATTTTCCCTTTACTTGTGCTCTAAGACATTGCCTCTTGTCAAATTTCATGATTCTAGGTCAACGAAAATACTTTATAGGTTTTGATTTTTGTTGAGATTGAGAGATTTTTGAGTTTTGAAATTTGAAGAACGCAAGGGCAAGTTCACCGAACTACCCCCGAAGCAGACCGATGATAACAGCACGGCCACACAAACAACGGACACCTCAAAAGTGCAGACCGGTAAGGAACAACATCCCAGCACCAGCAGCGGGGACAACAACCCTCTCCCCCTGGATCCCTCTGACATGCCGTACGATCTGACGAACGTCGAAATGGCGAGCGTCAGTGATGAGGCGGAGAGTGTCGGGGACTGGGCCCAGGGGATTGAGGAGCTCGACCTTGGTACAGGGGATGACTCTGACGATGGGGTCCCTTTTACCAAGTAGTCGAGCCCTCCAAATCAACCTCCACCACAGTCTCACCGCCACGGCACAGCTACGCAAGTGGTTGGAGGTAAACAACACAGCCGTAGCCTTCATCCAAGAACCCTGGCTCTCTCGGTCAGGGTCTATACAAGGACTAAACAATCTAAGAGGTAAGATAATAACAAGCAACGAAGCCCAAACAAGGGCCGCTATATACATTTCAAATAACATTCCTGTGCAGATCTTAACTGACTTCTGTTCCAGAGATATCTGCACAATAAAAACAGCCAAAACCCAGATGACGTCAAGGGAAGTAGTCCTCTCGTCGGTATATATGCCAGACGGAGAGGACCCCCCCCCCCCCCCCCCCCCACAAGACCTGGTGAGACTCATCAACTACTGCGAAGCAGAAGGACTAGACATCATAATTGCCACAGATTCGAACTGCCATCACACGATCTGGGGTAACGAAAACACAAATGCTAGAGGTAAGATATTAATTGAATATCTATCGACCACTAACCTAGACATTATCAACACAGGTAACAAACCTACCTTTGTAACAAGACGTGCCAATAGTATTATTGATCTCACGCTAGCGAACGACGGTGGTGCCAAACTGATATCCAACTGGCATGTGTCTGATGAAGCTTCCTGCTCGGACCATAGGTGGATACGCTTCGATCTAGGGCTAAATTCCACACACCCCCAACCCTTCAGAAACGCTCGAAAAACAAATAAGGAGCAATTTCGCAAACTACTCATCGAAGGTCTGCAGGTACTTGAATGCCCCGACAGACTTACAGAAACCGATAGTATCGAACAACTAGTCAACAAACTTACACAGTTAATGACCAAATGCTACGAAGCAACATGCCCATTAATTCACCCTCCGAAAAACCCTGCTGACAAACATTCATGGTGGGGTCCGGAGTTAAAACGCCTTAGAACCAAGGTTAGGAAAGCCTTTAATAGAGCTATGAATACATACAACGATCTAGATTGGGATCACTATAAGAATGTTAAAGCCAGGTACAAAAAACGTATAAGATACTGGAGAAATCGTGCATGGCGAAAATATTGTGAGTCCATAGAATCGTTTATACAGGCAAACAGAATCCGTAAAATTCTTACCGGTCAACCGCAAAGAGAACTGAGTTCCCTAAGGAAACCGGACAACTCATTCACCAAATCATTGGAGGAAACACATCAAGTACTTCTGCAGACGCACTTTCCCGACTGCACAATTACTAATGAAACCAAATGGTCAGACACAGACCACGACACAACAGACACTTCATGGCAATTTGCAACGGAGGTCATAAACCCGAAGAAAATAGCGTGGGCCATCAAAAGCTTCCAACCATTCAAAGCACCAGGCCTTGACGGTATCTACCCAGCCTTCATACAATGGGGAGGCCCAGAACTGTATCACATACTTAACAAAATATACCAAGCATGTCTAGCACTTGGCTACGTGCCCAAAACCTGGAGAGAGGTTAAGGTAATTTTCATACCGAAACCCGGGAAATCAGACTACTCGGATGCAAAATCCTACAGACCAATCAGCCTCACATCATTCTTACTTAAAACTTTGGAAAGAATATGTGACAGATACCTGAGAGATAACATACTGTCAAAGATACCCTTACACAGTAATCAACACGCCTACAGCTCAGGCAAATCAACGGAATCAGCACTCCATGCAGTAGTAGGCAAAATTGAGGAGGCGCTAGACACCAAAGACATATGCCTAGGTACCTTCATAGACATTGAAGGTGCTTTTGACAAAACCAACTTTACCAGCATCAGAGCCGCACTTAACAGACATGATGTGAATCCAGTATTAACTAACTGGATCCAACACATGTTAGCGAATAGAATGGTCAGGCTGGGAAACGACAACAAACAAGGAGCCATTGTTGCCAAAGGGTGCCCACAAGGAGGGGTGCTGTCACCTCTTCTGTGGAACCTCGTAGTCAACGATTTAATAACCCTACTCAACGACAAAAAATTTTACACAATAGGATATGCAGATGACCTAGCAATCCTTGTAACAGGCAAATTCGCAAGTACGATCTGTGAATTAACACAGACGGCCCTGAAAATAGTGGAAAAATGGTGTAAAGATTATAATCTGACGGTCAATCCACATAAAACAGAATTAATAATGTTCACAAACAAAAGAATCTTGGGGAATTACACCCTACCGAAACTCTTTAACTCAACCCTGACACTAACAACAGAAGTAAAATACCTAGGAATTACTCTAGACAACAAACTAAACTGGTCCAAACACCTAGACAACAAATTAAACAAAGCCAGTATCACCTTCTGGCAATGCAGAAGAATGCTAGGTAAAAAATGGGGTCTCAACCCCAAACTAACCCTATGGCTGTATACGGCAGTTATACGACCTATGATCAGCTATGGTGCCGTGGTATGGTGGCGCAGAACACTCCTAACTACAGCACAAACTAAGCTACAAAGCTGGCAGAGGCTTGTGTGCATGGCAGTGACGGGCTGCATGAGAACAACACCCACCGCGGCCCTCGAAGCCATGTTAAACCTTCTACCACTACACCTGTATATACAACAAGAAGCGGCGACTACTGCGATAAGACTAGATAGTCAAAAGCTGCTAAGAAAAACAGACACACCGCACACAAAAATTTTAACGGACGTAGTCAAGGACATTCCTCTCGCGGGAGCACCCAACGACGGAATACAAATAAGATATATTTTTGACAAAAAATACAAAATACAGCTAGAGGAAGACACATATGAAGGTCGCGATAGCAAAAACCTGAGAATATACACCGACGGCTCGAAAACCAAATCAGGAACAGGCTGTGGGATATTCTCTGATGATCTAAACATTAAAACTTCAATACCTTTAGGTACCTACAACACAGTATTCCAAGCTGAATGTCTAGGTATACTTGAGGCAGCCAGAACAATTGCGACAAAGGATGTAAAAGGCTACTCCATTCGCATACTATCAGACAGTATGTCAGTCTTACAAGCATTAAATAGCAACACCACCACATCAGGTTTGATCTATGAATGTCACAACGCTTTAACACAGGTAAGTGACCAAAATGAGATCACCTTACAATGGATTAAAGGCCATAGTAACTCGTGGGGAAATGATAGGGCTGATGAGCTAGCAAGAAGAGGTTCCGACATTACGACGATAGGACCAGAGCCTATCGTCTCACTACCTTCCTGCTGGCTCAAAAGCCAAATCCGACAACGCACTAAACGCCAACACAATAAACTATGGCGTGAGGTCGTAGATTGCAGACAGGCGAGGGAATCGCTCCCAACCATCGACGCCAAAACGACTAACCGTCTAATCAAACTCAACAGACCTCAAATTAGACAGATAACTGCGGCCCTAACGGGGCACGGACCTTACAACAAACATCTATTTAATATAGGTATAACCGACAGCCCACTTTGCAGGGCCTGCATGAGGGCTGATGAAACGGCTGCACATGTTATTTTGTACTGTCCAGGTGTAGCGGCATACCGGGCACAACATCTTGGGACCCCCAGCACACTCCCGGAAATATTTGGCAAAACGAAGAAATTGCTGAACTTCTTGGAGGAACTGGGATGGCAAGAATGAAACAAATCTAATTTCCCCCCACACGCAAAATAGGCGCATAGTCGTCGAGTTGCGGAGAACAGCCCGAACATACCATACCACCATACCATACCATAGGTTTTGATTTCCTTGCGAGTGTCAAAATATGCGTTATAAAAAGCCGTATCTTTCGATTGCGTTCCACATGCTCCTAAGAAAAGACACTTGACAGACAGACGACCAACGAAATACTTGATCCTACAAGGGTTCCTTATTCCCTATTGAGATACGGAACCCTAAAAAACAAACCATCAATGAGCTCACCTTCAACGAGTTTCTTATAATCGAAGCGTATACCGGCCGCCTTGCAGAACTTCTTCATGTCGGTGACGCCGGGCTGGCGCAGCTCGGGCGGCACGGGCGGGCGGCCGCGACGGCCCGGCGTGCCGCCCGGCGTCACCGGCTTCGGGCTGCTGCTGTTCTTGGAGCCCTTGGGCCGCCCGGGACCGCGTTTTAGGGGCATGTCCTGGAGGAAATACATATGAATATTAATATAAAAATATTATTTTAAATAAAAATAATAATAAGTGATTTAAATAACTATCCACACTAATATTATAACTGTAACTGTGTTTGTCCTTATTTCACTTCGAAACAGTGACGAATTGGCGTCATTTTTTGTGAGGACGTAGTTGGATGGCTGGCGATTGATATAGGCTAGTTTTTACTGCGGGAGATCATCTCATACCCACGGGAAAACTTTATAATACAACCCACAACAACTCATCTTGGCTATGTAGATATATAATATATCTATTCCATACTAAGCGTTAAAACCGTTAACATTATATACAAGCAGCGCTACTTTAATATTAAATAGTGCCTATGTAGTTGGTTAAATTATTTATGGTATTTTTCCAACTTTGTATATGACAAAATAATAAAAAAATAATACTAAGAGATTACCTTGATTGTTTAAAGTGTATAATTTATTCTAACGTAAATTATGATAGGCAAGTAGTCAAATACCTACACAAGTATTGCTAAGTTTATATCTGTTTGATAATTATCGGATATTAAAATTTGATAATTATCAATGGACATATTTACCACGAAATAACTTAAATAACAAAACCTACCAAATATTTATTATATCTATTTCACGTATATCATCTATTTCATGTAACTTTCAAATTTCATTTACAATGCACTTTTAAATCATATTAAATAAAAAAATCTTACATCATCACTCTCTTCCGACCCGCTCTCTTCAGACCCTGACGAATCGTCTGATGATGACGAATCCACTGTCGTGACCTGGATGGAAAAACGAAATAATGTTAGCACACAAATAAATCTAATATTATAAATCTATACTTAATACAATAAAGTGGGAAACTTCGTTTGTATGTAATGGATAATCTCTGGAACTACTGAACCGATTCCTATTATTCTTTCACTGATAGAAAGCTAAGCTATCCCTGACAATTATTAATAGGCAATATTTTATTTTGATTAAAAAAGTTTTCAATTTCAAATCTTAATATTTGCAAATCAATTCAGAGTAAAATGCGCTAAATAGTAGCTTTACATTATAGCATTATATTTTACGCGAAAAATTTACCAAAAAAAAAAAAAGAATGCGTGTATGGACACGCGCAAGACGTAAAACTTCTGTAGGTTTAACTTCTTTATGAAATTCAATTTATGTTTTAAATAATTAAGATAGGTGAGATACTAAAAATAACGCGAGTTAGATATATTACAATGGTTAACATATATATATATATATATATATATATATATATATATATATATATATATATATATATATATATATATATATATATATACATCATTTAAGGAAAGAATATAATATTATATATCATTAGTCAGACAATAACAATGATAACCATGGCAACAAACGTACGTACAGTTTCCGTAACGCATTTGTGGCGAAACACTAAAAGAGTTTTTATATCTAGTTTCGTTTCGCCTGTTTTAAAAAGTGGAAGAAAAAGTTAAGTTTTTTACTCATTATTAAACTGATGTAAATAAATAAATAAATAAATAAATAAATATGTCGGGACATTAACACACAGCACCATCTAGTTCCATGGTACGTGGCCTGTGTTATGAATACCAGATAGTTGATACACTACATATATATATATATATATATATATATATATATATATATATATATGTAGTGTATTAACTATATATATATATATCAGTGGCGAAGGGTGAAATTTTAGCAGAGGTAAGCCGTTCCAAAAAAAAAAGACAAAAAACACAATTTGATACACAATTTTTATATATCAATCAATGCAAAAAAAAGAAATGTAATTGTGAAGATATTTTTTTATAAGGCTATTGTGTTTTTTATTGTTGTTACATGTGAAATATTCTAGCAAAATATATTTAACATTTAATATAATAATAAAACCTCATAAAATATTAATAACGCCATCTATGAAAAATCTTTACACATGACTTAGTACGAGTACTCGTAAGTGAAAGTACGGAAATTTGATTTTATTTTATTTTTCTTTATTAAAAGTACATATATTACAACCTATATTTTTTGGGATTTACATATTATTTTATCTTTTTTTTTTTGTTAATTTTACATAAATATATTTAATCAATATATTTAATATAAATACCGCCATCTACTTAAATCTCATTGAACTACTTCGTCGTGCTTAGTAATGAAATTGATTTATTATTTTATTGTATTTTATTTATCAAGCCAAATTGGACGAAAATTATGAAATAATTCACAAAAAAGGTACGATAAGAAGCACAGGCTTTAATTATAATATCATATAGCAATACATCCGTTTTTTAAATGTCTGACTATCCTATTTAGTATTTAGCTTAATTAGTCAAATTATATTGTTAAATAATGTAACATTTTTAAAATAACTTTAACATATTAAAATTCACTCTAAACTTAAATAGAATCAGAATATAATAAACATGGAAAACTAAATACTTTCTAATTTAGCACATTCACACATAATTTAATTAAAACGTTTTATGAGAATATTTAGGTAACTTATTTCATGTAATAATTAAATCATATTTCAAACAAATGAGTATCTTGATGACATGCTTTTTAATTATTAAACAACTAAATTTAGAAAACTAAAGTCAATAGTATGCAAATTAATGCCATAATGGCTAATAGAACTCACCGAAATTAACAAATATGTGAGACACTCACAGTCCACAAAAAAACACAGCACGAAATGTCTATATTACACTAAAACCAAATTAAAACTCTATAAAACAAAAAATCTCTTAAGCAATGCACTCGTAAACAATAACAATCCGCCATATTAATTTACATTAAATAATAAATCATTCAAATAATAACATTGCTCGTCTGACGCTTCGCTTGTCAAATTAGGGACGTTTTGTAATTTTTGACCAATCACAGGCAGGATAAGACGTAAAGAAGCAGCTTTTCGAGCAACAAAAATTTGATAAGTGCGCATGCGTAAAATACTAAAAATGAATGAAGTCACGTGACAATGTTCAATCCAAAACATTGAATGAAATACAATTTTGTATGAACGCGGTAAGCTAAAATACAACGTCTTATCGTCGCATTTCTTTGAAGAAACGCGTAAGCAGTTTGGAGCGGAAAAATGTATTTTGCGTTGCTTATGTGTTGCTTGTGATTTTTTGCGTTATATTATTTTCAGAAATTGACTTAGTAATAATAAATAGATTTTTTATTTACTAATTATGTTAATTCAAAAAATAAATATTTATAATGAACGACGGATTATTGGATTTTTAAAAGGTAAGACGGTGGGAATCGTCTTGTATGGACCCTTCGCCACTGATATATATATATATATATATATATATATATATATATATATATATATATATAACTTTAAATACATACATATTATAAATATAAACACCCATGTCTGGAGTACAAACATTCGTACTTATCATACAAATGAATGCCCCCCAGCGGGACTGGAACCCGCGACCGCTGGCACAGCAAGAAGGATCACTACAAACTGAGCCAAACGTGCCGTCAATAATTCTATTGGAGTTCGTTTAATTTGTCCCACACTCCAAACATTCACCACCCACCTCGGAGCACACGAGCCCCGCGCCGGCTGCACCACCGCCGCCGGCGCCGCGCATCTTGACGGCGTGCAGCTTGGCCTGCGCCGCCTTCTGCGCGGCGATGTGCGCCGCCTGCGCCGCCAGCCGCTCGCGCTCGGCGTGCGCGTCGTAGTAGTTGTGCAGCACCGACAGCGGCACCGGCACGTCGCCGAAGTACACCTCGTTGGGGATGTGCGACGAGTCCAGGCAGTCGTCGCTCCATCGCCTGCGCACGACACACACACTTAGTTGGTGTAGCTTTTTTAACTTTATTAGAGCGTAAAGTTTTAGGATATATTCAGATTCGTAAAGGGCCTAATGAAATAGGATTTTTATACAGTTATATGTATTATACAGGGTCACTTTTAATTTATAAAGACCTTTTGGGAATATACTATTTACATCACAACAACGACATCTGTAAGAAAAATAATAATATTTCTTAAATTTTACAAAAATAAAAATATTTTTATTGCACCTTCTAAACGGTAATAGTCCAGCATTAGCAAAAGCGCGTGGCCGGTGGAGTGGGAGGGGTGGGGGGTGCAGGAGGCGGCGCTTACTCATTTAAACTTGACCAGATGCTACGAATATTACCATTTAGAACGTGCAATAAAAATATTTTTATTTTTGTATGAAAATAAAAATTTAAGAAATATTACTTTTTTTGTTACAGATGTTCTTGTTATAATCTAAATAGTATATACCCAAAAGGTCTTCAGTATATTAAAAATAACCTATATTACATATACTCGCTCATTACTACGTTTATCATATTCACTCATCACTCAATCCATTTTTAAAATTTTGCATATTCACACACTCATCACTAACATTTATCATACTAATATCACTATCGTATCCTATCATATCACGGGTCGTTCTATCAATAATATGATTCTATCATTAAACTACGGCTAATATACTATTAAATTTATCTTGGACTATCATTTATTAATCAACAATTCTATCAATATAAATAATTATCAACCAAAGACTGTAGGGGTTTTCGTCTCAACCCGTACAACTATATCCAAGCTGGGGACGAACCCGAGCGAAGCGAGGGTGAGTCGCTAGTCCTTTATACTTTTATCAACGCAATGTTATCATTCGATCAGTCCTCACCTCCTGAACTGTATCCCGGAGAAGTCCTTCCGGAAGGGGCGTATCGCGTACTGGTAGCCGGGCGCGCGCGGGCGGCCCACGGGCGCGGGCGCGCGCGGCGGCGGCGCGCGCGGGCCGGGCGCGGGCGAGCGCGCCGCCGCGCCCGCCGCCGCGCCCGCCGGCTTCGGCTTGTTCGTCGACCCCTTCGGACGACCGCGCTTTTTTGGCTGTGGAATCATCATGCCATCATTACATAGTATAAAACAAAGCCACTTCCCGCCGTCTATCCCTATGTATGCTTAGATCTTTAAAACCACGCAACGGATTTTGATTCGTTTTTTCTTAATATATAGAGTGATTCAAGAGCAAAGTTTATATGTATAATACATGCATATTATATTATAGAAAAGCCGAGAAATTCAAAGATTTGCATTTCATACTAACCGTTAAAATGTACCGTAACTAAATTAAAAATATACGCTTTAAAAAAAACAGAATGAAATAAAATAAATAATAGTAATATTTTTATTTCCTAAGAATAAGTGCATTTTTTTCATTACTTTATTTAACATTGCAAAATAACTTTAACAAAAATTATAGTTTAACTGTCTTGAATGGTAAATAATAAAAATAAGAGATATTTAGTACTAGATAGTAGATACACAATCTCATGCAAAAGATCTCTTAAAATTATCACCAATTGTATTTAGGTAATTATTCTAGTTGAAATAAATATACAACAATGTAAATTGAACCTTAAATGCAATTCTTAAAGTTGTTTTCACAAAAAAAAATTAAAAGCGCGCTCAAATGTTGAAATGAGCGCTCATTCGATGAAGACATTTTTTGTCGCTGATTGTGTATCTAGTACTTTTTTGATCAATGGTAAGAACTTACCTCTAGACCTGGAGTTATTTTCCCAGGAGTCATGCCTGGCTTCGGACCTTCTGGACTGCTGAATGGTTTTCTGTCTTCTTCGCTGTATACAAATAATTTACTTTAAGAAATCCCTTTAAATGCGAAAGTTTGGATGGACGTTTGTTACTCAATCACGCCAGAACGGCTGAACGGATCTGGATGAAATTTGGCACAGAGATAGATTATAGTCTGGAATAGCACACAGATTACTTTTTATCCCTAAATAATGTAGTGTTCCCGTGGGATAGATCTGTTTTTGTTTTTTAGGGACGAACGCAAGCAAAGCGAATGTGAGTTGCTAATTAAATATACTTTGAAAAGAAACATATTAGATAAAGATTGAAATCAACCTCAACATATATAAATATACTAGCGACTAACCCTCGCTTCGCTTCGGGTTCGTCTCTAGACGAAAACAAATCTATCCCACGGGAACCGTATATTTTTCCGGAATGATATATAGCCTATAGCCTTCTTCAGTCGACGGGCAACCAATGCAAAAAGATTTTTCCAAATCGAATTAGTAGTTCCTGAGATTAGCGCGTTCAACCAAACAAACAAACAAACAAACTCTTCAGCTTTATAATATTAGTAATTAGTATCGATAAGATATAAGTCTCAAATCAATCTAAAGATATTTTAAAACACTTGATGACGGAATAGTAAGTAAATATTTTTTCTACTTTCCATTATACATTTGTTTAATGTTAATTCAAGATGTCGATATGTGACTAAGCTAATACTGTTGACTTTATAATATGTATTAATTTTGCATATTAATACGACACAAAATACAAAATAAAAATACTCAACAAATACACAATTATTTTAATATCATCATCAATCTAAAAAGTACTAAACACACAATCCCATGCAAAAGTTGTCTTTAAACTGTCACCAATTGTGTTTAGGTAATTATTCTAGTTGAAATAAATATACAACAATGTAAATTGAACCTTAAATGCAAAGCTCAAAGCTGTTTTCAAAAAAAAAAAATTAAAAGCGTGCTCAAATGTTCAAATGAACGCTCATTCGGTGAGGACATTTTTTGTTGGTGATTGTATATTTAGTACTTTTTTGATCGATGGTACAGACACCCTGAATATTTTTTTAAGCTTATTGAGTGAGTGAGTCCTTTTCGACTAAGTGCCTCTCTTTATATTAATGTTTTTTTAATTTATTTTTTTTATTTTTTTGAAGTTATACTTCTTTTGGCACTTTTAGAAAATATTATGACAGTAAAATTTTTACGATGCGTTCTCACACCGACAGCCAAAAGCGACGTGATGAAGTTAGCTGCATTCCTTTTACAGAGTTGTGACATACGAGATGAAATCTTTAGCTATTTTTATTCTATTACGCCAAAGAAGTATAACTTCTTACGTGCATACATAAGTATACACACAGGTTTTTTTTTTTTTTTAGTTTTTCAAATTCATCCTCGGGCTTCATTAGTTGTTAGTAAAAATAATAATGAACAATAACAAATATTATAATAATTACCTTTTATCTGAAGGTATGGCTGATGGGTCTTTTGGATGTAACTCTTTACCGGGTTCTGTGAGACCCTCGGGTTTGCCTAATTCTGGGAATAAAATTATTTCATTATTAAACAGATAATAGATAGGTATATATTATATTTATTTTATACTAGCGAATACGTTTTAATTTTTTTGAGCGAAACCGTAAATCTTTTTCTAAACTAAAAATAGCCTAAGTCACTTCTAATAATATCATCTATCTGCCAGTGAAAGTCCCGTCAAAATCAGTCCAATCTTTTCGGAAATTAGCCGGAACAAACAGACAGACAAAAAATTTAAAAACTGTGTTTTTCTCTGTATTTGAAGATTTTTTGTCTATCTAGATTTTTTTTTCAATTTTTAATTATTTTTATTACCTTGAAATACTAGTTGGTTATATTATTTAATATTTGTAACTAACCCAATTAAAACATATATAAAAATATATAATAAGACGCCATATTGTATATACTAAGACGCATTTCAAAAAAAAAGAATATTTAAATAGTAATATCATATGACAACAATATTATTTGTATTTTTATCCATAAAAAAAAATTACCTGTCGGTTTGTCCACATCACTCCGGACCGCTTGAATATTTTCTGAAAAGAAATGAAAAACTAAGTACTTCCCTTAGGTATTCGCGGTCGTATACACCATACTTTCTTAGATTTACGCGAATATTTGACATTTTAAATAAAACTATCTTTTCGGATTTATTTTGATTTTTAGTTGATTTTGGTTTGGGGAACCAAGAACCAAAATAAATCCGCGAAAAAATCCGAAAAGACACTTATTTAAAATGTCATTCATATTTACTTTATTTTAAATGACTTTTATTTCGAGAAACATCTATCAGTTTGTATTATTTGTTGATAAAATATCCCACGACAATTATTAAATATGTTGGGACATTGACACGCAACACCATCTAGTTCCATGGTAAGCTACGAGGCTTGTGTTATGGATACCAGACAGTTGATACGCTACATGTATATAACTTTAAATACATACATACTATAAATATAAACACCTATGACTGGAGTACAAACATTCGTGCTCATCACACAAATGAATGCCCCAAGCGGGACTCGAACCCGCGACCGCTGGTACAGCAAGTAGGGTCACTACAAACTGAGCCAATCATGTCGTCGTTAGATATCGTTAAATTAGTAATAGGAAAATTTATGACCGGTGTATGTTTGCTCTCCTTCACGCTGTAACGAATTAGCGGATTTGAGTTAAAAGGATTCGACTAACACAGACTACATTTTATCGACGTCCCATGAGGGAGGAGCCGAGTGAGGAAACTAGTAGTAACATAAAAGTAAAACATTGAGGAGTAAATTCCAAATGTCTTACGACCAAGCAAAAGATTCGCACATAAAAATCCCATAGGTACGAGGCGGTATAATTCTATAAATAAAACAAAGTCGTGTTAGTTACACCATTTATAACTCAAGAACGGCTGGACCGATTTTTATGATATTAGATTTTTCGGGTTTTTCTTAGTCCGGAATAGGATAATAAGTATTAAAACGTGTGAAAAATTCAAAAAATAAAAAATAAAATTAATATAGCTAAGGCTGGCAAATAACGTTCTATAAACGTTAAGACTATATTATCATTATCGATCTTCTTTTTATTTGTATTTTTTTATTCACTTAGCGGTCCCCCGACGACGACGCTCATCACAAAATATTATTACGTATTTTAATGAAATTAAAGACCAAGAGAGAAACTTTATGTTTTTACTTTTTAGAGTTTTTAATGTCGGAGGTTACTATTTTTTTTTTTTTTTATTTCATTCTTTTTAAATTACTCGCGGACACTAATTGTAATAGATAACTATCATTGATACTATTCTTATGAGCCCCAAACACGCTTTATCTGCTATAAGTTTCTAGGGAATAGAGCATCTCGCAGACTATTTGATGCTACAACATCTGCTCAAGATTAGCAAGTCTTGGAAGTACCATCGAAGTAACAATACACCGAATTTCAAATCAATCATATATGTGAAAATTTAGAAGACCCTTTTGTCAAGTAGGAAATGAGCTGATGATCATCTAACGCCTGAACAAATCTTCATAAATTATGGCTAAGAACGATCTCGGTCACGTCAGCTTTCAAACAAAAAAAAAACGCATTAAAATCGGTCCATTCGTTTAGGAGCTACGACGCCACAGACAGATACACATACAGACACGTCAAACTCATAACAAACCTCTTTTTCCGTCGGGGGTCGGGGTGATATAATAGCCCAATTTCGCTTTTATATCACCTCTACAATTTTGAAGTCAACTTCATAAATATAGCATATTTCAAATTTATTATATATATATATATATATATATATATATATATATATATATATATATAATACAGTCAAAATATTAAATATAAACTATGTGCGTTATAATTAAAATAAACTATTCACCTTTAACTATTTCTGCTGATTTTACAATGTCCAGTGGCTTCATAGTTGCTGCATCTGAAAGAAATCCAACAATTCGAAAACGATTTTTTATTAAATGTCATTTTATCAAAAAAAAAAACATGTATTTAAGAGATATTTAATATTAATACTTTCTTAGATTTACGCGAACATCCGACATTTCAAAACGGGAGAGGTTCTGTTGGGTTTTAGTGGGTATAACTGACTTTTTCCGCCGGTGAGTCCCACATAACCACCAATACGTATGTATACAAGTTGTATGGATAAATGCATTTTCAACATAAAAAAAATACCAGAAAACCATAACAACCAAGGAGATCATACCGGGGCGAAAACTGGACACTCGACTCACTGAAAGCTCAGGATCAAATGCTTAACTTTGCCTGCCTCAACACGAGGATGTTACCCCGACAATTTCCCAACTGAAAACCCTCAGTAATTATATTTTACCCGACCCGAGAGTCGGGACTCGACCCCAGGACCTCTCGATCTACACCGTACTACAAACGAGATAGTTTATCCAATTGCTAACAAAGTATTATATGAACGTATGTTAAGTATGCACTGAACTCACCATGAGGTTTATCTATGATCGGTCGATGTGCCAAGTCGTCAGGCTTGAATATATCAGTCTTGATTTTAATCTTGGGCTGATCCAAATCACCTGCCTGTATAAATATATAAACAATGAATACTATAATAATATAATCAATACATATATAGTGTACATATTATATAACCTCTATAGAACAATGTTAATACAATAACTCATATTTATTTATAAAACAAAGTCTCATATCGCGTCTGTCTGTCTGTCTGTACAGATTTTCGTACGGTTTTCACCAATAGACGGAATGATTCCCGAGGAAGATGTACGTGTATAATTCATTAAGGTTTTGTATAAATTGGCTGAAATATGACGATGTTTGTTGAAGATCTCGGAAAAAATAATGCATGGGTCTAAAATCTATATTAATATTATAAAGCTGAAGAGTTTGTTTGTTTGTTTGGTTGAACGCGCTAATCTCAGGAACTACTGGTTGGAATTGAAAAATTCTTTTTGTGTTGGATAGTCCAGTTATCGAGGAAGGCTTTAGGCTATATATCATTCCCGGAAAAATGTAAGGTTCCCGTGGGATAGATGTGTTTTTGTCTAGGGACGAACCCGAAGAGAAGCGAGGTTGAGTCGCTAGTGATGCTTTATTTGCGAAGCTGTTTTTACTAGCATGGTGTTCATCCTCATCCAAATAAATATATTAGACAACTTAAGCACTTACTTTATATCAAAACTGACCTTTACATTATTTAAATTAGATAAATTAAATATCTTAGAAGATATCAGTCTTAAAATAGCTCCCCCAACATAATAATACAAGGATCTTGACGATGATAGCGGGGGCAGTGGCAGAGGTCCTAACATATCAACGCCGTTGATCGCTGTTGGTTACAACAAAAGGTAGATGCTTATTTTAAAATGATTGTTTGTTTGATTGTTATAAATATGTTTTTTTTAATAATAACATACTTTTGTTGGAGTGAATTTTATTGGAGGTAATTATTATTTGTCTTACTTGTTTTACACTTATTTGTTTTATTTTTAAATACAAATGTAATACGGAATTATTTGAACATTTGAGCGCACTTTTAATATTTTTTTTGAAAACAACTTTTAGCTTTGCATTTAAGGTTCAATTTACATTGTTGTATATTTATTTCAACTAGAATAATTATCTAAACACAATTGGTGACAGTTTAAAGAGAACTTTTGCATGGGATTGTGTATCTAGTACTTTTTGATCGATGATCTGCTCTCATGCTGACAATGTCACATAGCGCCATCTCGTATATCTTTGTGGTTTTTGCATTTGTTGTTGCCAATTGATGATAACCTACTGAAAGAGTGTCTACGCTGAGCGAAGCCCCAATACCCAGGTACCACTTTTTTAAAACTTTAATTAAATTTTATTGGCAAAATATGCAAGTCAAAGAGCGACACTGACCTAATCCTATAGAATAATATTTAACCAAAATTGCTATTAAGGCTATTCGTAGTGTAAAAAAACACCAACTTCTATAATAACTTACCATCATTTCACTTTCAGGATGTGGTCTCTTCTGTGTGTCGGTAGGTTCTAGTTTGATTTCCGGCTTAAGTTGCTTCACATCAAGGGGTTTCTGTGTGTCCAGAGGTGGTAAGAGGTGCGGCTGTGGAGGCCATGCTGGTTTGTGTACACCCACATCTCCGTAACCTTGTACTGGAAAAAATAAAACATACTATAACCACAGATCACAGGCAGTGGTAGCTCAGTGGTAACGCGCTCGCTTGAGAAACCGATTGAAGCGGGTTCAAATACCGGGTGTCGCACTTCTGATATTTTCATGTGCGAATCATTTCTAACACGATGACCACTTGCTTTAGGGTGAAGGAAAACATCATGAGGAAACCTGCATATCTGAGAAAACCTAGCAAGTTTTCGAAAGTCATGTGAAGTCTGCTAATCCGCACTTGGCCAGCGTGGTGGACTATGGCCTGATCCTCCTCGTATTGAAGGGAGGCCCGTGCCCAGCAGTGGGACGTTAAAAAGGGCTGAATACATAACCACAGATCACATAATACTATACTAGTACAGATGCCTCATCTCATACAAAAAAAATTGACAGGGCTAAATCGGGCTATTCTTTAGGCTATTTTTGTTTGCTTCAATAGATAATATGTCCTTGATTCACAAATAGTTATACTGTTTTATTTTATAAATATGTGCAAACTAACGAATGGTCAATATTGTAAAATTCATTCTGCATTTGTAGAGAGTAAAAGTGAATATACAGTATAAACCGATCATCTGATTGCTGATATTTCAATAATCAGTAAAATTACACCAAATTTAATTTACGGATGCATTATTTCTTTTCCCTTCACTTAAAATATTTTTTAAAACAATAATATACCTTTTTGACATCTATTTTATCTTTTGTTATTTAACACAACTTAAATTACAAATCAATACATGTAACGTCATCTATTGACATTTATTTGAACTAATTTTTCTTTGTTTGTGATGAGACTCTTGGCTACAACTAAAATATATAATATAAAACAATTTATGTATTTAACACCTCCTGGTTAATTTCTAAAAAAATAATTGTTACCTGGACCCCCGGTGGCTTGGCAGTCGTTGACAGGTTAAAATTTTTGTATAGGTATGCATTTGAGCTACTAGTAAAAGTACTTATAAATATTTTAATATGAGTTCTAATACTTTTAGAGTATTTTAAGTTTTAAAATTAATAAAAAACTTATGTATTATTTTTACATATATAAACTTTTTTAAGAATTAAACAAAATCAATTTCTAAACTAGTTCAGATAACTTACTAAGGCAATATTGCCAAATAAACATATCATTAACAAATAATTTATTTCCAGCCATATATTAAAAAGGTAAATCTGACTTGTTATAGGTAGGTATAGTTGCAGGGTTTCATGCAAATGAAAAAGTTTTCCTTTTTGAAAATTATTGTGTATAACCTTTACTGTCAAGAAATAGTAGAATTTCCTACAAATATTTACCAAAATCTTCTAATTATAAAAAAATAAGAAATTTATTTGTTTACATAAATATATTCATATATACTTACCCATATGTGATTGTGCCATATGAAGTTGTGCTTGAGAAGGTTGTTGTGGCGGGAAAGTCTGATGATGCGCATAATTCTGGTGCGCAGGCGGCGCGTATGTCAAGTTTTGAGGAGCATAACCTCCCGGGGGCGGAGGCCCGTATGCAGCAAATGCATCCGGAGGCGGATAATGTGTGTTATAGGCACCGGCGTATGGCTGATACGGTATTTGATGGCCATTATCTACAAGAATAAATAACAACGTAAACAAAGCACATCACCAAACACTTTTCCCGCGAAAAAAATTATACCTTTACTTACCTATATAATTGAGCGGCAATCCATTCCCTTGGACAACGCCGTGTCCCGGCTCACCCTCCATCCGTAGCCGCTTCTGATTCATAGCCCTTTCCGCCTCATAATTCATCTTGGTCACTAAAACGAGAAACCACTTTCAATTCCACTTATAACAAACAACGCATAACACATTTCTACATCTTCGTAACAACAAAATAAGGGCTATTAAACTGTTTCGTGTTAACTATGACAGACGCCAACCGGACGCTAGTACTAAACACAGGTTATATGCTCGGTAAAAGCAAACACAAGCGTACCTTTGTTGGACACTGATTGTTATTGATTTTAGTTAATAGAATCACTCGGAGCCTTCTTTATAACGTATTGGTTCATAATAAAGCACAATATTTAGTCAAAATAACTGTTGCATACAATATATGCGCTAAATTATCTGCTTTAGTGACAGTAAAATTAGAAAAAAAACACAAGTGAAGCGGAGTTCGTGTATTTTTTCTTCTTTGACTTTTTTCTTTATGGTAATACTATACTATGTATACATTACTATTTTGTACGCTGAAAATGAATATTGCACGTCTTTACTTGTACCTTGCATGAATACTTTAAAATATATTTGAAAAAACTTAATTTATGTTGTATATATGTTTAGAAAAATCAAAATTATTTTAATAGTTATTAATTTAATACTTTGGTATTATTTTTTAATCTGTGATTTAAATTTGTATGGCGCTTGAAGTTAACAGTCTACGTTTTATTTTATTTTATAACTTATTATTAAAGTATTATGTTGCAATTATTATAAATTATAAGTTGTTTATTGAATGAAAAATCTTAAGGTGCTCGTCCAACTATTTACTTTCTTTACTTTGCATCTTTTTATGTAGGTTGTCTCCAATTTTAGTCTTTCTTTGACCCGTCGCGTTCAAGTTTTTTTAAAGTAAAAATAAATACAAATGACTTTTCTTAGCTATTTTAGGCGTAAAGAAAACGAATACCGTAAACCGCCCTAACTTCGCCTGATTTTTGATGTTTTTTGAATTTTGCGCCTAGGTTAATAATATTTGCGCGTTTTTTAATACGGCAAAGGAACCAATAGCATTTCGCCTTTTTGAGCATAAACAAGTAATTTTCAAATTCGTTAACCATAGACTAACACGAGGGTCATAAAAATATAGGCGAAGTTATGGTGTTGTTCAAAACTTCACCTGGTCCCTTTTTTACCAAAAGTATGAGATTTTTGTCATCCCATGGAATTAAAAATACTAAAGAAATAATATTTAAAATCAAAAAAGTTAACAGAAAACCGATAGAATATTTAGTTTTATTTTTATGAGGGGTAGGCGAAGTTATGGGCTATTTTGAGCTATAATGTACAAATAATCAGGGCTGTCACAGCCAAATAGCTATGAACAATTTTTTTGTACTATTTATAAAGTGTATTTTTTAAACTTTATCATAGATTAGCCGAATGAAATAATAAAACAAGTGTAATATTAAAAAACATTTATTTATTTATTTTCTCAAAATCTTCTATATTTTACTCAATTATGACACGTCTTGGTATTTACTTTAATGACGATGTGTAGTCATTTTTGAGATCAATCAAATTAACATAACTCAGACTTTTAATTAGAGTGCCGTCTTAATAATTACTTGTAAAATTCTTAATTGCTAAAAAATACTTCTTTAAATCGTAAAGTTCAAATTGGCAGTACAAAACGAAAAAAAAATATCAACATAATTGTTCTTTTCTAGGTATTTGTAAACTAGCATTCTGAGTTCCAACAGAGTTAGTGGGCTGCCGAACTCAGCTGTAGTAATAAGGCAATTCACTATTTTATCTTCAACAGCAGCTTCAAGTTTCGTGGGACAGCCTACGCTCTTGGAATGTTTTCCGTTTAGTTTATCAAGAAGTGTCCTTCTTGGTATTCCGTATAATTTCTCTGCTTGATATGACGAGATTTGTTTACTCTTAAGGTTTTCTAACGCCAATGCAAGCATTTCGGCGCTATGGTTAACGGTATAATTCCGTTTTGTTTTACTTTTTTTGATTTTTGTTTTCACCATCTAAAAAAAAATGCTGGCATCAATAAAAAAAATTGACAACCCTAGCGGTAGGCGAACCTTGTCACAAAGAGGTCTTCAAAATGGGCAATAACATTGCCTAGTCACATAACAGCTAAGATAAAACACATGCATAGCTCACAATTGGTTTTCTTAAGAACAAGAATAAATGCAAACAAACAATATAAAATTTGGAATCTTACCTTTGGTAATTATCTAGTAATCAGTGTAATTCGTAGGTACGGATGAAAAAACGCCTGCGCACGCGAACACACTTGTGACAACTGAGTCAAAAAGGCGGCAGTTGACATTTCGTTTGTCAGTGCAGGGTGACCATACATAAAAATTAAACCATCCCCTGGTAATTTGGTGGCGGTGTAATGCTTAATTCAAAAGTTATAAGGATTTTAAAATTTTAGGCGAAGTTTCGCATAAAGGTGAAGTTAGGGTGGTTTACGGTATGTAATATAATACTAAAAAAAAACAATGAATAGTGTAAAATTTCATAATATAAGCTAATTAAAATTAAAATTGAAAAGTGTAAACCACTAATGAATAATAAATTAATAAGTTTATTCTGAGACTATTAATTATTACTAGTTACTTCTCTTTTATTACTTTTTATCATTTAAAAAATTCTGTATTTGAATATGACACATTATGACTTTAATATATGAATATATTTACATATTACATAGGTTCAAATAAGTTTTATAATTAGTGTCATATCATCACATCATCGTCATTAACTAAATATTCATTTTAAAAAGTCGATGAAAGCTATATTAAAATGTATGGATACCCTACCCACTAAATAAAGAAGGATACAAAGCATAAAAATCAAAAGTCAGAATTTAATTTTTGGCACATTTTAAAGTTTTTGACTATGTATTTCATTTATATTATTCATTATAAATAAATTAATTAGAATTAAATATTGTGTGCTTAAAAAACTAACTCAAAAATATAAAAATCTATTTCTTCGGAATCTACTTGACAGTCGCTACTCGCTGTCGGCCGTTTTCTTAATCTATATTCTATAATCTGTAATTTGTAAATCTCAATTCTCAGTGCCTTAGAGTAACTCTAAGCTCAGTGCTGTAAACTTGTAAATTATTGAAATGTGAATTTAAAAGCTAAGATTACAGTTTTTTATTTTTACAAACTTAGTAATAATTATATTTTTTAATGGAAAATCGTTAATTAACAATTTGTAACCGATGAGCTGACATACTACGGATGCTGTTAGTTAAACTGAACAACCAGTAAAAACTGAATAGCTCAATCTCTTTGTGTACCGCTCTCTGGTTGATATTATAAAAGGAACGAGTTGTAATATTTGTTATATTTTAGTACTTAAGTGAATTTAGGTAAGTTTAAATGGTAAAAGAAAAACTATTTTCATTTTTGTTGTTGCACCAAACCAGTGTCCAATCGCCTTAAATAATAATTATGCTATATTTATAAACATAATATTATGTTTCGTAATATTTAGTGATTCTTGCATTTAACCCTAAAATGTCTACAACTTTATCACCTACGTAAAATATCATATCATATTTCAATAAATGCGATAAACAAATTATGGGAACAAGAAGCAGGTAGCTGACATGATAAAATCATTATTGAAGTACTATTTTGACAGGAAATTAACTTTTATATTTTATTTTATGAAATGCACATATAACTTTTGAGCAAGTAAATCTAAGTAGATGAATCATTTTTGTTTTTAATTTGTCTTAATGGTTTATTTTGATTTTAAAATCTATGATGATGTATATTGTGACACTTAAATTGAAAGTGTGCATTTATTCTGCTCATTACTAGAACAATGAAATAAATCTAAGTGGTACCCTTATTGAGGTACCCTTTGAATGTAAAACGCAAAACTTCAGTAACATATTAATGTAATTATATTTTCTCAGGTACAAATTCGTAAGCATGTTTAAGAACGAAATACCAGATTTAGATGCCTCGGAAGTACCACTAGATTTATTGTAAGTACATGTTATTTTATGTCATAAAATTTATTTGATTTGTTCAGACACATCTATAGAAACTTTCTGTATGGGGGGAATTTTGTTTATATGTATTATTATTATAGTATTACTTATTTTGCTTTACTTTTTAAAATGTATGTTTTCAGTAGTTGTAGTTTAATGATGAATATTGTCTGTCTATCTCTCGAAGGGATGAGTATGAAAGTTTTAATAGAACTTTAAAGATGTGATTGTTATTCATTTATTTTCAGCACAATTTTTGATGGTTTTAATGAACTAGACCCAAATGTCACTCTTGGTCAAATGGATTTTGTGCCTGTAAGTATTATATTATTTATAATTTTAAGTATATTAATTTACTTTTAATATTCTCATATCAATGATATTATATAGATAAGATTTTTATTATAAGCACAACATATTCAATAATAATAAAATAAATTGGCTGCTACATGATGAATAGGGAATATAGATAGATAGATATAAAAATGTTTGCTCAATTGATGACATGCTTTAAAACCATAAAAAAAAAGAAATTAAAAAGTTAATAAACAAGATTTTGTGTTAATGTATTTAGACATTTTGTATTATTAAGCCAAAAAAAATTATTAGCTTTATTATTTCATTATATAACAAGGTTATCAATTCAATTCAATTTTCTTTAATGGCTTCAAAACATGTTATTTGAGCACAGATTACTTCACCAATGTCACATAGAATGGAGAAGGCACAAAGGAGATTGGTCTGTAAAATAAGATCTAACCAATTTTTTTTATTTATGAACCGATTAAAATAAAACAAACACTTAATGTTAAGTGAAGCTTACCACAATACATTAGTGAATACCGCACCCAAAACTGTTAAGCCAGTTCTGAGATTAGTGTGCGCAAACGCATAAACAAACAGACAAAATTCTAAAAAATATTGTTTAAATAGAACCCCTATTGTGATAATAAAGACCCCCCAATAATAGTTTTTCTTATATACCTTCCATGTACAGACAGTGATCATTTACACTTTAATTATATGTAATATATATTGATTATAATGTACAACAAAAGACAGCACAATTAATATATGTAAATGAAAATCTTAATTCCACATAAGTGGTTAGTAATTCTAGTTATTCCACAAAAAATGCTAGTCTATAATCTAATTCCATTACCTTTTATATATTTATATAAAAATTTGCACAATGAACTAGCACAAACATTAATAATCAACTAACATTAATGTTACGGGGGTTTTAGTGGAAAGACGTCATAGATAGGATGACGGAGTCTAGGACAGCTAAAAAGAATATGAAAAGAGGAGTACCTTCGTCAAGGCTACATTCACACAGGGAATGGTCTTTGACCCTGATCTTCGCTAGATGAGCAGGTGTCCAATGTGCAGACAATAATTAGAAGTTATGACCCAACATTCCGCTAGTTTTAGACAATGAAACCATGGTTGCCTCGGGATCTCTGCCTAAAGGGCTGCACAATGCTTACCTTTAAAAGATTAACAAGGGTATCGCCATCAGCCAATGGTTAAATACAACCATTTAGGTGGGATTGTATTTGTTACTTATCACTTAATCTGCAAGACTATCAAAATACATTGCATTATATTTTTTAAATTCCTAAATATAATTTTCTTATTATTTATTTACTATTCCTAGGTTTCTCCCACGGGACCACCTAGTACAAAAGAGTTTACTACTGATGTTAATTTCCGAGTGGAAATAGATGGCTCTAAAACTCATAAAAAAAAGTTTTTGGTAAGTAATTTATAATATGTATTTCTTGAATAAACTTATATTTTCGCGGTTTTTTGTGGATTTATTTTGATTTTTGAATCCCCAAAACTAAACCAATAATTGATTATAATCAACTAGGGGAAACAAAAATCAAAATAAATCCGCGAAAAAATCCGAAAAGATTTGACATTTAAAATGTCTAATACTCACATAAATCTAAGAAAAAGTTATATGTATTTCAGATCATAATATTTAAGTTATATAAAAAGATTTAGCTTTTCTAATAGTAAGGTTTTTAGGGTAAAAAAAATGCTTTTTCTTTTTTTTTCTTTTACAGTATTCTCACAAACTAAATTGCTTATTTTTAAATACTGGACATAATTTCTCCATCAACTTCCAATGGGATATCACCAAAGTGATCCACCCAGTATATGTCCGAACCACTGTTGTGTTCTCCGACCCTTGTGATGCAGAAAAGAGGGTACAGACCTGCTACCAGCATTCCTATGTATCCCCAGATGATCCTAATGGTATGTATTCAAGTCAGTGAATTGATCACTAATAATATTTATTAGTTACTAGTGACTCACCCTTGTAGGTTCGTCCCCACTTACATTCTGTGGTTTAGTATAGATTTCTCAGAGATGAGATATTTTCTCGCAGTAAAAAGTATCCTACATGTTGACCTGGATAACCAGCTATCAACATACCTAATTTCAACAAAATCTGTTCAGGAGTTTTCTCATGCTACAGTCTCAAACAGGCAGACAAAAATTCTAAAAACTATAGATTCGGCCTCTGTATCGATAATAATGTCTGTTTGAATAAGATTTTCCAAAAAATATTTAAGTAGATTCGGCTTAGTTAGAATTTTATTATACATACATACATATATATTAACAATACATTAATAATAAACAAAGCAAATTATTTATTTATTAAGTAAAAAAGTAATCTATACTAATATTATAAAGAGGTAAAGTATGTGAGATTGTAGGGGGTAATCTCTGGATCTAGTGAACAGATTTAGATTGGTAAGAAGATAGTTTGAAACCCTGTGGAAAGAATACATTGTCACGAGTACCAGGGTAGCATACACATAGGCATTGTGGTCAAGCGGCCAAGGCGCAAGATTGATAATCACAGGTGTCCGGTTTCGAATCCCGGTCGGATATAAAGTGTTACTTTAGGGTCGCGGTCGAATGCGATAGCGACCCCGTGGCCCTGTCTTTTGCAATAGGGATCACCGTGGTGTTTAAGTGGGTAGTCTGTCGCGCTTCTCGCGGCAGGAGTCCCACATACCCCGCGCGCCCCCCGCGCTCGGGCACCCGTAAAGGGGTTTCCCCACGAATCAAAAAAAAAAAGGTAGTATTACACATCGAGTAAAGTACATTGTACATGTTGAAGCTCATCAAAGAAAAGCTTGCACCTTATGATCACCTGGTACTTTTGTCACGAGTACTAGGAGACCACGAACCTCAAGGAGTGGTAAATACATATGTAGGGTCCCGTCAGAGTGCATACAACCTTCTTAACACTTATGCTCGCCTGGTACTTGTAATGACGTCATATGTGATAATTAGTCACATAACGATTTCTACCTTTTATGCATACCAACTATACTAAAGGAATATTTAACGACTAACTTCACACTAGTCTATATCGTATCGTAAAATTTCGCTGTTATCATTTTTCCTCTAACGCGCCTAAAGAATTATAACTTTAAAAGTATTTGACTTTTTTTTTGACCTAGAAAATGAAAGGGGACATTTGTAATTTTACGCGTTCGGTCCACACTCCACAGCACTGCCGGAGCACATCCGCCACAACGTGCTGCGGTCGGCGCGCGAGACGGGCGCGCCCGACGTGTTCTACTGCGGCGCGCCCGCCAGCGCCGACTCCTGGTACTCGGTGCTGGTGCGCTTCCCCGCGCCCTCCTCGCACGCCTTCCACTTCGTGTGCAGGAACAGCTGCAGCTCCGGCATCAACCGCAGGCCGCTCAGCCTCGTCTTTACCCTCGAGAGTGCCACGTAGGTCGCTTTCCATCCTCGTCCCTCGACACCACCGCTACCCCACAACACCACCGTCACCGTCATGTTAGAAATGATTTGGCATGTAAAAATATCAAAGGTGCGAGACCCGGGATTTGAGCCCGCTTCCCACCACCACTCGGTTTCCCAAGCGAACGCATTACCAGTTACCACTGGGCTACCACTGCCTTTTAGTCGATAAAATCTTCATACAAATCATTATAAAACATACATTTAGTTTGCAAGAATATTTAATGTACAATTTATATGGCAGTGGTAGCCCAGTGGTAACGCGCTCGCTTGGGAAACCGAGTGAAGCGGGTTCAAATCCCAGGTCTCGCACCTTTGATATTTTCATGTGCGAATCATTTCTAACATAATTACCACTTGCCTTACGGTGAAGGAAAACATCGTGAGGAAACCTGCATGTCTGAGAGAACCTAGCAAGTTTTCGAAAGACATGTGAAGTCCGCCAACCCGCACTTGGCCAGCGTGGTGGACTATGGCCTGATCCCCCTCGTATTGTAGGGAGGCCCGTGCCCAGCATTGGGACGTTAAAAAAAGGGCTGAATACAATTTATATGGCTTTACAATTGGTTTTTTTTTTTTCAGAGGCGAAGTGTATGGTCGTCAGGTTGTAGGCGTGCGAGTCTGTGGCTGTCCCAAGCGAGACTTATGTACTGCAGAATCGGCTCGAAACTCGGAGAATCCAAAAAGCGAGAAACGCAAAGTAAAAACTGAGTCCACAGACACCCCTACCACCGTAGTGAGCAGCACCACCCCGTCGAGCAAACGCATCAAGCTGGAGGACAGCGAGTGCGACACGCTCGTGACGCTGCCCGCGGTGAGTGAGACGTGACGTGACACGAGGCGTGACGTGAGGCGTGACGTGACGCGAGGGGGGCCGCCGCAGTGTACGTGTGTGTGTCGCAGATGGCGGTGCCGGGCGCGCGCGTGGCGCTGGCGGGGCTGCGCGTGATGCGCGACATGCTGCGGCAGACGCGCGCCGTGCAGCTGCGCGCGCGGCAGGACGTGCGCGCCGTGGAGCGCGGCCTGGCGGAGCTGGCGGCGGCGGAGGACGCGGTGCGCCGCGGCGGCGGCGGCGGGGGAGGGGGCGACGACTGAGCGGGGGGCCGCTGCGTGGGGGGGGGGCGACGCGTATGTGGGAAACCACTGCGTAGATGGGATGAGCGGGTGGGGGGAGGGGGACACAGAGGAGAGGGGGAAGTAGGGGGAGGGGGGTGCGTGAACTTAGTCTGTAAAGGGAAGAAGAAAAAGAAGTGCAGGGGAAGGTTCAAGAGTCAATATAATATTAGTGAAAGAATTAAATATTCATATATTTTACGACAGTTCTATGGTAAAACTTGATTTTATATATCTGCACCAATAGTGATATTTTTAATCAAGGGAACTCATTAATTTTCCGAGATAAAACGTATCTAAAATTTTGACCGGGTATGGGAATATAAGGTACCACTATACATTTTCAGAGATTAGCCCGTACAACCAGACAAACAGACTGAGAAACAAATGTTTTATTGTATGTATAGATATGGAAATTTTAGTATTTTTTTATCATACTAATTTTGACCTTTAGAGGTAAAATTACCACCAAGTTTTGCTTAACCCTAATAAAAAAATTCCATGCTAGCCTTAGAATAGTTGATAACTTCATTTCAATATTATTCATAGAAAACAGAAAATATGTAGGAGTGACATATTCAAACAATATGTCATGTCCGTACATTGTTTTCGATAATGACTGTTGAATGTTATCTCGTAGAAAGTTAATCTTGTTTTTTTTTTTTATAAGCAACGATTAAGTGAATTTAAAAAGTTATTGAACTGATTTAAATAAGGATTTAATGTTAAGTTTTTGAGTATCTTGTAATTGTGATAATTTTTTAAGGTTTACAACAGTATCTTAGTGTTTTTTTTTTAATATTATGTTTTAAGACTTTTTTATTAAGCCTATTTTTGAATTCATTTGAATTTGAATTATGATATACCTACTATTACTTCAGTGCAGTTATTTTAGGACTTTAAAGTACTAAAGTACTAAGAATATATACCTCAGTCTGCCTAATTTTATATTTAAATACATAATAGTATGTGAAAAAAACCAGTGCTTAAAATGTAAAATTTTAATGCTAAAATAAGTAGTAGTTTCATTTCAATACTTCATTTTATTCTGATGCAATCTAACAGCATATTTGATCATTAAAAAAAAAAGCTGTATCGGTTTTGATATAGCTCTAATCTTAACCCATCCATATAATATTTAGAGATAGTACAAGTTTGTATACGAGAAACTAAAACTGATGTTGAAAGTTTCTAATAAGATGCTATACTCATATAAATAGAAACTATATACGTATGTATGTTAATATATACATATATTTTTTAATGAAAATGTCATCATCATATAATATTTGTGTCAACTAAGCTATTTTATATTTTATTATTATTTTGATTATTATGTTTGTTTTAAACATGATGTTTTTGGTTTTTTATAAACATTCCAATTTTATTCATTTTATATATACATACAATTACATAATATAAGCATATCATGTTATTCACTACAGCAAAAGTCGCTTAATTTTCTGTTTTTTTTTCTAAAAAGTAACTTTTAATTAATTTTTAATATGGTAACTAATAAATAATGAAAAAGTATTATTTCAAAATTGTTCCTTCGTTGAACGAGAATAAAAAAAAAACAAATATCTATTTTCATAAGTTGTGTTTTAGTCTACTCTTGTGGCGTCATTGAGTTTTTTAATTTTTTATTAAATATAATTATTTTTATACAATAATATGTCAGTATCATTCAAAGTTAGCATAAATTTAGTGCTTTTCATTATTTAATATTGAGTCCATCGTTTGTCTATACTCTATAGTTAAATAGTACATACTTTACAATATATCTGTCCTCTGATATAAAATACATACATATATGTGGCTGTAACACTTCTAACAAATATTTAAAAAAAAAAAATTAATACATAAATCATTTAAGAATAACTCTTTGCAGTTTTTTTTTAGGTTATGCCCTTTTTTCCCTACAGCCACATATAGAAACGAATATACAAAGAAATTTCAGCTTTATTTTATACCAATAATGAACACTTCGTTTTATTAACTATAAACTACATTTATATGAATAAGTTACTTTATATTGATTGCATTAATTTCTTACTGGAATTATTGTTTCATTTGACTTATTAATATTTTTTGGGTATTTTTTATTCTTTTTTTTTTCAATTTGAGAGTTTTGAATAAATGTTAATTTCTTTGTTATTCTCCAAATTATATGATTAGTTTTTTAAGAAATTTATTATGCTCTTCCAGTGTGTAATTAAGTGCCTTAAGATATACAATAAAAACTTTTCAATTTTTCTATTTGTTTTTTTTTTTTATCTTGACGATATACCTTTTTGCGTTTTATATGTTGCATTTATGTAACATATAAAACAAATGTTTACATCAATAACAAATCAATTGAATTGCCATCTAATGACATTTAATTAAACTAATTTTATTTACTTTTCTAATGCGACCGTTAACTACAATTATCGGTTTGACTATAACGTTACCATTTGCAATATTTAGGCCGGCCGCATATTATGTTTTTTTCCGTCAGAAAATTTCTGACGTCCACCGGTACCACCTCGCACACCTATCAGAATTCGCGATTAGGTTTAAAGAGACTAAACAAAATAAAATACTTAAAAACACTAAGTAAAAGATTACCTATAGTCGACTTCGCGACAATAAAAAGTACAGGCGATATGAAACAAACGCAGTCAATCCGACAAATGCAACATCCAGCTACGACGCTGCATGCTCGATCAAATCAAAAACCAAACAACCACCCTTAAACGAATGGTGGGATAACGAACTGGAGAGGAAAAGATACCACTTCAATAGAACTAAAAAACCCAAGAAAGACGAAGACTGGGCCAAATTCAAGGAAACTCAGTCTAATTACAAAAAAAACACTACGGCAGAGAGACAACAAGTCATGGCGCAACCTCTTCTCAAACATAGAATCTGAAAGTACAGCCAAGAGGGTAAGGAAAATTTCCAAAGATAGAAACTTACTGGGCACGATCAAAAAACCAACAAATAATAGGCACAAGAAATACTAACCAAATCAATAAAGAACACAATAATACACATAAAAACCGACAGTAAAACATTACTATTCGCACTAACAAAAATACAACCAAATAATACATATTAGAATGACACAACACTCTAGAACAACTTTCCCAAACCAACAAAATTAAGCTTTCATGGGTAAAAGGTCACACTAATAACAAAGGCAACTCAACTGCCGACAACTTAGCCAAACAGGCCTCAAGACTACAAGTATAAGGGCCTACACCTCTAACTCCAATCCCCTTCGGTGAATATTAATCATGGCTACACAAGCTGATCAACAAAACAGTTGATGCACTATGGAAGGCAACCACTGACTGTCGTCAATCCAAAGAAGCCTTCCCCAAACCTAACAAACACCTAACAAGCCTAGGTCGAACTAGACTAATAACGGTGGTGGAACTTATAACAGGACACTGCCATCTCAACAAAAATCTTTTCAATATAGCCACGGACAGACCCCTGTGCAGAGCGTGCCTTCAAGGGGATGACCTGCTCACATTCTGCTAGAATGCAGTGAACGGGAACACCGCGAAAAACTCGGCCCTAAGAGATCTCTCCAGGAAATCTTCCAGGAAACCGGCAACCTGCTAGACTACTGGGACGCCCTGGAATGGAAAGAATTAACACACTGAATAGCACAAGCTCACGTACGACGGGCAAAACTACCTAAGTGCGGAAAAAGCCGTGCAAGAAGATCAGAATAATAATAGAGATCGTAGAATAGCATTACTCAGAGAATTGTTTCCAGATGCACAAGTTGCATAAGTTCAAAATAAAATATATTGCAATTGCATTTTTTTTATTTTTTCGTTGGAAGAATTTCGTTACTATTGTTTTATAGTAATTCCAAATATCGTTGATAATATTGAATTATAAAAATCAATAAAAATGATAAATTGAAATTGATTAAATTAGTAATTTACTAGTAACCGACCGAAGATTCGGTTTTGGTTTCGGCCACTTTCGGCCATAATTTCGGTTTCGGCCAAAAACAAGCCGAATCTCGGCCGCGCCGAGACTTAAGTGTTCATGTGTTGTCTGAATTTACCGTTAATAACCACATTTAAAAAAAAAACGATTATATAGTTGTAATTCTTTACTGAATACATAAGTAAATAAAAAATATACCTTTAAAACATATTATTCATTTTCATGCATGCTATAATAAACTTTTAGGTACAACAGTCTTAATCGTTACCTTAATATATATATATACATATATATATATATATATATATATATATATATATATATATATATATATATATACATATATATATATATATATATATATATTATATATTTTCCTTGTTAAAATAAACTTTTGAGGGACAACAAACTGTTTTGTTGTTAAATGTATGTAGAAATGCTTAGTTAAGACTGCTGACTAAGTCCCCTTAGCACTTAATGTAACATCTCTGTAGCATAGTCCAGTCAATTCCAATTCACTAGTTGTCTCAAACACATCTTCTAAATCCCATTTCTATGTCATAATTCTATTTCAAATATTTAATTTAAATAAACAATTTCTATATGAATAAGTTTTACTTTTTGAAGTTATACTTCTTTTGGCACGTTTGGAAAAAATTATGAGTGTAAAATTGTTACGATGCGCGCTTACACCGACAGTCAAAAAGCGACATGATGAAGTTAGCTTAAAGCGACATGATGAAGTTAGCTGCATTCCTTTTACAAACGGAGAGTTGTGACATACGGGATGAAATCTTTAGCTAATTTTGTTTTACACCAAAGAAGTATAACTTTTTACGTGCAAACATAAATATACACACGTTTTTCTTTTTAAAAAGTGACTTTTAAAACTCCGTGTAACAGAACGCTTAAACATACATTAGCTTAACATTAACTTTTTGTACTTTAATCAGACTTTTCACTAAGAGTACAATTTTCCAACAATTTTTTTAGCAGCTCACATTTCAATTTCTCTATATTTAACCAGTCTTTATGCTTCTTTTCATTGAATTTTAATTTTTCGTTCTCTACATCTTTTTTAACTTGTATTTCTGTTTCATGAACATCAATTGATTTTTTCTTCAACTCTATTTCTTTCTCTTTCAATTTCAAATATTTTGTCATCTTTTCATCTTTGGCCTTTTGGTTTTCGAGAATATTTTGTAAGAGTTCTATACTTTGAAAACATTGTTGACTTTTTGAATTTTCATTATCACCCGCAACCGAACTCGTCTTCTGTTTTGAAGATTCATCATCTGTTGCTGGATTCTTCTCGCTGGATGTAGCATCAAATTTAATTCTTTTATATTTACTCATGTTTCTTGATCCGGCTACATCATGCTGTCCTTTTTTTTCATCTGTACAAAATATCGAAGAAAATTTACGTGGAGTGGAAAAATTTTTTTCTTTATGAAAAATTTTTTCAAATTGCTCATAATATTCAAACGTCATATGATCTCTTCCACTCTTACTGTTGTTTTCAATACACTCTTTATATTTACTTTTTAAGCGATTAAATTTCCATTTAACCTGATCAGCTGTTACCTGAAAACACATAAGTTAATGCTTATAACAAAGATTTCAAATTAACACACTATCAATAGTTCAGTAGGCAGTAGTGGCCCAGTGGTAACGCACTCGCTTGGGAAACATGTCTGAAAGAACGTAGGATGTGAAATCCGCCAACACCCACTAGGCCAGCGTGGTGGACTACGGCCGGATCTACCTCGCATTGAAGGGAGGTCCGTACCCATTAGTGGGACGTTAAAAAGGGCTGAATACAATAGTTCAGTTAAGTAAAAAGTTCTGCTATTTTTTTTATTATAATCATCACAGAAATAACTATTTTTAAATTACTTAATCTTAAGCTTGAATTAAAGCATAGCAAATGTTTACATTTTTACTGACAGTTAACTGAAAATGTGTCGATAACTGGCACTTTCATAATTAATGATATTAATTATTTTTACCTGTATAGATAATTCTGCTAAGCCCTCTGATATTTTCTTCCACACCTGTGATTGCTTGCCGATATCCATGAGTATCTGTATGTTTGCTTCGTATAAGCTAATCATAGCCATTGTGGCTTTCTTTGTCCACACAGCACCTGAAATATTAATAACACAATAGGTAATTATAATTGAATCAAATCTTCAAAATATAATACACGGTTTATTAAGTATTTTTTAAATTCTTACTTTTCTTAGCATTACTCTCTGCTTTCAATTCTTCAGGATCACTTAAGTCTTCATGACTTTCGACATTAGCATTGTACCCTAAAATATAGAAATTCAACTTTTAGTTCTTATCTGTAGATATTTTATTTTGTGCTAGGCACGTTTTACATAGATACTTAAAATAGTTTTTTTGCCAGCGTTAGCCATATAAAAAACTTTATGGTATGGTATTAAAGTTCAAATTGATTTTTAAGTATTATTATGAATCTTTTGTATGGGAATGTAGAAAAGTGTTGTTTTTCGACTTTTTCAGGCATTTTTTTAAATTTTTCCCTCCGTAAGAACCATCCTCGTACTTCAAGGAATATTATAAAAAAAGAATTAGCGAAATCGGTTCAGCTGCTCTCGAGATATATATATATATATATATATATATATATATATATATATATATATATATATATATATATATATTTGCGCTTGGCAACACATTCAGCGATTCATTTTTATATTATAGAAGATTATAAAATAATTTATTTTGTAACTTTTTGAAACCAATTCTATTTTGTCATTGAAATGAAATGAAATGAAATTTATTTATTTAGTAACAGTTCTTATATATATACAGTAAAAGAATGGCTATGATGATACTCATTAAAAGCCTTTTTATATATTCTAAAACAAGAAATGTAACATCAATAAAAACTATTTGTACCTGATGAAGAAGAGTTATGAATATCAAAATCTTCATTTTTAAATGTTTGCTCTTCATCGTTTTCTTCTTTTACATAATTATCAACAAATAAGGCATTGCTGTCTTCATATTGATAAATGTGTTCTTTTCCACGAAAACATTTATGATTGCACGCTTCATTTATTGAATCAATCAAGCCATTGCAATGTTGACAAAAGTATGTTCCTGTAAATAAATTTAATGTTTATAGTTTTCAATATTAAAATGAAACTAGTACGAAATAGGTACATAAAAACCATTACAAGAGAACTATGATGCATAGTTATTTAATAGGATTTCTTATAGTTAAGATTCAGACTCATTTGAACTGACACTATATATCTGATTTCATTTTCTGTACCAACTTTATAGGAATGTAATATAAGATCTTTCGTTAACGATTAATATGCGACGCAAAGATGTCCGTGAAAGATCCCCATTTTTCAATTACAAAGCATATCGCCGCACTTTGGCGCACAAACACGAACAACGCGAAAAAACTTATTATATTTTCTGCTATAGAGGTGGTTGGTCACGCTAAAACAGTACTTTAATTAATACTTTTCAAAGTGCTGGATTGTGCGGTGCATTGCTGTAGTTGAAAAATTCAAAGTTGAGCATTATGCAGCATAATGCGCTTTAGTGCTGTAATTAAAATATGGAGAGCGAGCTCAGCTGACCGCTTACGAGATGATTGTCCAGGATTGCTTTGTATGGAATCGTCAACTTCATCAATTGCTTGTGTTTTTATTGATCTTGGGCGTCCCGCACGTTTTTGATTTAGCGTGGAACCGGTGGATTCGAACTTCCTGATCCATGATCTAATGGCACTCTCACTAGGACATTGATTTAAATTGTGTAATCTGAACTTTTTACGAAATAAACGCCGAACGATAATGCAGGAATCACCATTTTTGTAATAATTTTTAACACAGAACGCACGCTGTGCGCCCGTGAAACGCTCCATTGCATTGCATTGCGATTTGCAAGTTGCGTTCAAAGAGAATGTCACCACTACGTGTTTTGCGAGATGCACTTTTTCTATCTGTGTACCGAGCAGAACTGCCAGATCAAAAAATTCATTCAGCGTTAGGATGACATAAAAAGCGCTAGATTTCACGAAAAAGCGTTATAAAAAAGAGCTAGATTTCGCTAAATTAACTATATATTTTCTTGAATTATAAATTATAATAAAAAACACAAACAAAGATCAAATAAATTGTTTAATTTCATCGTATTAGAAAATGACTTATATTAGACTAGCAACTCACCCTTGCTCCGCTCGGGTTCGTCCCTAGTTATGTTTTAACGTTTTGCTCAGAGATGAGATATTTTCCCGCAATAAAAAGTATCCTATATGTTGACCCGGGTAACCGGCTATCATCAAACCAAATTTCTATTTTTTATTTTATTTATTACATTTTCATCAAAATCCGTCCAGTGGTTTTCTCGTGATGCGGTAACAGACAGACAGACAGACAAAAATTCTAAAAACTATAGATTTGGCTTCTGTATGGATAATAAAGTCTATTTCAATAAGATTTTCCAAAAAATATTTAATGTACAGATTCGGCTTACTTACAATTTTATTATATGTATAGAAAAGGAACGAAAGGCCTTCCTTCCTGAGATACCTATTCAAACGTTGCTATGGTTATAGTTTATACCCTTTTCTACACCCAACCAAATTTCTTTTAAGTTGTGAGTTTGTAGGGGGTAATCTCTGGATCTACTGAATTGATTTAGATGAAATTCGGTAAGAAGATAGTTTGAGAACCTGGGAAGGACATAGGATACTTTTAATCCCGGAAATAATCCTTTAAGGGGGGTGAAAGTTTGTATTGGGAATCAACCAAGGGACGAACCTGAGCGAAGCGAGGGTGAGTCGCTAGTTTAGGATAAAATAGGTATTTCAAGGATTTGCAGAAATAAAAAGTGCTTTATTTTTTATTTCATAAATATATGTATATTAAAACATGAGTAACTAGTAAGCGAAGTAACCTTAGCTTAACTGGCACGCTTTGTAAACATTAACAAGAAAATTGAATTGAATAACATAACAAATTCGATATCTCATGTTACGGAACCCTCAGTGTGCGAGTTAGACTCCCTGTTTAAAAACTCCAATAGGATCCCATCAAAAGCGACAAAAGCCACATAGAAACCAATAAATATTTATTGTTTTCTATGTGGCTTATGTCGCTTTTGATGGGATCCTATTGGAGTTTTTCAACAGGGCTCGCACTTGTTCGATTATTTATGTTTTTCAGCGTATAATAAATTAATATGTTATCAAGACGTGGTACGTGCCGACTCCTAGTGTTATTAAGACAAGACATTGAGTAAGAGTATAGATATTTTCGTATAGGTATATACGTATGACGACACGTTTGGCTCAGTTTGTAGTGACCCTACTTGCTGTGCCATCGGTCGCGGGTTCGAGTCCCGCTGGGGGCATTCATTTGTGTGATGAGCACGAATGTTTGTACTCCAGTCATGGGTGTTTATATTTATAATATGTACATATGTATTTAAAGTTATGTATGTGTAGTGTATCAACTATCTGGTATCCATAACACAGGCCTCGTAGCTTACCATGGAACTAGATGGTGCTGTGTGTTAATGTCCTAACATATTTATTTATTTGTATAGGTATATTTTTGCTATTTTGCATTATATTTTTAGTTCTCTATTAGCCTTATCGATTTAGAAAGTAGAATTATTTAAAAGGGCAGAAACGAAATTAAACAAAATTTGTTCTATGCGTAATATGTAATGAATAAAAAAAAATCAATTACAAATTCACTATTATAATATATCTAGTAATAAAAACCTTAATAAAAAAAATTAACTAATATTTAAAATTATAAAAAATGTAAAAATAGATTTCAGAAGTAAGATATTATTATCATTTCCAACATGATTACCACTTGTCTTAACGGTGAAGGAAAAAACCAATAAAAGCCATAAAGAAACCAATAAATATTTATTGGTTTCTATGTGGCTTTTGATGAGATTCTGTTGGAGTTTTTAAATAAGGAACATCGTGAGGAAACCTGCATGTCTGAGAGAACCTAGCAAGTTTTCAAAAGACATGCTCAGTCTGCCCGCTTTTGGCCAGCGTAGTGGATTGTGGGATGTTAAAAAGGGCTGAATTAAATTCATTCTACCAAAAGGAACGATAACCTTAAAAGAATTTAAAAAAGTTTAAATCGGATGAAATCGGAACTAGATTTACACTAGGGGCACTTGAAGCTACTGCCCGGGGCATCAAATTTTCAGAGGCAACAATAAAATTCGGAGGGTGAGAAAAGAAATTTTCTTCGCGTTATCGAAAATGCTTTTTTTTATTTTCCAAAAAATGTACTAGAACATTTTTCGAAAAATTGGAAAAATTTAAGTATTAATTAATTTTTTGGATTTAAAAAACAAATTAAAAAATTTAAACTTTATCGAAACTTAATCCATTTTATGCAGAATTTCGATAATGGGGCGGCATTCTTTACATTGCTCAAGGGCGGCCCTAAGGTTGAATCCGGCACTGGATGAGATGTCTATTACATAAAAAACAATAACACAAAGTGGAATGTTTGTTTACAGGTAAAAAACATCTTATAACCATTAGATTGTTATAAAGAAACGTTGTAAATTAAATTTTAAATAATAAATTTCATAGACATAGAATATACTCTGTTTTTTAATCTCAGAGACTAAATTGACATTTGACACATGCAAATGTCAAATTTACAAGTAATGTTGCCAGCTCTCTTGTGCAGTGTTGTATCTACGATACGGTTTGTTGAATCGTAACTTTTTATCTTTATTAGACGTTTCGCTTCAAAGTTCTAAAAGTGTATACTTAAAGTCTACATTATTAATTTTAAATCATTAAGTATCATTAAAATTAACATTATTAAATTTAAATTTACATTATTAATTTTGTATTATTACGTTTTACATAAGTACCTACATATTATTTAAGGATAAATTGTTATAAAAAAAACGATACTTGATTTTATTAACATTCATTTTCGATAATGGTACATCACTATTTAAGAATTGCAAAAAACTGACAACCCACTTAATGTCCGTTTTGTCTCTGAGATTAAAAAACAGGCTATAGATAGATACAACAGATAGATGTTTGGATGAACTTTGGTATGAAATAAAGGCAAATCTCTACAGATAAATAAAATTGAAGTGTCTGTTTGTAATGTCAAAATAATAGCTTTTTACTAAATGCATAATAAATTATATATAGCACTTATAAGAAAAACTCATTTTTGTCTGCTTGTTCCTTTATCTGTCGGTTCTCGGTATCGGTTCTGTTTCTTAATCTCCAATTGGCTGTACAGATTTTGACGGGAATTTCACTGGTAGATAGTTGGTGTTATAAGGAGTAACTTAGGGCTACTTTTATTTTAGAAAACGAATTAGGGTTTTACTCAAAAAAATCAAAACCTATAATATAATTATTGACAATGTAAAGCATTCATATCATTTAAGGAATGACGTTTAGGCAATTCCCTAAAGGTAAATAAGACACTGTTTGAGCTCCCTTAAGCTAGTACTCTAACTTAGCACTCTGTCTACCTAATCTTAAAGCATGTTACCAACAAAGTGTGTTAAAATCACAGGCGGTTTGATTGTTATAATATAACTTCTAACATTAAATTTAATAGCTATATGTACTTTGCCATTCAGGCAAATTCTATATATGTTAAAAAATTATATGTGAATTTTTGTATAGGTATTATTATATATTTAAATTTTTCTATATTTCGATTTAGATTTTATATACTATCCAATTGTATATATTAAATTATAATAAGTATTCATTGTATACAATGTACATATCTGTATATTTTATAAAAATGTATTCGTCATGTAATAAGGCAGTTGGTATCATAACAAAATATATTACTTTAAAATTACTCAATCGTATATCTAATTTTTAATCATAAAAATGAATTTATAAAAAATATTCAATTACTTTAACTTAGTCAATATTAAGTAAAAATTAAAAAGATAGCCATAGGGGCTGACACATATTATGATGATTTTAATTGTCAGTGCGCGTTCATGAAATGCGTATTTTGTGTTGATAACCTTAAAAAGGTATATGCACAACACATTTCATAATGAAAATGCATTTTTAACAGAACACCCCCCCCCCCCCTCCCCCCTCTTCCCCCCACTCAGTCTTCGCCCCCTCCCCCACCGCGGCGCACCGCGTCCTCCGCCGCCGCCAGCTCCGCCAGGCCGCGCTCCACGGCGCGCACGTCCTGCCGCGCGCGCAGCTGCACGGCGCGCGTCTGCCGCAGCATGTCGCGCATCACGCGCAGCCCCGCCAGCGCCACGCGCGCGCCCGGCACCGCCATCTGCGACACACACACGTACACTGCGGCGGCCCCCCTCGCGTCACGTCACGCCTCACGTCACGCCTCGTGTCACGTCACGTCTCACTCACCGCGGGCAGCGTCACGAGCGTGTCGCACTCGCTGTCCTCCAGCTTGATGCGTTTGCTCGACGGGGTGGCGCTCCTCACTGCGGGGGCGGGGGTGCTCTGGGGGAGGCCGGGGTCAGATGGCGATAGAGCGGCGGTTTCTGCTTTGCACATATCCCGCTTGGGACAGCTACAGACTCGCACACCCACAATCTGACGGCCGTATACGTCGCCCCTGAAAAAAATAATAAAATGCTATTATAAAAGGAAGACTTTTTCGTTTCCGATCGGCTCAACGGAAGAAATAGTCATAATGCACAATTGTTGTACTTTAATTTTTGGACAAACTTATATTAGGGCAAATAATTAACCATTCGCTGTGAGCAGTTCCTTAAGATGTTAGAGTAAGGAAAAATGTGCCTATTGACGAAGGAGGACCTCTGGTTTCGCGCCATCCCTAGCGCAATGCCCTGATGACCTAATGGGAGTGGATCTCTTATTAAAACTCTCTAGAGTGGTGTGGCGAGGGAGGAGGGTGGCAGTTAACTCACGTGGCACTCTCGAGGGTAAAGACGAGGCTGAGCGGCTTGCGGTTGATGCCGGAGCTGCAGCTGTTCCTGCACACGAAGTGGAAGGCGTGCGAGGAGGGCGCGGGGAAGCGCACCAGCACCGAGTACCAGGAGTCGGCGCTGGCGGGCGCGCCGCAGTAGAACACGTCGGGCGCGCCCGTCTCGCGCGCCGACCGCAGCACGTTCTGGCGGATGTGCTCCGGCAGTGCTGTGGTGTCTGGACCGAACGCGTAAACTTATAAATAATCATATCCATACCGGTTTTCCAAGTTACTTGGAGTCGGCATGGTACCTACATCTTCCTCTTCACATCCCCTATTATTCGTCACCTCAACATTTACCACTATCTAATCTTTTCTTCGGTCTTTCTCTTCCTCTCCACCCACCTCCAGTCATTTTCATCACTCTTCTCTTCACATGTATGTCATCCCTCCTCATCACATGTCCATAACAACTCGGACGATTTCCTTTCAACTCCTCTGTCACTGACCTTAATTTCAAGCTTCATTTTACTTTTACAATTTTACAGGATAGTAGGTAGTTTTATACAGGATAAAACAGTGGCATAACATTGCATGGTGAAATAAAATATGTAAGTATCTATTTATATATGTATGTATGTTTGTATATGTGTATATTTAAATATTAATGGATGTTTGTAGCTTGTACCTACACGGCACCTCTTCATAATTATTTTTTTCGCACGCTGAGGGTTTCTGTTAGAGATCTCTTAAAGAGATAAGTCATGCTTTGTACACATGTTATTTGTTTTCTATTTTATATGTATTTTTTTGTACATAAATAAATTAAATATACACATACCTTTCACACCATCGCAAGACGCATAGTGCTGGTAACAGGTCTCCACTCTCTTCTCAGCATCACAAGGGTTGGAGAACACCACTGTAGCGCGGACATACACTGGGTGGAGCACCTTGCTGGTGTCCCATTCAAAATTCACGGAGAAATTGTGTCCAGAGTTCAAGAATAAGCAGTTCAATTTGTTGGAATACTGAAAAAAAAGTTATCTCAATGACATTGACATTTGACAGATAATATATTGACATTACCAATACAAATGTATGTTTCGAGCAAGACAAACTAATTTCTGTCGAAAAAAATATTTTATAAAAATATATTATATATATAACGCGGGAAACTTTTCGATATTTTAGGGTAAAAATTATGATATACTACCGCTTACATTTATAAACTGGGTACCACAGAGTAGCTGAATAAATGAGATTATCGGGCAGACTAAAATATTTGACCAGATGCTTAGATTTTGGTATTGAAAAAAATATATTCATAAATAATAGCAATAATGTCCTTCTGAGTAGACAGCTTCCAATCTCTCTGAGACTCACCACAGCACTGGAGATTTTATATGTAATTTAGGATGTATGAGGGAGGGAGAAACAGAGTGTAGTAACGTAATGTGCACTCTCTGTACCTTTCAATCTAAAATTTTAATAGGATTTTAGTTTTTTTATCAAAAAACTCAACAACTGGTCCGATTCAAACTGGAACTTAAACCCACAATCAGCAAGTTTATGTATTAACCACTGGAAGAACAACAGAACAAGCTCAATAGGAAGTAAACATTATATTACATAATAGATCAGATAATTTTATTTATTTTATTTTTCATTTACTTCCTGTGCATAAATAACATACCACCAACATTTCACCCCAATGATAGAATATAATATATAAAAAATAAATAAATATGTTTGGACATTAACACACAGCACTATCTAGTATTCCATGGTAAGCTATGAGGCTTGTGTTATGGATAGCAGATAGTTGATACACTACACATATATAACTTTAAATACATACATATTACAAATATAAATACCCATGACTGGAATACCAACATTCGGGCTTGTGACACAAATAAATGCAACCAGGAGGACTCAAATCCGCAATTGCTCACCCTGATTCCACAGCAAGTATGGTCACTACAAACTGAGCCAAACGTGTCATCGAATGTAGTATTTTACTTACAAAAAACTTTTTCTTATGTGTATTAGATCCATCAATTTCAACTCGAAAACAGCTATCTCCTGAATATTCTATTGTACATGGCGGGCCCGTGGGGGAAACCTAAAAAGGTAAAATAAATACTAATAATTATCTTTTTCTAGTATTAATTGGAATATACATATAGCACTGTGCACTAAAATAAAGGTAGCAGGGTCCCACACAAGACATTGTATTTAATATTCATATGTATTTTGTTATCTTATTGTTTCAAACATTTAAAATTCAATTGATATTTATTATATTGATCAATTTTTCTTTGATGTTACTTTTATAATCAAAAGACAAAAGTGTAAGTGATATTACATATTCATTTTATAAGAACATTTTTATCTATTTTTGACTTACTTATCTATCCTTTAGTTAGCTATGGGCAGAAAGCAATGTGTTTAGAGTGTATGCATTTTGTATTAAATGTAACAGTAACTCACTGTTTGCTACCTTTTCACAATGCTGAAAAGATTTTGATAAAATTTTGCTAGAAAATAGATTGCATCCTGGAGGCAGACATAGGATACTCTCTAGCCCCATTCTACTTACCATGGGAGGGAAGCCATTGGGCCAAGAATCAAAAGTCTAAAAAATCAAGTGAACTTTTTAGTTATATACAAAGTTAAGATGTAAAAATTTTGAATTAGGGACAAAGTTTTTTATTTATTTTTACACTATTTTTTTTAAATCATTACAATGTTATAATAATAATAAAATAAGCCTTTATTCAGACATGATTTAAAATAAATTTGAGTATGAACTATATATTTTTTTCTTACATTTATATATCTAATTGTGTTTCACATTTACAAGAACCTTTAAAGATTGTAGATGTCTATGAAATGTTTAGTTTTCACTACCTCGACAACCTACTGTTTGCCTTTTGTTGGCAAAGACCTCTTATTTTGTTTATAAGTGTCTATCCCCAGCAATAGTCCATATGCCTTCTGCCATAGCTCTTTTGTCATCGACTCATCTTTGGAATGGTCTACCATATCCATACTCCTTTTCTTTTCATTTGCAATGATAAACTTTATAAAAAATAATGTACACTTACAGGCACAAAGTCAACTGGACTTAGAGCGTAATTTAGATCTAGCCCATGGATATCATCCAGGCTTGTACTGTAAGTAAATATAATGAACAAAGTTTAGTAGAAGTAAATAAAGACATTATATTTATATATATTATTCAACGTATAAAGTATCTATATACATACTTTACTAAAATATCATCATGAACAAAAGGATCAATATGAATGTCCTTCAGATGATGTTCAACATTGTTATACATTTTTACCTGAAAAAGTAATATTATTCTTTAATTAGTGTGATAAAGATTGTCGAGTTACCTTAACTAAATATTAAAGGGAGAAAAATCTTAAATACATTTTTAAATCTTAAATTGACTGATGCAAATTTGAAATTACTAAATTATTTAAAACTTCACAAAAATGTATTAAAAACTTTTTATTGGATCTATGTCATGTAATGTCTGTTTGTCTTCAGTTTTCCTTGTATAATCAACAGATATTAAATCATGTTCTCTTTCGTTTTCTACCTATTAGCAAAATAACATGGATGTTTATTTTTAAAAAATGTGTTAATCAAGTTCTAACCATATATAAAAAATTTACTAATTCATTACGGCACTAACGTTATTTAATATTCATGAATTTTAAAGTGGTTTATTCTCTTAGAACTTACCAATATCTACTGGTGTCCTGAAATTTAAAAGCTAAAAATTATTAATAACTACGTATTTTTTTTGAATGGATGATACAAATCAATGGTTCACATTTGAGGCATCAGTCAGGCACTAACTACTCGTTTTCTCCAATTCAGATTTTTACTTTACACTTTGTAGATATACAGAAAAAACGACTGACATGGATGACAAATAAAATTCTAAGGGTAGTGAATTCACTTATGAATAGGAGTTGGCGGGAACGTCGCGGCGTCTCTGTAGATGACTGCCAGTGTTCGCAACCGTACGATAATTATCGTACATGTACAATAATTTCATGACTGCGTACGATGTACGATAATACATTGCAAATGTACGATAATTTGTGAAGATGGGATGGGTTAAAATTTTTGTCAGGATTAGATAATGTTTTATAAAGAAAACTGTTTCATTATGGATTTTAAGTATTTTGAATTCGTAATAAGGGAAAACATGAAAATACCCTCTTTTTTTTTTTTTTGCTCTCCCGCCCGTATAGATCGCATCCGTGTGTAAAACGTAGTGGTGACATTCTCTTTGTCCGTGTGATGATAAGAAAATTGTTTAAGTTGTCCTTTTTTTTTTTTTTTTTTTTTGCTTCTCTTCCGCCTGTTCTAGGTGTAAACACATTCAGGTTGCTGACCGTTCAGTTGACCGGAGGGAATCGGTTATTAAAAAGTGGTTAGAAGGAAAAAATATCAATTTCTATAAAACTCGACTATTTTTGCACATTCCTAATATGTACGATAGATTAAATTAGATATAAAATTTTAATTAATAGTCTCCCATTCGCTATTTCTAATTAAATTTGTGTTATTTTATAGATATTATAGTTCTATAATTAAATTTCAGACTTTCAGTTAAATTTATAAAAGAAAATTCATATAATTTATAGTTAATAGTTAAATTTTAAATTTTCATTGTATATAAAAATATTTTTGGTCGTTTTCACTTCGAATTTCATATTATAATATTGTATTTGATACTCACCTGCCCTTACCATAGTCTTTTCCCCTGATTTTACTCGAGAAATCGAAAAAAAACGACCCCCCGCCCGCCCTTTTTTCTCTTGGTATATTAACTTCTGTGACCTTGGGAATAAAAATAGTCGTATATCTTTTAAAAATAGCCTTTTCTGAAAAATTTTTGCAGATTCGTCAATTTAGTATAGTAACAGATTAATTAGGCTCGTAGTAATATTATTTGCACTTGTTTAAAATTTTCTTATTTAATTTTCTTAATTTTCTTTTAATTTTAAAACTTTATTGAAACTTACATTTTAAACAATGATTCGCACACCGACTAAATCACCTTGCTCCAGACGCCTCTTCGAAGGGTCTGAGGTCTCTAGTGGCCTCACCGCTGGGCCCAGTGATGCACAAGGGTCTCAAACAGTGAACCGAGATTCACCGTCATGCATCCCAATCAAACGGGCCCCCGCCGGCGTTACTAAGACTGCTGGCCACGAGAGCTCCCTGAACCTGAAAAAGAAAATACCATCTAAGAACACAGAGAAGAAAAGTGTAGTAAATGCTAATTCCGCGACTGATAGCATACCATCGAAGACTTCGTACTCGAGTAAGACAGAGGAGGCAGAAGCAATCTATCTCCACGCGATGGATGAAATGAAACAGTCAGGAAACCTAAAAAGGACCATTAAAGAAAATGTAGAAAACGATTTACGAGCATTATTTGAAATAGTGAAACTATTAGAGCAGGGACATAGCAAAAGCGGAATTGGAGACAGCAAAGAATCACAGAAACATGCAGAGTTAGATAACAAAGAAGATAAAAGTAGAGAAATTTTGAATGAAATAAGAGAAGTCAAGAACATATTGAAAAGCGAAGCGGAAAAGGGAATGAAAATCATGAAAGAGACCAAGAATGCAGTGAATAACATTGAGGCATGGTGCGAAGCCCCGAAAACCTATGCACAAGCTACTGCGGCAATGCCCACTAGAGAGCCAGAAAGGGAAAATTTGCACTCAATTATTGTAACTTCACCGAATGATACAGATACTGCGGATAAAGTAGTGGAAAAGATACGGCAAGCCGTAAAAGCAACGACGACAGGTGTGCAAATAGACAAAATAAGGAAAACTAAGAACCAAACAGTAGTTATAAGTTGCAAAGAAAAGTTAGAGATGGAAAGAGTCAGAACGAAAATTACGGAGGCCAGTGCAGAGTTGAACGTTACGGAGGCAAAAAATAAGTGGCCATTGGTTGTTGTGAAAGACGTTATGAAGTATTTGTCAGATGAAGAAATAACAGCGGCTATTGTGAACCAGAACGGGAGCATTCTACAAGGAATACAGGTGCAAGAAAGTGACTTGAAGTTAAAATATAGAAGGAAAGCTAGGAATCATCTTCAATGCCACGTCGTGCTGCAGGTAGCTCCTCAGATCTGGAAGCGGTTGACCGAAGCGGGCCTCATCCATGTGGATTTGCAGCGGGTGATAGTGGAGGACCAAAGCCCTCTAATCCAGTGCACGAAATGCCTGGGATTCGGTCACGGACGTAGATTCTGTAAGGAGCCGGAAGAGGACATCTGCAGTCACTGCGGGGGACCCCATCTCAGGGCTGATTGCCAGGCTCTCCTTAGGAACGAAAAACCTGAATGCAGGAATTGTAAAATAGGTAAAAAAGAATGCAGCCATAACGCCTTTGACAAGAATTGCCCTACTAGGAAGAAGTGGGAAGAAGTGGCTAGAAGAGCAGTCGCGTATTGCTAAAGTTGTCTCAAGGAACTATAAGATTTTTCAAGCGAATTTACAAAGAAGCAACTTAGCCACTCAAGAGCTTATACAAGAGGCCGGAAAGAATAAAACCATATTTGCACTAATACAAGAGCCATACACAGGTAACACTGGAATGTTAAAAACCCATCCCGGTACTAGAGTAATTCAAAGTCAGACAAATAAAAACAAACCTAATAAAGTGGCTATAGTTGTCTTCGACAAGGACCTGGAGATAATAGCGACTCCAAGCTTGCTGGCTCAGAACACGGTAGCTGCGGTGCTAAAAACCAAGGACTGGACGATTGGAGTGATATCTGTGTACTTCGAGGACAGCATGCCAATCGAGCCGTATTTAGATAAGACTAAAGAAGCTCTCGAGAAACTCAACACAAGCCATATCATCTTAGGAGGAGACTTCAATGCATGGAATGTATGGTGGGGCAGTGAATCCACGGATGATAGAGGAGAAATCGTGTTCGGCTGGCTGGAAGAAATGAACCTGCATATCCTAAACGAAGGTGACGAGCCCACTTTTGACACAATCAGAGGTGGTAAAAGATACAAAAGTAGCGTAGACATCACGTCATGTACACAAAACTTGTTAGACAAAATAACAGATTGGGAAGTCAAAACGGATATCACCAGTTCGGAGCATAATACTATCCAATTAAAGTTAAACCTAGAAAAAATACAAAATAATAATATCATCAGAACTACAAGAGTTTATAATACGAAAAAGGCTAAATGGAAAGAATTTAAAACAGAGTTTAGGAAACAGTTAGATGAAAAGAACATAAATATTCAAGAAATAAGTAAAATTAACAATATCAGAGAATTAGAAGATAATATAAATAAATATATAGATAGTATAAAAATAGCTGCAGAAAAACACATACCAAAAAAGAAGACTGTGTCAAAGGTGGGTATCCCGTGGTGGAATGATGAGCTCGAAGAACTGAAGAGGACGATGATGACGATGAAGAGAAGAATACGCTGCGCCGCCCCATGCCGTCGCCAACACGTAGTCGAAGAGTACCTGAAAGCAAAAAGAGAATATGAAGAAAAAGAGGAAAAAGTTAGAGTGGAGAGTTGGAAATCATTTTGTGAGAGGCAGGATAGGGAAAGCATGTGGGATGGAATATATAGGGTAATAGGAAGGACGTCGAAGACCAATGAAGATCAGTGTCTGATAGAGAACGATAAAGAGTTGAACCCGGAAGAATCAGTCGAATTGTTAGCTCGTACCTTCTATCCGGAGGATCGTGAGAATGATGATAATAGCGAACATACCCAACTCAGAGCGCTCGCAAAAGAGTCGCTGCAATGCAATTCCGCAGTGATGGACGACCCTCTGTTCACAATGTATGAACTAAGACAGTCGATGAACAGCTTCAATGTTAAAAAAGCACCTGGAATAGATGGCTTCACGGCAGACATTTGCCTAGCCGCCATCACAGAGGATGAGACAATCTTCTTGGAACTGATTAATAAATGTATGGAGTTGACATATTTCCCGGCCCCTTGGAAAGAAGCAGCCATTATAATATTAAGAAAACCGAACAAGAAAGACTACAGCCAACCAAAATCATACCGTCCTATCGGGTTACTGCCGATATTAGGAAAAATATTTGAGAAAATGATAGTCAATAGACTTAAATACTACATATTACCCAAAATAAACCCACGACAGTACGGCTTCATGCCGCAACGCAGTTGCGAAGACTCCCTCTATGACCTAGTACATCATATTAGAGAAAACTTGAGCCATAAACTAACAACGTTGGTTATATCTTTGGACATAGAGGGAGCATTTGATAATGCGTGGTGGCCCGCGATAATGTGCCAACTCCTAGAAAAAGGATGTCCCTCAAACTTGAGGGAAATAATAGCCAGCTACTTCTCTAACAGGAAGGTGAGGGTGAGGTACATGAATAGGGAAATCGAAAGGACCACGACAAAAGGTTGCGTACAGGGCTCGGTCGGAGGTCCTCTATTGTGGAACGCTCTGCTCGATCCGCTGCTAGAGGGACTGGAGGGCATGGGTGTTCATTACCAGGCCTTTGCGGACGATGTGGTGCTTGTCGTCTCCGGACACAGATCTGAGGATATCGTCAACAAAGCCAACCGAACACTGACCTATGTGCACGAGTGGGGCATCAAAAATAAGCTGAACTTCGCGGCACATAAGACCAAGGCCATGGTTATAACGAGAAAACTCAAATATGATGAACCACACGTGAGCATGGGCGGTGTTCCGATCGAAATGGTTGAAGAGATGAAGATCCTAGGTCTCACAGTGGATAGGAAGCTGACCTTCAATAGCCACATTACAGAAGTGTGTAAAAAGGCTACAAATATTTACAAACAGCTTGCAAGGTCAGCCAAAATGTCCTGGAGCCTGTGCCCGGAGGTGATAAGGACCATCTATGTGGCAGTAGTTGAGCCAATTGTCATGTACGCGGCCGGTGCTTGGGCACCGGCGGTGGACAAGTTGATGGCTCGAAAAAAGCTGGAGGTGGTGCAAAGAGGATTTGCACAAAAAATTTGCAAATCATACAGAACAATCTCTTTACATTCGGCTCTTATTCTGTCAGGATTGCTTCCCCTGGACCTCCGAATAAAAGAAGCGGCTAGATTTTACGAAGCGAAGAGAGAGAAACCGGAGGAGGAAATCCTGGTAGATAGAGAGATTGAGAGCAGAGTCAGCTTTCTCGAAGCACCACATCCAGCCAAAGAAGTCGAAGTGGCCTACAAAGAGCTCGAAGGTCTGAGCGAGGAGATCCAGGAAGACCTGCAGATGACAGGTCCTATGATATATACAGACGGAAGTAAAACAGAAGGTGGAGTCGGTGCGGCAGTGACATTTTGGAGGGATGGCAGAGAAGTGAAGAGCAGGAAGTTGAAGCTGTACGATTTTTGTACTGTCTTCCAGGCAGAAATGCTCGCCCTCTGGCATGCAACCGAAATGGCACTGAACGCGAAGGACCAAGAAATAAATATACTGAGCGATTCGAAGTCTTCCTTGGATCTCCTAAAAACGGCGAATACTCACCCAATTGCGACACTTATAAAAAGGAACTTAGCCAAAGCCCGGATAGACAAAAAAATAATAAAACTGTACTGGATTAGAGCCCACGCGGGCACAGAAGGGAACGAGAGAGCGGATGAACTCGCGAAACAAGCTGCGAACCAAAAGAAGGTTAAGCCAAACTACGATAAATGCCCTCTCTCGTTCGTGAAAAGGCAAATAAGGAATGAGACAATCAAAAAATGGGACGAACGATATCGAGACGGTAAAACAGCAGGGATAACCAAACTGTTCTTCCCGGATGTGATATCCGGGTATAGAACAGTTAGGAAAATCAAAACAGACCCCATATTGACTCAAGCTCTTACGGGACACGGTGGGTTCGCGGAATATCTACATAGATTTAAATGCAAGGAGAACCCGGCGTGCAGCTGTGATCCCAACGTGGAAGAGACCGTAATCCACTTGCTGACGGAATGCCCTGGAAACGAGATAAAAAGATATTATACAGAATGTATGATAGGTATGAAAATAAATGTCAACAACTTACCATGTATAATAGAAGATGACGAGGCACGGAATGAATTCTTGAAGTTTGCTAAATATGTAGTGGAAAAATCGATAGAGCGTAATAAAACTAGGGACGTAAAGAAATAGCGTAAACTGAAATTGTAAATAAATAAAATTATAAATAGGAAAAAAAAAGGAAAAAAAAAAATAATAATAATATAAAAAAATATACATGTATATCAATGTAAATAAAAATGATTAATAAGAAAATCTTACTAAAAGTGATTCACAGGAATGAAAACCATTACCTCTTAATTCCTAAAAAAGGATAAAGTGCTAACTAAAATAAAAATATAGACAATAAATTGTAAAATATATGTAAAAGGTTTCTGACCACCACGTCAGAAGTTGTTAGTTTAATATAATAAAAAAAAAAAAAAAAAAAATATGTACGATAATTTTGGTCCATGTACGATAATTTTACGGCCCTAGGTACGATAATTGCCTGACTTCAGGTTGTGAACACTGATGACTGCACTTTGTTCATTGCATATGATTATGTAAGGGGTTTGTGGTCGGTGAATATAATTAATTCACGTCCTTCGAATATTTTTCTAAAATATTTTATAGCCATGTATATAGCTAGTAGCTCTCGGTCGTATGTAGAATACTTCGTTTGAGCGTCGGAGAATTTTTCGAGAAATATCCGAGTGGCTGCCATTTTCCATTAACATATTGCTGTATTACTGCTCCAGCTGATTTGTCAGAGGCGTCGGTGAATATCGCGAGTACGGCTTGATGCGAGGGATGCGCGAGTAAAGCTGCGTTGGTTATGCTTGCTTTACACGCTTCGAATGCTTGCCTTGCTTCGTCTGTCCATTCAATAATTGTTTTATCGCGTTTCTTGACGTTGTGCAGATATGAATTTAACGGTGCTTGTATAGTAGCGGCGTTAGGTATATGGTCGCGGTAGAAGTTAAGCATGCCTAAGAAACGTCGGAGATCTTCTACTGTTTTAGGCTGGGGATATTCGTTAATGACCTTGACCTTTTCTTCGGGTGGTCTTATTCCTTCTTGAGAGACTGTGTACCCTAAAAACTTAACTGTTGGCTGGCCTAGGTTGCATTTGGCTGGATTAATAGTTATGCCGTTTTCTTCTAATCTTTGTAATACACTTCTTATATGTTGTCTGTGCTCTTCTTCGTTTGATGAAGCTATTAGTAAGTCGTCTATGAATGGAAACACGTAGTCTAATCCTCGTAGTACTTCGTGTATATAACGTTGAAACGTTTGTCCGGCGTTTTTTAAACCTGGACACATACGAGGGAATTCATATAGTCCGAATGGTGTTATTATAGCTGTTTTTTCTACATCTTCTTGCCTTATTGATTTGTTGATATGCGCGGTTGAGATCTATAGTTGAAAACACTGTTTTTCCTGACAGATGATGTGTGAAGTCTTTAACTCGCGGGACGGGGTAGCGATCGGCTATTGTTATCGCGTTGAGTCTGCGATAATCTCCACATACACGTACGTCGCCGTTTTTCTTCGGTACAATATGTAGCGGCGATGACCATGGACTCTTGCTAGGTCTACATAACCCTTGTTGAATCATGTTTTCAAATTCTTTTTTAACTATTTCGTATCGATGCGGCGGGATTGGTCGAGCTCTGCAGTGTATAGGTTGGCCTTGAGTTTCGATAAAATGTTCGACGTTGATTTTCGGTTTAAGTTGCATTGCTGTTATTCGTGTAATACCGGGGAATTCAGCTAATATGTCGTGGTAGTTACTGTTAATATCGATACTGCGGACGGTAGGTACATCTGTAGAACTGAGTGGAGCGTTGATCTTGAGGTTCGTGACTGCGTCAATTAATCTTCGATTTTTCAAGTCTACAATTAATTGATGGTGATTTAAAAAATCAGCTCCTAGTATGGGCTTCGATACATCAGCTACAATAAACTTCCATTTGTACGGGCGGCGTAAGTTAAGGTCTAGTTCGAGTGTTTTCTCGCCATATGTAGATATTATTGTATTGTTCGCTGCATATAGCTTAAATGATAGTGGCGTCGATTTCTGGCCTGGTCTTCGAGGTAGGACGGATATATTTGCCCCAGTGTCTACCAAGAAAGAATATTTCGTCTTCTTGTCGGTGACGAATAGGCGGTATGACCTGTTGTGAATGCCGGCTTCCGCCTCAGCTAGCGTTCGATCTAGTTTTCCGCTGGCTTAGTATAGTTGCACGGTGTAGTACAGCGTCGAGCTTGGCTCTTGAAACGACGGTGGTAGTAGCATATCGGCGATGGTGATGTTGCAGGCGATCGAGATGGTTGACGTGTCGAACTTCGCTGACGGGATCGGAATCGTTGACGGTGGAGGTGATGGTGAGCTTGAGGACTTGCTTTAAGTTCTGCGATTTCTCTTGATAGTTTCCTTATCTCGTCGATAAGAAACTGTGAATCGGGCTGAATTGTTGTGGCTGGTGGTGGGGGTGGTGGTGGTGTTGCAGGTGGCTGTGATGAGATGGCTGCGACTTCTTGGGCTTGTTCTAGCATCTTGTCGGCTAGTAATGCAAGTTCTTCTAACGTCGTTTTGCAGCTAAAGGTTTCGCTAACGGCGAGGACTGAGCGAACGTGGGCCGGAAGGAGCTTGGTCCACATCATACGCAGTGTTGAGTCGGATATCTTGTCTCTTGCCAGGTTTCGCATACGCCGTAGTAGTTGCGTTGGCTTCTGGTCGCCGAGTTCCATCTCAGCGAGTAGCTTTTGAAACTGGTGGCTCTCGCTGTCTTCATAGACGGATATGAGACGATCTTTGATGGCGTTGTACTGCTGCTCTTTATTGACGTTGAAGAGGATGTCGGAGATCTGTTCGATGTCAGCTTTCTCTAGCTTGACAAGAACCATCTGAGCTAGCTGTGATGAGCTTCTCTTGAGGTCGTCGGTGGCTGCTTCAAAAGTCATGTACCAGAGCCGTGGATTTTCGCGCCAGAAAGGTGGGATGCGCATTGAAAGCGCAATGCTTGACACCTCGATGGACTGGCTGGTGGAGGCTTCGTTGACGTTCTTTGAATCTTCCATGTCTGTGCCGACAATTTTCTTCGTGAATATTTTCGAGCAGGGATTCTACTTCTTCTTATTTCTTCAGAGTTCGGAGTTCGGAGTTCGGAGGTCACCACTTTACAGTCGGTGGTCGCTACTTTACAGTCGGTGGTCACCACTTTACAAGTTGGGGGTTCATAAATGAAACAACTTGTAATTAGTAGAATCCCAGTAGAAGCGAGTAGAAAGTAGAATCGTAGAATGATTTATTGCACAAAATGCGAGTCCTTATATACTAAAAATGTATAACATTTACAGATCTCTTGACCAATAAAAAATCTTACATAAAAATATTTACAATTTAGAAATTATCTTAACCAATAAAAATCATGGAATTATTTACAACAGGATTGGTCGTTAAAAATAAAAGAGATAAAAATAGCGCGAATCTTCTGGATTCTGGGAAACGGCAAAGTCGCGCGATCTCGTGCGGGCGGCGAAGCTATAAATATAACTGGCGGTCGGTGTGCGCGGGGCGCCATTCGCCTCGCTGCGCTCGCGCCAGATGGATCTGCAGTCTTGCTACGCGTAGTATTTGACTCGTAAAACAGTTCTTTTCAGAACTACTTCTTGTTTCATCAGACAAGTAAAATAGCTCTTTTCAGAGCTGACTTTTCTGTGTTTCACGAGACGTCGAGTGTAGCTACAGTATCTCGACCCCTTGTTTTAAATTTGTTTATTTTATGTATGTATGAATTTTCGCTAAAATAAAAACTGATTTTCTTAAAATTAGACATCTTAAAAATGTACGAATTATTAAGTAATGTTTATTTTGTGTTATCTAACTATATATCTCTTTTCTAGTTAAAGCTGAGTGAATAAAAAAATATTCAAATAAAACAAATATATTTTTAGTATTTATTTCGTTTTTATTAAATATTAAGTATACTTTAGCAAGAGAAAGTTCTAATAGAAATTTGGAGTAGTATAATTGCCTGGAATTTTCTTTAATAAGATAATAATAAAAATTCTTTAAAAATAATTTAATTAACTTTTTATACATGTTAAGATCTTTTATGAAATAAAACTTAAGTGTATGCTTATACAATTAATTATTTATGTCAAAAATTAAGTTCAAAGAAATAAATAGGTGCATTCCGGTCTTCATTCACTTGATAGACGAGTAGCCAAAGGCATAATATAAAACAATGTTGTATGCAATTCCTATGGATTTGTGCATATGTGGACAGTTATAATAAAAACCAATGTGAAAATTGTATCTTATAATATATCTTTATAACAATTTCAAGTGTCCTGTCACTTTATCAATAACATTCTTTGGTGCAGGTCCAACACCAAGCACTGTAATAGAATTAGGGGCTATTTGAGTCCTTCCCGCATCTCTTATGAGTGATGTAACAAGTCCTAATTTTTTAGCATTATCAGCTATTTGTTTGATTTCATCTACCGAATCAGTTTTAACTGCTACTTTAGCTTGGCCTGTCATTTGCCATATTTTTAGTCCTTCTGGATCTCTTTTTAAGGCTTTATCATATGCACCAACTGCAGCATGGCTGCATTGAGCTGCAATTTTACCTTTACCCATGCCCAGATCTGTCCTCACAACCAAAACTAGTTTGTATTCTGAATCTGTTGCTATCTGCAAAAAATAGTGATTTGATCTATTACAATGTTGATATTAAACATTTTTTTATGAGTATGAAAATCCATGATTTAAATTAAATGTTCTAAATGTTGCTGCATTTGATAGTTAATCGTAATTATTGAATTTCTATTTTAAGTTACGTGGGAATGCACATTGTGGTGGTGAATAAATAATGACATTAGACTACTATTTTGAATGAAATATATCCAAATAAGTTAACATACCCTTTTTACAGCTTTAACAGTATTTGAAACTGACCCAAAATATTTAGTTAATGCATACAAGGATATACCAATGCATAAGCCGCATCCTAACCCGGAAAAAAAAGATGCATCAAACTGCATTTTTCTTTTGTCCGAAATGTTTAGGTATTTTACGAACGTGCTTTAAAAAAGCTTATCTTTGTTTAAAAATTGCTACAAACAATGAATTATGATTAGATAGTAAACTAGTTAAAGATGGATTTTAAATTTATAACCTAACGATCAACTTTGTGGATTAAAAAAGGAGTAAAACACTAAAAAATGAAAATCACAGAAAACAGTGTACAGATTATGTACTACATGTTTACAAGTGACATTTATGCTTTGACATTGACTGTAACTGAAAAGCTTGCCATTGATAAAATAACATACTATAGTCAAACATAATTTGCTGAAAATAGAGACTTTGAATTATAAAAATTACACAGAAATTAAAAATACATCAAAAGTACTAAAACAGCCTTAAACATTTTGTACAAAATCAAATTGAACTATGCTCAAATTAATTGTATTTGTTTTATGCCAAAGTAAATCATTTAAAGAAATTATTATTATCTTCTTAGAGTATACCTCTAAGATTATCTTACATATTTATTTATTTATTTATTTATTTATTTATTTATGTACCAAAAAAAAATACAGATAAAATTACAGTACAGTAACCATGTGTACAAAGGATGACTTATCTCTTTAAGAGATCTCTACCAGAAACCCTCGAGCGTGAGAAAAAAAAATAATAATAAGGTATTAAACTGCCTCGGTGGTGTAGTTTATTATAAATAAATGCTCTTAAAAGTAATAAATATTTATTGGTTTCTATGTGGCTTTTGTCGCTTTTGATGGGATCTTATTGGAGTTTTTCAACAGGGGTATGGCTGCACACTTGGAGGTTCTGGGTTCAAGTGCCGGGTCGGGCCAAGTTTAGTTATTGGATTTTTTTGTATAGTAAGCCCCATTAACAGCCCGGAATTGGGAAGTTGGTGGTGTTTCGTGCCTTCGTCCGTTCTCTCCTGTCCTCCGTCGGTCCTGCGCCTTATCTCTCACCGGTCGTGTCAAGTAGTCGTCCCACCGGAGCATGAGAGTGACAGGAATAGAGAGTGCACTTGTGTCTACGCGTACACTTGTGCACTATAATATCTCCTGCGCAGTTGGCTAGTCTCAATGAGATTGACCGCCGTGACCGGAATCAGTCAGGAGGACATTATTATTATTACATATTATCGTAAAACATTTTTGCAGTATTATATATATTCTAAATTTTATTGTATTTACGTAAATATTCTTTTTTGAAAAATAAATTCCTAAATTGTAAATTATAACATCCTTATTAAATACGTTAAATGTTCGCAAATCCCTAGATAATAATAAATAAAGTACATATATACTTCTCATAAATCGATAAGAAATTGCTTGCGAAATAAGACGAATTAGGCCACGTTCACACGGCGATTATTTTCCCGTATACCGTATACGAGATTTTATCGAATAGAGTAGTGACAACAGAATATATATGAAAACTTAAAAATTGTTTACACGGCGTTCATACGGGAAAATCCCGTGTTCGAGAAATATATTTTCCCGTATACCGTGCGAAGTTGTCACCGGAACGCCGCGTCTCGAAACGATTTTATCGAATACGACACGCAGTGGCACTTATGTTCATGTTGTCTCGTTCACACGACTCGCCCATTCGAGAATCGTACGCACTCGCACGCGTGGCCCACAGTTGCCCTTGTGCGTTGCATCAGTCGGTTGTCAATATGGAGGACAGAATTCCAATATTGATCGAGGATTTTATTTCCTTGATCGAAGTATACGGTAAAACCGTATACGTGAAAAAATTGAATCGAATGGTCGCCGTGTGAAAGTGGCCTTACAAAAATTTTAGTATTATTAATTTATCAAATGTTGCCAACATTAACATTCTATTCTTATAGCAACGAATTGTTATTTCGATTTACTGATATTGTAGTATAATTTTTGAGGTAAAATATTTTCATAAAAAATGAAGAAAACAATGAAAGATTTAGCACCCATAGCCATCCCCCATGGCCCGCCTGTTGAGTCCACTGCAGAATATTATAAATCCTTAATGGAAACTTCGCAGATGGTCAAGTACGTGGTTCTGATAAAAATTATGCTATAGGATAAAGTCCGTGGTAGTCCAGTACTAATGCACTTGAATATCATATTATCTTGAATATCAAGTAGAAGCGGGTTCAAGCCCCGGGTCTCACAACTCTGACATAAATACATGTGCGAATTATTTTCAACATGATTACGACCCTTTTTTGCAGTAAAGGAAACGTTGTGAACAAACCTGAATATCTGAGTCTGCCACTTGATCAGCATGGTGGACTATAGCCTGGCTTTCGAGGGGAGGCCTGTGCCCAGCAAAAGGTCGTTAAAAAAGGCTGAATGTGATATGACAAAAATTGATATCAGTTAAGAGCTTATTATTTAAAATAAATTACAATAAGTGAAGTTCCCGGTAACAACTGGCACGAAATAAAAATACATTTGTACATACATACATATTATATCTAATACTACAGATATGTTTGTGTCCTCTTCGAACATCGGAAAATTGTTATTTACATATCCGGTGAATTGCGATGTCGATTGTTAGATGAGAAATTCCTTAACTTTCCTCTTGCCAATGGATACGATCGTTTATATTTATTTGCTTATTTCTATATGTCTAATAGAAAGTATCCAGTATGGGACGTAGCGCGTCCGACGCCGCAAGTGCTAATGGAACAAGCTCGACGAGACCTGATGGAAGCAGACGAAAAGCTGATGCTGAAGAGGGACGAAGAACGTGCAAATCGGGAAAAGATGAACGCTAAGTGGCAGGATCTCCGGGAAAAAGAGATGCTCTTAAAAGAGTCTTTTATCAGTTTTAATAAAGTATATTCTTATTAAATAAATTAGGGTTCCTTACGGCAAATTTTGAATTTGATTTAAATGCATTGAATAAACATATTTACGAGATTATTTAAATAATTTTGGTGCAAGTGACCTCGAATATAATTATTGTACAATTTTTTTTTGGATTTTATATTATCATTGTATGTTTGACAGTTTATTAGAGAAAACCAAGAGAAGCGTGAACGAGCTGAGCGCAAAATGCAAGCAGACAACGAAGTGCTAGAGCGCAAGACTAAAGAAACTGAAGCGATGAGGCAGAGGGTCGTGGAAATGGAAGAAGTAAAGGCGCTGATGGAGAAACAAGTGAAAGATTACACTATTTATGAGGTTGGCATATTTTACTAAGTTGATATTGATTTGTAATAGTAATAGTAATCTAAGGAAGAATTGATAGCTTAGGATACTAAATATATGTTGGGATAAATATAAATATGTTGGGACATTAACACACAACACCATCTAGTTCCATGGTAAGCTACGAGGCCTGTGTTATGGATACCAGATAGTTGATACACTACACATATATAACTTTTAAATATATACATATTATAAATATAAACACTCATAACGAAATAATATTAATCCCGCTGAGTTTCTTTCGCCAGTTCTTCTCAGGTCTGAGGCTTCTTCTTTCTGAACTGGTAGTAGACTCATGACGTTCACTAAAAAATTGTAATAATTTAATGCTGAATAAAATATTTTGAATTTAGTAAAGTTGTCTAAATATCCATCGATTTCATTTTCGTATACGCGTGCTTAAGTAGCAATCTAGATTTTCTCGGTCTTATAGGTATATACTGTATAGGTACTATATTTCCATATCGCCATGTATTATTAGTGAACCAATTATATATATCATTAATTTATTGCAGGACTATCTCATGTCAGTCGTACATAGCTATCCCGAATTCAAGCAACCACTGGACGTACTTAATAGATATGAAGCTTTAGGTAAAGATTTAACTTGTTATATTATTCGATACAATATTTTACTAGTATTTATTTTAAATTTCAAATCATCGTGACCAAAATTTCCTTAAATTCTGAAAAAAAAGCTACCTACAGAAATGTATCAAAGTAACTTTTATTATTTATATAAAAGTAACTTTGTACTTTAACTACACAATGGAGAGCGACGTAGGCCTCTTTTAATTTTGTTCTATTATGAGGGACTATATTATACTCTTCTTTTGGCGCTGTGCAGTTTCCCTATCGACAAGTTGCTAAGGCAATTTCGACCGCTAAAGTTACTTTTAATAATATTCACTCTTTAAAGTATTAGGTGGCCCTATAGGCGTTTTCTACTTTTTTGTACAGTACGGCAGAATTCTCTAGTAAGTAAATATTTTACTTTATCATGTTTTCTGTATGTTTGTCATCGATCAAAAAAGTACTAGATACACAATCAGCGACAAAAAATGTCCTCACCGAATGAGCGCTCATTTAACCATTTGAGCGCGTTTTTTTTTGTTAACTTTAAACATTGCATTTTAAGGTTCAGTTTACATTGTTGTGTATTTATTTCAACTAGAATAATTACCTAAATACAATTGGTGACGGTTTTAAGAGAACTTATGCATGGGATTGTGTATACAGTACTTTTTTGACCGATGATGTATGTATGTGTACATAGCCGCAGCAAAAAGTACTCTTGCGGAACGTCAAGAACGAGATCTTGAAATGTTGGAAAGTGCTCGTCAAGAGATAGCGGCTTTGACTGAGGAGAAGAAACTCTTCATCATGGGCCTGAACAACACTCTCGCGGACCTTAGAGTGAGTTAAACTTTAGTTTATTTACTTGCACATGACTTACCAGTTAACACAAATAATAATCATCGATCAAAAAATTAGGTACTTTTTGATCGAAGCAAATAAAGTATTTTCTTTTTAGTTCGATGTGAGATTGAGTTTTAATGACTGCTTTTTCAAAACATTCTACTCCAGAATTCATACAAAAACTGTTATTTAACAATGTAAAAAGTTGTTATCTTTTCGCTTAAGTTAGTTCTTAGCTTATGTCCTATTCAGTATTAAGATAGATACAACTTTCAATTATTGAACATTTTGCCTATACCTATCGCTTCTAATATATTTTAATTAGCCATACAAGTGATCAGCAATGCCCCGAAATCCGAATCTCCCACACTAATTAATCCAGTCCTAAACATAATTAATATACTTAATACTAACATTATAATACTAATATTATAACTTTTTCAATAAAATTCAGTGGAGATATGACAAAGTTCGCAATCGGGTCCTAAAATGGGAGCTGGCACTCAATCGTCTAAAAGAAACGGCAGCAAAAAGACACGTGGAACTTTGTCACGTCCGTTCGGCAATATGGAGTCTGTATGTGAAGATCTGCAAACAGAAAGGTCTGGCGGTGGACGTCAAGCCCAATGATTTTGAACAACAATTAGTGGTTATAATGCGAGCGCTGTTAGAGTTGAGGAGAATTTATAGGATCGCGCAACGTAGGTCCAAGGAGAAGTGAGTTTTTTGTAAATTATGTTTATTTGGTTTTGAAAGCTTTGCAATTTAGAGTGTAAAGAAGTTTAGTTTTTGAAATTTTATGACAGACTAGCGACTAGGTTGATTCCCTATACAAATTTTCGTCCCCATTTTCACTCCCTTAAGGGATGATTTCTAGGATAAAAACTATCCTATGTCCTTCCCAGGGTCTCAAACTATCTTTTTACCAAATTTCATCTAAATCGATCCGGTAGTTACGGAGCTTATTCGAAACAAACAAACAAACAAACATACAAACAAAAAATCTTTCCTTTTTGTAATATTAGTATAGACTACTGGACTCTTTAACTAGTGGACCCGGTAAGTATATAGATGTTTTGCCACAGGTCTCATTTGGTGGGAAAATTAATTACATAATACTTTTGGATGTCAAAAACAACGCCAACTACGGGGCCTAACTATAACCGAGAACACATTTTTTTGTCAAAATCGGTTAAGCTGTTTAGAAGGGGAAGGATAATAAGTACCTAGTTACGAGTTACATATTGAATGTGGCGGTGCGAGATTATTTTGATGGCTATTTATCTGCCTAAGTGTTAAGGTGAATAGAACTTAATGCCAGTCAATGTCAATAGATAATTTATTTGTTTTCAGGGATGCAGAGTCAACACAAACCTCTTAAATCAACGAGTACAAATAATTTTACTTATTCCTTGGATTTTCGCCACACGTTACATTTAATAAATTACATTTGTTTATAATGACAACTTTAATTTTCCTAAAACGAATTTAGTTACTCTGAGTACTAAGCCAGTAACAAATTCTATTCCTGGTTTGGTTAGAATTTAAAAAAGAATAGACAAGGAGCCCTTCATATAACAGTCTAAGTGAGAGATATACAGGAAATATCTAAGATCTGCTTTCACATCTGATTCATGTCCATCACAAATTTAAAGTAAACAAATTTACTTATATATTCTTTTATATATGTACATATATCTATACTAATATTATAAAGCTGAAGAGTTTGTTTGTTTGTTTGGTTGAACGTGCTAATCTCAGGAACTACTAATCTGGTTTGAAAAATTATTTTTGCATTAGATAGCCCGTTAATTGAGGAAGGCTGATAAGGATATATCATCCCGGAAAATTGTACGGTTCCCCTGGGATAGATTTGTTTTTGTCTAGGGAGGAACCCGAAGCGAAGCGAGGGTGAGTCGCTAGTTTATTATACTCATATAAGCCAGCCATCGCTGAAAATTTTATAAACCTCAGTAAAGTGGCTAATTTGCAACAATTAACAAAAGTTTATAATTGCTTCTAATGTTTCCAATTAGTTAAGTTTCTAATAAGAAAGAGTTAAGTTTTGTTCTTTCGAAGTTAAACTCTGTTTACACTTGACGAAAATTATGTTTCTGGGGTTTTTCAATGCCTGGTTTTTATATTTATATTTTAACTAGCGACTCAGTCCCTAGGAACGTTTTAACGGTTAGTATGAAATACAAATCTTTGAATTTCTCGGCGTTTCTGTACTATAATATGCATGTATTATACATATAAACCTTCCTCTTGAATCACTCTATCTACTAAAAAAACCGCATCAAAATCCGTTGCGTAGTTTTAAAGATCTAAGCATACATAGAGACAGACAGACAGCAGGAAGCGACTTTGATTTATACTATGTAGGGATTTATATTTCATTTTTTAATTTATATTATACAAGAAAACGTAAGGTCTCATATTGAGGAATAAAAATTTACTGAATATCAAAGTATTACAACAACCGTTAAGCTCAATAGAGGTGTAGAAAATACAAAATGATTTGACCGACACTCGTAAGTGTGATGAAAAGAACAAAAGATGCCATTGAGTACGATCAACTATTTACCAAAATGTATGAAAACTTTTTTAGGTATGTCAATATGCTCCCTTACTTTAGCAATTTTAAACGATACATTATAGGTTTTAAATATAAAGTTTTCCACCGTATAAGCTACATATTTCATAACTACTTCTCCTAAGGTAGACACACAAGTGTCTACAATTTGGTGTAGGGTTTTTGTTTTAAAAATGAAAAAAATAATTTTGAAACCGTCTGAAACAAAATGTACACTAAACAACGAGAGGGTACCAAATTTTGTCCACTTCATGGAAATGCCGTTGAAATGTGTAGCATGTTGGGATTGGTTCGAGAAGCCAAAGAACGAACTTGAAATTTTCTTAAACAATATTTACTTAAGTATTGTTCTGTTTGTTCTATTAAATTTGCCACTTAGTTTAATTGTTCATCTTTATACTGAATGGACGGATATTATGTCTAGTTTGGATAAAATTGCTGACGGATTGCCGTTACTAGCTTCTGTATTTATAGTGTCTTATTTTGCAACTAACAAAAACGAGTTATATGAATTGGTTGGGTACATGAATAAATATTTTAAATGGCACTCTGCTAGAGGTTTGACGAACATGACCATGTTGAAGAGTTATAACACGGCAAAGAACTTTGCATACTGGTATACTGGCTGTACGTTATTTAGTGTCACAATGTATGTGATTTTACCAGTTTTTGTGCACCGTAAGTATTTTATTTTAATAGCCTTTGCCTACAGCTTTGTTCGCGTTTGTATTGCTATTAAATCTGCAACTTGAGCCATCAAATGCGTGCGTTAGTCGTGAACGGCGGGGTGCGCAATTTTTACGATTATATATATGTACATAAGTCATAACTTTGAAATATATTTATACCTATTTAATTAACCGATTTCAAAAAAGGAGGAGGTTCTCAATTCGTCGGAATCTTTTTTCTTCCTTTTTTTTTATGTATGTTCACCGATTATTCGAAGACGCCTCAACCGATTTGGAAAATTCTTTTTTTGTTTCAAAGGGTATTCTTCCCCGGTGGTCCCATATAAATTTTAAAATCGGTCAAGCAGTTTTTAAATAAATGGCTTAATCGAATATGTTTTTAAAAATCTTTCTTCTTATTCTTCTTACAAATTACCTGCTTATTACGTCTACACTAAAAATTAAAAAATAAAAACTTAAAAAAAAAAACCGACTTCCAGGCGCTGAAAAGTAAAAAATAACTAAACGGGGGTTTTTATTTAGAATAGATACCTAATCAGATATTTTCGAAGTCGGTGTGCTTTGATTTGTATTGGCTGGCACCGACTTGGAAATATCTGATTAGGTATCTATTCTAAATGAAAACCCCTGTTTACTTATTTTTTACTTTTCAGTGCCTGGAAGTCAGTTTTTATTTTATTTTTTTAGTTTTTTTAGATAAAAATGTCTGTTAAGTAAGCTTGGAAGCCAATTAGAGTTATTAATTTTTTTACTTTTTTTACTAGTTTGGACCAAGCAATCTCTTCAGCCGTGGATTTACATGGATATAACGAGTACCCCTTTTATTTTCCTGGTGTTTTTGCGTCAGTGCTTGGCGCAGGCATTCGTGGCTCTCGCTGTTGGACAACTTGGTATTTATTTTAATAGTAAAAAAACCTATGGTGCTTATGGAAGATGGCATTAATCCTAAAATTGTAGAGATTTGGATGGGCGACAATTTGCAGTAGCAGTTAATGCACATCCTTCTTCGAATCCACCCTACCCAAGATTATCAATACTATTACTCTAAAAAGTAAATCAATTTCAAAATCACTTAAAAGTTTTTTTAAGGCTTTAAGTAGGTGTATTTAAAATGTCTTCATTAATCTAAAGAAGAATTATGAAAATTGATTTACAATTGGCGAATATATCGCGTAATATAGCTACAAAATGCAAAGGAACTGAGTAGGTACTTTTCCGATTTTGGAGTTGGTCAAAGAAGAGGTGTCCTCGAAGGTGGTGGTTTCCATTTTTTTAGAACGTTAAGAGTGTAGCCTATGGGCAGGATATCTTTAAATTCGCCATTCGTAGTGACAGCATTGAGCATTAGATACCGATTATTATTTAAGCTAAAAATTATCCAATAAATAATGCCTTAATCTCTTACCTTCTGGAGGTTAGAGACCTAGGGAATTATTCAGAGTCTAGGACAATATCTAAAACTAAATCATCAGTTGTTTTCCTTTTTTTCTTGAAATGATTTTCTGACAATATTATTTCAGGAGTTTTCTTCGCCTGTAACTCTATATTGCTATGCGGCCAGTTAGATCTGCTGTGCTGCAGTCTCCGCAACGTCCGATACACAGCTTTACTACAGAAAGGCGTGGAACATGGCGCCATAGCGCGACTTTACAGCGATATAAAACTCGACGAGAAACATAACTATTTATATAATAGCAGCGAAATGAGTAATTCCTATTACCACTATGATGAGAAAACGGTACGCTTATTAAATACTAGCGACTCACCTTCGCTCCGCCCGGGCTCATCCCTAGCTTGCTTCCCAATATAAACTTTCATCCCCATTTTTACCCCTTTAAGAGATGATTTCCGGGATAAAAATATCAAAAATATCCTATGTCCTTTCCAGGGTCTCAAACTATCTTCTTACCAAATTTCATCTTAATCGGTTCAGTAGATTCAGAGATTACCCCCTACAACCTCACAAACTTTACCTCTTTATAATATTAATTAAATATTACTTTTTGCCCGTCACTTCGCTCGCATGGTATTAATATTAGCGGATAATAGGTAGCCTTTGCATGGCTCCATGGTGCAATCTGTCTGTCTTATATTATTAGCGACTCACGCTCGCTTCGCTCGCGTTCGTCCCTAGGTACGTTTTCACGGTTAGCTATGTTTATACATAAATAGTAGCTTGCTATTCCTAAGATATTCATTTAAATTATATAGCAATTTAGCCTCGCTTCGCTCGGGTGCGTACGCCGTACGCGGATTTTATTAACAATTTCATGGGTTTTAATTTTTTTTCGCGGAACCGTGATTCTTTTTTAAAAATAAAAGTAGCCTTAGTTACTCCTTATAACATGAACTATCTGTCAGTGAAAGTCAAAATCTGTCCAGCCGTTTCGGAGATTAGCCGGAACAAATAGACAGACAGACAAAAATTTTAAAAATTGTAAAATGCATTTAATATAAAGCTGTTATTTTGACATTACAAACAGACACTTCAATTTTATCTGTATAGATTTGAAATTTGTTCAGCGGTTTACCTATGCACGAGAACTAACTAAATGACAGACTTTTTATTCTTTTATGAATTTGAAAATGAAAATTAATTTTATTTAAATTTATTTCTTAGCACACTAATTTCAAGGGCAAACATACACAGTTTGGTAAGTATGTACCTACATCTAACTTAGGTTCTGGTTACCGCCAAAGGGCTAAGAGAGTTAATAAGCATTTACTAATGCGCAATAAAGGTCATTTATATAATTTAAGATTTAAATTATTTCATGATGCGTTTTGAATTAGGTAGAAAATGTGTGAAAAAAAGAAATTAAGAAGGAATAAACGAATTATTATTTTAAATAATACTATAGAGATTCAGCAATTCCACTTTTATTTAAATACTTCTACGGAATGTTTTACAAAATGATTATCACACGTATTTAAAGACTATGTCCCCACCGTTGGGTGTAATGTGGCGCCACCTATTTTATACAGGTTACACATTACCCCACGGTGGATGACAATACTTTTAAAATATAACAAACACATATCTCCATTAATATTATAAACTTGTAAATAATAAAATTTACTACCAAAATATAAAGCATCAATATGATCTATAAATAATGAACAACAATCAATTGAGATACTATTATTAACAAGAATCAATTGAGCAACTATAACTAATACTATGTTATAGTGGAAGCCCATTCATGCGCTGGTAAAAACCAGATTCAAATCCAGGTGTCATCTGACATATTGTGTGACTAATTCTTAACATGATTTCCGCTTACTGACAAGGCAAAGGAAAACAAAATGAAGTAGTTTTTAAAAGATATGTAAAATCAACTAATCCTAATTTAGCCAGCGAGCGTGGTAGATTATAGCCTGATTCCCTTACATATATATATATATATATATATATATATATATATATATATATATCTTAAATGATAAAGTTTTTGTATGTATTCAGCCTTTTGTAACGTCCCACTGCTGGACACGGACCTCCCTTCAATACGAGGGGGCTCAGGCCATAGTCCACCACGCTGGCCAAGTGCGAGTTGGCGGACTTACATGTCTTTCGAAAACTTGCCAGGTTCTCTTAGACATGCAGATTTCGTCACGATGTTTTCCTTCACCGTAAGGCAAGTTGTAATCATGTTAGAAATGATTCACACATGATAATATCAGAGGTGCAAGACTTGTACCTACTTAATTCAAGTGACTTAGGATGTTAGATTACTTTAGCTGTGATGTTTCTAATGATAACATTTTAAAAGCTCGCCTTGAACTAAATGCTAGTCAAAACTTCTATGTAATTTACTTCCAGAGATCTACAGTCCACAATACGACGATGCCACCTGTGACGCTCTCAGGCAATGTGCCCGCGTCTGTCAGATTGTGAACCAATTTAAGGACAAGTTCGAAGCGTTTGTGTCGCCGCTGCTCGTGCTGCGGGTCGTGCAAGTCACTCTATACTTGTGCACCTTGCTGTATGCCGCTACTTTAGTAAGACACTTTAAGTTAACTAATGAATTGCCAAGTCATTATTACATAAGCAGTTTTAAATTTTAATAAACGAAAATAAATTTTAATGTCATAAAAAATATCAGGAAATTTAGACATTTAGTCAAATATAGACTTTATTTGTTTTTAACTCAAACTTTATCGACAATATGAAGATCGGGTAATAAAAGGAGAGCGCGTCTGACCAGTTCGTATACAAGATGCGAAGGAGCTATCATTAATCGACTTCCCCAGAAGGGTAATTTCGTCGTATGTGCACACGTAAGACAAAATTACCTATATGCATGCATGTGTATGTATGTATTTATGTATGTCTACTTCTTTGTAATCACAAAAGGTTTGATTGATTTTAGCTATTGAAGGATAGAAGTATAGTAACAGGAGAAAATATTTATATAATATTATCTTATTGATAATTATTATAAATTAAATTATTATTTTTAATCCCTTTGCGATTTATGTATTAGTTTTTAATAGAAATAAGTTTGAAATCAATAATTTTAAAATATTAACCTTTTTTTAAGAAATTCGACATGATCACCGTAGAGTATTTGGGCGCTGTAGCGTTGGATATTTATGTATACTGTTACTTTGGAAATCAAATAATTTTGCAGGTAATCATAATAACTAAGTAATAAAACTTATAAAAATATTCCAACGGATTGAGAACCTCCTCCATTTTGGAAGTTGGTTAAAAATAGTCGACAATTTTAATCTATACTTAATATTATAAAGCTGAAGAGTTTGTTTGTTTGGTTGAACGCGCTAATCTCAGGAACTAGTGATCCGATTTGAAAAATTCTTTTTGCATTAGATAGCCCGTTAACTGAGGAAGGCTATAGGTTATATATCATCCCAGAAAAATGTACGGTTCCCGTGGGATAGATTTGTTTTTGTCTAGGGACGAACCCGAAGCGAAGCGAGGGTGAGTAGCTAGTTTAGTATACAGCTAGACTATGCCCTGGAAAAAACATAGGTTACTGTTAGGCATATAGGGACGCACCCGAATGTAGCGAGGATAAGTCGCTAATTGATTATAATAAGACTAATTGCTCAGCTTCGCTTGGATGCGTCTCTAAGCTTAAATGGTCTAGGAAAGAATAAAAGACAAACGTCCCAAGTTTTTTTTTTTGGCACCAGAAACTATAGGCGTATACAGAATAACCCACCAGTTTCATCACAATCGGATCAATTGTTTAGGAACGCATGGAGAGGACAAACATACGAACATTCATTTTTATTTATCTATACATACTTATAATAAAATTCCAATTAAGTACAATCTGTACATTAAATATATTTTGGAAAATATTATTGAAATAGTCATTATTAACGATACAGAAGCCGAATATAGTTTTTAGAATTTTTGTCTGTCTGTCCGTTACCGCATTACGAAGAAACCACTGGACAGATTTTGATGAAATTTGGTATAATGATAGCTGGTTATCCGGGTCAACATATAGGATACTTTTTACTGCGGAAGAATATCTCATCTATGAGCTAAACGTTAAAACATAACTAGGCACGAACCTGAGCGGAGCGAGGGTGACTTGCTAGTATAGAATAAGATAGATGATTATCAACATTTAATTTTGAAGGCTGATCGTGTCTCAACAGCTGCTTACCAAAGCACTTGGCCCGCTATGGGAGTGAAGCCGAGGCGACTCTTACTAAACATACTGTTAGCCAACTTCCGCCCCAAGGCGGTACGCGCGGGACGTTTCCTGCCGATGAATCTACATACTTTTGTTGTGGTAATTTAGTGATCTACTAAACTTTTTAGTTATTTAAACTTAATTTAATAATTTCTTAGGTATTACAATATATGTAAAATTAGGGTGGCACAAGGAAAATATGTTAGTTTTTCATGTTTTAAGAGTTCTTGAAAGATCAGTTCGAAAAAAAAATTTTGAGGTCGCTCAAGATTTTTAAAAATTCGCTAGCAAACATCAAAAGCAATGAACTTTGACCATTTTAAGGTCGTAGGTCATAGGTTCTTTTATCCTTGTTTATTGTCAGGCCCTTTTCGAGAATATGGTCCAAACAAAGATTTTTAGCAGCAAAATATTATGTCAATTTAATAATTACACTGGTCTGCAACAAAATCCTCCTTTGAATGAAAACATGATCAACAGGAGCAGTTTGACATCATAAAATCAGATTTGCTTTCCATTTTTTGCTATCACGTATATATTTTTTTTAATAGCTCTATATTTTGTATTTTTTGCCCGTCGTTTTTGCTTTAACGATGTTTTATTAAATTCAGATCATCCTCAAAACCGATTTGTATTAACAGAAGGAGAGAGAACGATATCACCTGACGGGGTTTTAACACTAATGCTTACGCCACAGCAGTTCTCGCTGTGATTTCGTAGCGTGCAGTACGTTGAAAAGTTGTTTAGTAAATATTTTCTAATTTATACCGGATATTTTGGTAATTGATGATTTATATTAACAAATATTTGTTTTTTCAACTATAGAGCAAAATAAAATCACATAATTAGAACACTATTCTAATTTTAAAATTAAAAGAGGAAATCTTCGTGGGTCCCCAAATAATGAAAGACTCGAATTTTATAAGTACCTTGAATGAAGATGAAAAAAGAGCATGGACTGCTTTCGTAGAAGTGTGTCATAATTTTCTTGGAAACGAAAAACATTGAAAACTACCAGGAAATCATCCAAGAACTTGTTTATTCATACAAAGCTCTGAAATGCAATACGAGTATGCCCCTTAAAAATCATTTTTAGACTGTCACTTAGATTTCTTCCCCGAAAATCTTGGCGCAGTATCAGATGAACATGGTGAAAGGTTTCACCAAGATATATTGCACATAGAGAGATGCTATAATGGAAAATGGTCAGCAGCAATGCTTGCCGATTTTTGTTAGACGATTTGTCGTAAAACACCAACAGAAAATATAAAAAGAAAGAAATCTATAAAGTGAATTACTACTAAGAAAAAGAATATACATTTATCTAATGGTTTTTGATGATTTTTGACAGATTTTATCTAATATCTTATTATTTTTTTGAATGGATGACTTAAATTTGAAGCACAATAAGTTTTATTCAAAAATCCACTAAAAAGAATATATACGTGTTTCGTAATTTTTAATACTATATTTCTATTCAGAAATATCAAAATTTTCATAAAACATGCATTAGATCTAAAGGAGAGAAAAAAATTTTTTTTTGCAGACCAGTGTTATTATTATTACTAATTTTAAACATTGTATAATAATGTTTCATATTATATTTTTTTTAAATCATAAAAAACATACTGTCGCTAGTTGTACATAATATAGTATTTTACATTTATTATTATTTAATAACGATATTATTTTGTTTCAGATAATAAAAACTTCATTTTCATATTACACCCTATTAGTAAATGTCAACGAAGAAAAATAACCTAATTTGTAATTTCACTGCTTTTATTAAAAAGATAGATATGGCAACACACTAAAATATTCAATTAATATAGCACAAAGGTAAAAAAATAAAAATGACAAAGTATTCAAAGTATTTTATTTATGAAATAATACAATTCTCTTGTTCATACATCGATAGAACATTGACACTCGGCCGCGGCCGCACGGCTCAGTCTGGCTCATGGAGAATATAGACAACGAGTTCAATCTCCATGAAGTTTCCTATGGGAAATCCATCCGCAAACATTTTTAGTGCTTTTGCTCCAGAAACTTCTATTGGTAGTTACGGGATGAATTTAGCTATATGTAATTAGTGATAAACAAATCAGTGTGAATTTAATTAAAAAAAAAATCAAATTAAAAAAAATATTAGTTCATTTTATTATTAGTTATTAAAAAAAAATTGTAATCATATTGAAAATGGAGACTTTTTTTAAATTCCTAATTAAACATTTGAATATACCGGGAATCCCCCGTTCCCTTTCGGGACATAGCCACTGTAGCCCTCTCTGCACGCCCACTATTATTTTTTAAATTTTTTGGGGCAACTTTTACATACAGAGATTGGACTCCTTGTCTATATTCTTCACGGTCTGGTTTGTTGCGAAAATAAATAAATGAACTTTTCCCGCGCTTTTCGACATCGCCGGAGTTCGGATACACGGACCATGTGAAATTACTTTAAACACAATAACAAGAGAAAATATTCCTTCAAAGACAAACCTTCATACAACGGTGCAACGATAGATACATTTTTACAAGCTTTTATTTAACTTGCAATGTTAGTTCGGGACAAATCTTGCAACTGAATTTTAAAGCTTTCTCAAGGTAAGTGACGTCATTGTAAGTCCAATATGGCGGACTCCCAAAGTTTTTTATGCATCCCCATGATATAGATCAAATGAAAGGGTTTGCCGTGAAGAATACGAATAACTAAAAAATAAAAAATTAGAGATTTATTAAATAAATAAATCGCGCGACAAGTATTTATATCATATAAAATTTAAATTGTGTAATGTAATAAATTGTTGGGTTTGATCATCCAATTTGAACTTTTTAAAGCATTTAAATAAAAGCTTGATTTTTAAAATTTTTTTTTTACAATTATTTCTCTTAATATGTCACGCTCGACCTGAAATTGTCATCAGGTCGAGCCGGATAAGATCGGTTTTGTCAACGTATAGAACCTAAGTAAACTACCTCCGACCACTAATAATAATTGTTGCGCCATTGTATGAAGCTCTGGCTCCGTAGGGATACTCACCGACTCATGTGCTTTAATCTCAATATTACTTCATATTAAAAATGATTAAAAATTATTTACAGTAGACATTTAAAAATTATACAGATTTAATTAAACACAAATCAAAGAAATATAATAACATCATATTTATACTTATGAATCGTTGTCATTCAAATGTAAATTTTTTCGTTATGTTTTTTTTTTATAAAGACAATATGTTGAAAATACCATTTACTCTGTCATCGGCAATTACAAAAACCAACTCCCAAGTATAAATATAACCTACTTATATATTTTTTTTACGAAAACCTTTAAAACGGTCCGATTTTCAAATTTCGAGTGAAAAAAAAACAACGCGGATTGCGGTGAGTCGAAAGTACGCAAAGCACACTACGCCATACTAAATGTCCAACCATTAGAGGACGGTTGAATTAATTTTGTTTACCAAACTAGTCTTCACGATACGCTTACTACTTAATTATAAATGTTTATTTTACTTTAATTATTACATTCTCAATGTCATTTAACATTTGACGCGCGGTTTCAGTGCGAGTATCCGATCACATTGATAGATAGACAAATGTAAAGGCTACGTAGGGTCGGTAGAGTCCACTGAAACCACGCGACACCTTACAATATTGGGTATTGAGTACGACACAAGCGTAAACAGGCATACAAACGAACATACAATACATACTAGCATTCACACCTTACACGCTCTACTTGGACTCCCCAGAGCAGTTATGATATAATAGAGAAAAAAAAATTACACGCACTGGCAGCTTTAACACACGATTTCATTTGACGGCTTAGCCTATTTTGACATTGACATTCTTTTTTTTAAAGGCAAAGGCATTAGACAGTACAGCCTCATCTCATTACATTGTTTGACAGATTGCATTTTTTATTAAGACACTTTGTCAGTTATGTCGACCCTTTCGTGCACTAAGCGACCGCGACCACGACCACAGTCGCGCGCGACCAACATTATGTTACATTAAATATCACGACCGCAATTATCGTATAAACAGTTGGTCGCTGCGACCATGGTTTCGCTCGTGGTCGCCTAATGCCTCCGAGCTCATGTCTACTGAACACAATTGTCCAGCAATTGTAGATCGCGCGAGCGTTACTGAACTTAAAAACTATTGAGACGCTTTATAATTATTATCTTGTATAGAAAACATACAAAAATGAATGGAGTTGAATGGGCCTAACGTAATTAAGGAAATGATTATTATGAAAAAAAAAAAAAAAAAAAAACAAATCTCTTTGAAATCGGCAGAACGTGAGTTTGTGTGATATTATATTAATAATAACTTTATTTTTAATAAGAAAAGCTGTCAAAATGTAGGCAGGTGAATGTAATATATAGATTAGCGTGGGAATCCATGCAAGTCGTCGACTTCGATGCGATGGCGGCGCACGGGGCTTAACTGCGGGACGGACAGACACGTTAAATTGGATCTTATTTATATTACACATACGGTCGAAATTAAAACCATTAAGGAATGTTAATTAATGGTAGAGTAAAAACAAAAATCATTTTCTTTATATGAAGCTTTATTACCATCGTTATAAAAACGACCGTACGACATACGCATTAAAAACCAAAATCAAGTAAACAGGACACACAAAAATCATCAAAATTACACAAAACACAATTTACATGCGTGACAGACAGACTATTAATAATAATAATAATTAATTATAATACTTGATCACATGGAATCAATATGGTTTAACATCGTTATTAAGTTTATAGTTTTTATGTTATAAATATTATGGTACTGAGTTTTAGTAGTGAAGTCACATAACATCTCACTCTTTTTACTCTACCTAGTACCTTATGAGAATGTGTTGGCCTCATATATCTCTGAATAAAAAATAAAAATAAATAATATAAATAACTATTTTTAATAACTTCAAAAACTGCATTCATTACTCATTGTATAATTTATAATAAAATATTTTTGTACTTTTTATTAAGTAATACTTTGTATTGATTCATTAAAATGAAATAAAGGCACAGCGATACAAACAAACAGTCGAGCCAGCGCCGCCGCCATATTACTTTCTCGCATTTTTTAAAGAAAAAGGATCTTTAACGATTAATTCTAACTGTTTACAGCACTCTCATAAGAACTGCTCTGAAGTACGCTGTAAATGAATACGCATTGCGCAATAATCTTTAAGGTTTAACAAATCTGAATGATGGAAGTTGCGCCTCTTTATTTTTCTAGGCTGTGACCGCGAGAGCTGTACCGTACCATATTATAGTTATAGCTATTACTTCTTTCTCTAAAGTCAAGAGTCTTAAGTAACCATTTAAATGCGATACATATACTAAATAAATATAAATGGACATCACTAGACTTAGAATATTGGAAACCAAGAATATTCTGTAATAACGATATCATGTGAACGTCTGTCGTCAAGCAAAGGCTTGGTACAATTCTCCTGGTCAGACTAAATATACTATTATAATACAAGTATTGTAATATGTCTTTTGATTTCAACCATATATGATATATAAATAAATATGTTGGCACATTAACACACAGCACCATCTGGTTCCATGGTAAGTTACGAGTCTTGCGCTATGGATACCAGATAGTTGATATATTACACATATATGACTTTAAATGCATACATATTATGAATATAAATACCCATGACTGGAGTACAAACATTCGTGATCATCACACAAATGAATGCCCCCAGCGGGACTCGAACCCGCGACCGCTGGCACAGCGAGTAGGCCACACTACAAACTGAGCCAAACGTTTCGTCAAATCTCTAATATGTATCTCATCAATATTAAACTTACATAGTCGTACCCACCAAATATCTTAGACCCTACACTATCTAAGAAATAACCCCCTTCAGTCATCAGAAACTGCAATTCCACGTTTACTAATAATATTCAATATAAACAACTCTAAACTTTTCTTAGATTCACGCGAGTATTTGACATTTTAAATAAAACTACGTTTTCGAATTATTTTGAGGATTCATTTTGATTTTTGTTTGGTGGTTTGGAATGCTTTACAGCAATCATGGTCACATGAGAGATTAAGATTTTAGATATCTCAAAACCAAAAATCAAAATAAATCCGCGAAAAAAATCCGAAAAGATAGTTTTATTTAAAATAACTCTAAACCGTCAACAATATGATATTTCACATATTTTTTGTGCAATGAAATGCCTTATTATGTATACACATATGTAATAAGAGACAAAATTGAAAAATTGCTTTTGAAATTTCAACAAATGAAACTTATATCCCTAAGTTCCCTCTGTTCTACAACGAATTCTCATGAGAAGGCTTAGCCAAGCTGACATTCTACAATCGCTATCATTAATAGAAAAGTAATCCATCATAATATGTACGAAACGACATAATTAATCGTTACATCACGTGATGAGAACTACCCAATATAAAAACGAGTTTCTATCTACTTTTCGGGTTTAAAATTTATCTATATTTGATTCGAATGAAACTTGCTAAAAACATTTATTTTTATTACTTTAATTTTCATATCATTAGAGAAAGTCAACTTGGCCAATATTAACTATAGGCTACATGTCCCGCATAATATATTTTTGAATTTTTTAAAATATTAAACAGTAGTCTTGTGTCATTTTATAATAGTATTTTCTAATATAAAAGGAATGTAGGTCTCACAATTTCCGAACGCATGTTTAAAGCGAAATGGCTGACATCTACATAGATATTTTTGGTGAATTAAGAACAAATCAATAGAATTTTATTAATTGTAAGAGCTTTATTTTACAATCAGATTAGCTAAAGTATAACAATATGACCTATGGATTTACAACGCGAAACATCGAGTGCCGTAAGTGGACATACATTCCGTTAAATTAAAATTTCATTTATTTCTATAACACTACATAATACCACAGTACAAAATTCCATACAGTATGAAATTCCTTTAAATTTTGACAGAAATCACGCCTAATGCGAGGGTTGTCTAAAATATATTTCATGGCGATCGATATCGAAGTTATAGCACTGTAGTGCCATATTAAAATTAGTTAAACGCGTCAACCCTAAAGTCGTCTCCCGATTGTTATATAAAAAAGTAAGTATGCAAGTCGGGAGCGCTTCACGCGACACATCCCGACGATCATCCTGTCTAAACGCCTTCGTTAGGTAACTATATGGATTATTAGACTGTGTATTATATACTGACTGACTGACTGACTAACTAACTCTACATTATATACTACACAATACTTACTTCTTCTTATTTTTGGGCTGCGCGCGCGGCGGCGTGTTGGGGCGGCCCATGTTGAGGCCCGAGTACAGCTTGCGCTTGTCCGCCGGCTTCAGTATCTGGAACGAGCACATCAGTGTCTCGTCCACGGACATGAGGGCGCCTGGAAAATACATTTATATATGATAAAAAAACATTTCGCCTGTGAATTATTTAATCTTGTGTTGTATTCTGTCCTTTTTTAACGTTCCACTGCTGAGGATGGATCTCCCTTCAGTATGAGGGAGATCAGGCCATAGTCCACCACGCTGGCCAAGTGCGAGTTGGCTTTCACACGTCTTTAGAAAACCTGCTAGGTTTCCTCACCATGTTTACCTTTACCGTTGATCAGAAGTGCGAGTCCCGAGATTTTAACCCACTCCACTCGGTTTCCCAAGCGAGCACGTTACCACTGGACTACCACTGCCTCAAAAAATTAATATATCTAACTCTTTAAGAAAACTTTAAGACTAAAAGTATGAAGTCGTATCATATTATGTATTAAATTTTCTATAAGCGATAGCTATTATAAAAAGTCAATTTCTCTATGGATGCAGATTATAGATAGAGAGAAAAAAAATGGAATATTGTATTTATATAGATGACAATTGACAAGGTTCGTACTTCACACCGATTAAATATTTAAATTTGCTTTACAATATATATGTTTACTTAGCTATTTGTTTATAGTGACGATTGATGATACAACGTTTGTGGAGTACATATCATGTTTGTTTACTCATAATACTTTCTTATATTTACGCGAATATTTGACATTTTAAATAAAACTATCTTCGGATTTTTCCGTGGATTTATTTTGATTTTTGGTTCCCGCCGTTTCGAATGCTTTACAGCAATCATGGTCACGGGGGAGACTAAGGTGTTAGATGTCTCAAAGGTATATTATATAGTTGTTACAGACAGCCTACCCACAAAATAACAAAATAAATTCAAAAACCTTGAAAAACGGCATGATTGCTGTAAAGCATTCGAAACGTCGGGAACCAAAAATCAAACTAAATTCGCGAATAAATCCGAAAAAATAGTTTTATTTGTTTATTCACTTAAACTGCACAGAAATTTCAGAATATATCATTAAGAAAAATTGAGATTCCTATAGTCATAAAAATATATATAGTAATACTATTACTGATGCCATAAAGAAAAATCCAATCAAGTATTAAACATGGAAATTGAAAGTTTTAAAACAATCGAGTTCATCGACACACGCAGCTAACGACAAGTGTCACATTGACTGCACAGTCTTATCGCTCCACTCCAGTAGATTAAGCTGAAGCACAACTAACGTAGAGGTACAGCGATAACGTGTTTCAAATCGATTTTTTCTATGTTGCATTATGGAGTGATTAGCACTAACCATTTTTGAAATAATAACGAAACTGTATTCAGCCCTTTTTAACGTCCCACTGCTGGGCATGGGCCTCCCTTGAATACGAGGGGGATCAGGCCATAGTCCACCACGCTAGCCAAGTGCGGGTTGGCGGACTTCACATGTCTTTCGAAAACTTGCTAGGTTCTCTCAGACATGCAGGTTTTCCTCACGATGTTTTCCTTCACCGTAAGGCAAGTAGTAATCATGTTAGAAATGATTCACACATGAAAATATCAGAGGTACGAGACCCGAGATATGAACCCGCTTCATTCGGTTTCCCAAGTGAGCGTGTTACCACTGGGCTACCACTGCCTTCGCTACCACTCCTTAATGACGAAACTAAATATCGATAATTGAATATTGGCGAAGGACATAGGCTACCTTTTGTAGGAAAAATAAGACTTAAAGAGGGTGAAGTAGGCTTAGGTTTGTCAGAATCTAATCATTTCTCAAGTTTAAGTGTCGAAGGCCTCGAGTATCATAGGAATGCCTCAATTTACTTAGTGGTCGAATTTGAGCAAAGTGAGGGCATATATGTAAATATTCCTACAAATAGAAAGATTCATAAGACTGCGCAACGATAGGTACAGTACCTACTATATAAGGCGAAGGAGCATTTCTTTTGAGCATGATGCTAGGCCCGAGATTGTCAACAGTTTGAGCTGGAAAAAAAATCAGTTTTGACAACGGACAGTGCGTGAACTCTTCAGGCATCTGTCGTGCACTTAATGATGGGAAATGCATTTACGCATACCACCTGTATACATACATACAGGTAATTATGTGGGACTCGCCGGATGGAAAGCTAGTAGGTACCACTAAAACCCAACGGAACCTCCCCCGCCTTAATCGGACGTCGCAGAATCGCTTACTCACTCAACCACGACGCCCCGACGACAGGTCTGTCGAAGCAAACCACGACAACCGCGAGGTTACTCCCACGGTCCACTCTGCTGTTAGAGAAGTACCAGGAGCAACCCTCATGGTACACCGACCCGACGTGTATTGCTGTCTATCGTTGCACGGCTGTATGAAGTTATATCTCTGTAGGAATTCTTACTAATATGGTAAAGGACCCAAGTAAAAATATAATAATACAAAAGAAAACAAACCCACCAGCATTATCAAACTCGCCGCAGTAGTTGGGCGCAGAGAAGAGTGTGACGAGCTGTCGCTTCGCGAAGAACTCGTAGCCGTCCTCCACCACCTGGTGGGCGCGGCAGATCAGGTCGAACTCGTGCTTAGACAGGAACTTGCCCACAACCTGAAGATATAATAAAAGATTATTTTTAATTTGTCACTATCGTTTCCGCCAACCCGCACTTGGTCAGCGTGGTGGGCTATAATAGCTTGATTCCCCTCGTATAGAAAGGACGTTAAAAAGTGCTAAATACAGTATTGTCAATTGGTTAAGAGTTTTATTTATGGTTATCATGAGTTCGAATTATACGCAGTTAAAATACACTTGCGAATATGCAAGAATACACGACGTACGTGCTCAAAAGCTGCAAAATATGCATCCTAGAACAAAAAAGTATAAAGCGAGATAACACGGAGAAAATATCGAAAAAATTCAGATTTCTAACACAGAATAGCAACTTTCTCAGTGTATTAATTAACTTTATTAAAAAATTCGAAATATAACGCAAACATCATATTGAGATAACAAGCAAAATATGCAAATGAATAATATTATTCCGTCCCTTATCAATAGCGATAGAAGATGTTTTTAATTCAGTACCCTCAGACACAGTCCAGATAAAATATAAGTCCAAAGAATATATAACCACTTAATTACTAAAGTATAGTAGTCTGTAGTATTGACAAAATCAACCAATATTTTGGTAGAATAATGTATGTGTGTATATTTGTTACTCCATAACTCGGAAACGGCTGGATAGATTTGAATGAAATTTTGTTCATAGATAGATGTGGAATGTCACATAGGCCACTGTAACACGTTTAGATGTTACGTTATTGATTTGCACATATGAATTTTATAACAATAACTAGCGACTCACCCTCGCTCTACTTGGGTTCGTCCCTAATTACGTTTTAACTTTAATATAGATTTCTCAGAGATGAAATATTTTCTCGCAGTAAAAAGTATCCTATATGTTTTATGATTCGGATAACCAGCTATCGTCATACCAAACTTTATTAAAATCTGCCCAGTGGTTTTATCGTGATGCAGTCTCAGATAGACAGACAAAAATTCTAAAAACTATACATTCGGCCTCTGTATCGACAATAATGACTATTTTAATAGAATTTTCCAAAAAAATTATTTAATGTACAGATACGTCTCAGTTAGAATTTTATTATATGTTTACATTATGATGACCTTACTATTAAACTTGATCATGACCAACAAGTGTGAACACAATTCTGTTATCGGACTTTCTCTATCACAATAAGAGATTCTTCCGCAAACGTCGCTCGGACAAGGCTACGAGGCTTTGAGATAACGCATTTGCATAGGTAAGTTGGTAAACAAGTCGTGTAATGTGTTTACTGTTGATACGGTCTGATCACGCTCTCCCGACTCCATAGAGCACATCATTATGCAAAATGGGCACGCATTTAACGCGTTATGGTTAATAAGTGTATGCTTTCACCCGTGGTTTTGTTTGGAGTTTCGGTGCTCTGTTTTTTTTTATTATTAGAAATGGGCGTACTCTTGACCTTCATCTTGCCTCTTGCATATTGAAAATATTATCAAAGGAAACCACAGTTGGGGAAAATTTGTTTTGTTTACAGTACATATACTACATTCAGGCGCTGATCTAGTTCCATTTTATATGAAGCGATATTTTACGTCAAGAACCAAACAGCTTTACCCTACCTATATATTATGGATACTTTGAAAAATTCTAATTAGAGCACTAAAAAAAAATCTACCCTCTGTATTTTAAATGCTGAAGAATTTCATAACAATTTGACTTTAATTTTCGACATAAAATTTTCACGGTCGCTAAATAAGTAAATAAAAACACTGTTTTTTAGTTAGCGCCCTATAAAGTTTACGGGAAATCTGAACATCGAGTAATTACAATTTTAATTAGTTTTGGATTGAAACTTATATTGAGTTGGTTAAACTTAATTATACTAAAATTTCTATATTACACTTCACAGATCAGAGATTTGATTATTATTATGAACTAGCGACTCACTCTCGCTTCGCTCGGGTCGTCCCTAGGTACATTTTAACTTTTTGAGCGGAACCTTAATTCTTTTACTGAAATAAAAGTAGCCTAAGTTACTTCTTATAACATCAACTAACTACCTGCCAGTGAAAGTCCCGTCAAAATCGGCCCAGCCATTTCGAAGATTAGCCGGAACAGACACACATACAAACATTGTAAAAATTGTGTTTTTCTTATAAATACCGTTTATAATTCCATATGCATTTAGTAAAAAGCTTTTATTTTGACATTACAAACAGAAACTTCAATTTTATTATACTACATCGAGTATCAGCGAATACTGCATTATTTATAGTAGGTATCTTTAAGCATTCTTCAATAAAATTGAAACTTTTGAAAGGATGATGGATTTATTATAAACAATGGCGATGAAATTACGTAATAGATAGGTATTTCACCAATGTTATTGTCTTCCATCCATACAATGAAAGAGTTTCAAACAAATCAAATCACTATCGAGATTTATCAAAAGAAACTTCCTCAAACGACACTCACCTCTGTGCCGAATGTAAAGCTGACACCACGATCGTTCTCTCCCCACCCGGCCGTGTCCTTATCCGGGTCGGACCACAGAAGGTCGCACAGCAGCCCCTGGTCCGGCACGTCGGTGGGCCGCATGATCCGCCGTATCTGTTCCATGGCTTGCAGGTCGGGGGAGAGGCCGCCGTGACAACAGAAGATCTTCTCGTCAACTGTAACGAATAGATAAATAAATATTAGTAATAATAAATTATAATATGTATTTAAATAATATTTTTCTTTTCAATAGAATGGAAGGATTAATTTGTTGAATATAATTTATTATATTTTATTGCAGCCTATATGTACATATCGTTTTGTGTAGTAAAATTTATATGGTGACGCATTTAAGGCTTGGAAATTCCAATATCGTTATATCATGTAATATTTAACGGTAAACATTGCTATGGGAAAGCAAAAAGACCGAAAAAAAAAAGTTTAATTTAAAATGTCAAATATTCCCGTAAATCTAAAAAAGGCTTGTATGTAATATGTACATTGTATATATGAAAAATCAAAAAATTGCATTGTTCTAAAATTATCTTCTTTCAAAAGAATAATAAAAAAGAAACTTTACTAACACACTGGCAGATATTAAAGATTAAATGATAGAAAACGTTCACCGCAAAATGAGTCAGTCATCGATGATTACAAATAACCTGCCCTGTCATTATACCTAGATATAAAAATACATGTGTAATAGTTTGTACGTGTGTTTGTAAAATATGCTTCACCTATATTGTTTATACGATTGCAAGGAAACTTAGGTAAGTTATAGGTACGAGGTAGTGTACACTCGCGAAGGCTTCTGACCTAGTACCATTCCGTTCACAGTACCATCAAAGTATCAAAGCTAGCGATCGAGCCGTATCTGATATATAATTTGAGTTATAAATCTATATAGAACTGGTAGAACCAATAATTAATTTAGTTATATTATGTAAGTCACTTTATAATGTGTCCGATGTTTTGGTTTTGGGTTGGTTGGTTGAGAACGGATAAAGCTTGGCAAGGCAGTTATAGCCCAGTGGTAAAGGTAATGCGCTCGCTTGGGACGCCATGTGAAGCGGATTTAGAGTATACGATGACTCTGGTATTTTCACGTGTGAATCATTTCCAACATGATTACCACTTGTCTTACGGTGAAGGAAAACATCGTGATGAAACCTGCAAGCCTAGGAAAGCCTCGCAAGTTTTCGAAAGACATGCGAAGTCCTCCAACCCGCACTTGGCCAGCATGGTGGACTATGGCCTAATCCCCCTCGTATTGAAAGGAGTCCCGTCACCCGTGCCCAGCAGCGTGATATTAAAAAGGGCTGAATCTATCTATCTATATCTATCACGGATCTATAATTATCTATCACGCGAGTGAACTCGCAGGCGAAAATAGTAAAATACAATATCTAATTCGTTCACAATATCAATGCGTTCATAATAATTTAGTAAACAAGTGCATCGTGTGACACACGGTTTAGCCTAGTCATCGGCGCCGCGCTATCACAACATTATCCTCAACACGTTACACTACGGGTGAACTGACCGAGCCGGCGCCGGCGATAACCTTAAAGGCCGCTCCACACTATAGGGCCGATCACAGTCCGTTCTCGGTCCGATATCGGTCTGCTAAAGTAAATATAAATAAATATAAATATGTTGGGACATTAACAGACAACGCCATCTAGTTCCATGGTAAGCTACGAGGCTTATGTTATGGATACCAGATAGTTGATACACTACATATATATAACGTCATATACATACATATTATAAATATGACACCCATGACTGGAGTACAAACATTCGTGTTCATCACACAAATGTATGCCCCCAGCGGGATTCGAACCTGCGACCGCTGGTACAGCAAGTAGGGTCACTGCAAAGTATTATTATACAATGCATTCACACTATCAGTAAGACTCACGTTCCGGTCGAATCACGCTCCCGCACCGTTTCTTGTATAGAAATACTTTACCAGAGCGATATCGGACCGAGAACGGACTGTGATCGGCACTATAGTGTAGAGCGGCCCTAATACATATTTCAATTGTATACTAGCGTATCGTAATTGGGTGTTTAGAACTTTCGAATGGAACATGGAACATTCTGGAAAATGCTGAAGCTCCCTTTTAATCTAAGGGCTATTTATTCAATATAAAATATAACATGAACAAATGAAATGTGAAGGATAAAAGAATAAAAAAATCGTAAAATCTTTGATATTTTTACATTATAGAATTACAATTCGTTTAGTGGACAACTTTTATATGGTAATTAAGTACCTGTTATTAAAAAAATGATGGACTAACATTTCTCCTTTCGCTCTTATTGTAAAGTATGCCTCTGAAATAAGAGTTTGACACTCTCTCACATTTATCAATACAAAAAGATTTAAAAAAGCAAATATATATTTAAAGTTAAATATTAAATACTATATTTTTAAGGTATTGCGACATATGGTCGAAGGCTATCTCAAGTGAATGTCTCATCTGAATTAAATGTTTCCATTTGAGTATAACCAAAGTTTATCTCCGTCTATCATTAAAGCAACGTGGTCAGAATGAAAAGACTTGCTATATACTCTACATTGTAACAGAACAAGCGTAAGACTATAAGCAGATTAACTCTTATAATTTTTACAACAGTGACAATTACCATAAAAAGTAGGTAAATTATATCGCCCTCAAAACCCCATAAAAACGGTCGTTACTTAGCTACGTCATTGCCTTAAGTCGTTTAGATAGACGTTAATCTTTGTGCGACAAAGTTCGTAAGCGAAAATCGATGTTCGAGACCGTCGAGTACATACACTTCATTGATCGAGTTAACAGAATAAGACTGATTGCGGCAAACCATATTATTGCTGTTCGTGCTTGCTACACAATTGTTAAACAAAATACATTCTTACGAAAATATTTAAAGTTCGGACTACTATTTCCTCATTTACATATTATCGGATTTATAATAAATGGGAAAGTTTGTATGAATGTGTGTTTGTTCGTCTTTCAAACTAAAGCAGTTGGACAGATTTTGATGGAATTTAGTAAACAGAGCAAAGCGAGGGCAAGTCATTAGTCATATTTCTACACCTAGTAGGTACGGGGGCCCTTGCGACTAGCTTGTAATGTAATCTTTAAGTCAATAAAAGTATTATTATTTTTAGGGTTCCGTACCCAAAAGGTAAAATGGGACCCTATTACTAAGACTCCGCTGTCCGTCCGTCTGTTTGTCTGTCTGTCTGTCACCAGGCTGTATCTCATGAACCGTGATAGTTAGACAGTTGAAATTTTCACAAATGATGTATTTCTGTTGCCGCTATAACAACAAATAGGTACTAAAAAAACAGAATAAAATAAATATTTAAGGGGGCTCCCATACAAGAAACGGGATTTTTTTGCTCGTTTTTGTTCGATATTGATAACGGCAACAGGTAGACGCTTGAAATATTCACAGAATATTGAGTTATATTATTCACTTTAAAAATAAGTTAAAATAAAATTAATATTTAAGTGGGGCTCCCATACAATAGACGTGATTTTTTTTTTACCGTTTTTATAGATAATGGTACGGAACCCTTCGTGCGCGAGTCCGACTCGCACTTGGCCAGTTTTTTATTTTTATTACCTAGTACCAAACTGTGATATAAACCTAAATAAAGCAACAATAAGCCTAACTATAATTGAAGTTACACTAACAATATTCAAATATTAGACAATAGTAATATAATTAAATAAAAAAAGACACTTTTAACAAACATTTGAAGAGATAATTCAAGAAATTGTCTAACTCTAATATAATTTACTTGTGAAAGCAGTTTCACTTGATTAAATTCTGGAAGAATTTATGACGTACAGAGCAATGAACTCGAACGTTGAATAAACTTTTGGAATGAAATATATGGAAATAAGAACATAAATTTAAATTAAAGAAAATGGTTTCCTTAGAAGAAAATATTATTATTTTTTTTTGTAGGCTACATTTTGCGAATAATAAAATACTTATTAGTAAAATTGCTTTTCAAGATTCTACGTTAATTCTAAAGTGCGTATTCCTTTTTGACTTTGAGATAAATTTTCTAAGCTCCTACATTTTTTCTAATTGACAGAGCGAGCGAAGGGTCTCTGCTTCAAGACTGGCAATATTTGCTTTTGTCTGTCAGTTTGTAGATCGGTAGGTATTTCATAACCGATCTGGACGAAACTAGGTATACACTATAAAGGTTAAACGACTTTATAGATTTTTTGTGTTCGGGGATTTTTGATTGGAGGGGACTTTCTTCAAAAAGGGGAAAAATAAATACCTACAATCGTTAGGGTTGCAATTTTTATTTATATTGAAACTATTCGTTAAAAATGAATTAAGAATTGATAATAATAATAAATTTTCAATTCAAATTAATTGTCGAAGATACCTACTACGTAACGTATTAACAAAAAAAATCAACTGAATATCTTTTTCTGTTCGAAGTTGTTAAAATACGCGTGCGAGAATCGAATCTGTCACCTCCGATGCTGTCCCATTGTTACTAAACACTACGAAAAATATCCTTATGTTCGTTTTTAATTAAGATACCGCTAGCCACTCACTATCGCATTCAATTTAAATAATAAAGAACAGTGAGTCAGAAAGATTAGCAGCAACGATAATATTTCTAAGTAAAGGTTCACTACAGTTCAGTGCCTTTTCTAGACGAATAAACTGTGCTTGTCGTAGCTAATATCAGATAGCGTATTCCTAATACAAACTAACATATAAACTCATTACTTTAACATATTATATGGAGATACTTAATATAAATAAATCAAAAGTATAAAAAGGAGGTCAAGTATAAAATATACGTATTCAAAGCAATTTGTACGTAATTAAAAATAATGACACGCCGAGATCTTACGCTCTGATCGACTTCGCTTTAATTTACCTAATTTTTTTTATATTTGCTTCGTGATAAGAGACTTTTTAAGTCAATCGACCGTGAGTCGTGACAATGTCCAAGGTCGACGTAGTATCTAGTTAATATTTGCGAGAGGCAAATTTCTCAGATTTCTCAAAAGATAATAATAAGAATTATATAAACTACTGTCAGTGTTGATTGATAGGTTATTATTTTTATAAACAAACAAACAGAACTCAAATAATGATATGCGAACATATCTAAAACCCCAGCAATTGGATAAAAATCATGTAAAAAACATGCTCGATGTAATCTTCAAAACATATCCGAACATATGTGAAGTCAACTACCTAAATACACGAGATTAATCTTATTAACCGACAGGTCTTATCGCGTATACTCCATCAAATTCATTCTACATTTCTGAATGAATGAATTCAGTACACAAACAAGATAACGATAAAAATTTAGTTTTTTCAAGATTGTACCAAATTCCTATTTTAAATCAGTATTTCAACACTCTTACTACACTGATATAAATTAACAAATACGTCCAAGAGGTTTGAGAGCCTGAACTTTGGACTATGAGATTGCAACAAATCCCATTCTTCTCAAAAAAATAATTTTGACTTAACTTCCATACATTTCTAATATCGTTCACTAGAAGATATTAAAAAAGATAATAGGAGAAAAAAAATATATATAATGATTCGGAAACGCCAATCTATATATGTATATTTACGCAAGTAGAACCGCGTGCAACGCTAGTTAATAATAATACTTAGTTATAAATTATAATATATACAATATTTGTATGAATCTGTCCGTTCAGTAATATCACATACGTACTAGTTGAATTGAATTAATAACCTCTTCTTTTTGAAATAGGTTAAAACTAATATTCCTTAAAAGCTTTTATCAATAAAGTCGTATTTTTAGCTTAAAGCAGACGTTTTCACAATCGAAGAGAGGATCAAGAAACGTTCCCGTGACGTCAATAGACGCAACATGTACGCAGAATGTACGGCTAAGTTTAGCCGCTTTCAACACGACTTGGGGACAAACGACCCAACACGTGCATGGAAACTTTAATTACATGCTCGAAGAAAAAACATTTTTACAAGTATAACGAACGAATGAGTACAGATAGTAACGTTTGAACGCATCGACTCTTATGTAACAATTTTTATTTTATTAATATATGTACTTATACAGTATGTCGTCATGACATGAGATACATCTTATGGTGATCACTTGATAGGTGTGACATGATAGGCCCACAACACTACCGTTAATATTCCATACTATGCAAAAAATCACATTTATTAAAACTTTGTTCCACTACTGTGAATGCTTAACTTTTAAACTCCATTGAACAAAAGAATTGAATTGAACTTTTTAACTACAAAGTGTTTATGTGATATCGAAGTAGATGTATCTACATCAAAATCACAAATCAATCATACACAATCCCATACATAATTTCTCTTAAAACTGTTACCAATTGTGTTTAGGTAATTATTCTAGTTGAAACTTTAAATGCAATGCGTAAAGTTCTGTTCACAAAAAAATAAAATAAAAAACGCGCTCAAACGATCAAATGAGCGCTCATTCGCTGAGGACATTTTGTATCGCTGAGTGTGTATCTAGTACTTTTTTGTTCCATGCAAAAACCGAGAAACATGTGGATTTTTTCATCTTTCTGATACATGCGACTGCTATTTTGTTATGTTTTTACAACTTGAATGTAATTATCTATCTAGGCGTCCACATTAGATACCAACCTATAACATTTCATAAAAAACACTTTCAATAGTTCTGAGTAATATAGATGTGTCATACGAGGAAATATGACGAAACTACAAAGTTTGAGTTGTCTTCGGGGATAGAACACTCAAAAACAAAATGTTCGACCAATTGCATAATGTTAAAAATATTCCCATCATAAAACTGTCTTCAGCTTTATAACGCGAGGCCGTAATCACAATATTTTGATAGTTGACTTGACACTCCATTAAAAGAGGGTGAATGAAAATAACATCGTGCGGTGACAGCGCATATGAAACTCATGAAATTGGGATATGTAAATATGGCCGTGATGAATAAATAAACTGATGACGTAAATATTATGCAGGCATGAGTATGAAACTTAATATCAATACGTAATATTAAATTCATTAATTAACGCACTAACACACTACATGTCGAAGTAAATACACCTATTTGAAATTTAAAAATGCGAACACAACTTAATATTAATAATAATTAATTAAGTGCAGGGCGAGCGAGTTTCGTCCGCCGTTTTGTTTTGTTTTTTCGAAAAATATATAAAAATTGCGTTTTTTCAGAAAAGACACCCACCCTAAAAAGCAGAATCCTATCTAAATACAAAATTTGATCCAAATCGTTAAAGTCGTTACCGATATACACGAGATAAATTTATATATATATATATATATAACATATATAAAAGAATTGCTCATTTTATATTACATATAAGATTAAATTAATTATAAAGTTGTTATTAAAACTAGTTTCGTGAAATTAATGTATGTGTCTATGCCTTAAATTATTTTCGTAATGTAAATTCACCTTTAAAACATACATATAGACAGTTTACTTTGTTTATTTATTATTGTTATCTCGATCACTTCCGTTTATTATTTCAATTTGATTACATCATTGTGTAATTGCAATCTCATTGGAAGTGAACTATGTTCTTAGATGAGAAATAAATAATCTTCAAACATCCGCCGAGTGAGATATCGAGTAAGGATGTTTCTGAGATAAGGTGAAGACAGACGGTAATTGTTTACTTGACGTACCGGATATTAGTGCCGCCATTAGATACATACGTGGAAATAAAGCCATTAGGGGCTAGATTTTATTAGAATATTTTATTTTTCCCTCATGTATAAGTATACTTATGTATACATACATACTTGTTAGTACTACAAGTATTTCTTCATTTAAAGTACAATACAGATTTCAAAAATTGCATTGTTTTCAAAATATATAGTAGACCTAGCGATTTTAAAGTTTAATATAGGTTTGTCAGAGACGTGATATTTTCCCGCAATAAAAAGTATCCTATATATTGACCCGGATAACCAGCTATCATCATACTAAATTTCATCAAAATCTGTCTAGTGGTTTTCTCATGATGCGTTCCCAGACACGACAGACAGACAATAACATTCTGTATCGATAATAATAATGACTATTTCAATAAGATTTTCCAAAAAATATTTAATGTACAGATTCGACTCAGTTAGAATTTTATTTTATGTATAGAAGTGTCAAAAATATATCCTCCTTCTGGGACCTTTCGGTGAAAATCTTTTTATACTTTATACATAATACTGTTGCTATCAGCAAAACACCATTTCGTATAAAGAGTAAAATCATAGGGATCTTTTTCCTAAAAACAAAGAATAAAGTCCAAAGAAAGTTTTCCTTTATAACAATTAGTTATTTTCAAGCAACATTCTTAAAGGTCAAATCACACAACGTAACTCAATGCGCCAAGGTCGACCTTAAACGATGTTTACGCAGAAGTCGAGCCATGAAACAATTTTCGGGATATTGTTACCCTAATTACCCTCTTATAATAAACATGAAAATGTACACGCACGATGTAGAATCCACACTAATTATTATATATATAAAACACTTGCTGTCCGTTTGATACCTAATCGCTTAACTGATAAACGCGGATTTTGGTAATTGGCAATGACATAGTTTGCATGGTGATCATGGACATAGATTACCTTTTACCATCGCCCGCTTACCATGGGAGCGTAGCCATTTAATGGGTTTCTATATAAAATGACTAGAATAAGGTTTAAAAAAATATTACAATTCAAATAGCACTGTCCCATATTGCTATTACAATATTATAACAAAAGATTATATATTGATCTGAAACATATCTTAATATATCTGTGGTATATAATGTTCAAAGGCAACCATTGACAAGCAATAGAATGAGTATCAATCCTTTAATCTATATATAAAAGGTAAAAGTGATTGACTGATGTATCAACGCACAGGCCAAACCCTTAGGGCTAGAAACTTAAAATTTCGTACACGTATTCCTCTTATGACGTAGACATCCACTAAGGAAGGATTTTTCAAAATTCCACCCCCAAGGGTGTGAAATAGGGGATAAAAGTTTGTATGAAACTCTTTATTCCTTGGACATATTTGCATGAAATTTCGTATTTTTTATTAATATAATTAATAAAATATAATTATTTAATAAGAGTTATATACAATTTTATACATAAGTTTTAATATTTTTATGTAAAAATTTAACACTAAATAGAATAACAATACATATATCTACATATAGTATGTATTACATAATATAATGTAGAACATAGATGCGTAATACATGTTACAAATCCTTTGACCAAATTTTAAATAATAATGAAATAATAGAACTATGTATCCGAGCGTATTTTGATCACTACGCAATAAATGAAGACGCAGTTCGAAGTAACCGAGGCATCAGACAGAGTATGCCAGTTGCACAACGAGAGCTTTCGCGGAAGAAAAGATGGGAAACATTTCATCGACACACGTTCAATCGAGATATAGTTGTTATGCGCGCATTGGGTAACGAAGGTGTTTATTTATGCGATTCACATATTCTTATGTATTACTAATACATATTAAATGACTTTTAATCAAAAATGATTCATTTGAGTTCAAAGTCACTTATAAACGATTATTGCACCTTTAGTGGTTTTTTTTAAATGAATATGATGAAAAGCATCTGCTTATATATTTTACTCTTTATTTTTAGCTTAAGAATTAAGAATTAAAACAGTTCATTTATTCATTCATAAAGAAATTTCTTCCGTAATCTTTATTAATATTATATAGAGGAAAGATTTTTTGCCCGTTTGTACCGAATAAGCTCCGAAACTGATGAATCGATTTTGATGAAATTTGGTAAGATAATTTTGAGACCCTGGGAAGGAGATAGGATAGTTTTTATCCCGGAAATCATCAATTAAGGGGGTGTAAATGAGGATGAAAGTTTGTATGGGGAAGCAATCTAGGGACGAATTCGCTCGGAGGAGTCGTTAGTAATTAAATGTACATGGTTTTATTTATATAAAATTGAACCATCCTCTTGAAGTCTCTTCAATCTAAAGTAAGGTAACAACTAACAGGTATAGCTCTCACATCGTATGCACATCCGGAAGAGTTCCCGTCTACAATCGCTTTCCTACTCCAAGACAATGGCACTCTTTAGTCAACGAGTCAACAATCGAACAGAGAACTATGAAGACAATACGAGGCAAGATTTTTGTATGAAAAATTCTTACCCATTTTTAATATGAGATATATGTATGTAGTGAATAAAATTAGTAAACATTAGAAGTATATAATACTTATGTTTCCGGATTTTTTCGCGAATTTATTTAGATTTTTGGTTCCCGACGTTTCGAATGCTTTACAACAATCATGATCACGGGAGAGATTAAGGTGTTAGATGTCTCAAAGGTGTTATATAGTTGTTACAGACAGCCTACCCACAAATAACAAAATGAATACAAAAAACTTGAAAACGTCGGGAACCAAAAATCAAAATACATAAATCCGAGAAAAAATCCGAAAAGATAGTTTTATTAAAAGTATATTTTAAGAACAATCGTTTATTGATTAATTATGAAAGTAGTTGAGTTCATGTGGTCACCTTTCAGCTCAATTAATCAAAAAAATAATCTGACAACCTCAAGAACAATAATAAGAATGGTATAGCAACATGGTTTGCCATTCTTATTAAGTACTAGATACTAACCCACCCTTCGCACGGGTTCGTTCCTAGTGAAAAACAAAGACAAATCAATCCCACGGGAACAGTACATTTTTCCGGGATAAAAAGGAACCTATGTGTTATTCCAGACTATAATCTATCGCCGTGCCAAATTACAACCAGATCCGTTCAGCCGTCCTGACGTGATTGAGTAACAAACATCCATCCAAACTTTCGCATTTATAACATTATGAAGGGATTAGAATAAATTATTAAGTCTATTCTAAGGAAGTAAGTTAAATGATAATTACTACAACTTTATTACACTTTGGAGTAACTTTTTTAATGAAAATGAATAAAATCGGTTTAAAATTGGCGAAAAACGCGTTACATCCGTTTACAAGTCTATCAAAAAAATTAGCAATCCATAACCATACTTCCATACTAATATTATGAATGTGAAAGTGTGTTTGTTTGTTTGTCCTTTTATTTCGAAACAGAGTGACGGAATGGCTTGATTTTTTGTGTGGAGATGGTTAGAGGACTGAAAAGTAACATGGCTACTTTTTACCACAGGAGACTATCTTATTCCTATGGGAAAACACGTTACAATACAACTTACATCAACTCATCATACTTATGTATGCATATATATATATATATATATATATATATATATATATATATATATATAATTCATACACAGTCAATCTATTCCACATTAACCGTTAAAACATACATAGGGACAGACCAGAGCGAAGCCAGGGTGAGTCGCTAGTAAACATATAAATCGGACTTCAGGTCATGTCGTTACTCCAAGGTGAGATATCTGAACGAACGGTAACAGGTATAAGTTAATTATACCTAGATAATAAGGAAGTCTGCGGAATGTAGTCTCTAATCTTTATCACTTAACTTTGTTAAGAACCTCCAGCTTTATCTCGAAATTCAATAACAAAATTACTTGCTGCGCAATTATAATTTATGTTTATAAAACAAATTAAATTATATATTTTGATGAAGTTTTTATATAAATAGAATAAAAATAATTCTAAAACAAACAATACGATGATAACACTACATTCACAACAAACTTGACTATTCCGTAACATAGTAGTTATCAAGTTCTAAGTATTTCTTATAAGACAATGCCATTTGGATATAAGAAATATGTTGAGACATTAACACACATCACCATCTAGTTCCATGGTAAGCTACGAGGCCCGTGTTATGGATACCAGATAGTTGATACACTACATATATAACTTTAAATATACCTACCTATACATATTATAAATATAAGCCCCATGGTTGGGGTACAAACATTGGTGCTTATCACACAAATAAATGCCCTCAGCGGGACTCGAATCCATGACCGCTGGCACAGCAAGCACAGGGTCACTATAAAGCTATGAGCTAAACGTACCAATCGCCAAAATGTTTTTTACTTATTTCTCTTTATTAAAAACTATCGGTCTTCATACAAAGTAGGTCGACATATGTACATAATATATCTTTAAACTTTATTCACGTAACACAAAGTGCCGAAGGTACTGTCTGTAATATTTTAAGATGAAATCTGGGATGTAGATATTTTGATAATCCGGGAAGGATGTAGGATAATTTTATCCCGACAATCATCCCCTGACATGTTGAAAAAGGGGGTGGAAATTTGTATGGGGAATAAATCACTTCTCAAGTGAAGGATATAAAACTCATCAGTACGTTGTTTATATGTACATATTTGAAAAGGCCTTAAAACGATACGTAAAGAAAATACAAGTAATAGAAAAGAATAAACTCGCACAACCTTATAACGTATGAAATCAAGGCGACAATAAAGAGGGCAAACAATAATATTTGAAAGTCACTTGTGTCAAGTTTACACAAGTGTTGATATAATCCTCGACAAACGGAAACGACAGAAGTAGCGCGCAGAGGATCCGATGTCTTGGCCACGTCACTCCAACCTTGAATAAGCACATAAAAACAGCCTTCAGAAAGTAGGATTTACTTTATTCCTAGCATATAGTACGTTTGTTACAAAATTTTCATTACTTATCGCCTAATGGCTATGTTCTCGTATTATTATAGAGCTGCGTAATTTTTTTTTCTGTATTTTTTGGGCTCTAACGTAAATTTAGTTTTTCGGACTACTATTGTTAATGTATCATCTATACTTAATATTATAAAGCTGAAGAGTTCGTTTGTTTGTTTGGTTGAACGCGCTAATCTCAGGAACTACTAATCCGATTTGAAAAATTCTATATTTCATCCCAGAAAAATATACGGTTCCCGTGGGATAGATTTGTTTTTATCTATTTACGAACCCAAAGCGAAGCGAGGGCGAGTAGCTAGTGTTTGTATAAAATTTGTCAAAGGGTGACGCTGTCTATAAGCATAAACAAAATGAGCCCGAGCGAAGTGAGTTATCGATTTTTGTTGTCCATAATATTATCATAATCAAACGAATGGACCTATTTTAGGTTTTTTTTGAATTGGATAGCCATTTCTGATCTGTTAAAATAAAATTGAATTTAAAAATGTATCAGTTATTGCTACTGTATTGTGTTGTAATAGTGGAATACTATACTGTCATATCGTTTCACTATGAATGTTTTAAGAATACAAATCAAGCAAGGTGAACGCTCTGCACTTCACCAGTATAATGAATACTAATTCAAGCGAAAGTTTTGTCTGGTTGTCAAACTGAATATTACATTTCAATGTTAACTGGTTTTTTAACTGTAATTTTACATACTAATAAATATCATTTGTTAGTCTTACTAATATAACAATGTGACAGTTTACCTGTTTGTTATTCAATCGAGCCAAAACGTCTGAACGGATCTTGATGAAATTTGGCACAGAGATAGATTATAATTTGGAATAGCACATAGGCTACTTTTTATCTCGGAAAAATGTACGGTTCCCGTAGGATATTTATTTTTGGTTTTTCTAGAGGCGAACCCGAACGAAGCAAGGGTGAGCAGTTAGTACCTATGGTATAAATTCAGAATCATATATCATGTTTAATGTACTTCTATTCTTTCTTCATAGAAAAACTTCATACCTATACTTATAAAATTGAAATCGCAGTCATAATGTTGTAGAAAAATATAGCTGCACTAATTTTAATGTAACTGTCATTGTCATTTAAAGTAGCGGATACCGGACTTACATATCTCCGAAACAAAAAAAAACCTTATGATGGAGATAGACAAATGGCTTTACTGATTTTGAAAGACAATTTCTGGGTTCGAGCAACATAAATACTTACATGATCCTCATTTTCTTTCACCTTATATGTGCATATACCTAAAGCTTTTAGTACTTTTATCAAATTAACCTACACCAAGTAACTAGCTTGAAAGTCAGCGTGAAGGGTGAATGAATGAATAAACAGCCCCTAATCTTATTTGGAGCGGATCCACTCTTAAGGGTTTCGCCCACGTTTCTTGCGGAAACTTTACGGAAAAGCGCTAAAAATATCTGACCTATTTAGTAGAACGAAATACTGTTTGTGTTCTTGCATAAAAGTTGGATAGACTTTGACGGCGTGGGAGGGTACTTATTTATATAGAAGCGCCATGTAAATATACTAAACTAGCGAAAACGATGAAAAACAAACACAAATTTATCCCACATGGACCGTACATTTTTCCGGGATAAAAAGTAACCTATGTGCTTATTCCAAACTATAATCTATCTTTGTACCAAATTTCATCCAGAACGTTTCAGCCGTTCGGGCGTAATTGAGTAGCAAACATCCATCCAAATTTCCGCGTTTATAATATTTATTAAGGGATTACTCATCGTTATATTCTTTCAGATAAAAAGCTTGTTGTTTTTCTTATCTTTCGAGTATTTATTTTTAGAGTCCTAAACAAAACTTGACGGTAAAATATTATTTTGTTTTAAGTTTCAAAGACATTAATATAGTTCTCGTTCGCCGTTTTTAACATCCCACTGCTGGACACGAGCCTCCACCGCATTTTCTTTTACCATAAGGCAAGTGGTGATCACGTTAAAAAAGATTTGGGTATGAAGACATCAAAGGTGTGAGACTCGGGATTTGAACCCGCTTCACTTGGCTTGCCGAAGACACACGTTAATGCCATAATATATTTAAAGTACAAATCCGAAATTGCTAAAATAATAAGTTGCAATGTTTTTCCTTCCAAGTGTCGGATTATCTATATATGCATATAAAACAAAGTCGTGTTAGTTACACCATTTATAACTCAAGAACGGCTGGACCAATTTTTATGATATTTGATTTTTTGGATTTCTCTTAGTCCGGAATAGGATAATAAGTATTAAAAGTTAAAACATCAAAAAAATTAAAAACAAAAAATATATAGGTATACATGGCGAACGCTGGTAAATAACAATTTTAAATATCTGTGTAAAACGTACCTAGCGATGAACTTGAGCGAAGCAAGGGTGAGCCGCTAGTTTATTAATATACCACGTACTCTTAGTAATAACTGACTACACACGAATTTTAACTGCAACCTCGATTCTTTAATTATCTAAACGGTTTGGAAGTAATATATCAGAACGATAAATACTGCAAGTGTGTAAATAAAACATGTTAAATAGGTCATATGGATTGGTAATAATTATTTCACAGACCGACTGTTCAAATATTTTAAAAATATTTTGTGTGTACAGACTACATATTTTAGCTTTCATAGTTTTCACGATGCATGTTTAGTTAAAGAGCTTTATATACGTTTATCATTAATTTTACGAACAAACCCAGTAAAAAAAAACGCGAATGTCGTATTAAATTTCCTACAAATTATAGTCTAAATTACCAAAACAACTAGGTACAAAAAGATATCTCTAGTTTGCCTCGCTGGAATGACACTGTGTAATCATATCTATATATATAAAAATCAATTGCTGTTCGTTAGTCTCGCTAAAACTCAAAAACGGCTGGACCGATTTGAATTATTCTTTTTTTGTTTTGTTGGGGGTGTGTCAGGGGTGGTTTAAATATATAAAAAAATTGCGAAAACAAAAAAAACAGCTGGAAAATCAAAAAGTTCTGAACTGTTTATTTTTGTATGGGAATCACTAACCGTTAAAACGTACCTAAGGACGAACCCGAGCGAAGCGAGGGTGAGTCGCTAAGTATACTAATAATAATGACCTCCCGACTGAAAATACCAGAAAGACTCAATAACTAAACTTGGCCCGACCCGGGACTCGAACCTAGCACCTCTCGGTGTCGTACTTGCTAGCCACTACAACACCGAGGCAATACATCTATACTATGATAGTCATCTATATATACATAAAATGCTTTGTCCTGACTGACTGACTGATCGATCAACGCACAGCCTAAACCGCTGGTCGTAGAAACGTGAAATTTGGAAGACATATTCTTTATACAATGTAGGCATCCGCTAAGAAAGGATTTCTCGAAATTCATCCCCTAAGGGGGTAAAATAGGGGATAAAAGATTGTATGAAACTCTGTCATTCTTAACGCGAAGTGCACGAAAAGTGGTATTTAGCTTTAAGATGATAAATAAGAAATATATGTATAAGATTTTTTTCGAAATTCATCCTTTAAAAGGGTAAAAGGGGGTGATAAAGTTTATATGGGAAAACTATTATTTATGATCAGAATTGCTTGAAACTTGGTATTAATGCTCTTCAATACAATTAAATAAATACGTATTTTAGCATTTTTTGAAATTCATCCCATAAGGCTGTCAAACAGAGGATGAAAGTTTGTATGAAACTCTGTAATTGATGCACGGGAAATAGTATTTACCTATAAAATGAAAACTAAAACAATACAAGTATCATTTTTTTTTCGAAATCCACCCCTTAAAAGGGTAAAAGGGGGTTATGCTGTTTATATGAGGCAAAAATTGTTTATGATCAGATTTTTAATGCTCTTTGAATTGTTAATGCTCTTTAATACAATTAAACAAACATGTATTGTAGATTTTTTTTAAATTCAGCCCCTAAGTGGATAAAACTAGGCGTTGAACTTTGAGTTCTTGAATATATTTAAATAGAGTAACATGGTTCAAGTTATCTGTAAGTGCACACTTACTGTGTGGGATAAAGAACAGAACGTAAATTACTCTGAATCCAAAGGAAAATTATGCATAACATTTCGGCTGGCCACTGCAGCGACAACTATAACATATAAATTCAATGGAAATTAAAACTGAGCAAATTTTTCAGTCCACGCGAGCGTAGCCGCGGGCAAAAAGCTACAACAAAATAAGAATGGCACTTTATATGTGTAACTTAAAAAAGGAAGGAGAAGGAGGGACACTGTAAGCTTCAGGTGTACATTGCACTGGGTCTTTAAAAATAACGTAGATGCCTGTTAGCATGTTAGTTGAAAAACCCACATTAGCCGAGTTACAAGATTCTAAAGTCGTAAAAAATTTATGCGATTGTATCATTGCACTCTTCCTCCTTCCTTCCTCGAACTTCGGAAAGGTGGAGTAGAAAAATGTGCAAAAAACACAGATAGTGGAGCTTGCTAAATACCTAAAGTGTACATTTATTTACAGAATATACGCTTAACATCTTTTAAGGTACTGGATATTTTGAGTTACGATCGTTAAAATTTAATTTGTTTTCCATATATCTTTAAAAAATAATAAAACTTACACGAACTTAGTTTTGCAAGTAATAAAGTATGTTTTATTGCGAAAAAGTTTATTTTTTTCGTGGTTTGATCGCGGGCGAAGCCGCGGGTTCTGCTAGTATTAAATAAATGACCATATCATGAATGTAGAAAATATATAAGTATTATACAATTTAAATTGCGGATATGCGCTATTGTTTTCCTCCACGTTCAATTTACGTCCGCAGCAGACGTACAATCGTAATCACTCAACAAAACAAAGTGTGTTATTTCATGCCTGTACATTACATCACAATATTAATTCAGCTTGGAGTTTTATTAAAGACCTAAACTAATAAACCTATCTAGATAAATAGGCAAATAAAATATCCGAATTAGAAACTTGGCATAACTTCTGTTTTTCTATCTAAAGTAGTTCAGACATTCAAAAGATAGATTAATTATTAACTATAAATTATTTTTAGTAACAAATTTATTATTCTAAATTACATACACGTATAAGAAAAATATCTATACTAATATTATAAAGAGGCAGATTTTGTCTGTTTGTTTGTCTGAACGCGCTAATCTCAGGAACTACTAATCCGAATTGAAAAATTCTTTTGGCATTAGACAGCCCGTTTATTGAGGAAAGCTATAGGCTATATATCATGCTAGTACCCAAGGGAGCGAAGCAGTAATCATAAATGTCAACAAATCGGACAGACTTCCATACATTATAGTAAAACTAATGTTTATAATCAAACAACGCGGGTGAAATCGTGGGGCACAGCTAGTATTATATAAATACATAGCGACGAACCCGAGGAAAGCGAGGGTGAGTCGCTGTATAACATAAAGCTAAAGATTTAATTTTTTTGTAGATTGAACGCGGACGAAGCCGCGGATTCTGCTAGTGAACCTACTAGTGCTGTTTGTACCGTTTAAACATCCAATATTTTTTTTTAATTTACGCGAAATTACAAAGAAAATATCTCAAATTTGTACGGTGTAAGCAAAGACTTGAATTTTCATGACCTAGGGGTCTGGATGAACGCCAAACTTGTTCACAGCGATCGCATTTACATGACTGGGTGTTCTATAGTGTCACTTTATGGTTTGCCTTTTTACGTAAAACCGGTTACTTTCCGACGAAGAGTTTCCTTGATCGGTCCACTAGGTAGGTATAATACTATATTCCATTATGCGTGTCTTCGCACAGCAATGTTTATGATGAGAATAAGTCCGCCTTGACCAATTTTGATAAAATTTTATTTATACTATACTTGTCATCTGGATGGTTGTTAACGATAGCTGAACTGGGAGTTAACGTTTGTACAGGTTATTCGGGTCAGCTAGTCTATACATATAATAAAATTCTACGATCGAATCTGTACATTAAATGTTTTGGAAAATTTTATTGAAATGGTCATTATTGTCGATACAGAGGCAGAATCTATAGTTTTTAGAATTTTTGTCTGTCTGTCTGTCTGTCTGTCTGGGAACACATCACGAGAAAACCACTGGACAGATTTTGATGAAATTTAGTATGACGATAGCTGGTTATTCGGGTCAACATATAGGATACTTTTTACTGCGGGAAAATATCTCAACTCTGAGAAATCTATACTAAACGTTAAAACATACGAACCGAGGGTAAGTCGCTAGTTTTATATAAGAACTAAGAATCAAAAATAGGAGCAGCATCGTATTCAATGATAGTGTTCCATACTTGCAAATAAAGAAAATGAGTCTAATTAAAAAAAAAAAAAACAAACAAAAGCACACTTATTATTAGTATACAACTAAACATAAAAACTGCACATTGAAATTATTATACTTTTTTACCAGCATAATTATATTTTTTAATATCATAGACAGCTCGTTGTAGCAAGTACGTACCTACTATACATAATACTTTAAGAATATCTTCTTAAATTTTCACAATCTATAAAGAAATCCTTTACTTTAACAAAAAAAAATGTTATCAAAAGATCTTTACTTATTATCCCTTGAGATAATTTCGGACACTCATCATGTTATCTTTGAATGCCTATTATAATACAATATTCAAGAAATGTATCCTTAAGGCATTCAAGTGTCTTTGGGGCGACCTTTTTCATGAAAGTGTTTTTCATAAATAATTTCAATTTCAAATAGAGCTACATATTGCTAAAATATTCTAATCTTTTATATTAAAAAAATGTTCTAATAACGCAACTAGTTAAAAAAAAATAGTTACACAAAATAGTTAATTTTGATCAATTGCACTCAAAATTGTACTCATCGACTTCAATTATTGAATAAATATTACAATAATCGCTTCATATCGCAAAAAAACCACCAAATAATTTTTAAACGATATAACCACGAGGTTAATGTAATTACTAAAACAACCTTACAACTAAAATGTAATATTTCATTTCATAATAATAATATAATTAAACCACTTAAAATAATTAATTATTAATTATATACAAAATGTAACTCTCCTTCAACTCTGACCTAAATATATCCCTAAAGCCAAGAACGTAAGTACCTACTAGTAGACTTAATAAAATTGTTATTTCAGTGAGGGGCAACTTCATTAGCGATACTCAGAAATGGGAACGAATTTATTAATATCTGCCTAAAAGCGACAGTCTCGATCATATATAGTAAACAACAAATTTGCTTGTACGACAGTTTGTTAACAAACCAAAAGTAATAAAATGGTCTGTGAAATTGTTTGTATATATATATATATATATATGAATTGAGTACCTCCTCCTTTTTGGAAATCGGTTGATAAAAATCATACTAGAAACATACAATATGTTTCTTAAAAACGACAATTCACAACCGACGAAGCGACGAAAATTCACGATCGACTTTAAAGAGTTTCTCAATGAACTGCACTTTTTGAGAATGTTACATTATATTTTTACCTACGTTCTACATCTTAACTGAAGCGAATGATGTAACAAAACAGCGATATGCCACAAGCTTTTAAGAATTTTTGTTATCATGTTAATTTGTGCTGTATACATACTTCAAGCCATAATAAACAATAAAAAAAGTGTTATATTAAATAACTAGCCACTTGCACTGGCTTTGTACAGCTTATTTTAACTATACAGATAAATAAAATTGGAGTGTCTGTTTGTAATATTAAAACAAACACTTTTTACTAAATGCATATGGATTAATACACGGTACATATAACAAAACAACATTTTTTACAATTTTTGTCTGTCTGTCTGTTTGTTCCGGCTAATCTCTGAAATGGCTGGACCGATTTTGACGGGACTTTCACTGGCAGATAGTTGATGTAAGAAGGAGTAACTTAGGATACTTTCATTTTAGAAAAAAAATTAAAACCAAATTAATTAATTAATTTTGTTTTCGGAAGCAACCTAAAGACGAATACCGAGCGAAGCGAGAGTGAGTCGCTTGTATACGTATCAGAAGATATGTATATAATTCCCCCGTACTATTTTTTTTTTACTTTTAACGATTCAATTTTAATAAATCCCTTTATCAGTGGTTACTAATGTCATATATAACGTTATAGTGCCTGAATTAGCGAATACAATCAACTTGATATAATATGTACCTTTAAGTATGATAACAGTTGAATTTAGACCTCCTTTGTACAATTTGTGTATTTTTGTTAAGTTACTGTATATGATGTTGGTGATCCTTATTAAATAAATAAAATGTATCATGATATGAAAACAGGGCCACTAACTTCTGTCGATAAGTCTGTATTGGTTTTACCAGAAATGAAAAAGAAAGAATTTTTGAAATATACAAAAAACAAATCGCACGATCAGTCTTGTTTATTACTAGCACCTGCGGCACGTGCGTGATACAAATAGAACGTCAGTCAGCGTGATACACCTTGAACTGTTAAGAATTTGCGGCATCCAGTGACTGGTCACGCCATTTCACTTCTTACTACCTATTGGAAGTTTTAGTTGATCAACATTGATGCACTTCGTTATTACTACTATATAGCAATACTAGCGACTCACCCTCGCTTCGCCTCGGGTTCGTCCCTAGACAAAAACAAATCTATCTCACGGGAACCGTACATTTTCCCGGGATGATAAATAGCCTATAGCCTTCCTCAGTTAACGGGCCATCTAATGCAAAAAGAATTTTTCAAATCTGATTAACAGTTCCTGAGATTAGCGCGTTCAAACAAACAAACTCTTCAGCTTTATAATATTATAAGTATAGATTTAATTTTCTACTTCATAAGGGTTGAAGGCAGTGGTAGCCCAGTGGTAACGCGCTTACTTGGGAAACCGAGTGAAGCGGGTTCAAATCCCGGGTCTCGCACCTCTGATATTTTCATGTGCGAATCATTTCCAACATGATTACCACTTGCCTAATGGTGAAGGAAGACATCGTGAGGAAACTTGCATGTCTGAGAGAACTTAGTAAGTTTTCGAAAGACATGTGTAGTCCGCCAACCCGCACTTGGCCAGCGTGGTGGTGTATTGAAGGGATGCCCGTGCCCAGCAGTGGGACGTTAAAAAGGGCAGAACACACACACAATAGGGTTGATAAAAACGAATATATATAATATTTCACATTAGATTATAAAAATAAAACCAACAAACAAACTTTTCACTTTAAAACAGCAAAGCGATGATTTCTGTATCTCTAATATGTGCGAGAATCGAACTCATGACCACCTCGATTAGACCGATTGAGATCGATTAAATGAGTCTAACAACGAATCATACAGCAATCACATTCCAGATTGTAATACTAACAAAGATTCCATCCAATAACCAAATGGAGTTACATAGATATAGGCTATTTACGGCGACTCGTAAAACGTTTACGCCCTTGAACTGTCACAAGTACGCCCAGTAACAAATCATCCAGGTTTGACCTAGAAAATTTAGTCATCAAGGGAAATGTAAAAGTCGCTCTATCGAAAGATTAAATGGGTTTTATCGTATATTAAATATATTGCCGTATAACTTAGACGAGACTTTCTTTGAATTGGGAGCAATAATATCGTCTACCACATAAATATCAAATTAAACATTTCGTCGACACGTTTGGCTCAGTTTGTAGTGATACTACTTCCTGCGTCAGCGGTCGCGGGTTCGAGTCCCGCTGGAGGCAATCATTTGTGTGATAAGCACGAATGTTTGTACTCCAGTCATGGGTGTTTATATTTATAATATGTATGTATTTAAAGTTATATATTATGAGTAGTGTATCAACTATCTGGTATCCATAACACAGGCCTCGTAGCTTACCATGGAACTAGATGGTGCTGTATGTTAATGTTTCAACATATTTATTTATTTATTTAGTCCAGTGATCTAGTTAAATAGTAGAAAAATCAGTAAAAAAAACTGGGATTAAATTTTTTAACCAAGTTCAATAATAAAACGCTCAATTTGAGTGTATGTTAAATTTTGTCATTAGGTACGGTGATATTTTTCGCGGTCGAATGCGCAAGCGATCCCGTGGCCCTGTCTTTTGCAGTAGGGATCACCGTGGTGGTTTTAGTGGGTAGTCTGTCGCGCTTCTCGCGATAGGAGTCCCACATACCCCGCGTGCCCCCGCACGCGAGTACCCGTAAATGGGTTTCCCCACGAATCAAAAAAAAAAAAAAAAAGGTACGTGATATTTTACCCTGTTATCAATTAATGATTCTCTTTTTAATGAGCAGGTATAGTCTTTTCATTAATAAAGGAATCCCCTGGAGTGATCCTATATAAATTTCCAAAAAAAAAAAAAACTTCACACCGGTGGTAGGACTCTGTCAACCCTGAGGAGTCCGACTGGATGGGTACCACCCCTTATCTATTTCTTCTGCCAAACAACAATGATTGCATTGTTGTGTTCCCGTTTAAAGGATAAGTTAGCTAGCGCAATAATCATAGGCAAGAGGCATATCATCTTAGTCCTCACATAGATAACGCATCTGCAGTTCTGCATTTTTCTTATATAAAACCTAAGTGCATGAACCATAGGTGTTATGGGCGAGATAGGTCCCGCTGTCCATCAGGTGAGTTGTCTGTTCGTTTATTACTGAACACCATAAAAAACACTCCCAAGGGTGGAAAAATCCAATACATGTATATATGTAAATAAATAAATATGTTGGGACATAAACAGACAGCACCATCTAATTCCATGGTAAGCTACGAGGCTTGTGTTATGGATACCAGGTAGTTGATATATTACATAATATATATAACTTTAAATACATACATATTATAAATATAAACACCCATGACTGGAGTACAAGCATTCATGCTCATCATACTAATGAATGCCCCCAGCGGGACTCGAACACAAACCTCTGGCACAGCAAGTAGGGTCACTACAAACTGAGCCAAACGTGTCGTCAATGTATCTTCTTAAAAGAAATAATTAGCAGTACAGCTTTGAAGCTTTAAAGTCATAATATTAGTACCTTAAACAAAAGTAGCCCATGCAATTCAACATGGAACAACGTCAAAAATGAACATAAAATACGAGAATAGAACAATGGATAGAGTTACCATTGTACTGTAGACCTTCGCTTTAATTAATGAGACCGACGCGACTCGACTTTGATTAAAGGTGAATGTATAGAATTTAAGATTTCCGAGTTTTAAAGTGTACGTTGAACATATTATCGTCGCCTTAGTACTTATTTTGCTCAAACCATCAGAATACTTATTCACGTACTTACAGTTGATATTTTCTTTTCCTTTATTTCAAAAACAAATCTTTATTCTAAGCTTTATATACGTATAAAATACATTCTCGGCTTTTTAAACTGAAATGTGTTTTATATCAATGGTATTGACATATTCTGTATTAAAAACTCTTTCGGTAAATTAGTAGTTTGAACAAATAAGAACTGAGACGACGATATGAAGACTTGTTCATCAGAGTGTGGATGTAAAAAATCATCAATCTATCACCGGAAAAAATCACGAAACATCACAAGGGGGGAGAGAAGGTATTTATTTTTTCATTGAATTTCGTCGTTCGCCGTTCTTTCGTTGAATTTAAAAGGCTGGAGAAGTTCTCACAGAAGTATGGAAAAATATGATTATCAACGGGCATTACGTCGCAGCAGAGTATGTCGAGCCCGATGACAGTGCTGTTATAGCGAGCAATGAGCATGTGCAAGAGAGCTTGTATTTGCTTCAGGTATTGCAACCATAATGTCTGTCTGGACATTTTATCAGGGTGCATAATTTTCTAGAATTAAATTCTCACCATAAAGAGGTAGCCTTCCTCAAAAAACGGGCTATCTAATGAGAAAAGAATTTTTCAAATCGGATTGGTAGTTCTTGATAATAGCCTTCCTCAAAAAACGGGCTATCTAATGAGAAAAGAATTTTTCAAATCGGATTGGTAGTTCTTGATAAATGCGCGTTTAAACAAACAAATAAACTCTACGTCTTTATAATATTAGTATAAATAACTTCAACAGTTCCATAAAGACAGATATTACCGTTTGAGTAAATTTGAAATCAAACCTATTACCGTTAATCGTGACAAATAAACAATGTATAATTCGAAGCACGAATGTGATAACGTAATTGTAGGAAGGCGGATTGCAAATCGAGGTTTTGTACAATCACTTCTCAGTGAGAGTATTGTTTTATTACTGCATTGTGTTTGAACTTAAGTTAGTCAATATTTAACTAGCTATAATTACAAATTGTAAATAAAAATCATCCATATAATAAACTTGTCACTGATCGCTGTCTGTACATGGAAGATATTTGAGAAAAACTATTATTGGGTGTCTTTATTAACGCAATATAACCCAAAACAATGATTTTTAGAATTTTTGTCTGTTTGTTTGTGCGTTTGCTCAATAATCTCAGAAACGGTTTAACTAATTCGGGTACGGTTTTCTCTCATATATTGTGGTAAACTTCAATTAACATTAAATGTTTGCTTTATTCCAATCGGTTCATAAATAAAAAAGTTATGTCAATTTAAAGAATCACTTAGGGATGAATCCAAGCGAAGAGAGATGAGTCGCTAGTTGTTAATAAGAATGAACGTATGTTTGTTTGTAAGGTACGCTACATTCATACCTATTTCATTCGTCCAATTGCGATGAACCTCTCATTTTGTAAAGTTCACATCAAGATTCTAGACAGAATAATTTGCAATTTAAGCGACTCCATATATCAGAACTCCCTGTGGCATTCGGTTTTCATACCTAAATCTATACATCTGTATGTATAATATAATTCTAACCGAGTCGAATCTGTATAATAAATATTTTTTTGGAAAATCTTATTGAAAGTCATTATTTAGCGGTACAAAGGCCGAATCTATAGTTTTTATTTCAAATTTTTGTCGGTCTGTCTGGGAACGCATCACGAGAAAACCATTGGACAGATTTTGATGAAATTTGGTATGATGATGAGCTGGCTATACGGGTCAACATATAGGATAATTTTTACTGCGGGAAAATATCTCATCTCTGAGAAATGTATACTAAACGTTAAAACGTAACTAGGGACGAACCCAAACATTAATTACATAACACATCTTGAAAAACATGTTTATATAACTTCAAGTGATTCATTTCTAAACATTTTGAAGAGGCGTGTCAATCTCCACGCTGTTATACAATTTATAATAGAAATTCTTTCGTAAATAACTAGGAACCCATTAACTACAGTTTATTGTTATAAGTTTCACAAAGATTTCCATAGCTTGCAACGTTTCAATTGAAATATATTTTCGTCGGCTATTCTTGGGAGCATTTCATCAATTACCAATTTCCGAAAATCATAAACAATGGATATTTTTTAAAGAATTCAATGGTTCTAATGTTTTTTTTTTTATTTACTGCCATGAATCATTTTTATTTTCATTTTATTAGCTTTAGTTATCGATTTACACTACTATACTATAATGAGGAAATCTGTGCAAATGGATATAAAAAATATGTTATATTTTTTGTATGTCCTCTATGCTTATCGATTCCAAATTTTTCACTAAGGACAGAAAACCTAAATGCATCATCTTTATTTAACCGATAGTATTAGAACTATGATGATTAAAAGAGTATAAGGGGTAAAGCATTAATAAAGATCTAAAAGTACAGTGAAATATATGTGCAATGGCGACAATTTAAAGCATTAAAGTAAACTACTATTTAAATTCTACTGAAACTAGCTCCGTTCCATTTTAATTAGAACAACGACTTTATAACTAACTCTAACTGCATAGAATACAATTTAACAACGAATAAAAAAGGGTAAAGGAAAACCTTGCGAGGAAACCTGCATATCTTAGAGAAGTTTTTCAGACATATAGTCTGCTTCTCGTATTGAAGGGAGACCCACGCCCAGCAGTGGGACGTTAAAAAAGGCTTATTCCTACAAATGATACAAATTATAAATAAACTAGCGATTCACTCTCGCTTCGTTCGGGTTCGTTACTGATTATGATCTCTATATTTTCATATACAGGCAACGATTTAGCCAGAGCAGCCCGGCAAAGCAGCTATTTAGCCCAACTACCTCACACAAAGTTTATCTCTTTATTACAGTAGTATAGATAGTATAGATAAACCACGCATGCGGCGCCGAGGGCAAACGTTAGTTTTATAATATGAATCATAAATAAGTAGGTACCTACTTTGCAGTTGAATTTAACAATATAAATTAATTAACATAATTTGAATCATCGTTATGAGTTATATTAGATTTTTACCTTATGGATAATATGATAAGTATAAATCAAACAGTACAGACATTAAAACAGTAATATTATGTAACGTTTAGTATAGATTTCTCAGAGATGAGATATTTTCCCGCAGTAAAAAGTATTCTATGTTGACAATCATACTAAATTTCATCAAAATCTATCCAGTAGTTTTCCGTGATGCGGTCACAGACAGACAGACACCAATTCTAAAAACTATAAATCCGGCATCCGTATCGATAATAATGTCTTTTTCAATAAGATTTTCCAAAAAATATTTAATGTACAGATTCGGCTTAAATACAATTTTATTATATGTGTAGATTTTTATAATTTTCTCGCATTTAAATAGTAATTTTTAATCATTTATCAAAATTCAAAAAAAGATAAAGTAAGCAATAAGTGCTTATATCAGAAAATGCCTGAGATTAATATTTTGTTATCTTTAGTAATGAGCTACGTATTATGGAAATGTAATAGGATTTTCAAACAAAAACTATACATACTCAAAAAATTATACATATTCTGCTTAGGTATCGCGTGAGTAGTTTAAGCTGCGTAGGTAAGTAGGTAGGTACTTTAGTGCGGACATGCTGCAATATATGTAATTTTCCTAACGCAATTATCTGTAATAAATAAAACTGAATGGTTGCTCGTTAGTAAGCGCTTTTCTTGAGAACGGCTCGATCGATTTGGCTAGTTTTTTTTAAAAAAAAGAAGGTCGTAATAAATCAAACTTAATTTTTAGTACAAAAAATTGTAAAACTTGCCCGTCAGCTGTGACATTCGGAAAAATTTAAGGTCATTTTGATAAGATTTTAAATGATCAAGGATGACAAACAAATTAATAAGGACAAGACAAAGTATGTCAGGTCAGTTAGTTTATACAATACTAGCGACTCATATTCGTCCTTAGGTTGATTCCCCATACAAATTTCTTCCCCATTTTTACCCCGTTAAGGAATGATTTCCGGAATAAAAAATATCCTTTGTCTTTCCCAGGATCTCAAACTATCTTCTTATCAAATTGCATCTAAATCGCTCCAGTAGTTTTTGAGTTTATTCGATACAAACATACAAAAATATAAATCTTTATAATAGTAGTGTAGAAGTGTAGATGTAGAAAACTATTTAATTTACTTATTAAATAATTCCTTACAAAGCAATCTCTATTTTCAAGAAAAAAAAAATCGATATTAACAAAGGCCTGTCCTCGATCTACAAACTAAGTGAAGCAAGTTAAATTGTATTATAAAGATAAGGCGTTTCTAGGCGCAGAGCTGATTAAAGCGCATTAGGATGTGTACATACATACATAAATACAATAATTTCACCCATTGTTCACAATATTTCTTATAATTTTGATTGGAATACGCTAACTTCTATAGAATTTTTGATTTTTACAATTACAAACTAGTTTTTTCCCGCTGCTCCGGTTCCATAATAAACGGCACGGAAATGAAAGGTAGCCTGTATCCCTCCCTAATACAAAATATATCATTGTCAAAATTCCTCGAAATTGGACAAAAGAGATGGAGCAACTTTCACATTAAAAATATTAGTATAGAATTTGTAAATAAGAGATTGTGGTTAAGTAAATAGACACCCGTGGCAAGCGGCAAGCAAACAACAAGCATGATCAAATTATATTTAAACATAATTTTTAGCTAGCAATTGCTCACGGCTTCGTCTTAGTTTATTTTTTATATATCTATAACTAAAGTATAAAACACATCTATGTATATTACTATATATACGAGTACACAAATAGATATTTTTTTTAATAGCTATTTTGGCGAGCTTTAGTGTAAACAATGAAAACAGCTAGTCCTACTAATATTATAAATGCGAAAGTTTGTAAGGATGTATGGATGTATGGATGTATAGATGTATGGATGTTTGTTAATCTTTCACGCAAAAACTACCTACTGAATAAATTTTAATGAAACTTTATAACAATATAGTTCAAACATCAGAATAACACATAGGCTTCTTTTTATTCCGGAAAAATGTACGGTTCCTGTGGGATAATTTGCTTGTTGTTTTTTTATATAGATATGTAAATTTTATTCATATACATTTTCCTCAAACTTTCAATAATGATTACGGTCGAGTTTCTTCACTAGGCGAAGACAAGTTAAATAAAATAAACTATAATTACGAATGCTTGAACGCAAAAATCTCGACAAAAAATCTCATTAGTTTTATACATACATATATTAGTATGAATTTACATATATTTAAATATACAGTAGGTAAATGTAAATGAAGCAAATCAAACTTTTACCGCTATACATTGTATGAGGAAATATCATAAAAATCTATTATTGGCTTTCTTCTCCTCACAAATCTAGGCCGAGAGGGCGGATAGTGGAGGCTCCAGTTCTAATTACATCTCCAGGCTTCGCGAAAGCAATAAACGTTAGGTTATAATAATTATTCCTAAACACATTTTTCCAAGCAAATTATAATTCCTCAAAACATTTTTTTACGAGTGTAAATGAATAACAAGTACGAGTTAGTTAGGTTAGTTATATAATCTCTACAGATAAATAAACTTAAAGTGTCTGTTTGTAATGTCAAAATAACAGTTTCATACTAAATACATATATGGAATTATTTATGGTACTTATAAGAAAAACACATTTTTTTTAATTTTTGTCAGTCTGTCTGTTTGTTCCGGCTAATCTCCGAAACGGCTGGACCAATTTTAACGGGACCTTCACTGGCAGATATCTGATATTATAAGGTGTAACTTACGCTACTTTTATGTTAGAAAAAGAATTAGGGTTTCGCTCAAAAAAATTAAAACGTACGTGTGATTATAAAAAAGGAAAGATAGCATAATTAAGCAAAGAGAAAACACTTCAGTACCCCTTTTCCTCTATTTGTCAACCGATTCCCATATATTTTCCTCAGATTTACAATAATGATTCTCATTATCTTTGAGTTTCGACAAACAGACGAATACTAGTACCTACTAATAATAATGAACTTGTTTCACCTTGTAAGAATATAATTGGGTTATATATATATATATATATATATATATATTTAAACGTATGAAGTAGTCTTAATTATATTTTAAATAAGTAAATTCGGCAAATACGATAAGAAATAACCGAACCACAGTGTATGTTTGAACGTCCTTAAATAAATTCCGCATCTAAGTGTGCAAGGTTACGTTTAAGAAGAACATTTATATTTATCTTTTTTGGAGGCGATCATGAGAGAAGTTGAATCAACTACATTGAATCAGCAAACACGTTTTCATCGTGTTATAAAAAATCTCCATTAACTATGATATTTTAATATGCAATATGAAGGGCGAACTCTTCCTTCACAAAAGAATGAATTTCTGATCTAAATTGTATACTATAATAGTATACAATTGTTATAGTTGCTATAACAACCATAATTAGAAGTATTTATTTAATAAAAAAGTATTTAAAAAAAATTAAACTGACTTCAAAAAAAAAAAAAAATTAAAACGTAAAAAATAACTGAACGGGGGTTTTCATTTACTAATCAGATATTATCGAAGTTCCAATAATATGACATACATACACTTATACAATTTTGTATATTTGTTTGAAAGACCTAACAGTTTATCACATGTGAATATTTTTCAGTTCCAATAAGATTAAATACATACGTGTCGAATTAATGATCTTTTTTTTTTGAAGTCGGTTAAGAAAAAGCTTAAAAATTTTAAAAATGTAGGTACTTCGACGTCATCTTTCTCTTTTTTCTAAATTACTAGATAATTTTGTTATGTAGACATCGTCTGTGACAACTACGATTTATGTGACATCAACAACCTTAACCTCGCTCTAAACTTAAAGCATCCAGAACAAGAAGCCACTAGAAACGTCAGAAATCAAAATAATCTTAACAAACCGCAAAACTAAGAGCTAGGACGAATCGCTGTTATCATGTATTTTCTATAAAGCTTCAAAACATGTGAATAGACTTGGCATCCCTATCAGTGCTCTGGGGAGCGGGTCACCGACCGCCCTTGTGTGGGTTGTGTCTAATATAATGCAACGCTTTGTTCATACTTCATAGCTATGAGTACGCCGAGTACAAAAGGTCACCCGAATAGCGGTTATGGTTCAGCTTAGAAACGTTTATTAGATACTAGCTGACCCGGCAAACGTTGTTTTGCTATATAAATAATTTCCTATTACTAAAATGGCTATTAAAAAATAAGGGTTGATCGTAGAAGGGTGAAAATTGAGGATTGTATGTATTTTTGTATGTTGTATCATAAAAAAATAGAAATTAAAAATTTTGTCTAAAAAATAAAAAATAAAATTTAGGGGTGGACTACCCCTAACATTTAGGGGATGAAAAATAGATGTTGGCCGATTCTCATAGATACCGGATAAGCACAAAAAATTTCATCAAAATCGGTCAAGCCGTTTCGGAGGAGTATGGCAACGAAAACTGTGACACGAGAATTTTATATATTAGATTGTAAAATGTTATTTTATCTAATAGTTTCTTAATCCACATTCATCTGTTTCTGGAAAATAGTTATTAACCTTCGCTTCGCTCGGGTGCATTCCTACTTCAAAGAAGTCTATATATAATATGACGCTACGAGACTTCTTAGCTCGTGAATTCCTAAGTGGCAAAATACCTTACTCCCGACGACGTTTCGACTGAGTTGCATCAGCCATGGTCACGTGTTCAAACCTGTCCGTGATTAATCTAACGACAAGGCAGAACGTTGAGAGTGAAATTCGAGTGAACTTCCGTTTTTTTTTTGCTTATTTATTCTTCTCTCTTTCTGTGTCTTCTTTAATGTCCATATTTTATATATGATGTAATAAAAAGATGATGATGCCGCAGCAATACTCCACAAAAGCGAGTTAATTCTCGCTGGCAATTGACGAATTATTGCCTAAAAACATTTTTGTCAAATAATAATTTTCTCTTCTTTCTAGAAAAAGCGAACGAATATGTCCAATTAAAATCGCACACAAGTTAAAAGTTTATTCATAGTATATATATTACTTATAAATATCATTCACCGCACGCGACTTTTTTATATATGAATATTTATTTTAATTCCTAACTACAAGGATTCCTAAACCCATCATCTGCAGCACGCGAGATCTGAAGAACCCAACAAAGGGTGAATAAAAATTTATATAACGATCGTATACATTAATAAAATGCAACATAGTCGATAAGCGGTTTATCCACGTTTTATACGCATGAGTTCATAGAGACAAGTGGTAGGCCACGAGTTTTTCCATCTATAAAAAAAAAATCATAGTTACGTCTTGACGCACACGCCTGTAGTTTCAAAACAGGACCTGACTTCCTTTTTATATATCTAAATGGTGATGTCTTTCAACCTCTATTGGTCCAGTGGTTAACATATGCGGTTGTAGATCTGGACAATCCTGGTTTTGAGTTTTACTATCACAAAATTCTCCTTGCATCGTAGGTATAGCACGTAAAGGCATCGGTCGGTGCTAAATCAGAGCTGTCACCAGTTATGTTGATTTTTTGTCCTACCGCGGTTTGAGTGACAGGAATAGAGAGAGCACTTGTGTTTGCACATATACACTGTAAAATCTCCTGCGCAGTTGGCTAGTCTCAGTGAGAACAACCGTCGAGACCGCCGTGAGGCCTTAAGTTATTTATCTATATAGTTATAATAATTCCAATTATCATTTATCATATCTTAACACGATACAGGTGGGATTTCCCATCGACAAAAAATATACAGGGAAGTTGTTTGTTTGAAGCTGTCAATGAGTCAGTGCATGAATTTTACATTTTAATTAAGTAGACTAGCGACTCACCTTCGCTCCGCTCTTATTCGTCCCTACGTTTTAACGGTAAGTATAGATTTCTCAGTGATGAGATTTTTCCTCGCAGTAAAAAGTATCCTAAATTTTGACCCGGATAACCAACTATTATCATATCAAATTTCATCAAAATTTGTATAGTGGTTTTCTCGTGATGCGTTTCCAGACAGACATGACAGACAAAAATTAAAAAAAAACTGTAGATTCGGCCTCTGTATTAATAATAATGACTATTACAATAAGATTTTCGAAAAATATTTAATTTATAGATTCAAATCGGTTAGAATTTTATTACATGTATAGAATAGATAGATAAATTAACCTAGTAAGTTACGCAGATACGCTCTGGAGTGCCTGAATGAAACAAACGGCAGGTCTTTGTTTCATGATACGATTATGAAAATACGAAAATTACTTGTGAGAAAATGTATAAAGTCTAATTAATATAAAGGAAACCGTATGTCTGAGATTACTTAGCAAGTTTTCAAAAGACATGTGAAGTCCGCTAATCTGTACTACGTCAGCGTTGTAGACTATGGCCTAAACCCCCTTGTATAGAGGGGAGGCCCGTGCTCAGCGGCGAGACGTTTAATCAATAGACTGAATCCTAACTATGCCATATACACCAAAATACATAAACATCATTCCTTCAATGGAAAGTCGAAAATATATTGACTCACGCTTAAATTGCTTTACAACTTTTATACGTACTCAGTCTTATCTGTTTGTTTTTGTCTCGCATAAACTTGGTAAGACAATCAACGTCCTTGCGGTTAGAACTACGCCTTATGTACGGTGTGTGGAGGTAACATTATCCTGAATATTATTCGTATGTGGTCTCAAATGGTTGGATGAATACTTCATAAATTAACAAGCTTTTGCTCTTATTTATTTATTATCTACTAGCAGAACTCGCGGATTCGCAAAAGTAGGTTTCATACAAACTTTCATCCCCTATTTTACCCCCTTATGGGATGATTTCGAAAAATGCTAAAATACGTATTTATTTAATTGTATTGAAGAGCATAATACCAAGTTTCAAGTAATTCTGATCATATAAGTTGTATTATAACGTGTTTTCCCGTGGGAATGAGATAATCTCCTGCGGTAAAAAGTAGCCTATGCCACTCTCCAGCCCTCCAACAAAAAAATCTCCACACAAAAAATCACGCCAATCCTTCACTCTGTTTCGACACGAAAGAAGGACAAACAAACACACTTTCACATTTATAATATTAGTATGGATTTAGTCATAAGACTTTATGTACATATTATAATTGTTCAGTGCCCAAGTTGTATTTTAAATAGTTCATAAATTTCCTAAATAACTGACTGGTACTTCAAACAAACATAAAAACAATCTCTTGAGTTTATGATATTAGTATAGATATGAACTATTATGATGCTGTATTACTAATTGTGAAGAATTAGTATACTGTATACGTCTTTTGCCTCATCCATGGTCAAGATTTAGTCGATATCAGTAAATGTTGAGTTTAAACGTCAACAAAGATACTCAGGCCGATCATTTTTTCAAGTTTTGAGTATTTTTGTTTTAACTTTAGAAGACCCTTTTTATCTTTAAAATATCCAAAAAACGTCCACATATTCACAAGTAAAAACTACTGTACAATATAGAGTAAATATAACGTTATAACACTATAGAAATAATCAGAATTCTGTATTTGAACGTTACAAACTGTTCATGCTTACGTAAGCAGTTAATCAATCAAGGCCTAATGGACGGGAACGGACGAAAGAGATCAAACTAAGTTATAAGAAAAATAAATATTTGAAAATATAAATATGTATAAACAAACTAACAAAATTTCGCATCGATTTTTGTTCAAATACGAACTCGGATCGTAACTCCTGCTTCTATACCTAAACAAGATGAGACTAATATAAATGCGATAGTTTTTGAGAGTATGTTATGTATAGAGATAGCACAAGCTTCTTTTATCGACGTACCTACCACATTAGACCAGTGGTAACGCACTCGCTTGGATAATCGAATAAAGAGGGTTCAAATCCTGGGTGTCTCGCACCTCTGATATTTTCAAATCGAATCATTTCCAACATGATTACCACCTGTCTTACGGTAAAGGAAAACATCGTGAGGAAACCTGCATGTGTGAGAGAACCTAGCAAGTATTCGAAAGATATTTTTATTTTTTTATTATTTTTTTTTTTTTATTTATTTATTTGTTCAGGTAAAAACAGTCGTATACAATAACATCTTAAACAATAAGAACACAATTAGACCTATATTACCCTAAGTTATTACAAATTACCTGATTTGTCATCAAAAAAAGTGACGGATGCTAAATAATTATGTTTTACAAAAAAAATAATAAGCAAAACTAAATTGAATATAAATATTAAATGAAACTAAATTGAAGCTACTAAAAAATAAACAAAAATTATATCTTATACAAGATTTAAGAATAAATAAGTTAATGCAAAATTTCCGAAAAAACTAAAAACATTGATTGGTATATCCCCACTGGCAAAATATAGAAAGCAATTATACTAATAGTTACAAATAAATGTTAATAATATTATCATAGTACAAACAATGGAAGCCCATAGTTAGAATATTATATGAAAAACTTGCTTTTTATACATACTTATTTTACACGAAAAAATATCAACAACAGTTAAATTATTATTATAGTATGAACAAGAACGCCTGAGAAAGGTATTTTTTGCATAGCTAGTATGATAAGAAGGTACATGAAATGTATCTTTGGAACGAGAGGAAGACGAGCGGGGAATTTTGAAAAAGATGAGGTTTAATAAATCTGTGGACTTTACATAGTTATTAACAATTTTGTATAAGTATATGGTATCTAAATAATTACGTCTGGAGTGCAAAAGCTGCATATTATGTCTTGTCAAACTCTCCTCGTAGTCGGTATAATAAAAACCAGTACGATAGTCCAGAGATTTCACGAACTTCCGTTGCACTTTTTCAATTCTTTGGATGTGTACCATATATTGAGGACTCCAGACAACACTTCCGAATTCGAGAATGCTTCTCACATAGGCGTTATATAGTATTTTTAGTGTATTACCTCGAGTGAAAGGTTTGCTTAGACGGAGGATTAATCCTAGACGCTTAAAAGCTTTAGCTACAATTTTGTCAACATGAAGGTTAAAGTGCAGTTTGTAGTCTAGCGTGACGCCAAGGTCACGTACTTCGGTGACTCTGTTTAGGGTATTTCCTAGTAATTTGTAATTATAAATATGAGGTTGATGTTTTCTAGAAAAAGTTATTACGCAGCATTTATCAGTATTAAGGAACAAATGATTATCATTACAATATTGTTCAAATTGATATAAATCTTGCTGTAACTCAAGACAATCATCATTACAACGGATAATTTTATAAATCTTGGTATCATCTGCGTATAACAAATGATGCGAGTTTCTAATGCAAGAGTTCATATCATTTATATATAACGTAAATAAAAATGGCCCTAAATGAGAGCCTTGAGGGATTCCAGAAGAGATTTCCACGAAACTTGAGACATACCCCTTGAGTGCAACAGCTTGGCTACGGTTGTTGATATATGAACATACCCATCTAAGAAGATCGCCGTGTATACCAATTCTCGAAAGCTTCTTTATTAAAAGAGAATGATTAATCTTATCGAACGCTTTCGAGAAGTCGGTATACACCGCATCAACCTGATGACCTGCATCAAGAGCATTAAGCAAAAAGTCAGTATACATCACAAGGTTTGAATTTACACCACGACCACGATAAAATCCATGTTGCTCGGGAGCTATTACATGATACAAGTGAGAGGTAAGTATATTAGTTATAATTTTTTCAAAAATTTTACCAAAAATGTTTAACTTTGATATGGGTCTATATTGCTTTACGTCGTGTATATCACCCCCCTTTGGAATGGGGGTGATGATAGCTTTTTTCCATATACTCGGGAAACAGCCTTCAGTTATGGACTTATTGTAAATAATAGTAAGTGGAGTTGAAAGCTCTTTAGAAAGTTTTTTTATTAAAACTGGATGAACACCATCATGACCGGCACCTTTATTTATATTAACTTGCTCAAAGTGCTTTAATACAAGTTCGCATTGAATATCTACAGTCGATATATTAACTGAAGACATATTGACCTCATCATCAATGGCAGTGTAACTGTTAATTGTGTCAGTTTGGGCGACAAAAACTGACTTAAAATATTCATTAAACATGTTAGTGATTGTTTCTACGTTATTGGAAGATACATTATTAAATTTCATTTCAGCAGGGATATTATTCGAGCCAAATTTAGATTTGATAAATGAAAAAAAATATTTTGGGAAGGTTGAAATCTTATCTTCTGAGAAAATTATATATCGTTTGTAGCATTCACGTTCAACTCGTTTTTCTCGAGAACGAAAGTCAGAGTACAACTGATAATCTCGGTCGTTTCGGTATTTTTTCCATTTAGAATGCATATTCATTTTTTGTCGTATTAATTTTATAAGATTACGGGAGTACCAAGGAGGGTAATTAGAATGTGAATTAACAGTTTTTTTTGGAATATACACGTCGATTAAATTCTGCAAAATATTATAAAAGTAAATGACTGATTCTTCGGTATTTAAGGCAGCTAGATCAGCAACCCAATTGACTCGCGATATTTCTTTGCCAATCGCTTTAAAATCAGCCGCATGATAAATTAGCTTAAGACGCTTTTTTTCGTTTTGTATAAAAGCACGCGTTTGTAGATTGAACGTTATATCAAGAGATTTATGATGCACATCCTCTGGGGTTAACGGTGTGGTAGAATTGGATACAGTGCACTTATCGCTACTAAGTACTAAGTCTAAAATTCGTCCATTGCTATTTACACAACCATTGTATTGCCTAAAATTGGATAAATTCATAAAATCGCACAAGTCCGCCGTCAATCTGTCGCTATTTGTACTAAGTTTAAATGATTGAGTCGAGTCGTTAAAGCTATTCCAATTAGCGTTAGAAATGTTGAAATCTCCAAGTATTAGAAAATTATCATTTAGATTATTTTGCAAAATGTCAACTGTGTTGTCGTAAAACTTTTGTAAAGGTTCGGAATGATTGTTACCGTGCGGGAAGTAACAGCAGGCTACATGCAAGTTAGAGGAAGCCGCGGCGCGGTAGGGTCGGGGCGCAGGGCGGGAGGGGCGCGCGGTCCCAGTGGTGACGGCGCGTCCAAGCTCGAGCGTCACCCACAACTCCTCAGCAGCGGGCCCTGAGCGCCACTCGGGCCGGGGCAGCGCGCTCAGTTCGCGTCGTACCGCTATGAGCACGCCGCCGCCCCGCGCGCCCTGCCCGTCCGTGGGTTTCCTATCTCGCCTAAAAACAATGTATTTGGTATGGAAGAATTCTGCATCGTGATAATCCGGAGTTAACCAGGTTTCGGTCAGGACAATTAAATCGTAGTCGCTCTGTAGAACATTAGCTAAAAAAGAGTGTGATTTAGTGCGTAATCCTCTTACGTTCTGATAGTAAATTGATAAGGAATTCAACGAAATCAGATTAACAGTATAAAAAAATATTCAAACAAGAAAATTAATTTTATTCTGATAAGTTGTGAGGTATCATAAAGTACCTTTCTCGGGCTTAAATCGGTAAAATCAATAAAATGAAACATAAAAGACAAAAATATAAAACAATATAATTGGCAGTATGTAATACCAATTAGCATTTCTTTATAGTTGTTGATAAAATTCGTGGCTACAATATATACAAATAACTGGTGTATATGCGTGATTTTTGTTGTATCTATTGCTATTGATAAGTGCATATATTTCTGCGTAATGGACATCATATAATAATAAAATAAATTAACAACAAAGACGTTATGCGTTCGGAGTAAACATAAGAAAATTATTTCATAACAAAACGTGAAACATAAGGGAAAAAGAAAAAACATAAATATTAATAAATCGCCGAACAACGATAACACATATAGTCATTTAATTTTAAGTAGGTCACTCTCGCACGAAATACGTATGATATTAGAATTATCATTTTTACGAATAAGTATCTTGCTGTCTTTAACCCACAAGTATGAATAGTTTTTTTCAAGTTTAAGTTCTCGTGCCCGCTTTAGTAGTAATTTGTTCGTCGGAGTGAGGTGATCGCTAACGTACACGATGCTCGCCGGGCCGGGCAGTCCGATGTGTGCGGTGGTGAGGCCGCGGCGCGCGCGCACGGCTGCGATCAGCTGATCTTTGCGCCGCCGCTGGATAAACCGCACTATAATAGACGCCGGCCGAGAAGGTTCATTGTTGTTTTCCATCCTACTCGATGGGTATGGACGCACTCGATGTATTGAATCGACATCATGATCGCTCAACTGAAAACCCACAGTTGCGCATAAGTCATTTAGTATTGTATAGACGTTTTCACCTTTTTTTGTAGGTATACCGGAAATTTCTATGTTGTTCTGTCGCGAATATTGATCGTGTGAATTATTTTGCGCTTTTAATTCGGCTATAGTTTTTTGTGCTGATAATAAGTCTTTTTGCACAATTGATAACGTAGACAGTTTTTGTTCTGAGGAAGTCAATCTACGATCGAATTCATTAAATCGACCTTCCATTGTGTCAAGTTTGTTGTTCAATTCTTTCATATGTTGCATGGTGCATTGAATATCAGATTTTATGTTAGTAAATTCTACCTTCATCGTGCTAAAATCGTTTCGAAAACTTTTTATCTCCTTTAACACGTCTGACAAAGAGGGCTGTGTCTCCGTGAGTTGAGGTGAACGGCAAGTAGTGCACCGCCAGCCAGCTTTTTTTTCCACTCCCATTTTTTTGTAGCTAAGCTCCGAAACCCCGGCACAATCATAGTGGTAATGACCACCGCACTTATTGCACAACACAAAATCCTTAACAACATCGTTGCACTTGGGGCAGATCATATTGTTAAACTTTAAAATTCAATTAAAAATATTGTAATGAAAAAAATATTAATAATTTGTAATTTGTAAATAAATACACTAAGGAGCCGATTTATTGCATCCGTCACTTACGAGAGTGACAACTGAATATATGAAGTCTGCCAATCCGTATTTCGCCAACTTGGCGGACTATAATGGCCTGACAGCTGACCCCCCTCGTATTGAAGGGAGGCCCATGCCCGGCAGTGGGAAGTTAAAAAGCGATAAAAACCTACCACATGAATGGAGCCGCCGGCAAAAATTAGTATAGATATGCTAAAATTTGAGAAGATAAATGATGTCTCTACTAGAAAAAGGAACCATTTGAATTACAAACACTTTTAAGAGTTTTAAGTGCACAAAAGTAGGCCCAGACACATAAATTAAGAACGAGTACCTATCCAGTCATATTATCTTTATTTTCATATGTTAGACAAACTAGCTTAATCGATACTTAAACATACAATGTATTTTAATATAATATATCGCACACCTAGATCTAAACAGAGCTAACTCAAAAATCTCATCTTTTTAGTTACGCATACCATCGAATTCCTTAACTTACTAGCTAGCGACCAATAAAACAGATACAAAAATAGATACATTTCTCAACGTTATGTGACACTAAAACCCCTTTTTGTTACACGAAAGAGCCCATTCCTCCTCCACCAAAACAGAAACATAGCTAATTACAGTCAGTATTACAAGCGAAACGCATGTGCCCGTCGTAAACAAATTAGAGCTATTTTGAGTTGATTCTGTATTGTTGAGGTAAACCAGAAAATTGTAAAAACTATATTTGACTTGTCCCCATTTTGATGGTTAGTGCTAAGTAAATTAAAGCAACATTTTGACTTAAACCAGTATTCATAGGCAGGTGAGTAAAGTTTTCGTTTTTATTTAGAATTGTTGCAGTGTTGTTGAAACATTTTTTAATTTTTAGTTAACTCTTTTTTGTTGAGTCATTTTTTAAACTCTTATATTTCTTTAAAACCCTATTTAAAATAAACTTTTTTACCAGTGGTGATTAGAGCCTTTTCATCTTAATATTATTTTATTTTTATCCTAGTAATTACAAAGCTTATTATGTTTTTATTAAACATTTTTCAAGTTAGACCTTTTTTGATGGGCTACGCTGTATCAAATTTCACTATATCGAAGTTTATCAGATCGCAGACGTAATTAGGTTTTTCAAATCGATGTGGTGTAACGGATCAGATTGATTTGCTTAATTTAATTTTTTTTTTCAAGAAAATAATGAATCGTGGACTATTTTTAGTAAATACAGTTGAGCCTTGCTCAACACACAGGGACAAAGAAATATCGGCCCTTGCTTACTGACTCAATATGAAAATATGCAACGATATACTAGACCTTTACAACAAGAGTTTGAACCAATAATACAGGAGAAGACAGTACTAGAAAACAAGCTTCAGCAAGAAGACGACATAAAGATATCATCGAGCATATCCGTGGCTGATAAATCTAATCCGAGCACATCTAAACAACTGCAGACTGGTACACCAACTTGTTATATTTCACCAATCTGGAGTGATGAAAGCGTCATTGACGTCTTAGATGAAAATCCCAATTTCGGATTTGTTCATAAAAATAAGACATCATCTCAAGTCGTTCGTACTAGTTTACCGTTTTCTTCATCCAGCACCAATAGTAACAGCTCTAGTAATTCATCAAACTCTAGTAGTTCTCGGATACCAAAGATAATAGTGCGCATGTACTGCTTGACTCTCAGAATGCAATTATTGCTGAAAAAAAAAGATTCTTAAGAGTCCGTGATAGAACAAAAAAAGGGCAAAAAAAGAGCACATAAACAAGAAATGTGGAAATCAAAAATTGCAAGTGTTTCGAAATTTTGGTACCGCCAAAGTCTTAAGCATACAAGTCTCAGAGAAAAATGTCGGCTACAATATAAACTATAAAGATTAGATGGACGAACTATCAAGGCAATGGCTTTTTGATGCATTTTAGGGTATTCGGAAATCTTAAAAAGCAGAGAGAATTCGTAGTACCTACGACACTTACAAAATATATTTTTTTTTTATGTTATATTTTTAATTATTAATGAAAAATAATGTCTGATTGAGGGCTTAATTCAGTGTTTTCTTGCTAATACCTAATAATCAGCTATTGTACCCCTACTTTTGGTCACAGACTCCTCTATTAGTCAGATTATTATAAATATATTCAAAATGCTGTCCCTTTTAAATTTATAATGACTCTTCAAAAGAGAGTCAACTAAACACTAGATTCACCAACACAGGTTCAACTACAAATAACAAAAAATAAACTTACAATTTGTTAAGCAATACAGAAGCAACTACAAAAATCCAATTTTTAGGCCTAAAAATGAATTAAAACACAAGATTCCTATAACATTTTTCATCTATTTTTATTTAAAAAAACATTGATCAACACAGAACACTTCTGCAGTACACAGGGATTTGGTAATCAGTTTTTCACGTTTTCTGAAAAAGGTGTTTTTTTGAGTTAATCGCTGTTTAGATCTAGGTGTGCGATATGTAGCTTCTCTACTGCGAAATAGAATAATAAAATTAAGATCCATTAAGCCTCTTGAAAGCACGTAGGTATTAAAAACAAAGCCTATTAAGGGCTCAGGTTGAAAGGGAAAATTTTCTTTCTCAAAGGGTTCTTGAGAAATCTACTTTTGTTTATAATTTATCAAGTAGACATATATAGCGAAAATGTTGACAGAAACCGATTATAAAAGCTAAAACTGTACTTTTTATCAAATTCCGAAAAACAACTTATAATAGATCAAGTCTTGAATTATTAAAAATTGCGACCACAAATACATTTTTTTAACTAATGACCATATATATGATTGATTACACAACAAAAGAAAGGGCAAAACATAGTAAAATATAAATATCTAAACCACTATTAGTTCGAGCTTCTAATAATTTTAGGTTTCCTAAAAATAGTGCTTTTCTGTATTCCTAAATAAATATAGTCTTACATTCTACAATGTAATAAAAAAATACCATAAGTAGAGCAAACTCTTATGGGGTTTCCACCAAGTCAAATAAATGTACCTAAAAGTTGCTATGAAAAAAAAACTTTTCGTCTAAATTAAAACGCTTTCGCGAATGTTACTCACAAGTGTTTATTTATTTAACGTGTATGTAACGTATTGCTTTGAAATGAGTTTAAACACGAGCGATTTCATTTACAAAGATAAACATAGAAACTTTTTTGCATTTTTTGTTACAAAGATAATTTTCATCAAACTTGCAATTTCATATGAAAACATTATCAAAAATGAGAGAATATACTTTATATTCTCTAAAACAAATAATACATAATCAACTTTTAAAAACTTTTTTCAATAGCATAAAAAGAAAAACGATACACATACACTCTTATGCATGAATATTTAAAATTTTCAATAATAATATTTATTCGGATTTATTAGTGGTTTTATTTTGGCATTTTGTTCTCACGGGTTGAGAGAGACTAATGTTCTTGTTTTTGACATCTCAAGTCGTAGTTATTAGTTATTACAGACGGTGTCTATTCACAGGAAAACTATGCAATAATTTGTAAAAAAAGTACAGAAATGTCACCACAGAAGCACCTTTTCATTTAAAAAGAAAAATAAACTAAAAAATAACCAAACAAAAAAACAGTTTTATTTAAAAAAAAAAACAATAAATAAATCTGTTTGCGAAGAAGAAATATAACAAATCACTCACCTATCGCAGCTACTGGTAAGCAGTTGAAGCAATCCGTGAAAGTTTTCCATAACTTGATGTTGTACCTCCTTTTGCATTCATCGTAGAATCTGATGGCAAAAAAACACTAATATAAAAACGTTTACTGTGATTGTTTGTATAAAACATTATTAAAATTACCGCTTTATATTTATTCAGTCTTATTAAAAGAGATCCTGAGGTGCTTAATATTTTAAATCTGTTTTTATATAAGAAACAACAATAAGAAAGCTCGCACACCGAAATTTTATAAAGGTAACAAAACTAACTAAAAACAATAATAAAAATAAAAAAAAACAATAAACAATAGCACCATACGTAAAAAAAAACTTTCCTAATCTCAATTATATAGAAAAAAAAAGTTATAAATCAAGATTCCCAAAATTATTTCAACCATTTCATAACAACCACGTGTGCTGGAAAAAGTCACGTGCCTATACAAATTTTTATGTACTAAGTTTATGGGCAAGGTCGCCTTGACTTTGGTATCGCGTTTGATATAAAGTTAATCGCACGTCTTTATCTGTTTCACGATCCATTACACTGTTTGTTTACACAATTAATACTTTACATCAGCGGTCGGCAACCCGCGGCCCGCGGGCCGCATGCGGCCCGCGAGGTGCCTCCATGCGGCCCGCGGCCCATGACTGTTTTATAAAGAAAAGTTTTTATGTTTTTTAAGTATTTTGAATTTGTAATTACCGAAAAAATGAAAATGTTCCTTGTCTCATAGATAAGCATTTAAGAGTCATTTTAGAAATTGTGACATTGAATGTTGTAGTGGACATATTTTGTGGTATATGTGTTTTTTTTTTACTCTCACAAGTGCGGCCCGCCTTTACTAGGTATAGCCACCTTGTGGCCCCTGCCTGCTAAAAGGTTGCCGACCGCTGCTTTACATCATAGCACTGTAATACTTATGATCGCTTTTTTAATACTATTTCTAATTTCTGATTAGATCTGTTTTAGAGATGAGTCCACCTTTGTCTGTATATTGTTTGCGACATTTTGTTAGAGATCTTTCACTCCTAAACTGCACACGACCTTGGCACAACTTAGATGTTTATTTCCATGTGTGTAGGGAAATAGTTATTTCAAACTCTTCTTATTCCTTTTATTTATTTTAAACTATCTATTATTTAGTATTTTAAACTATGCAATAAATATGTCCTTTCACACATTAAAATAATTATGTAAAATGCTTGAAGATCACTTGCAGTTTAAGAATGTAAGATCACTACATGTATGTACTATAAAAAAAAATATAATAACGTACTCTAACTTTTTTAAATCCAATAATCTATATAATATTATGTATTAATTGATAAGTTAAGCACTATTTGGTTGGTAGTATGGTAGTACTTGTCTGTGTTTATCTGTTCTGTTTCTGTCAAAATATTTAAATTATTCATAAACTTACAATTTATATGTTTGTTACTCTTTCACGCCAGAACGGCTGAACGGATCTGAATGGAATTTGGCAAAGAGATAGATTATAGTCTGGAATAACACATAGGCTACTTTTTATCCCGGAAAAATGTACGGTTCCCGTGGGTTAGGTTTGTTTCTGTTTTCCTCGAACGAAGCGAACCCGAGCGAAGCGAGGGTGAGCCGCTAGTCTTATATATTTAGAACACTAGCAAGTAACGAGTCTTTAGATGCCTAACAGTAACCTATGTATTACTCCAGGTCATAGTCTATCTATGTACTAAATTCATCCAAATTAGGCCAGCCTTTTCAGCGTGAATGAGTAACATAACAAACATACACACGCACACACACGTTCAATCTCGCATTTACCATAGTAGTCCGATTAGTAATATAATTATTTCTACATATTGAAATGCCAGTTAGTGAACATCCCCTAAAAAACTAAAAGCAGCGGTCGAGTCAAAAAATATACTGACTCCAAGTAGAAAATAATAAAAACCAAAGCAAAAGAAGAATTTTTCACAATTTGTTTTTAGCTTTTCGCACTTAAGTTTTATTTGTGCGCGTCACATTTAGTGGAAATCATAATAAACATTTATGTATTAGTCATCTATTATTATAGATCACTCGTATCGCCTCCATGTTAAAGATAATAAAAGATAATAGGCGATAGTGTTGTTTTTAAATTTTCTTGATTTCTTAACACTAATTTTTGTCCGCGGTCTCTCTCACATTGTAGAGACTTTATAAAAAGCAGACAATATCGTAACCCAGGTTTGAAACTATGTCCCTGACTGACCTCTAGCCCATGACTCATTACATAGCCATCCGTATATAGAAGACAGGTGGTACGTGTAAGTGCATTTTCCCACGTTAAAAAAGTATGAAAGCTTGATCGATTTTTGAATTTTACTTTAATCTAATGAGTAGTCGCAACGTGAAGACGTAACAAACACACTCACATGTCTATTACAAATAAATAAAATTAGAGTGTCTTTTTACTAAATGCATATGGAATTATATACGGTAGGTGCATACATATTCTTATATGTATAACACAATTTTTAACATTTTTGTCTGTTTGTCTGTTTATTCCAGCTAATCTCCGAAACGGCTGGAAAGATTTTGAAGGGACTTTCACTGGCAGATAGCTGATGTTATAAAGAGTAAGTTAGGCTTACTTTTATTTAAGAAAATTAAAACCCATGAAATTACAAAATCTGCGTACCCAGGGACTTAGTAAGTCGCGAGTATATGATATTATTTACAAACCATACCTATAACATTCTATTAAGTTATAAACATCATCATCATCTTCAAGTATCATACTTGAAGATTTATTTAAATTATAGTACATAAACACTTAAAAAAACTAAAATATAACACATTATATACTCACTGTATATAAGGAATGTAAACATAACAAAGTTGATATTTTTACAGTAGACTCTAAGTAGGTATAGATTGGCTCTTCCCTTTTAATTAATTTACCAGAACGACGTATTCTATCGATAAACATCGGGCTAATTAAATTGCCTGTCGTAAAAGCGACTGAGACCTACCCTACATGTTGGCAGACTACATACTGATCACTGATTAATACTTAAGATAGCTTTACACGATCATTACTGGTTTATAACAACTCTATATAAGGTAAATAATATTGATTAATTAAAGAAAGATTATTGGATCTATGAAATCTTTGAAGTACCAACTACAAACTTCAGCTTGTCTTAAATTTTTGAACTCTTAAAATTTTTTTTTGTAAAATCTTAATGAAATAGACATTATTATCGATACAGAGGCAGAATCTATAGTTTTTAGAATTTTTGTCTGTCTGTCTGGGAACGCATCATGAGAAAACCACTGGACAGATTTTGATAAAATTTGTTATGATGATAGCTGTTTATGCGGGTAACATATAGGATACTTTCTACTGCGGGAAAATATCTCATCTCTGAGAAATCTATACTAAACGTTAAAACGTAACTAGAGACGAACCCGAGCCGGAGCGAGCGTGAGTCGCTGCTAGTCGAATATAAAAACAACTTAAAAGTAATCATGCCATCTTTAGGTCTAGAATTATTTATTATTTAATATGTCACCACGTTTGATGTAGCCAATGTAATATAAAAAATATTATTAAAATATATGTATTCACATATCAGCGAAAATGTCGCGAACACTTCTTAGAAGTCGGTCAAAAACCGAGATCAGTGTAGAGAAAATAAATTATATGATATTATAAATAAAAACAAAAGTTTATTTATGTTATTAAAAATCTTGCGAATCAAACCTGAGTCATATGTAGCAATGGTGAAATTATTGGCTTTCTTCCAAGCAGCAATGCGTATGTGACCCTAAGTAACACGTTTCTATTGATTGAGAGTAGCGAGTTTTTTTATAGAGACTAGGCGATGTTAACTTTAGATACGCTTAAATCTCAGGGGCTTTAATATGATGTCATTCTATAATCGTTATAGAATAGACATCTAAAAAAATATATGGGAATGACGTATTATGATTCTACGACATACTGATTAGTTGATTTCTTCACAATTTTTACAATTTATATTCTTCAACGATTACAAAAAACAGAAAAAAAAAACTTCTGAATAAACAAAATATAGGTTACCACAGCTTGTATTAAGCTCTTTTCAACGTCTCACTGCTGGGCATGTGCCTCCCTCCAATACGATCAGGCCACGCTGGCCAAGTGCGGGTTAGCGGACTTCACAAGTCTTTCGAAAACTTGCTATGATTCTCAGACATGCAGGTTTCCTCACGATGTTTTAATTCACCGTAAGGCAAGTGGTAATCATGTTAGAAATGATTCGCGCATGAAAATATCAGTGGTGCGAGACCTGGGATTTGAACCAGCTTCAATCGGTTTTTCAAGCGAACGCGTTACCACTGGGCTACCACTGCCTACAATTATTAAAAACATCTAAAATCACTGCGAAAGAGCTGTCTAGAAAATCCGAGAAACCAACAAAAAGTAACTTTTCTCGCTGTCTCTTCGCTGGAGACCGCATTCCTAATTAGGTTTAACATTTCCGTTCGGCTGACAACATTGACGTTTAAAGTACCCCGTCCGACCGAGCTTCGCTCGGATTTTTTTCCGGAAAGGTATAAAAATTGCGTTTTGTTCAGAAAAGCCATAGGCTATAGAGATAAACTTAAAAAACAAAACTATCTAAATATTAAATTTGATCCAAATCGTTAGAGCAGTTTCCGAGATACATGAAATAAATTTATATACATACAAGGATTGCTCACTTAATATGTTAATATTTAAGCCTCAAAATAACTTTTAAAAAAGCTTCTTTTATTTAAAACTTTTAAAGACTTAAAAGCTTTTGCCCGTGGCTACGCTCGCAAAGTAGGGCCGGGACAGGTAGGCTCTGCCTGTGTCCCCAGAAAGCAATGATGTCCTTGTCAAGTTACATCGAAATCTGTTCAGACCTTTAAGCGTGGACAGATAACAGACAAACAGAGTTCCTTGATTCTAGCTTTTCTAGTTTTTCAGACTTTGCTATTATTCAATCAGCGAGTGACTGGTACTTCGCTTTTATCTATACAATAAATACATATAATAATATTCTAACCGAGTCGAATCTGTACATTAAATATTTTTTGGAAAATCTTATCGAAACAGTCATTATTATTATCGAAATAGAGGCCGAATCTATATTTTTTAGAATTTTTGTCTGTCTATCTGGGAACATAATACGAGAAAATCACTGGGCAGATTTTGATAAAATTTGTTATGATGATAGCTCTGGTTACCAGGATCAACATATAGGATACTCTTTACTGCGGGAAAGTATTTCATCACTGAGAACGATTTTTATACTATATACATATATTCGATTAGTGTAGATACAGTAATCATTAAAACGTTCCTAGGGACGAATCCGAGGGGAGCGGGGGTGAGTTGCTAGTATACTGTATGGATACATTCGTGTAGTTAGAAAAGTGGGTATTTACTATATAGTTCTACAAAATAACTTATCATCAATGAATGTATACTAAAGAAAATAGGACAAATACGCCTTACTTTTCTAATATAGTTCAAAAAACATTATCAGGCACTGACTACAATTTATCGAAGCCATTATGCGAAATAGAAAGTTAACGTCTGGAACATTCATAAGATATACGAGCTTTATCTTAACACATTTCGGTCTAGAATTTTGAGGCCGTCTAGCAATAAATTCTAGCTTACCGTTAAAAAGAAATATTTTTCAACGAAAAAGCCGTTTAAATTGTAATAATTCTTAAAACGTACTTGTTTAGTACACATGAAAAGCGTAGAAAGAGCTTGTAAAACTTACAAATGAGATGATTATGATTAGATGGTACCTACCTACATTTTTTCTAGAGAAAAGGCAAAAGAAATCCTTGCTCAATATTTTCGCTGCACGAAGATATAAATCCATGGCTCTTGGCCTCAACCCAATCGAAGCTAACATTTGGATCACGTAAGAAACAAACCAGTCGTAAAAAGGCATAATAATTTGTCTATAAAACCGTTTGCCTTTAATATCCATACTTATAGTCCAGTCAAATAAGGTCTGAAATCAAAATGTTGACACTCAACTTTGCATTTTTGATATAATGTAGTTTAAATGATACAAAAACAATGTGTAAAGGTTTTCGTGTCCGCAACCCCCGGCAAGGGTCCAAAATAAATTGTCAAAAGTTTTTTTTCGCAATTACTCGAAAACGGTAAAAATTAAACAAAAAAGTTTTAGGAACAATGTGTAAAGCTTAAAATTTTGCATACAAAAGGTTTCGTGACTTTTTTTCCTCCGGTCAAAATTAAACGAGTTAGAGAGGTTTTTAGACCGATCGGAATCCGTTTATTTTTAAAAGAAAAAAATTTAATTAAAACCTGAAGTTTTATGGTTTTAAAACATTAGCAGGTATATAAGGAACAGAAATTCGTAAAATGCCCCCAATGCCCAGCTACCCCCGCGAAAAACGGGGGGACGCAAAGCATTGAAAAATCGTTTTCTTTAATTTACGGCTTACTGTGACGTTCTATCGAAAAATGTCTTCTACAAAAGTTATAGGTCTATTAAAAATCTACAACTTTTATAAATGACACTTTTACAATAATCACAAAGTTTTCGAGATACTAACAAAAAACTCGGTTTTTAGTTTATTCTTGGTTTTTTATTTTTCATTTCTACAATAAACTTTTTATTTTCATGAAACTAAGGGTCTGTAATCTTCGAAATACATATAATAAGAAAAAAAATTGAAATATTTAGCCATTTCTGAGAAATTTATATTTTATGGTCTATTTTTTGCAAATATCTCGAAAACTTTGAGATTTTTGTAAAAGTGTCATTTACAAAAGCTATAGATTTTTAATAGACCTATAACTTTTGTAGAAAACATTTTTCGATAGAACGTCACAGTAAGCCGTAAATTAAAAAAAAAAGAGTTTTCCATGCTTTGCGTCCCCCCGTTTTTCGCGGGGGTAGCTGGGCATCGGGAGCATTTTACGAATTTCTATTCCTTATATACCTGCTAATGTTTTAAAACCATAAAACCTCAGGTTTTAATTATTTTTTTTTTTCTTTCAAAAATAAACGGATTCCGATCGGTCTAAAAACCTCCCTAACTCGGTTAATTTTGACCGGAGGAAAAAAAGTCACGAAACCTTTTGTATGCAAAATTTTAAGCTTTACACATTGTTCCTAAAACTTTTTTGTCTAATTTTTACCGTTTTCGAGTAATTGCGAAAAAAAACTTTTGACAATTTATTTTGGACCCTTACCGGGGGTTGCGGACACGAATACCTTTACACATTGTTTTTGTATCATTTAAACTACATTATATCAAAAATGCAAAGTTGAGTGTCAACATTTTGATTTCAGACCTTATTTGACTGGACTATTAATATGTATTATAAATGTGAAAATGTGTTTGTTTGTTTGTCCTACTTTCACATCGAAACGGATTGACAGATTGGCGTGATTTTTTGTGTGGATATGCTGGAGGCTACTTTATATCGCGGGATACTGTTTCAATCCCACGGGAAAATACGTTATATAATATATATATAGTCTATCTATTACATACTAACCGTTTAAAACGTACCTAGGGACGAACCCGAGAGAAGCAAGAGTGAGGCGTTACTGATAATATAATTTTGCTTATATTTATGACACTTGTTCACGTTCTTGAACTTCCCATTTTATTGTAATGTTATATTATCTTATCAACGCAAACATCAACACGATTGTGTACTCATCGTTCAAGAACGTGTAGTACTGTGTAACGTACTTTTACAATTCTACAATATAGTAAATAATCTAAGATGAGAGAGTATTTCCTTCATTAATTGAATCAATTTTGATTATTATATATTGAATATTGTATTAAATACATGTTTTAATCATTAAATTATAAATAAACTAACGGCTCACCTTGCTTTGCTTGTGTTCGTCCCTAGGTACGTTTTAACGGTTAGTATGGAATTGATAGGCTATATAATTACTGCTCCGCTCCCTTGTGCAGTAGCATGATGATATAGAGCCTATGGCCTTTCTCAATAAACGGGCTATCGAATGCAAAAAGAATTTTTCAAATCGGATTAGTAGTTCCTGAGATTAGCGTGTTTAAACAAACAAACTCTGCCTCTTTATAATATTATATAGTAAAGATATAAACAACTTCAAAACAAAATTCTATGAAAACTTATGAAACAAAAGACAAAGTAAATAAAATTACTATGATAGGTAGTGGGTGAGCTAAGTAGAAAGAGTACTCGATTAACTTTAACACAATGTCTTATTTTTATACATTTAAGGACGGTCAGGTCAAAAGTCTGAGACTCCGACGAGCGCACATAAAGAGAATATTGACCACAGATTAAACAAAAAAGTTTAATATCATTTTAGTCTTTAGACTAGAACTACGTACGTACTTATTTTACTTACGTACAAGTATGTGGCATGAAATAATTAAAATCTCTGAAAAACAAATTATTTAGCAACTAGCGACTCACCCTCGTTTCACTCGGGTTCGTCCTAGGTTGCGTCCTCATACAAACTTTCAACCCCTTTTCACCCCCTTAAGGGATGATTTGCGGGATAAAAACTATCCCATGTCCTTCTAAGGTCGCACACTACCTTCTTATCAAATTTCATCTAAATCGGTTCAGTAGTTTCGAAGCCTTTTCGGTAGAAATAAACAAACGTATCTTTTCTCTGTATAATATTAGTATAGACTAGAGACTCACACTCGCTCCGCTCGGGTTCGTCCCTACTTACGTTTTAACGTTTAGTATAGATTTCTCAGAGATGAGATATTTCCCGCAGTAAAAAGTATCCTATACGTTGACCTGGATATCCAGCTATCACCCTACCAAATTTCATCAAAATCCCTCGAGTGGTTTTTCTGTGATGCGGTAACAGACAGACAGACAGACAAAAATTCTTAAAACTATAGATTCGGCCTCTGCATCGATAATAATGTCTATTTCAATAAGATTTTCCAAAAAGTATTTAGTGTACAGATTCGGCTTAGTTAGAATTTTATAATATGTATAGATAAGGGGGGATTTTCTTGAAATACTCAGAAATTGCCTCTAATTATTAATAACTGATGTTATAAGGAGTAACTTAGGCTACTCTTACTTTAGAAAAAGAATTAGGATTCCGGTTAAAAAAATTGAAACGTGTCTAGGGACGCACCCGAGCGAAGCAACCCTTGCTAATTTATAATATGGACTAGAGACTCACCCTCGCTCCGCTCGGGTTCGTCCCTACTTACGTTTTAACGTTTAGTATAGATTTCTCAGAGATGAGATATTTTCCCGCAGTAAAAGTATCCTATATGTTGACCCGGATATCCAGCTATCACCATACTAAACTTCATCAAAATCCCTCCAGTGGTTTTTCTGTGATGCGGTAACAGACAGACAGACAAAAATTCTAAAAACTATAGATTCGGCCTCTGCATCGATAATAATGTCTATTTCAATAAGATTTTCCAAAAAATATTTAATGTACAGATTCGGCTTAGTTAGAATTTTATAATATGTATAGATGTATTTATTAAAGTCTATATGTGTAGTGTATCAAATATCTGATACCCATAACACAAGCCCCGTAAGCTTTACCATGAACTAGATGGTACTGTGTAGTAATGTCCCAACACATTTATATTTATTTATAATATTTTGCAATAAATCATGAAAAACGACAACAGGTAATATGTTTCTAACAACGTGCCAAAATATTTCGCAATATTCCGTCATATTTTTATCTAAAACACGATAAGGTAGAGTATTCAATCATTTTCAACCATCTTTTATAAGACCTTTAATCTAATATTACATCGTATTACCTGTGCTTCTTTGTAATAAAATATTAGAATCACAAAGAAATAACTCTTATTTTTTTTCACGTTTTAGAAGTCTACGTAAGCGCTAGACGAATACGATAAAACTGTCTTTATAGAACATCGGAGCTGATATTGAGCCAGGATTCAACATTTATTATTGAGGCCCTTAGTAAAAATTCCACGAAATTATTTTTACCGTACGTGACTATCGACTGTGCGACGAGGTCAAAGACATTCCATATAAACAGTTTTAAAAAAAACTTTCATCATAGATCTATATGATATTCGTAAATTACTCAGAACTTACCTTTATATATAATAAATTCTAACCGAGTCGAATCTGTACATAAAATATTTTTTGGAAAATCTTATTGAAATATACATTATTATCGATATAGAGGCCGAATATATAGTTGTTAGAAGTTTTGTCTGTCTGTCTGTGACCGCATAACGGAAAAACCACTGGAGGAATTTTGATGAAATTTGATATGGTGATAGCTGGTTATCCGGGTTAACGTATGTATAGGATACTTTTTACTGCGGGAAAGTATCTCATGTCTGAGAAATCTATACTAAAAGTCAAAACGTAACTATGTTAGAACCCGAGCAGAGCGAGGGTGAGTCGCTAGTAGATAATAATAAAACAAATACATGCAAAATAAACTACAGCCAATCGTATCTCTGTAAAAACTAATTGTGAGAACGATACGTATCAGTTTATCTGCGGATTACGGGGCGACGTCATCCGTTCATTAAAACTCTTTGTTTTAAAGAATTTAATCAACGTTAAAATCAAAATTTACATTGCAAAATGGCTTTTTGCTGCCGTGTTTGGAGCGTGAACAATGAATGACACATGAAATAAAAATGTATTTACGGCGTGTAAATACATAAAAAATGTAAATAAACCAAGACTTAAATGTGGAATTTCCTTTTAGAAATTTGTTTGACCCTCCTTCGTAATATTGTAGCGAAGATTATTTTTTGAAGCAATATATAATTGAATTACTTGTAATAAATATTGAATGTTTGTGTGAATGTTTCTTACTACTTTAGGCTAAAACGTCTAGACGAACTTAGATAAAATCTATATAGATACATATAAAAAAAGTGTAACTGATCGCTGTCTGTACATGGAAGGTATTTGAGAAACACTACCTACTATTGGGGGTCTTTATTAACGCAATAGAACCCAAAACAATGATTTTTAGATTTTTTGTCTGTGCGTTTGTGCGCGCTAATCTTATAAACAGCTTCACTAATTTGGGTGCGGTTTTCACCAATGTAAATATATATAATATATAATAAAAGCTGAAGGTAATTGTGCAATTCAAATATTAGTAATCAATAACATAAACATGAATAAATCTTTTTTTCTGCAACTAATTGGATGAACAAATTTTACATAACAAGACAACATAAAGTGAAGGATGATCACATTAACCTTCCATAATTAAAAACTCCTATCGCACAAAAAAATTCCCATGAGTTTTTAGTGCGTACTAGCGATTTATCCCTGCGTCGCTTGGGTGCGTCCCTAAGTACGACGATTTTGTTCACAATTTCATGGGTTTTAATTATTTTGCTCGGAACCCTGATTCTTTTTTAATATAGTCTAAGTTACTCCTTATAAAATCAGCTACGTGCCAGTGAAAGTCCCGTCAAAATCGGTCCAGCCATTTCAAAGATTAGCCGGAACAAACAGACACAAATAGACAAAAATTTTAAAAATCGTTTTTTTTTTTGTATTAGTACCGTATAGTCTTTCATATGCATTTAGTTAAAAGCTTTTATTTTGACATTACAAACAGACACTTCAATTTTATTTATCTGTGTAGATTTCAATCAAATAGGTAGCTTATTTAGGTTAAGTAGTATGGCATATTATTATGCTTAATAACATTTTCCAGTGAAAAAAGGAGTGTTTTAGTTTATTTAGGTTTGTTAAACGTGTTAAACTGATATCATGAAATTTTTAATTTGGTAAAGAAAACTTTTTATCAACGTATTATAATGAGCTTTATTAAAATACAAAAATAAGAGTATAATCAATAATAAAATTTAATACATCAGTAAAAACTAACACGCAAAACGAACTTGAAACATAATCGGCCTTCGAATGAATCAGTGCAATGACTCATTCGATTTGTTGGCGATCTTATAAGGGTCACGCAACGCAATGTTTGGGCTATTTTTTATGTAATAGGTACATTAAATTATATATGAGACTAGCAGAATCCGCGGCTTCGTTTGCGATCAAACTACGAAAAACACGAAATTCCATGCAAATATGTCCAAGGAATAAAAAGTTTCATATAAACTTTTATCCCCTATTTCACCCCCTTGGGGGTTGAATTTTGAAAAATCCTTCCTTAGTGAATGCCTTCGTCATATGAGGAATACCTACGTGTGCGAAATTTCAATTTGCTAGCCTTAAGGGTCTGGCATGTGCGTTGATACATCAGTCAATCACTTTTGCCTTTTATATAATAAGTATAGCCTAATACTAGTAAATCCTAGGTGTTTTTTATAAATAAGCAAAGACAAAAAACAGTTCAGTACCTCTTTCCTCATTTTGTAAATCGATTGTATTATCTTTTTTGTTTAGTAGTTATTGACGATCTTTAGTGTTAACAATACAAAAGTTTTGGAAACAGTTTTTAAAGTTATACTTCTTTTGGCACGTTTAGAAAAAAATATGAAAGTAAAATTTATACAATGCACACACACACACACACCGACAGCCAAAAAGCGACATGATGAAGTTAGCTGCATTCCTTTTGCAAACAGTTGTAACTTGACATACGGGATGAAATCTTTAGCTATTTTTGTTGTTCTGTTACGCTAAAAAATTATAACTTCTTACGTGCGCACTAAAGTACACACACACATTTTTTTATATAAATAGGTAAATTCTGTTCATAAACGTTTTCATTAGTTTTATGAGAAATACGCAAGCGAAGCCATAGGCCAGTAAAGTTCATGTTAAAATAACATTACCTAATCAGTAATTAGTTAGGAAATTTAGGTTTTAGTCAAAAGTAAAATAAACTTACACGCCTGAATTATTCATTACTTAAATTACATTCTGACTCAGCGATGCGAGACGTTTGGTCGTCGATTCCCATGACAGCCCTAACTGTATGTGTAATGTGTATAATTTGTTACAAATACACTATCCCTAATACCCCGGGTTTTATTGATATTTTATTTTGGACATTTTGAATTCATCAATACATTTAATTCCATCTGTAATAAGTAATGAATGGTAGCCTCCATAGATGTTAACTATAATATTGTTGATTATTAGCTTCACGCTCATGCAAAAATTCTATAAAAAAAATACGTACACTTTCTAACGAATTTCTCAATTTTTTATTTGCTTTATAAAAAAATCGCTTAACCACTTGAACACCGCTGGTGCCTATGGGCACCACTTCCGGCGTTACCGTTAAACCCCGCTGGAACCCATAGGCACCGCCTCGCTCGCTGCACTTTTATCACTTATTACACGACGAAATTAGTTTATTTTATACCAAATGTGTGATACACGCAAACTTTAGAAGTTTTATCAATTATATAATAAAATAAAATTTTAATTAAATGCCGACAACGTTAAAAACAAACGCATCAAAAATTGTTTAAATTTCAAGTGAAGCGCGCGCGGTTCACTATAGATTTTGTGTAATTTAAAATATTTAAACTAGTGAATTTATGCCGTAAACGTATAAATATTTATTGTTAATATTCTTTGCCACTATTGAGATACTAATAAGTTTATAATCACGTCATAAAATTAGTTTTTTGGTGCAACGAATTTTGATGTATAAAATTCGTAAAATAAGTCGCCATTTTATAACATGAATTTTGACTATTAGTCATTGATTTGGTGCCTGATAAAGGTAAATCATTAAAGAAAAACTAATATAATTTCATATATAGCATATTTCAATATTTTTATTGTATAAAATATGTTTATTTACAAATAATACCTATAAGCTGTCAAATTTGATATATTTGAACTCTCATTAAAGACCAGTTAGACATTGACACATGTCGATATGTGTTATCGATAATATCGATATTTTAATATAAATATAATGTAACAGTGGGGAATAAAATGCAAAATAAAATACTCTTATATATTATAAAATATAATAGGTATATTTAAAAGCCTAAATACAAAGGCAAACATAGTAAACTACACTATAATGGGATTACAGACGTTCATCCATATTTTATATATAAATAAAAATGAATTGCTAAATTTGTTGCTAAGCGCAAAACTCGAGAACGGCTAGACCAATTAGTCCATTTTTTTTCAAATATTCATTGAAGTCCGAGGAAGGTTCTTATTGCTTCTTAAGTTAAAAAATCACGGAAAAATGTAAAAATCACATGTTTCTTTTTCCTTATTACTATATTATTATAAACGCAACCTTAAAATTAATATATACTACTTGAATGTATTTGTAAATTTTACACTTTCTCTCTCTACGATATACAGTTTGACGTTGACTTTATTTGTTGTTTGTTTGTACTTCTTTCACGTCGAAACAAAGTGCTGGATATTTGTGATTTTTTTGTGTGAAGATAGAAGGAAGGCTGAAGAATGAAATTGGCTACTTTTTACCGCGAGAAACTATCTTGTTCTCACTGGAAAACAATTTATGTCTATTTCATACCAACCGTTAAAACGTACCGTACGTAGTCTGAAATAACAAGCGTTATAAGTAACAAATAATAAGCGTTCCCTGACTGCCTCGTTGGTCTAATAGTAGTGTAAAAAGCTTTAGTAGTAGGGTATATTATTGAGTTGATCTACTGGGATATACTCAGTAATAATAGTTTAGAAAAGGGCTAAGTAATTTGCAAAACGCCCGCTTCATGTTACGTGGGACTTGAAAAACATAGTTGGCAAAAATATAAGTGTATAATATATATTAAACTTGTGTCTATCATTTAAGTAACGTAACTATTCATGGTTACTTCGAATATTGGCGAGGTATTACACGGGCATTTATTTTTACGAGTAAATTAAAGTCTTCTTTGACTATCTAAATGATTCCCTAGATTAGAGGAAAAGATAATAAAAGGGTTGGAAATCTAATTTGTCCAAAAAATTACATTATTTTATTTCACTTATTTTGATTTTTTAAATACATATTTTTTTTATTGTTATAAATGAATATAAAAACTGTAAATGTGTTTATTTGTGTTTAACGGTTCACAAAAATAATCGATAATTTTTAGTGTTGTGGGGTACATCACTACGCACCAAAATATTATCAGTACATACTACATATGTACATTATTACAGTCAACTTCACATGTTTAAATGTTTAGTTTTTTGAATAAAAAGTGTTAAGTTTTCATGTATATGATAATGCTTAGCTTGTTCTTTTATAATTTGAGCTAAATTTATATACAGAAACGTTAATTACAATACAACACGAGCGTCTATAACAAATAACCTCAATTTTTCTCTGTTTTAAGAAAATCATCCGAATTTTGATTAAAGTGGCTTATTTTCAAGATTTATTGGTGCATATTTGTAAAGCAAGGACTATTCTGTATTTTAGTATAAGTTTTATTATGAATCCGCCTACTATAACTCGAATGATTGATTTGAAAATTGCGCGATGAGCTGCGCAAATACAACGAACGAGCCGCGAGTGCTATAGTTTTGAATTTGATTGTAACTAACAACTAATATAAATAAATCAAGAAATGGTTTTGTGCGATTACGTGTTTACTCATAAAACAGTGTTTCAAATTTAATGTAAATTTAAACCGTGGTATTGTCAGAAATCAATATATTACAACAACTACTACATTTTCAACTAACACTGATATATTGTCAGCTTATTTATAATTCATCAATAGTTTAAAGTGTGTTTTGTATATTGTCATAAATGCTCATATTATTTAAAAACCCAAAACAGCTTACACATTTTAAATCGGTGCTATATTATTTGAATTATAAGTGTTTTTTTAAATCATGGTTATATCGGGGAAAAATGACACGCGGGCTCGGTGTTTAACGGGTGTTGCATGTCAAAAAGCGCGGGGTTCAAGTGGTTAAGGAAATATAACTAAAGGTTAACTTCTGTCCTACAGAAAAAAAAATCGTTCTTAGTACAATGGCTAAAAATAATTTAAAAAAAAAACAAATTTACATAAACTCGCAAGCAAGAAGTTAGTTCATGTATTGGTGAAGAAAAAAAAACTTAATAGGAAATATATGTTGTTGAACATCAAATATTTCTTATACATACTAATTGTAAATTTAACAGTGATAATTTCCAAGGCATATTGATATTAATGTATTTACATAGAATTATGTAGTCATGTGAGTGTATTTTACTTATGGCCATGTTTCCGTAATAGATTAATAGTTATTAGTAAGCTGAAGTTACTATCTTATTTGATTTGGCAATTTAATACATTTATTTAAGAACTAGCAGTAGCAGTACGTTTAACCGTTAGTATGGAATAGTTGATTGCTCTATAAAAAATAAAAACAAATTTATCCCACGGGAACCGTTGTGCTATTCCAGGCTATAATCTATCTCTGTGCCTAATTTCATCCAGATCCATTCAGCCGTTCTGGCCGTTCTGGCGTGATTGAGTAACAAACAAACATCCAAACATCCATCCAAACATTCACATTATAATAGTAGTAAGAGTAAAGATTAACTCAAAAAAGATCAAAATACATAAAACTATATATGAAAAATTTATTTAAAGAGCATAATCCAAGTCAAAAATTTTTAAGATTTTTAACTAAACTTGTTAGTGACTCATATTGATAATGAATTGCTTAACAAAATTAAAATTAGTGAAAATATTTTTTAATTTCACATTAATTACTAATTATACAACAAATATGAACAAAATAATTAATTTTTTCAAGTTTTTGAAATGTATAGTTTAAAATTTAACTTAGAAAGTGTCTATCCACTGATATAAAATAGAACAGATGATGTAATAACTGGGTATTTTTTTAAACAGTACACAGATAACAAAAATTGATTAAAATATAGATAGTGAATAATCCTTCTTTGATTTAAATGTCTTAAATAATAATTGCCATAGAGTTAATTTTATACTCTGTATCTAAGCCGTTCCACTTCCTATATCTAATCTTGTAAATACAAATATTTAGAAATAATATGTATAGTTTTTAGTGTTTGCATCTGTTTGTTCAACAATGCTTCCAATTTTTAGATTTAGTTATTTATAGTATGTATTATGTACTGTTGTTTTCGTCTATAATAATATTATAATTATAAAGAGCGAGACAAAGTTTGTTTGTTTGTTTGAATGCACTTATCTCAGAAACTACTAATCCGATTTGAAAAATTCTTTTTGCATTAGATAGCCTGTTCATTGAGGAAGACTATTGGCTATATATCATTATGCTGCTACCCAAGGAGTGGAGCAATAATATAATATATAGTCTTTCTATAATACATAAAACATACCTAGGGACGAACTCGAGCAAATCGAGGGTGAGCCACTAGTTAAACATATAACTGTGTTTTATTTCATTTTGTTTAGTACATCTAAATATGTACATGGCCAGATATTACTATAGAGCCTAATTAAATTAAAAGTGATATCAGCTTGCTATGGAAAAAATATGGAAGAAATACCATATTAAAAATAATACTAAACTCACCCATAAATCCTATTAATGCTAGCACACTCATGGTTCCCTCTTAATAAGAAGAAATTCTCTGGATATTTGATCTTGTATGCGAGTAACAAGCATATCGTCTCCAGTGACTGCTTGCCGCGGTCCACATAGTCTCCGAGGAACAAATAATTTGATTCCGGTGGAAAGCCACCATATTCAAACAGCCTTAACAAATCATAGTACTGCCCATGAATGTCACCTGTTGACAATAAGAGGGGTTATTATTTAGTAAAATATGGAGAAATTTTGATGTCTGAATAATGTCAATGGACTTAAAACATCATCGCATTAAGCTAACACCAGGCAAAATTAAAAAAAAAAATATTTTGCTATATTAAAAGTAAAGTAATAAAACAGTTTGCCAAACAATTTACTCATAGACCAATTTAACTTCAACATAACCATATTATCTGAGTGGTTCTATGGTATATATTAAGTGTTCCAGATATTAGCTTTTATATTATAAAAACAAACAAATGAATGCTACTTTATTCAAATCTTCATTATAGTGTAAAAAATATATTTGCATACTATATTATAGTAAAATATTTTTTGTTTATGTTTTGAAGAGCTAGTTCAATACACATGGTTAAGGAAAAATCATGTCCAATATTGTTTCCATATATATATATTTATTTTTTCTATGTATTTCTATACTAATATTCTAAAGAGGTAAAATTTTAATACTTTCTTAGATTTATGCAGATATTTGGTCATGGTCATGGGACCCCTCCCATCTCTCCCGTGACCATGATTGCTGTAAAGGATTCGAAACGTCGGGAACCAAAAATCAAAATAAATCTGTGAAATAATCCGAAAAGATAGTTTTATTTAGAGGTAAAGTTTGTGACGCTGTAGGGGTGTATGTAATACCTGGACCTACAGAACTGATTTAAATGAAATTTGGTAAGAAGATAGTTTGAAGCCCTGGGATGGACATAGGATACTTTTAATCCAGGAAAATATCCCTTAAGGGGGTGAAAATGGGAATGAAATTTTGCATGGAGAATCAAGCTAGGGACGAACCTGAGCCAAGCCAGGGTGAGTTGCATGTCAATAATATAAAAACACTTCTGTTATTCAGAGAGCTATAGACAATAAATAATAAATATAAAAAAAATATGAAGTAAGAAAGTTTAAAATAAAAAAATATTTCATAAAGCTGTTTATTATTTAGAAAGTGATTTTATATTGTTATTGAGCAAACTCAATTACCAGATAAGGTCAATATGATACATAAACAAATTATTTTGTTTTTAAATTACATAAATACAACTTGTTTGTTTACTTTTACAATGTTCGGAGTCTAATGTATCACCATGTTTATATATTGTTTTATAAAGATTATTGGATACAAATGTTCAAGACATACAACAAGGGCATAAAATATATACCTACTAATTTTTAATGTAAATAAAAAAAAAGTTATAAATTATTACAAATAATCTATTGGGAAGGACTTTAGAAAGCCGTTTTAATAATATCTATATATTTTTGGGGTAGGGGGGGTTGGTAGGGGGTGTAAATCATCCCCCAAAAAATACAAGTTAATAGGATGCATATATTTTTTTTTTATGAATTTTTAAAAATCTTATTTTGAGGTTATGTTTTGTTAAGTGTGTACTTCGATTTTGCGTGAAATTTGATCTTTCTAGTGTTCTAGTTTTATAACATTTAGAGTTTATGACACTCGCCGGCCGCTACCGCGGCACGCTCGCTTCGCTCGCTCGGCTCGTGTGTTATGAAAACTGTTCTAACCTAACCTAACCAAAATCTGATGATAATTACCTAAGTTGTAACCTAACCTAACCACAAACTTCTTACCTAACTAGTCAAAATTAATGACTTATTAAACCAAATAAAACATTAAGAATCTTCAAATAAAAATTAAAAAGTGCGTCAACTTATTATTTACAAAATTAAAACGCATAATTAAGTTCCTAAAATGGCAACATTTCTGTCTTAAAAATCAAAACGCATAATTAAAATTCCCTAAAATAGCAACACTACTGTCAAAATTACGTCAAAAGCAATAAAATAATGCAGATTGAGGTTATATTTATCAAACTTTGATATTTTTTATTTCCGAAAGTATTTACCCTATTAAGTTGAAACTTTGTGGGTTTACTTAAAATAATAAGTACTTTGCACAAAAAAAAAATCAAGAGTCTACTAACTAAGTCTACTAAAACGGCATTCTAAAGTTGAGCCAAAACATATATTATTAAAAATTAAAATGACTAATAATGCACAAAATTTACTTTTTGTACACGTAAATATTAAAAGATTAAATATAATTTAAATGAATAATCGTGAAGTATATCATCACATAGCTAACACACTTTCTAGATAAAAATGTAATTGAGTGGCTTTAAAGATCACAAGTAGTTTTCAATGCTAAGTTATCATTTCGATGATTTCACAAGTTTTGTAAGTAATGTCGAAACTTATGTTTTTTCGAAATTTGATCTTTTATAAAAAACAATAATGAGAGTACAAAGCATCAAAATATTATGCTCATAGAATTTCTTAATCACGATTTATGTTGTTCTAAAACTAAAGTGGAAAGTGGGTTTAATCTTAGAAAGTTTGAAAACAACTTTTTACTGAATAAAACTACAACAACTTTGAATAAAACTTACCGCATATTTTTAACGGTGCTTCTAATTCAAGTAATATCGGTTGTGACAGAAATATTTCTCGGGATTTCAAGCATAGCCCTTTAATCTCGATTTCCGTTAACTGTACATTCATGCCAGGCTTCTCGCCTCGCACTGAAAACAAATATAAACATATCACCAACACTCATTTCACAAAATCACATATTTTTGTATCACAAAAGTAAGAACAAACTAAATTGCCGCAAAATATACACATAAACACTTTTTAAAAACTAGTTACGATATTTGGCCTTTACCTTTTAATAATTTTTTTATTACGTTATCGATGTTTAATTCATCTGTGTCTCTGTCTGCCATCGGATATAATGTTTGTGCACGATATAGGTCTAAATAGAATAAGTTATAGAAAAGGGATTGTTAAGATTTTTGCCGATTACGAAAGGCACAACCTATTTCAATTCTCGGCAAATCGAAATTCAATGGCGGAGAGTCCAAGACATCACTCACGCACACAAACGTCAACCAGATTACGGAACACATCATCAGTGTTCTTAGTTACAAAAAAATTTATTCGGATACGATACCTTTTGTTCTAATATAAATATAATGTAATAAAAATTATTATAATTTCATATATCAAACGTTATTAAAAAAATAATCTATTTTTAAATATAATTTTCGTTACATATGTATACGATTTAAACGTAATGTTGAAAAAGTAATTTGAGTATTCTTTATAACAAGCACATGAAGTATGTAAATATAAACATATTGTATAATTTATAAATTAAAAATATTCTATATTGTATAAAATTTAGTTTACGTTTTTAATGAATGGAAAGTATTTCAATTATAGTTTTTACAAAGTGGCAATACTCAACAGCACAGGATTGCCATATGTATATTTTTATTTTCTACTAAATCGTACTAAATGGAAGTCTTTTAGTCGTTATTTTAAAATAATAGAAATGTGTTTTATTTAAAATAAATTTAATAATATGAATATAAAATCTTAATAAAAAAATAATAAATTAGTCCTTTTTAGGTCCTCTATAGGGATGGCGCTTACTGAAAACAATATCAAACGTAATTATAAATTTATTGTCTTTCTGCAATATAATATGAATTGTAAAATAAAATCAATGTCAGGGTACATAATTATTGAAACTGATATTGTAAATGCGAATATATCTGAGTGTATATGTTTTTTGCTTTTCTATTCATATAACATAACAAGAATTTACATCATCATTTGGTGCAACTCGTAGTGATATACGAGTATAATATGATACATTTTGTCCTTAGACTAACAGAATTAAACAGACGGAGCTTGCAAAGAATAGTTATAATATTATTTAATTATCATTAGTCTGACATAATATTATTAATTATTACACTTGTTTTATGAAACCATTCTAGTGCCGATATATCCGCAGACAGTAAAGCAATTGTGAGGATTGTACACAGTAAAAACTTACGCAGGAATTGTCAAGGTAAAAATTCCAAATGTAGTGTTAACGTCTTCCAAATGGAAGATACCTTCTACGTATTCTTTATCAGCTGGAACTGCTGGAGTCTCGAAAACCAAATTCATTATGTAATCTTCAACACAACTAAAATAAAAGTAAGCATATTATTATCGGACTTCTATAACTTATTTTAACTAACCAATAAGTCGATTATTATTTAAACGGTAAAAATATTTCACCCATAGAAAATAGACATCGTGGAGAAAAGAGTAAAAATAAACCTTCAAATAAAGAACAATGGCAGGTCTCTATACAACGATTTACCTGATATCTATTTGAGGCGTCTTAAAATAAAAAAATGCTAAAACGATAGGGATTAAGTAACACAACTTTATCCAGAAAGATTTATTTTATTAGGAAGTCACAAAAAAAAGATATTAGCATTTTTATTTTATGATTTGCGGTTATAAACCTACCTAGCAATGACAGCTGTCACTGATTATTGTACCGAATAATATAAATTAAATATTATAAATTAAAAAAAAGTACGTTAGCGTTACATATAAGTTACGTTTTTAATTTCTTTATCATGGATGAAACAAGGTACTACTTTGAGTCCGTTAGGAGAAATCAGTATTGGTTGTAGGTATACACTGGCGATTGTCCGAGAGAATGCACAAGTCGTCGCATGGGGCAGGTAATCGGGTCCGTGGGCAAAGCGACAATTAAAACTTATAATAATCTATAAAAATGGAAAAGTAACAGCAAAATCAAACATAGTAGTCAGAGGCATACGTAAAATCATGGATGACAAATAAAATATAAAATCTAAATAATATGTCAATATCAATTATCAAGTCAATCTCATTGTCATCTGTTGTGTTGCTATTACTATTATTTTAATTACTGTACTAACTGTAATAGCTTCAATTAAACTTACAGCTTAACATATAATGTTTCCATTATATGTAAAGCTGTAAGATTAATGAACAAAACATAGATCATTATTTAATTATGTACATAACACTTTTAATAAAAATATTTTAAAGTAAATACGGCATTTCATTTTCTTTTGTGGCAACAATTTTTACATCATCTTTGACAAATGGCGAAGCCGGAAGAACATAAAAACAATCAATTAGTAGCTTATTATGTAAACATTTCTTCGTGGCTTTGTCATGTAAAACAAACGCCGTGAAAAAAAAGAGCAAATTAAATAATTCAGTTTTGTATATGTCCTAATCTTAGACGCTTCAAAAACGTTCAGGTAAAAACTTGCCATTGTTCTTTGGAATATTTTACATCTTTTACTTTTATACGTTAAAATTTAGGAATCCTTTGTTTTGTGGTTTCTGGGCGTGCCAGTATAATATTTAATCTTTAAAAGATGCGGACAAGGGACCATTTTATAAGGGACCCAGACAAATTGACATTTTCTTAATACAACTTCCATTATCGTTTTATGTCTGTAAGCCAATTTAATTAACAGTAAAAATTTACAATAAGACCTCTTATTGGGATATCGTGTTAATATATTCCATCTCGCTTATCTTACATTTTTGGTACATTTAAAAAAGTTACGATCATATTTATTTACTGAACCAATTCTGACTTACTAAGCACAAGGTTGATAGGGAACAAGTTTTTCAATTCTATTTGGACGAAGGGTCTCCACGTATGGATCAGCCACGAGCTTTGTTGTCACCGGTGCTGGACCTTTCCGAGCTTTCGGTGTCGGGGCTGGCGGCTATATAAAAATAATGTTAAATAACTATATCAACAATCAACATTTAACGATTTATACTTAATCCGCATAAATCATGAGCAAACATTTATAGCAAGTGATCTATGACTGCCATTTTGCCAAAGTTACCAAGAAAATAAAAAATAAAAAAAAATACATAAAGATTTTTATATACCGTTGGCAAATATGATTTTTCTATTTTCGAGGAAGAAAAATAAATTTATTGGTTTGTCGAATCTAATTTTAAACCACGGAAAATATACATAATATGTTGGAAGACGTTACTATTAAAAGTTATTACTTTTAATAGTAACGTCTTCCAACATATACAACAATATATAATAAACATATATATAATAAACATCTACAACAAAATATACCTTTACAGCACCATAAACAACTTCAATCAGACTTTTAACATCAGCCTCTAGAATTCTCAAGAATTTGCGAACGTTCCATTTAGTTACTTCTTTATGGTTTCCCAAAAGCGACAGTAGCGGGGTAATGTCGCATCTCGCCAATCTAAAGCACATTATTAAGATCACTTAGCGCTTATTTAGTTTAACAGTAAAACTGGATTTTAATATTTGGCATTTAGGTAATTTAAGTAGTTGTTTTAAGCATTTTTTGTGAATAAATTTAATAACTACTAGCGACTCACCTTCGCTTCGCTCGGCTTCGTCCCTAGGTTGCTTTCCAAAACAAAATTAATTAATTAATTTCCTTTTATTTATTTTTTTGTGGGACCCTATTTTTTTCTAAAATAAAAGTAGCCTTAACTTACTCCTTATTACATTAGCTATCTGTCAGTGAAAGTCCCGTCAAAATCGATTTAGCCATTTCAGAAAATATCGAAATTTTAGCCGTAATAAACAGACAGACAGACAAAAAATGTAAAAAATATTGTTTCGGTATATGTACCGTGTATACATCCATATGCATTTAGTAAAAAGCGGTTATTTTAATATTACAAACAGACACTCCAATTTTATTTATCTGTATAGATTTTAATTTAGTTATAGTCTTGCTCAGATTGAACTGTAGCTAACGAAATACTCGTACTATGTAATAGACGATTTAAAACTTATCTTAAAATTAGATTGTTACTGAAAACATTTTTTTCCACATGCCATATATAGTATATAACATTAACCATATTTACTGCTTTATCTTTTGAAACGTGTGTAAATTATTTTTCTTTTTACTTTAACAGTAAAATTATTAAATATAAAGGATTACGCATCATCCCATTTTAAGAGTTGTGTCTTTTAAATTCGTTACTACTTAGTAGCTAGCTATTATTTATTATATATTAAGTATTATTTTTGTTTTTATTTTACTTTACAAGATCGTCAATCCCCCTGAGAACTTTCGCAATAGTGGCGTCAGCAGACTCGTTCTCATCGTGCACGCGTTGCGTTTTATCATGCTTTCTCTCCACATCTAGTTTTAGTTCTGCCAACTTCTTGTCCTGGCTCTCTTCTCTTGCTTCGTTTATATCACGCTGATCCACTTTAAATTATTAACTTGGCTAATTGTTATTATTTAAATATAATATCTAAGTATAATAAATTATTGTAATACACTTTAATAAATTCTCTTAGTTTTAACATCATTTAATTTAAAGAAATAAAACTCATTCGAAATAAGGTATAAATAAAATTGGTATAATAAAGGCTCAGCCCAGTGATAATGTGCTCACTTGGGAAACCGAGTGAAGCGGGTTCAAATCCGGGATCTCGCACCTGTGATATTTTCATGTGCGAATCATTTCTAACATGATTACCACTTGCCTTACGGTATAGGAAAACATCGTGAGGAAACCTGCATGTCTGAGAGAACCTAGCAAGTTTTCGAAAGACATGTCACATGTGAAGTCCGCCAACCCGCACTTGGCCAGCGTGGTGGCCTGATCCCCCTCGTATTGAAGGGAGAACCGTGCCCAGCAGTGGGACGTTAAAAGGGCTGAATACATACGTACATAAACAAAATTAGATTTGTTAGTCTAAGTGCAACAGCCATGACCTAAGTATTTTGCATACATTTACATAAATGCAAAACAAAAGTTGGTATCATTATTATAATATCAGTCTTACTAATCTTCTGGCGTAACATTTCAAGTTCACGTCTCATGATGATCGACTCCTGGAGCACTTCGCATAGCAACACAAATATTGAGAAGTTTTGTATCTCAGTAGCTTTAAAATTATTAATGATCGTTGTCAATCTATCAGAGCCGGCGTAATTCTAAAAAAGTTACAGTTTAGTTTGTAAAAGAACGTAAAAACTTAATATTGTTAAAAACCTCAATATATTTACATATAATGTAATATTTAACAAACTAATAATTAAAAATAATTGTTTTCAACTTAGTTAACTGTTAATCATAAACTAATTTTTAACTCCATTATATTTTTCTACATTTACATTGCTATTTCTTTATGAATCTTACAAATATTTCTTCCAGCAAAGCGTCATATCTAGCGATCTCCTGCTCACAGCGCTGTATCTCCTCTTGACGTTTGATCTCTTCCTTCTCATCGGCTTCGCAGATTCTTCTTGAACCTTTAACTCTAAGAAACTCTTCTAATTTTGCCAAATGATTTAATTCTCCTTCAAATGATTGCATTTCCTACATTTATAATAATTATATAATATAAATATGCTGGGCAATTAACACACAACACCATTTAGTTCCATGGTAAGCTACGAGGCCTGTCTTATGGATACCAGATAGTTGATACACTACATATATATAACGTTAAACACATACATATTATAAATATAAACACCCATGACTGGAGTACAAACATTCGTGCTCATCACACAAATGAATGCCCCCAGCTGGACTCGAACCCGCGACCGCTGGCACAGTAAGTAGGGTCACTGCAAACTAAGCCAAACGTGTCGTCAAATTATCTTTAAAATATTAAAATAATATTTCAAACATTATTGCCCTGCATTGGGATAAATAGAGCCAATATTCTCAGTTTAATACTTTCTATCAACAATCTATGATTATTCATGATTTAGCGGTTGATAACAAAGGGTGTTTTTACTTAATTGGAATAAAAATCTGAATGATTCATTCAATTAGAACGAACCAGCGGAGTGAACCAACGTGAGATGGGCGCGAATAGTAAAGAATCTATATATTAAATTTTTGGTATTATTTGGTATTAATGGTGAAGTCCACCAACCCGCACTTGGCCAGCGTGGTGGACTATGGCCTGATCCCCCTCGTATTGAAGGGAGGCCCGTGCCCAGCAGTGGGACGTTAAAAAGGGCTGAAAACATTAGCAAAAAAAAAATGTTGTGTTTAGAAAGAAAATAGTAATTAAATTCAAACCGATATATCTCTATTCAGTTGGAACAATCCCTTCCATTTCAAAGCCTCCAGCTTCCGGCAGCACTCGTCTCTATCTCCAAAAGCGTTTGCGGCAATTTCAAATATATCCATCAGATACTCTTTGCCTTTCACCAGCTTGCCGATAGTTCTGTTCCACTGGATGTTGAAATCGTTCCTATATACATAAGTATAAAATAAAGGGGGGAAAAAATTAAAGAGTGCGTGTATGAATGTGTACACGCGCAAGAAGTAAAACTTCTATAGGTTATCGGTACTCTTTATTAAATTCAATTTATGTTTTCTATAATTAGGATAGGTGAGATACTTAAAATAACGCATATTGGGCATATTACAATCATATATTTATAGAATAACATTTAAGAAAAGAATATAATATCACATATCATTTGTCAGACAATAACAACGGCTACCATGGCAACAAACATTCGCCTCGCCCGATCACACTTTTCGTAACGCTCTCGTCACGCATTCACCAGCTTACTCTCCAAGTCAAGCATGCGTAAAGAAGTTTTACTTCAAAAATTAATTAATTATTATCAAAATCGACACACTGCGTTGAGTCCTAGCCTGAACTAAATGGAATAGGGTCATGATTTGATGACATTACAGATATATGTGGGACTAATTCTAGTTGATACTCACGCAGGAATACTATTTAAATAGTAAATTTTTGCGAACAAATTTAATTTTCAAAAGAGCAACTGATGATTCTTGCTAGATCTTTAAGCAGAAGACCTTCCAAGTCATTGGTAGCTTACAAAAGTGATCGAAAAATCTATTCGAATATAATATACGTATATTTTGATTTGATTTGATATAAGAAGAAGAACCAGGTTAGCTAAATGTTAGATACATAATACGTAACAAATGTGACAAAATTTTAGGCCATTCAAATCATTTCTTATTTATTTACTGGATATAAACAACATATTCAATACTGGCCAAATTAAATTAGCACATTATAAAACGTATTGTACTTAAAAATTTGAAGTACAAACCTTTCAACAAGTAGTCGATCTATTTCCTCGCGCACACTCTTATTGTCTGTGTTGACTAAGCAGAACCGCTTCGTGGCCAGGTCCAGGCGGTTCTCCATGCGTCGGAGACGGTTGTTAGCGTTCTCTATCATTGCCAATTCCTTGCATAATATTATAAAACATAATATAACATACGGAAATGATTACTTTTGATAGTTTTAAATTTCTATATAACCTACGTCAGATATAAACTTCATAACTTGTCCAAAACTGCTAGAAGGAAATAAAAAAAAAAACGACGTTATCAATAGTCATACAGATTACTTGTTCATAGACTTTCTTCAAGAATAAAGCGGGCAAGAACAAATTATAAAATTATTGTTTTCTAATCTATATTGAAAATTGAAATACTTTACTCCTCGTATCTTCTTTACTATACGTGACACTGGCAAAGTAATCTACACTCAACTGGCACGCTTTAAAGCCAAAAACAAGAAAATTGAATAAAAATACATGTTAGGTGACAGTTCCTACACTGCAGCTAATGTCCTATACAATCGTCAACTTTTGAAATCGAACCTAAAAAATCTAATATGTCTGTAACTATTGAGCATCGATAGTTATGTAAAAACTATATATGAATACTAGCGACTCACGCTCGCTTCGCTCGGGTTCGTCCCTAGGTTGCTTCCCAAAACAAACTTTTTTAAAAATAGTTTTGGTTTTAATATTTCTTTCGTGGGAGCCTATTTTTTTTTTCTGAAATAAAAGTAGCCTAAGTTACTCATTATTACATCAGCTATCTGCCAGTGAAAGTCTCGTAAAAATTGGTCCAGCCGTTTCAGAGATTAGCCGGAACAAACAGACAGACAGACAGACAAAAATTTTAAAAATTGTTTTTTTTTTTCTTATAAGTACCATATAAACTTTCACATGCATTTAGTAAAAAGCTGTTATTTTGACATTACAAACAGACACTTCAATTTTATTTATCTGTAAGAATGAAAATAAATTCACATCAGCTTCAGTGGGCACTTTCTTCAGCAACTCCACGAGCTGTTTCTGCGCGAGGTAGTTGAGGCAGTCGAGCTCGGCTTGCTGTGCTCTTTCATCTCTTAATACACTTTCTAGGTGTTCGTATTCGACAATGGACTTGCGAGTGCCTTGCTTGGTCAGGTTGTCGCGTAGTGCGTGTTGACCTTTTTTGGCTAACTGAATATAAATAATTATTTTTCAAATAAAACTACCTTTTCGGATTTTTTCGCGGATTTATTTCGAATTTTTGGTTTCCGGCGTTTTGATTTTTTTTGAATTCAATTTTATTATTTACTGTAGTAGGCTGTCTGTAACAACTTTATAATACCTTTGAGACATCTAACACCTTAGTCTCTCCCGTGTCCATGATTGCTGTAAAGCATTCGAAACGTCGGGAACCAAAAATCAAAATAAATCCGCGAAAAAATCCGAAAAGATAGTTTTATTTAAAATGTCAAATATTGGCGAAAATCTAAAAATGTATTAATTATTTTTTAATTAAATTTCTACCTTAGAAGTGATTTTGTTCTTAATTTTTTTATGAAAAATCTAGAGGTGTGGCTTATTTATTAGAGAAAATCATGAATATGTATACAATAGGCGAATATATAGTATATCATACACTAACTAAAAACCATAATATGTAAATTGAGTCTCCTCTTTTTCTGAATTCGGTCAATAACTATTTATTAAAAATAAAATAACGAAATTTAAAAAGGTTGCTTAATAATCTCAAATATAAATGTAAGAAAGTATCAATAAATAATTAACTTTATTTTCATAAATCATAAGTTCATAACCAACAAAGACATTCTTGTTTTGTTTTTCTTGGTTACTAGCTTTCTTATATCCTAGCCTTTTGACTAAAATTAAGACTATTTGTGGCCAAACAAAAATCTTAAAATTTTCAAAATCAATAATTATAGAAAGAATTAAAGAATTCAATTAGTGTTTTTATATTTGTTCGTTAATTTTGTATTATTTTTAAGATGTAAGACTAACATTGATGCATAGTAAGGTCTCTTTAAGCTCAGTGGCGAGGATGGCGAGCTGTTTCTCCTGCGGCGCCAGCTGCGGGATGCCGGCCGCGCGCTTCTCCACGCTGCAAGTCGGGGCTAACTTTTGAAACTAAAATAAAATAAATAAATATGTTGGGACATTAACACACAGCACCATCTAGTTCCATGGTAAGCTACGAGGCTTGTGTTATGGATACCAGGTACTTGATACACTACACATATATAACTTTAAATATATACATATTATAAATATAAACACCCATGACGTTCAAACATTCGTGCTCATCACACAAATGGATGCCCCCAGCAGGACCCGAACCCGCGACCGCTGGCACAGCAAGTAGGGTCACTACAAACTGAGCCAAACGTGTCGTCGTATATATGTCCATACATACATATATTTCTTGATGTATATAATATATATGTAGGTATGTATGTATATTAATATTGATGATTGTAGTTTGTACCTACACCGCACATTATTTTTTTTCTTACGCCCGAGGTAGAGATCTCTTAGAGATAGTTTATCCTTCGTACACTATGTATCGAGGCACTGGCAGCTCAGTAACGCGCTCCCTTGGGAAACCGAGTGAAGCAGGTTCAAATCCCTGGTCTCGCATCTTTAATACTTTCATGTGCGAATCATTTCTAACTTGATTACCACTTGTCTTACGGTGAAGAAAAACAACATGAGGAAACGTGCATGCCTGAGAGAACCTAGCAAGTTTTCGAAAGATATGTGAAGTCCGCCAACCCGCACTGCGTGGTGGAACGTGGTGGACTATAGCCTGACCCCCCTCGTATTGAAAGGAGACCCGTGCCCAGCAGTGGGACGTTAAAAAGGGCGGAATACAATAATACACTATGTATCTGTTTTCTATTTTCTTTGGTACATAAATAAATAAAAATAAATAAATAATTAAATAAATATGTATGATAAAATAGCACTTCTAATTTTTCCTATACTAGCGACTCACTCTCGCTTCGCTCGGGTGCTTCCCAAGACGCCTGTATAGGTACTCCAGGCATAGTCTATATGTGTACTAAACATCCAAATCTGTCCAGTCGTTTCAACATGAAAGAGTAACAAACGTACATACATACATACAAACTTTCTCATTTCTGATAATAGTCCATGTTATACCACAGATCATATAATACTACAGGTACTAATAGTTACACATAATGTTAGTAACAACTAATAAAGTTATCGCGATATCTGATACAAAAAGTCTAAAAATATAAGGATAGTGATGGTACAAATATTACAAATTAGGTCAAGGCAATCTGAGATTTATGAAAATAGAATGTGTAGGAAGCAAACCTTGGAAGTTAATTTTAATCTACTTCTAATTGTGGTATTTAATTGAAAATATGTACATTTTAAATAAATCTATCTTTTCGGATTATTTCGCGGATTTATTTTGATTCTTGGTTCCCGACGTTTCGATTGTTTTACAGCAATCATGGTGCCGAGAGAGACTAAGGTTTTAGACGTCTCAAAGGCATTACGTACTTGTTACAGACAGTGTCTGTAACAATCAAAATAAATCCGCGAAATAATCCGAAAAGATAGTTTTATTTAAAATGTCAAATATTCGTGTAAATCTAAGAAAGTATTATTGCCTCAATACATCTTCTGCATTTCCACATGTAACAAAATGTTATATAACTTTGTAAGTATGCATTCATTACCGTTCTTTGCACATTGCTGAGCTCAGCCTCAGGGTCTACAGTCTTCTGTTCCACTTGCTGCGGCATTCTGATAGTGTTTCAAACAAATATAATATATGTACAGAAATCAACGATTGCTTTCACCAAAAATTGGAATATAAATCTGTATTGATGACAGAAGATTTTTATTCTTTTTTTTTTGTTTGCTAAAGATTAATAAAAATATAATAAAACCTTCGTTTTAATAATTTTAATGATAAAACATCAAGACTTTTTTGCAAAGGATTTGTAACAATCGATAAGTTCGAAAACTGTTCTAACTTTACAAATGTACCTAGAAATTTTAACATTATAATATGTTTTAACGTTAAGTATAAATTTCTCTAAGCACTATAGATTTTTCCTCTGTATCGATAGTAATGACTATTTCAATAAGATTTACCAAAAAATATTTAATGTACATATTCGATTCAGCCAGAATTTTATTATATGTGTAGATAAGAACTTTTAATCCCTTATGCTATGGTGGAAATAAAGTGGTGATAATGGTGGTAAAACATTCAACAATCTTCGAATCCATGAGCATCAATCAAAACTGTAGCAGTTTTGGACCACAAGTGAATTATTTTACTCTGTTAAGAGTAAATTAGAAGATTCTAAAAGAAAAAGCATTTATTGATTGGAATTTGGAACGAAGCACTTTGATTGAAATAAGACATATTCATCCCCAAAATATCAAGCGCAGATTTGTTTTTTAATGTCATAAATTATGTTTATTTTTCCAAACAATGTTAAATCTTTAAATACTCTTCACATTTAAAATGAAAACTTTAAAATTATTTTTGAGCTATAACAGATATATCATGGATGGTAATCAATAAAAGTTGAATTAAAATTCAGAATTTATTTATTTCATTAATAATTTCACATAATTATATAATAATGTAAATACGAACTAGTCATTAGATCTAAAATTAAGTTACGATATTTAAGTACTTATGCGAGATGCTGAGGCCATCTATACAATAAGAATACAAAAAAAAATTAAAACTCGCCATTTTCAACGTAAAAGTAGATTAAAGATATTTTTTCAAAAAAGCAAAATGCAGTCATTTTTCAAATTGCCTACAAAATTAATTATAATATTAAATATTATTATTTAATTATTATACATTTAACCAAAGAATATTTTTAACCGGACGTAAAGTGAAGTTTTGAATTCCATATTTTACAGATGGTCTCTTACAATCGATGTTTGATAATTAATAAGTTTTTTCTACTTTATTAGTAAATTTAATATTTTTTAGGCTTAACGCAGATTATCTTTAATACTCTGAATACACTTTAAATCGAATAAAAGATTTGATAAAATAATATTTCTGTATAACATTGAAAATGTTCTTTTAATAATAGTGTAGTAGTTCAAGGAACAACATTGTAACACAATTTTAGCCAATTTGAAAATAAAATTCTTTTTTTCTATATTATTCATAAAGAATTACTACAATCCCGAGTTACAATTTTGTTCTTTGCAAGGATCGATGTGCGTCGGCCCTTTTAAGAGATACAATGTCGTATTTTAAGTATAGTTTGAATTTTAAAAATGGCATTAAATTAATGTTATTATTTTCACAATTCCTATTATAAATGTAATTTAATGTGTATAAAAGTACTGAAATTATTTCAATTAACACAAAATTTGAAGAAATGAGCTGAAAAATAATCTACATTTGTATAACTTTAAGGTTTACAATTTAACATATTAACATAAAAGAATGACTGAACTATATTCGGTATAACATAAATTTGTGCAGAAAATTACTTAGTAGTTTTATTTAAAATTTACAAGTTATAACCAGAGTCGTACGTAAGGGGGCATCCATTAATTACGTAAGGGGTTTAGAGGGGGAGGTCGAGCAAAATCTCACGAAATCTTACCAAGGGGGGAAGGCGGGGGGTCGAAAAATCGCCAAAATTGCCTCACTTAATTAATGGATGCTCTCTAAGTACAGTGAATGGACATTTTGCGAAAAATAAACATTTTAAATTAGTTATTTCAGTCTTAAATTAAAAAATAGCTTCAAGCCATATCCTTTTTCGTGTTAGAAAGAGAATTCCTATCTTCACGCATATTATTTTAGTCGAATTAAAAAAAAAATAAAGAATCCATATAAAAAAAAACACAAGTATTTCAAAAGAATAAAAATATACTAATAATACGTAAGAATATTTAAATCAGTAAAAAATTTACAATCCCATATATTCGCTAACATACATTTTTGTGACGACAAAAACAGAGCGATATTATATGTATTGATAATTTTTTACATTAAACTTCTTACTTATATATTAGATAATATTTATTTGTTATTATATATAAATAATTTCATTATTACATATGTTCATACATTAATCTCAATTATTATCATAGATTAAATAAATAAAATAGAAACTGTAGTAATAATATGTCCATTTAACTTGAGATATTTAATACACAAGAAAATAAAAAAAAAATGAGTGCGTATAACCTTTACGCACGGTTGAAGTAAAACTTCTTTGGCGCTGTCGCAGATACCGCGATTACATTAAAACAAAACAAAATATAATAATTTTTATAAAATCATAAGTAATAAATATATATTTTTATAAATTATAATTATTATAAAAATATAAATATATTTTTTTTTTTGAAATTATTAATAATAAATTTTATATACTGTAAATCTTTAAAAAGTTTCCAATAAGGTTTTTTTTTTAAATTTATTAATAATAAATTTAACTCTCATTTCCGCAACACTCATTTTCCCATTGTATTGATTCCCCCCCCCCCCCCCCCCCCCACAGTCACGCCAAAAGAAGTTTTAGTTCAATAAAGAGTTTCGACACTTTCTAAATATTTTATTTATTTAAAAGTTTAATCTTATATTGCATTAATATGTTAATTTTCAAATGTTTTTATTATACAGTAATAAAGATGTATTGTGGCGACGTTAGACCGAAAGTAATTCAAAGTATGTTAAGTTAGAATTGACTTCGATATACAAGGCACTGTATAAGGCATCTGTCGTAGCTATATAAAGCCTAGGTACAACCCATTCGTGCTAAGTTTGCCGGTCCGTGGAATGCGCGTCCTCTCCCTTTAACGCCTACAGCACCGCAATTAATGTGGCTAATTTTACCCAAATATACAGTTTTTATTATTATAAATAATAAAAAAAAACATTTTAATAAAGTTTTTTTTTGCTGATGCTATCCCTCGGGTGACGTCATATTGCCAGCGGCAAACTTATACGTTATATAATATATAGCTTTTCAGGTTTAAATATTTTCTAGATATTTGCATGTCTAATGGAGTAGAGAAATTCAATGGTGTTTATGGAAAATATACACATTTTAATAGTATATTTATATTATTTCGTTTTTCTTATTTAAGTTATGATTTTTTACTAATATCGAATGTGAAAATTAATTCGGTACTTTTATACACATTTAACGTATTAAGGCATGTAAAACTTGAATTTTTGAAATTTTGACAGCACAATTTGTCGACACTTTCATAATTTAATACGTGGAATAGGTGATTAACCGAGCTGTTATTATTTTTAGTTCCCTTTTACATGCCTTTCTACAGATAAGAATAAATGTTGAATTTGTATAAAAGTATTTGAAATAACTTCCATGAACACTTGACATTAGAACAAAATAAGCCGAAAATAATAAAAACTAAATTGCCCTAATAAAAAAAACCTTTTATTAACCGACGAAAAAAGGAAGTTCTCAATTGGACACGTATTTTTTTTAAATAAGTTTAAGCTACGACAGATAATTAAATTTTTAAACAAATATTCATAATATTATTGTATTTTCGAAATTGATATTAGATAGTTTCATTTAAGGCACTGTATATTTTCATATTGCAATTAAGGTCTATGACGCTTTATAATATTAAAAAAAAAATATATTTTTAATTATATTATTCTAAATTGCAGCAGATCGTTATTCTAAATTAATTTATTGTTAATAATATGGCTATTAAACATATTGTGGGCTTACAACTAAAGTACGTGCACCTTTCACTTCTAATGAAATCTCTAAGTGTTATTTACAATAGTTAGAAAAAACAAAATCTGCCATTTTGAATTTAATTTAAAAAAATATGCAATACTTTAACTAGCTTCATGTTTTTATTCTATATTATTATTATTTTTTTGTTAAAATATGCAGTTTTGTTGTATTTATTGCATATTTTTTTCAACTAGACATCTGTTACAAAGTTATCAAGATGGCTGACAGTTTTAAAACAAAATGGAGGATTGGTGTGAATTACAATAAAATATTATTAATATTTCGCATCGTTTCGTGTTATTTACATTCGTTTTTCGATAATTTGTGGCAAACTTTACAATACTCACACTATGGAATGTGTATCTTATATATATTTTGTACGGAATGCCCAAATGTAGTTTTTTGTACATTTTTAATCGGCCGAAAAGATTTTTTCTTATACATTAGTTAATTATATATAAATTGATCCAAATTTTAAAGTTAGAAGTCGATAGACCGAATAAATTTATAATACTAATATATATATATATATATATATATATATATATATATATATATATATATATATATATGTATATTTTTCTTTATTTAAGTCACATTTGATAATACGAGAGAAGGCACTTCTTTAAAATATGATTTTTTTTTAAGAAATTTTGTCTACATTTTAATAGGCACTAAGGCATTTTTTTTTTATTATGATACATAATTTTTTTTATTTCATCGGCCGAGAAAAAATCTACTACACGCAAATTACAGTGCACTATCTATTATAAAATTCAGTAAAACGTTAGAAATTATACGTAAAGTCACTAAAATCAATCTAACTAACACACTAACTATCACTGCAAGCGTGTATTCATCACACGGTTTCATATATAAAACTACGCTATAAATTAAAAACGCTGCCATTTTGAAAACATCTGTACACAAAATGGCGGCCAAGATGACAGATGATAAATAATTTTTGTACGTGAGAGCTGTCAGGGCTAGAGGGACGATATTCTCGTCGTGACATCTAATTATAAATAGATATACAATTACTACCACATATTTCTTAGCGACACGGTTTAAAAGTGAATATGTTAGAACCAAATATATAATAGCCGCCATTTTGAATTCTTGACAGTATAAAATGGCGGTTGTGATGACAGAAGTATTATTTTTGTACATAACTGTCATTGTAGGGTTATTTTCGTGTGGTTTGATAATAAATATTATGGCAGGGTATACCAGTAGCGTGTAGATCATCGTTGAAAAAATCCTAATAAACGGGACGTTCGTGTCGGGGGCGTCGGCTCTGGGAGCTTTCGTCGCTTTTCTTGAGTCGTGAGTTTGCGTTTCATTTGCTCATCGATCAACTCTTGCATATCCATCTGAAATTAGAGAATATTTTAATTTAAAATAGTACATTTTGATGCTGTCACATTATGGACATAGTCTTTTTTAGGGTTCCATACCTCAAAAGGTAAAAAAGGAACCCTTATAAGATTACTATCTTATCCGTCTGTCCGTGTGTCACCACCGATTTTCTTAGGAAAGTACCTAGCAGCTTGAAATTTATACCAGATACTGAGGTCTATAGTCCCTATTAGGTGTATAAAAATCAAGGTCTTGAGTCAATACGATAAAAAGATATGGGCAAATTTAGATCTTCGCGAAAACTTGTAAGTACCAAAATTTACCTTAATTTTCAACTTTATTTTTCGCAATTTTCTCTTTACTTGTGCTGTAAGACCTTACTTTTAACCAAAATTGACATTTCTAGGTCAACCGGAAGTACCCTATAGGTTTTGGGTCAAAAACCTATATGGTAGTTCCCGTTGACCTAGAATGACGAAATTTGTCAAAAAGCAAGGACTTACAGTACAAATAAATGAAAAAATCCAAAAAATTAAAAAAGTTGAAAACTAAAGTTAAACAGATTTCTTACAAATTTGTACGGAACCATCGGAGGGCGAGTCCGACTCGCACTTGTCCGGATTTTTTTCACCATAGGTTCAATATTACTACTAAGTTATGAGAGGATTGGAAATGCATGTCTATATTGAAACATTAGGTCGATATAATTAATTTCCAACATGATTACCACTTATTTTAAGGTGAAGGAAAACATCGTGAAACCTGCATGTTTGAGATAATCTAACAAGTTTTCGAAAGACATGTGAAGTCCGCCAACCCACATTTGGCCAGCGTGGTGGACTATGGCCTGAACCCCCTCGTATTGAAGGGAGGCCCACCCCCAGCAGTGGGCAAAAAGGGCTGAATACTATATATAAAATTGGGTATATTACGCACCTGCCACTGTTCAAGTTGCTGTCCAAGATCGATCTTCTGGCGCACCGCCTCGTACAGCTGACTGTTGGCCTGCATCAACTCCACCCTGGTCTTAGCCAACGACACCTGCGGAATTATTTATTATCATTATCAATATTAGTATGTATAATTTATATTTGTTAAAAATACAATACATTCGTAGAGAAGATTAAAAGAAGATTTAGACATGCTTTTTAAAATTTAGATCATTAAAATTGTTTTTTTTTTTTATTATTGAAGTTCTATACTTTTAATACCTTATAGAACTTGTGTAATAAATTTTTTCGTTTCTAGCTAAGGCAAACATATTAATTTATTCCCCCATCCATATGAGTACTAATTTATACTAATATTATAAAGACGTAAAGTTTGTGAGGTTGTAGGGGGTAATCTCTGGATCTACTGAACTGATTTAGATGAAATTTAGTAAGAAGATAGTTTGAGACCCTGGGAAAGACAACATAGGATACTTTTTATCCCGGAAATCATCCCTTAAGGGGGTGAAAATGGGGATGAATGTTTGTATTGGGAAGCAAGCTATATTATTTAAATATATTTATGTTATACGAGTATATCACTTGATGTGCCGGGAAAAGGTGAATGTATATAACTTTATAGCCTATAAGTTCTCTACGCAAAATAATAAAATCACATCTATCCATTGCCTTTTTGCTGCATGAATGAGACAAAAACTAATACACTCAAGCAATTATAATGTTAGCAGGATTTTAAAAATAATTTAATAATTATAATTAACTATATTCTACGGACCGATTCCGGTCACAGAAGCCAAGCTAATTTCAAGCATTATCTATATAAATTTTCAAAGTATTCAAGAAAGAAGTCGACATTCCCCTTTTAAACCGATCGACTCAACATGAGTGTAATACCACTAGCTTACCAACTCCAGGCTGCTACCCAGAATTCCTTGACATACACATCTAATAGCTATACTTGAATGACCTAGGACTTGAATCCCGGTCCTCTTAGACCTGCAATCGCATATAACCACTAAACGAAGCAGTTAGTTAATAAGCTAACCTCAACGGCTTTCTTCCTTTCAATGGCCTCGTCCCTCTCTTGCCTGGCCTTGGTCACGGCCTCATCGTGCTGCAAGCTGCTGTAGTTGACGTCATTGAGTAGCTTATCTCTTTCCTCTGCGGCCGCGCGAAGCTCTACCTCTGCGACTGATAACTGAAAATAATAAGATATTCATAATTTATTAATATATTTTTTTATTTAGACTTATACGAATATTGAAACATTTTAAAATTTTTGTTTCGTGACGTTTGGAATTCTTAATAGCAAATATATAATACATAGGTATGATGAGTTTTATATCCCTTACTTAAGAAATGATTGATTCTTCATACAAACTTTCATTCCCCTTTTCACATCCTTAGAGATGATTTCCTGGATAAAAACTATCCTATGTCCTTCTCAGGGTTCCAAACTATCTTCTTACAAAATTTCATCTAAATCGGTTCAGCGGATTTTTAGTTTAACCATTACAAACAAACATACAAAAAAACTATTTTTTCTCTTTATAATCGTAGTAGGTATATGTAGATGAGGTAATTGTAATTTATGTATATAGTAAATACAAGATTTGAATGAGGTCTTAATTAAGTGTTACTAGTCGTTATTGTGTAACTCAAACGAACACACACCAATTGGAGAGTCATTGTTTTTTCCTTGCAAAGTTATCTTTTTTATCATATGCTTTTGTTAGATCTATTAATTCTTTTTGTGGAATGTTACGCGATATCTTCCCCAATTACGAAACGATTATAATAATTTTAATTAATAGACAGTGGTAGCCTAGTGGCAACGCACTCGCTTGGAAAATCGAGTGAAGCGGCTCAAATCCTGCGTTTCGCACCTCTGATATTTTCATGTGCAAATTATTTCCACCATGATTACCACTTGTCTTACGGTGAAGGAAAACATCGTGAGGAAACCTGCATTTCTGAGAGATCCTGGCAAGTTTTCAAAAGACATGCTCAGTCCGCCTGCACTTGGCCAGCGTGGTGGACTATGGCCTGATCCCCCTCGTATTGAAGGGAGGCCCATGCCCAGCAGTGGGACGTTCAAAAAGGGCTGAATATGATACAATAGGCTATATATCAAGGGTAGTAATATACATGTTCAAAGGAATTTCATACATTTAGGGTAGAATAATTTCCACTATTTTAATGAATAAGTAAGATAATATTAATTTCTAAATACAATCTATAAATCACAAAACACAATTTTATAAATCAGATGAAATTCTAAAAAGTTTTGCAAAGCAAGCAGTAATATAAAAATTGAGTTTTTATATTACTGCTTGCTTGCAGTGCTTAGACAGTAATAAAAATAACTCGTATTTTTTTCTGAAATATCTCAATGTAAAGATGTGTGCAAATTAACTTAACCTATACATATAATAAAATTGTAACTAAACCGAATCTTTACATTAAATATTTTTTGGAAAATCTTCTTGAAATAGACATTATTATCGATACAGAGGCCATCGATAGAATCTATAGTTTTTAAAATTTTTGTCTGTCTATCTGTGACCGCGTCACGGAAAAACCACCCGAGGGATTTTGATGAAATTTTTATAATGATAGCTCGTTATGTGGGTCAACTATACATAGGATACTTTTTACTGCGAGAAAATATCTCATCTCTGAGAAATCTATACTAAATGTAAGTAGGGACGAACCCGAGCGGAGCGAGGATGAGTCGCTAGTATGTAATTAAATTATTTTGACATTTCCAATTCTAACAAAAATCCTAAAACAGCCTAATTCTACACATTCGTACAAGATTTTCTCTTTCTAGTTTAATAGAAAAAATTAATGAGGTAATTATATAGCTTCAAATACGTGATACGTAACATTCTTCATATAAATATCTTAGCGGCATAATTTCATTGATGCACCGCACAAGAAATGTAAGAGGCGGCTATTTAAAACATCCATATAAGCTCTCACGATTTCTAACCATATGCATTTCCGTTTACAGTTGATGGGCAAAAATAATCACCCATGCTTCGATACATATAAAGCTGTTCAGTACTTCGAATCAGAAGATCTAAGCGGGTTCAAAGTTTCTTTTTCAATTAACGTTTGCTATAACTTTTTTATTTTAATATTGTTCAATTGTAATTATATTTATGTGTGTGTTTTTGTTACTTTTTTACGTTAAAACGGCTGGATTTATTTGGATGATTATTTTTTTCTACTGCGCAAAAAAGACACAAGTACACTCTCTATTCCTGTCACTCTCATACTCCGGTGGGACGACACGAGACACGACCAGTAACAATTGAGGCGAAAGACCGACGGCATATACTCTCCAAGGTACGTGTGGAACATTGTCAACTTCCCAACTTCGGGCTATTACTGCGAGTTTATTAACAGAAAGACTCAAGACTAAAACTTGGCTCGAACCAGAACTCGAATCTTGGACCGATCTACAGCCGTATATGCTAGCCACTAAACCACAGAGGCAGTAAAAACAACTAAAGACATTTCCTTCTTTCACCTTCTTAATGAGGCAATCGATTAAAAGATGAGGGTCTGTCGTCATTGAAACGTCATTTTACAATCTCTTGTTATAACATTCATACCGCATATAGATGTGCATAATGTGAATTATTATGACCAAAAGCAAGTAAGTGACCTCCAATACTAAAGTTGCCTTTCAATATTTTAAAATGTATGTAAAGTCGAATCAAGACTTGTTATGTACTTAATATGTATGGTATTTTAAGGTCTTTCAAAGTATCTTGTTTTAAATGGTATTGTACAAGTGTTATGCTTATATATAATAATATTATATGTATGTCTTTGTGATTACAAAATAACTATCCCATATTAAGTATGGACTTTTGTTCTAATACTAAATATCGAATAAGCTTTAAGAAAGGCTATAATATAACACACTAGCGATTCACCCTCGCTTCGCTCGGGTTCTTCCCTAGGTTGCTTCCCCATACAAACTTTTATCCCCATTTTCATCCCCTTTAAGGAAAGGTTTCTGGGATAAAAACTATCCTATGACCTTTCCAGAATATCAAACTATGTTCTTACCTTTCATCTAAATCAGTTCAGTAGTTTCAGAGCTTATTCGGTACAAACATACAAATAAACAAAAAATCTTTCCTCTTTGTAATATTAGCATAGATTAATCTTGAGAAACACTGAACTGATGTTAATGGGACTTTCACTTCTCTCTTATTTTTTATCCTTAGTTAAATGAAATTTATTATAGAAACTTGTAAATTATTGTTAGTGTCGGTTCGTACGTTTCTGTAAAACGCGAGTAAAACAGTTTTTATAGTAAAATACAGAAGTCCAGCTTTTATGCTCAGCTTTGTTAGTCGTTTACTTGACTATCTCCTGCCATGAATGTAAATGATCATGTCTTTGACCTGTGACAAATTAAAGCAGTAGCTTCTTATAATATTCATACAAGCGGACAAACAGACAGACGTTGTGACTTATGTTTTACAAATGTACTAGCGATTTACCCTCGCTTTGCTTGCGTCCCTAGATGCTTAACAGTAGCCTATATATTATACCTAGGATATATATTTCCAGGTCATCTGTATACTAAACTTCATCCAATTCCATTCGGCCGTTAAAGCGTAACAAACAAACACATACAATCTTTGGCATTTATAGTCCAATGGTATAAGTAAATGTGAATTAGTATGTGTTCCTTTGACTATAATATCACTTGCTAGGAATGAAATTGAAACTAAATTCTATTTGAAAAATCAATATTTAGAAGTGTAATAAGCATCTTATAGTAACAAAAGAAAAAGTAAAAATATACTGCACGTATACATAAAAAAACATAGCTGTATAATTTAAATAAAACTTTTTTCGGATATTTTCGCAGATTTATTTTGATTTTTGGTTCCCGACGTTTCAATTGCTTTACAGCAATCATGATCACGGGAGAGACTACGGTGTTAGATGTCTCAAAGGTATTATATAGTTGTTACAGACAGCCTACCCACAAATAACAAAATGAATTCAAAAACTTTAAATGTCAAATATTCGCGTAAATCTAAGAAAGTATTATAGCTTTATAATAGTAAAAACTTAATAATTAAATATAATAGATACACACATATATGAATTCTATTGTATTTATAATAATAATACTTAATACGTATTTTTATGTTTTTAGTTTATATAAAGTAAATAAAAAGTGTATCGCATTGTGGGGCCTCAGTTGAGTTAACAGCCGTGTCGTTGCACCGACTGGCTAGTTATCTCCAGACAGATCTAATTCATACTGTATGGAATAAGCAAACAATATATATTATGTACATATTCATTTTATTTACAATTTAGGCCACAGTCTGACTTCTAAAGTACATTATTAATACAATATCGATTATATTAAAACTTACCGAGTATTTTTTTCTTGAAAATATATTTAACTTGTGAAACATCCTTCTAAGCAAGTTTTAAGTAGCATTTTGTCTTTAAACTACGAATATTTCAAAAAACTAACAATAAGTAAGAAAACCAGAAAAGTCATGTTACTCATATCGTACTCGTGAAATTTAAAAGCAAGAAGCTTTTTTTTTAATTTATACATTTAATAAAATACTGAGTCGAATCTGTACATTAAATATTTTTTAGAAAACCTTATTGAAATAGTCAATATTATCGATACAGAGGCTAAATCTATAGAATTTTTATTTGTCTGTCTGTCTGGGAACGCATCACGGGAAAACCACTGGACAGATTTTGATGAAATTTGGTGTGATGATAGCTGGTTATCCGTGTCAACATATAGGATACTTTTTAATATAAAATATTTCATTTCTGAGCAATATATACTAAACTTTATAACGTAACTAGGGACGAACCCGAACGGAGCGAGGTGTGTCGCTAGTATAAAATATGGAAAAAAGTCAAACACAAAAAAAAAAAGCATTTTGAGAAGACTTTTGACGAAAATAACAGTTTATTTTTAAAATAAGTAAAAACAAGAATAAAATTCTATGGGAAACCCAGAATAATAACAACATAAGTACTTTACCATACAAACGATTAGATTCCCACACATTACCATATAAATGAAAACTAAAACAAGCTTCTCTCATATTTGGATAAGGTTAATTGTTTCACATATTTAGATCATATGGATTAGTGGTTTTGTAGGCGGTGCGTGGGATCATATTGCTCACTACTGAGCAAACTATATTTGATGGAAATTGCCAAAAATCACATTTTCTAAAAGGATGGAGCGAATTTAATAGTGTTTTAGTAAGATAGGTTTTTAGCTACAAAATGTTTGTTTTTAGGGTTTTGTATTCAAAAGAAAAAAAGGTACCTTCATAGGATTAATTCGTTGTCCGTTTGTCTGTTTATCTGTTTGTCTGTCTATCAAGACTCTTTTTCTCAGGAACGCGTGAAGGTATCAAGTTAAAATTAATATCAAATACTCTTAATAGGTCTGCAATCTCTTAGAGCTGTTAAAAAATCAAACATGTAAGTCAAAAAATCAAAAGATACGACCGTTTATGCCGTATATTTTGACACGCAAGAGAATTAAAACCTATAGGGTACTTACCGTTGACCTAGAATCATAATTTGACAAGAATCAAAATCTTATAGCACAAGTAAAGGGAAAAATAAGAAAACCTTAAATTTTTAGTTACATCACAAAAAAAAAATAATTTTTGCGATTATAAACTTAGTTTAATGTTTCCATACAACGGAACTCTCTTAGTGCAGTACAATGCAGTTAGAAGATGAGTGAAGGGACAACTCTAAGCGATGCAATATCACGTATTACTACATATATGATGTATCTATCTATACTAATATTATAAAGCTGAAGAGTTTGTTTGTTTGGTTGAACGCGCTAATCTCAGGAACTACTAATCCGATTTGAAAAATTCTTTTTGCATTAGATAGCCCGTTTATTGAGAAAGGCTATAGGGCATAGGCTATATATCATCCTGGAAAAATGTACGATTCCCGTGGGAAAGATTTGTTTTTGTGTAGAGACGAACCCGAAGCGGAAGCGAGGGTGAGACGCTAGTTAATTATCGATATAAATTTCATAGTTTACGACCATATAATTTTATGTTTTTAATTTTTCTAAGAGTATTTCTATTTAGTTTACATTCACTGAACTTAATCAAAGCTTTATAAGTGATCGCATACGGTTGCATAGTTATGCGTTAAACTGCTTCCACTCAATCAATTACACTATGTTTTTAGTTCCAAAATTACATTATGCGAATAAGTTTTCGAGCCATGTATAATTGTGCACTTAAAACGTAAACGTGTAACGTGCTCATTCGGAAAATCAAGTGAAGTGGGTTCAAATCCCGAGTCATCGATCAAAAAAGTACTAGATACACAATCCCATGCAAAAGTTCACTTAAAACTGTCACCAATTATGTTTAGGTTATTATTCTAGTTGAAATAAATATACAACAATGTAAATTGAATCTTAAATGCGATGCTTAAAGTTGTTTTCACAGAAAAAAAAATTATAAGTGCGCTCAAATGTTCAAATGAGCGCTCATTCGATGAGGACCTTTTTTTGTCACTGTGTGAGTATCTAGTACTTTTATGATCTTATGCCAATCATTTCCAACATGATTACCATTTGCGAATACTTGTGAGAACTTCGCAAATTTTTAAAAGATATGGGATTCTGTCAACCCGCACTTGGCTAGCTTTCTGGACTATGGCCTGATCCCTCGCCTTGAGGGAAGGCCCATGCCCAGCAGTGGGACGTTCAAAAAGAGCTGGATAATTTAACATGTATTAAATACATATTTATTATTGTGGTATTGCACTTCTAATATTTAGAAAAGTAATATACTAATTTATAAAAACGATTCATCTTTTGCCTTTCTTCATACAAGGCGTTGCAAAAATACAACTTTGCATAAACAATATAAAGAATATTAAGAAATACATATTATGGTTTTAATGATAAAATAATTGCCGCATCGTGAAGAAACTTATACTTATGTCGTAAAAGTGTGTAAAAGTTATTTTTGTTTCATCGTAAAGTTAGAACTCGGGTATTACTTAATATAGAATAACTTCTGTATATGGCTTAAACTTGAAAGCTTCAAGTTTACAATAATTCAATTTCCTTCAGGTTTTTAAAACCGATTGATTGATATTTAAAACTTGTTCGTTTGTCTTTTAAGCAAGTATAACTCAATAACATCATCTGCCCTAGTTTTTCATAGGAATTCAGTTAGTAGTAACTGAACAAAAACATACATATGTATATAGATACGTGAAATATATATGCGTGAAACTAGAAGTACCATTTAAAATCATTTTCATTGTTAGATGAGCACAATAAAAAATAAAAAACCGTTGGTTCCCGATCTACTTGTAGTTCACGGTAATAGTATAATTGTTGTACCGTTCGCTATTCAATCTAAATTGCATTGACTATATCAATCAATACATTGGCTTTCGGCGGAACGTTTTTGTCGTAAAATTTATTTTTATCTGGTAAAATAAAAAAAATCAGACTCAAATCGCCATACATTAATATATGTAGTACTAGCGGTTCACCTTCTAGTACTAATCTATCCCACGGGAACCGTACATTTTCCCGGGATAATAGGCTATGTGCTATTCCAGACTATAATCTATCTCTGTGCCAAATTTTGTTCAGATCCATTCAGCCGTTCTGGCGTGATTGAGTAACAAACATCCAAACATACATCTAAACTTTCACATTTATAATATTAGTAAGGTAAGTATCTACGTATGTATGGAGGATAATCAAAATAAATATTTTAGGGTCAATTTTGAGGACCTAATTACTTTTGGATTAACAAGAAAGTTTCGCTATCATTTTATATCATCGATCTAACCTCTCCATCAAATTCGTCTAATTGTTAAATACCTCTATGAAAATAATATAAGTAATACATCATTGACGACACGTTTGGCTCAGTTTGTAGTGACCCTATTTGCTTTGTTATTGGTCGCGGGTTCGAGCCCCGCTAGGAGCATTTATCTGTGCGATGAGCACGAGTGTTTGTACTCCATTCACAGGTGTTTATATTTATAATATGTATGTATTTAAAGTTATATATGTGTAGTGTATCAACTATCTGGTATCCATAGCACAGGCCTCGTGGCTTACCATGGAATTAGATTGTGCTGTGTTAATGTCCCAACAAGTTTATTTATCATGTGCATATTTCTCACATCAAAAATGACAAAATTGTATATAAATTTTCACCCCCCCATATTTAACATATTTAGGGGGTGAATTTCATTTCCTAAAAATCCCTTAACTTATGTAAAAATGTTATCATTCTAGACCTAACAGTGAGACAGTATTATGTATATGAAAAAGTAATAAAAGTAAAGTAAGTAAAGACAGTATATGAAAAAGCTATTTTTTAAATTTATTTTATGCATTTATTGATAATTATATAGAAATTTATGTGTCAGTTAACACAATTTAATTTAACGACTGCAACACATTTCATAACTTTTCAATTTACTCACTTCTTGATGCGAATAATGGTGCTTTTAATTTAGTTATTTCAAAATATTGATGACTATTACCCACTCCTGTAAGTATATGTAGGCAGTGGTAGCCCAGTGGTAACGCGCTCGCTTGGGCAACCGAGTGAAGCGGGTTCAAATCCCGGGTCTCACACCTCTGATATTTTCATGTGCGAACATTTCTAACATGATTACCACTTGCCTTACAGTGAAGGAAAACATCGTAAGGAAACCTGCATGTTTGAGAAAACCTAGCAAGTTTTCGTAAGACATGTGATGTCCGCCAACCTGCACTTGACCAGCGTGGTGGACTATAGCCTGATCCCCCTCGTATTGAAGGGAGGCCCGTGCCCAGCAGTCGGAAGTTAAAAAGGGTTGAATACATATATAAAAGCATAATACTACTGACTGGTTAATATCAATTCAATTCAATTCTCTTGTTAATGGTTTCAAAAGATGTCAGTCGAGCACAGATTACTACGCCGATATCTCGTAGAACTGATTAATATCTCAGAAAAAATAAATGTTACAAACTTGAAAGTTTACAAGCAGATTCCTCCTGGGGTGGTAGTATCCATTAAGAAAGGATTTTTTGGATATTTACCTCCTAAAGGGATGAAAAGGGGTTGGAATTTATATGATAATATCGAAAAATGTGTTGATTTTATTAATCTCAGAGTAGTGGGCTAATAATTTTATACAATTTTTGAAGTTATACTTCTTTTGGCATGTTTGGAAAAAAAAATACGAGAGTAAAATTTTTACGATGCGCGCGCACACCGACAGCCAAAAAGCGACATGATGAAGTTAGCTGCATTCCTTTTACAAACAGAGAGTTGTGACATACGGGATGAAATCTTTAGCTATGTTTGTCCTGTTACGCCAAAGAAGTATAACTTCTTACGTGCGTACATAAATACACACACACGTTTTTTTTTTATATACTTAGAACACTTGATAATAGACGGTTATTTTTTTAATAACAGTATGAGTATTGTAATATTCACATACATTAAAGTTAATGTAAGTAAAAATCTATATATCAATCAGTACCTTTTCTCTGTCTGTTCTTCAACCGATTTTCTATTTTTTTAGTGGCTATTGACGAGCTTTAGTGTTATCAATAAAAAAAATTGGCAACAATTTTTTTTATATAGATAGACACTTTTTTTATATAGATAGATCAATTCTATTCATACATGTTTTCCTCATTTTCAATACAGATTATGGTCCAATTTCGACAATTGTGCGAACACTAGTATGAATAAAAAGTCGACAGTATGCGGCGCGTGTGTAGTAGGTACATGAAATAAAATAATGCGCAAGCATTTGTTACGAGCCTAGAAAAACATAGCTTTGCTATGAGCATTATATTAAATGGATTAATCTACAGCCCTATTTACCTCAATCTCCTCTGACATAAACATTATTTAAATGAAAATATACTAATTCTTATACTACAGTACTAACTGCTGTAATACGATCTAGTTTATTCAAATAATTATAATTAATCGTTTCTTTCTTCAGTAATGGATCATTTAATGATTTTCTTATTGTTTAAGACATAATTGTTCGTCACATTTTTTGTTAAAGTTAATACTTTATAAATATTCGTCAGGCAGTGGCAGCCCAGTGGTAATGCGCTCGCTTGGAAAACCGAGTGAAGCGGGTTCAAATCCCAGGTCTCGCACCTCTGATATTTTCATGTGCGAATCATTTCTAACATGATTACCACTTGCCTTACGGTGAAAGAAAATATCGTGAGGAAACCTGCATGTCTGAGAAAACCTAGCAAGTTTTCGAAAGACATGTGATGTCCCCCAATCCGCACTTGGCCAGCGTGGTGGACTATGGCCTGATTCCCCTCGCATTGAAGGGAGGCCCGTGCCCAGCAGCGGGACGTTAAAAAGAGCTAAATACAAATATTCCGATCGAATCGAAAAAATCGAATATAAACCGATCGAAAACTTACAAGTACTACAATGAGAAAGATCTAACTACCTAAGGAGTACCACTGTAGGTCCCCCACTAATATATTTTAATTAATTATCTTTATACGCGAATCATAATGCTATAAGTACTTATATGTTAAACCACTTATAATAAAAAAAATCATAATTAAGTTATAAAACCTACCTTAGACGATAAATCAGCAATAATTTCGTTCTTCTCGTCAATCTGCCTCTCCCTCTCTAAAGCTCTGCGTGCATGCGCGGCTATCGAATCCCGGACCCTTGATCCCTCGAGCGTGGCGTATGCGGCCACTGCGTCTGCGCATGCGGCGGCTAGCGCTCCACGACGTAGGGTCTCCCCCTCGTCCCCATCGAGAGATGATATTGAGAGGTCAGAGTGGAGGCCTGTAAAGAAAAATGTTCGTTGTGAGGTTTTTAAATCTAATCCTATTATGTTTAAATAGTCACCCATATGTACCTACAGTTGCAGAATGAAAGGTACCCTAGTAGGGTTCGAGTTCCGAGTCTAAATATTTACTAAGTCTTTCTGTTAAGCACACCAGAATATATATATATAGTTATTGCGAGTATATGTTAGAAGATAGACATATGCTTGATATTTGATACACACACACACACACACACACACACAAACAGACAGAAAAATAGTAATTTTTTTAATAACTGTTGTTTTGGGGTCTATATTGTATACATAATACGTTACAGTCATTGTTTTTAAAAAATATTTCATGTACAGATTTCGCTAAATTACTGTTTTATTATATGTATAAATGTGTTATGCAATTGGTTAATCTGAGTAAGATCGGCCGCCGTTAATGATATCGGTTATGTATTCAGGCTTTATAACGTCCCATTGCTGGGCATAGGTCTCCTCATGATAAGGATATCAGTATGCAAGGGGGGGGATATCAGTTAGGGCATGAATTGCATTTATAGCATTGAAAGCAATCTCAATGTATGGTCGCGGTGCGATGATCCCATTAACCCTCAATGAAAAAGCTAAGCCTCTATACGTCTATATAAGATAATCTCAGTAATCATTCACGTGTTTAGAATGATATCTTCCCACGCTTTTTTTGGAAATAATTTAAAAGCCCATATTATAACATCTATATTTAGGGAGGTGGTAAGGTTGATATTTATTCTATTCAAAACATTTTCAAAACGTCAAAAATCAAAAACTAATAAATCAGCAAAAAAATGTCAAAACATAGTTTTATTTAAACTGTCCAAAAATGTTGAAAGTTATAAATCAAATTAAAACTTAAATTAAAACAAATCAATAATTAAATACAGCATATTATGCATATTACAATCATATATTTATATATCATATACGGAAAGAATATAATATTATATATTTATCAGACAACAACAACGGTTACCATGGCAACATGGCAATATATTCTATCTCATTCTCTCGCCGTCTTAATACTATATATTTATGTGTTTGTCTCTTTTTAGTGTCGCATTTTCGTTTCATCGAATTTCAAATCATAATGATTCTAAAGAAGTTTCACTTTAAAAAATGTATAGGTACGTTAAAGTGTGCCGTGGCCTTATTGGTCCACCACAGCCTTGCGCGTATACTGTTACAGAGGATGTGGCTTCTGGACGACATTCGATACAAGAGTATAATATTAGATGTACTCGTAATTCGAAAGTGAACGTGGTTTATGAAAATAGTCTGGTCTTTCCTGTGATTTCACCTCCTGTGGTCAACTTGTGTTTTCTATAGCGGATTTTTGGTATTAAAAAAGTGCACCAAAAGGGGGGTTAGTTAGAGAGTACGTTTTTTTGTGTGTTATTTACACTATATCTTCGTAAAATGTGAACTGATTTTAATGATATTACCTTTTTTATTGTAATGATATGTAGATTATGGACTTATTCTGTTGAAATATATAAAAGAACTATATCCGACGATACTCATCCTCACTTCGATTCGATTCGGGTTCGTCCCTAGACAAAAAAAAAAAAACTATCGCACTGGAATCGTACATTTTTCCGGGATGTTATATAGCCTATAGCCTTCCTCAATAAACGAGCTATCTGATGCAAAAAGAATTTTTCAAATCGGATTAGTAGTTCCTCAGATTAGCACGTTCAAAAAAAGAAACAAACAATCAAACAAACTCTGCCTCTTTTGTAATATTAGTATAGATTACTCTTTTCATTTCGATTACATTACTATTTATGGAAACTGGCCATTTTTGAACAAAGAACATATCAAAAATTAACCTTAGGTATGTTCTTCTTGTAACACGAAATCAAGTATCGCGATTTATATCTATCTCCATTTTTAATAGCTTCTCAAAATTGTAGAATATTCTTTTCAGAACAGATCTAAAAGCTTATGTTTTATCTCATTTTACGCTGCGTAAGAAAAGTTTACTTCAACCAATTATTCTTAGTAGGACAAGCTTTTGCAATACTTTCGAACTTCACTTTATTTTCCCGTCCATTTCCCATATTCAAGTGGTAAAGCTACTTTAGTATTTTCGAAAAATGACACCTTTGGCTTAGTTTGTAGTGACCCGACTTACTGTGCTAGCGATCGCGGGTTCGAGTCCAGCTGGGGGCATTCATTTGTGTGATGAGCACGAATGTGTGTGCTCCAGTCATGGGTGTTTATATTTATAATATATATGTATTTAAAGTTATATATGTGTAGTGTATCAACTATCTGGTATCCATAACACATGTCTCGTAGCTTACCATGGAACTAGATGGTGCTGTGTGTTAATTGCCCAACATATTTATATTTATTTATTTAAAGATGTAATCTTTTAGGACGAGCAAATAATGCAATGCAATCGTGCAAATACATACATATATATTACGGCACGTTACCCAATGTCTTTGTTTCACGTATATGATTACAAAATCGTATGCAAAGTTCAATCTGAGAGCAAGATGGTACAATACATTATTTTTAAGTAGTAATTAAAATCTTCAAAATTCATGTGATAGTATTTTGTTGGATATATAAAACTAGTAAGTCGCCCTGGTTTTGTCATTAGAATTAAATTCACATAAAAATTTGATATACACATCATATTCACGTTACATATTTTGACACTTTCTTAGATTTACGCGAATATTTGACATTTTAAATAAAACTATCCTTTAGACTAAAGGAGTCTGCCCACTACCCCGTCTCATACCATGACCGTGCTAGGAGCGTGTCAGGCAAAAAAATATTCTTTGTATTGAAATGTATGAGACTCTGCCCACTAGACCGTTCCGTCACCGACCGGCACCGTCGCGTGCCGTGCACGGAACGTTAACAATTGTCATCGAGAATATTTTACCGGTGACGGTATGCTGCGTGCCTGGCACGCGACGTTACGGGACCGGTGCGCGTAGGCGGCGCAATGGTGAGCTTACACAACACTAAAACCGTTATGTACGGGTATGATACGTTGTTGATACGTTCTAGTGGGCATAGTAGTCCGTGCCATGCTCGTTTCCGTGCCTGATACGTTCATAGCACGGTCATGGTATGAGACGGTGTAGTGGGCAGACTCCTTAAAACTAACTTTGAGATGTCTAAAACCTTAGTCTCTCCCGTGATCATGATTGCTGTAAAGCATTCGAAACGTCAGGAACCAAAGATCAAAATAAATCCGCGAAATAATCCAAAAACATAGTTTTATTTAAAATTACATATTTTAAACAAATTTCATACTAATTAAATCTTTAATATTCTAAAAACTTCTGTGAGTGTGCAAAACGCTTTAGTCGATGGTATACTCGTAAAAGTATGTTACAGATAAACACAACCGAGAAACCCTAATATAATTCACTAAGTATAAGTAATCCAGATCTCAATATAATCTCGACACGTTTGGGATAGCTTGTAGTGTATTTGCTGCGCCAGCGGTCGCGAGTTCGAGTCCCGCTGGGGACATTCATTTGTCTGATAAGCACGAATGTTTGTACTCCTCTCATGGGTGTTTATATCTATAATATGTATGTATTTAAAGTTATATATGTGTAATGTATCAGCTATCTGGTATCCATAGCACAGGCCTCGTAGCTTACCATGGAACTAGATGGTTCTGTGTGTTAATGTCCCAATATATTTACATATATTTATTTTGTTGATTGACGAATATCGACTAGTGGACAACAAATATTTTAACTGAATAAGTATACGGACATCTATATATTACTAACTTGCAACTCGTACTAAAGTATTTTATATTTTTAACATCATTTTGTAACTCAGATTTGCTTCATTACCATTTGCAATTAAATTGCAGTATAATAGAAATATCATACACACGTTTTTACGAGACGGTTAAGTAAAGCCAGTTAGTTGTTACGTTAACTGTGTTTATTATGAAAGAGATTATGTACTGCCTTAAAACGTTCTGGTTTAGATTGCGATGATAAACTGTAGACGCTGACGACCCGTAGCTGTATGTGTTAAACTTTAAACAAGTTCCTTCCCACGATTTTACTTAAATTTTAATATTAATTATAATAATATGTTAAACAATTTATTTTTATCTAATCTCACTATTATTATAAATATGAAAGTTTGTACGTTTGTTACTCTTTCACGCTGTAACTGAAATTTAAAAAATAGATAGATTATTATTAAGAACAGTCACGAAGACATACTGTTTGTTAGTAGGTAATAAGATTTGCAACTGTGCCCAAACAGCGCTCTTAAAAGCCACTGAACAATGGAAATGAATTGAATAAAATATGCCAAATCTAAGTCACTAAAGAAAAAAAATGCCAAAAATTGTCGTTGTTTGTACATCTATACTTAATATTATAAAGCTGAAGAGTTTGTTTGTTTGTTTAGTTGAACGCGCTAATCTCAGGAACTGCTAATCGGATTTGAAAAATTCTTTTTGCGTTAAATAGCCCCTTAACTGAGGAAGGCTATAGGTTATATATCATCCCGGAAAAATGTACGGTCCCGTGGGATAGATTTACTTTTGTCTAGAGACGAACCCGAAACGAAGCGAGGGTGAGTCGCTAGTGAGATAAAAAACTATAAAAGTATTAGTTAATTTTTTGATTATAAATAAAAAAAAAAGCATTTAAGGACGCGCCTAAGCGAAGTGAGGGTACAATAATATTAATTAGTAAGAACAAAAGATTGCATGTTTAAAGGAGCTAAAAAGAAACAATTGTATTTTTATATTTATACCGTTTATTTGTAGTTAACATAAATTCTCATATAAAAAAGCAAAATAACATCATGAGTTTGCGATACGGCGGCCGGCGACGACCGCTGAATGAGAAATTGCTTTAAATATTTATATGTGTATGTACATATTTATGAAAGTTCTTACATGAATATTGCGTAATTTATTATTAAATTAAAAAAGTTAAATATTTTATTCGCAAGAAAATAAAGAAATTTATTAACTTAGGATTTTTTTTGCAGTAGGCATACTTATACAGTTAAAGTATTGTAGAATATTTTAATACTATACCGTGTAAACTTGGTCTAGAACATAAATACAGTTCTTATTATATTATATCATACTTACTACTTACTTTATACGATACTTATAATCTCAGTAAATTTCCAATCCCAGGCATTCAGGTCAAAAAAAATACATACAGACGAACATAGAATCTCCTCCTTTTTGGAAGTCGGTTAAAAATATGTCGTCAAGGATACTGATTGCTCTGTGTTAAATAATGCTTCACGCAAAAACGGGGGATTAGAAACTATCTTTTCGGACGTTTTATTTTGATTTTTAACCGACTTCCAAAAAGGAGGAGGTTCTCAATTCGTCGGAATCTTTTTTCTTCCTTTTTTTTTAATGTATGTTCACGGATTACTCGAAGACGGCTGAACCAATTTGGAATTTTTTTTTGTTTCAAAGGGTATTCTTCCCCGGTGGTCCCATATAAATTTTATCGAAATCGGTCAAGCGGTTTTTAAATAAATGGCTTAATCGAATATGTTTTTATTAATAAAAATCTTTCTTCTTATAAATTACAAATTATCTGCTTATTACGTCTACACTAAAAATGGAAAAATAAAAACTTTAAAAAAAAAAAAAACCGACTTCCAGGCACTGAAAAGTAAAAAATAACTAAACAGGGGTTTTCATTTAGAATAGATACTTAATCAAATATTTTCGAAGTCGGTGCCAGCCAATACAAATCAAAGCACCCCGACTTCGAAAATATCTGAAAGTATCTATTCTAAATGAAAACCCCTGTTTAGTTATTTTTTACTTTTCAGTGCCTGGAAGTCGGTTTTTTTTTTTTTTTTTTTAATAGATTTACGATTTATTTTGATTTTTGGTTCCCGACGTTTCTAATGCTTTACAGCAATCATGGTCACGTGAGAGACTAAGGTTATTCAATTCTACAACGTTTATAGAATGATATCTCGCCTAAGCCCTACGGTTATGTGTAGATTTTTTTCATAAACAAACTTAAAAACAAAATTTTATTATAAGCAATCTAACAACTCTTGCATTTGAAAGGCAAGTTATTCCTCGAGCATAACAGAACACAAAGGTAGTATTTATCCATCCCGAGACAATGCTACGCTTTTATTAGTGTAGGCATTGGTCACACATGTATGCAGGTGGTACGCGTAAATGCATTTCCCAACTTTAAAATAAGGAGTTGATCATTACAGCCCTAAATAGTCCGATAATAAAATAAAAAGCAGATGAAGTCATAGTGATTAAGTAGTATAGAGGAACAAAGGCATTTCAACACGAATTTGGAAGGCTAAGCCGCGGTCGTGACGGCCGTGCCAGCCGCAGTAACGGTCGTCATGACATCACGTTAGGTTTTGGTGAAAACGTGGCGTGTGGCGAAACAAAATATGAAACGATCAAAATGATTTCATGTATTGTCGTGATTGTATAGAAATTTTAACGAGAAAAGTGGTTTTTGTAAGCGCTTAGAGGTTATTGAAGCTCTGAGATTTTTGTTGGATGTTCTCGTTGATACAAGCAAGTTATTTATTAATACGGGAGACGTTCTGTTGGGTTTTAGTGAGTAGTACTTGCTTTTCTAGCCGGTGAGTCCCACATAACCATCTGATTTTATACAGGTGATATGCGTAAATGCGTTTCCCAACATTAAAAAAAAAAAAACAAAAAAAAAAGTGCATTTATGTCCTATATCCATCGAAATTCGTTTAACGGTTTCGGCGTAATAGCAACAAACAAAAACACATAAGAAATTTCGCAATTATAATAATAGTCCGATAAGATTAGTAAGTTATTAAATCTAAAATAAAAATTGTAAAATTTAATAACTAAAAGCAATAACTCAAAGTTTCATTTCACTTTCATTTTACGATTAACATCTTAAAAATAATCAAAATACTTTACAATCTCATGTAATTGACTATAGGAATACATAGCATTCATATTTTAAACTAGTGACTTACCCTCGCTCCGCTCGGGTTCGTCCCTAGACAATGAATTATCTAAATCTCGTCCCTATGTTTTAACGTTTAGTATAGATATCTCAGAGATGAGATACTTTCCCGAAGTAAGAAGTAGCCTATATATTGATCCGGATAACCAGCTATCATCATACCAAATTTCATCAAAATCTGTCCAGTAGTTTTCTTCTGATGCGGTAACAGACAAACAGACAGACAGACAGACACAAACATTTTAAAAACTATAGATTCGACCTCTGTGTCGATAATAATGATTATTTCAATAAGATGTTCCAAAAAATATTTAATGTACATATTCAACTCAGTTACAATTTTATAATATGTATAGATAAATAGACAAGTCATTTAGATGGAAGATATTATATTGCAAACGTAAACGTGTAAACACAAATGATCTATGATGTGTTCCTGTTCCTTCACTCTCGTAGTTCGATTTAGCACTATCGAAGAGACAGAAAGTAAATTATTATTCATTTTTTGATCGCTTTAGTATTCTTCTAGGCAGGACGGTGACACGGTTATCCTAATAACCTTCATTTTTTTTGTATTGTTGGGAAATGCATTTACGCATACCACCTGTAGATATACAGGTGGTTATGTGAGATTCACCGAACTACCAGAATAACCTACCAGAATGAGCCTAACACCGCTTTGTCCCGACTAAGGATTCCAACTGACTTAGACAAAATGATATTCTACAATGGTAATCGCTAAAAAAATATAGAATGTAGAAATCAACTTATTTAAGACCAACTCTGGCTAAGTACTATTTGGTTTACACATTTTTTTACTGTTTGAGTCATAAATACGTCACTAGTTAAATGAGCCGTGATTGTCAGCTCACCTCGCTTGACTCATGCGTCATATAAGTTACTGAATATCAATCTAAAATTACAGAAACCATTAGTGTTTTTCTGTAAGATTTTCTATGTAACTCGATAAACCAATCTGCATACAAACTTCATCTATACATATAATAAAACTAGCGACTCACCCTCGCTCCGCTCGGGTTCGTCCCTAGTTACGTTTTATTGTTTAGTATATATTTCTCAGAGATGAGATATTTTTCCGCAGTAAGAATTATCCTATATGTTGATCCGGATAATCAGCTATCGTCATACCAAATTTCATCAAAATCTGTCCAATGGTTTTCCCGTGATGCGGTAACAGATAGACAGACAAAATTTCTAAAAACTATAGATTTGGCTTTTGTGTCAATAATAAAGTCAATTCCAATAAGATTAAAAAAAAAATATTTAATGTACCTACAGATTCCGCTTAGATCTACGTGAAGTATATTTCACGTTTTCAACTGTCGAGATAAAAGTTCTTACAGAATAGCACTGCATCTTTCGTACAACAATAGAAACCAAAATACAACTCGCATCTCTATACTATAGGCTTTTTACAGAATAACTTTACTTATTAGGATAGAAAAACCTTACTAATACTGCTAAGGACGTTTACTGGACACTGCTGCTTCAACAAGTACATACATGTTCAATCTGAGGCTGAGCGAAACGCGACGACGAAACGCCATTTCATCTTCTATGGGAATGTGCACCGCTCATGCACAAACGCAGTATTCATCTAGGAAAACAATTTCTAGGCCTAGAAGAAATAAAGGAGTGTAACCCTAAGAAAATCCTGCAGTTTTTAACATCTGCAAGGTTTAGTGGTTCACTCTAGTATAAAATGCAGCGATCACAATAGATTAGAAATGGTCGCAGTGACACGACATAGCCACAAAAATAAAATAAAAAAACTTGGAAAAAAATTAGGAATTCGATGTGTAGAGAAATAGCAAAAAGCAATTAATTATGGCATTTTAACTGTAAAATTCTACACTTTATACCATGTAATTATACTATGAATAATGCTAAGCCATTGTACTACATCAGGAAGCGGAATGTATTCAGCTATTTGGTTAGTATTACAATTTAATGGTACGGTCGAGGGCAATGTAACTACGGTTATTGTCTCCTTTAACGAAACACGATTACCCATAATGCTTAAAAATAGCTTGGTGGGCGCCAAAAAATCTAAATAGATCTAAAATAACAATAATAATGAATTATATGAGATTTGTTTAATAATAAGCTTATTTCCCAAAAAGAAAATTAGATGAAAAAATCCGAAAAGATAGTAATTTTATAAAAAAAAAACAGAATACATCAGTAATGGAAGAATGAAAAAGCGTAACAAGAGAATAGTTCCTTTCATGCTTGTGAATAAACAAGTATTGATTCGATCGCGTGATGAATAAAGATATCAGTAAAATGTCCTTAAACCTATACAAATAAAGGACATAATTGTATAAAAGTTTAAGGCCGCTGCTCTAAAACACAGGCATTATATAGCTAAGAATAGCATCATTTGTGTAATATACATCAAAACATATTTTTTAAAGTATACGTTTAATTCAAAGTTAGAAAATTTTTGTTCTAAGTTTGAATAAAATGTACTGTTTTCTAGTAAAATATTTTGCATTGTACGTGTACATTAGTGTGTACATTAGCCTTCTTGACGTCCCACTGCTGGGGGTGGGCCTCCCTACAGTACGAGGGGGATCAGGCCATAGTCCACCACGCTGGCCAAGTGCGGGTTAGCGGACTACTGTGTACATTAGTAACTAATTATTATAATACGAGTAAACGCTTTAGTGAAAAATGCGGTCGAAATTTTATGATTTTCGATATTATTTTCTAATAATCATTTGTTTTATCTATTTCATACTGTGATGCGAACGAAGTTTACAACAATAAAAGCTCGACAAATCATTTAAAATACGTAAATCAAAGTAAAATTTACGTAAAACAAAAAAAAAAAAAATTCAATCATTTCTTTATAACGAAGGAATAAAAAATCGTGCTTTTTTATAATATCCCTAAATAAAGACCTTATTTTGCAAGACAGATTTTTTATGACACTTTTAGTCGTTATGTATTTAAATTTTATTCAGCGAAGATTTAAATTATTTATAACCAAACATTTTAATGTCATTTATCGATGCTTAGACCGAAATAAAACAAAATTAGGATGCTTTCGTAACTAATTGGAGTTTCTCGTTAATTAAATGTCAAGGACGTCATCGAAATGAAACAAAAATGTAAATAAGACTTTCGATTATTTTCGTAAATCCGTTGAGTCTTTAATAAAGCTGTTTCTATTTGGTTTGCGGTAAAATACTGCATTAGATGATTAGGCTCGTACATATGTATCTTTAACCGAGTTCAAAAAACAGGGGATACCTACTCAATTCTTGTATATGTTTGTTGTGTGTATGTTACGCGATATCTCCAATAAGAAACTGATTTTCATCATTTTTTTTAATAAAAGGCAATACACATATTTTTTTTTAAATTATGCCCATAGGTGGAATAATTAACAAAAAAATTTTTATAAGTGTTAAGTGTATAATTATTTATAAGTGATTTTAAACTTAGTGTATCTTTTTATTAACCCTTGACAAAAAGAAGGGTTTTAACGTGTGCAACTATGTGACTGTCTGTGGCATCGTAGCGTCGAAACGGATAAACAGGTTTCAATTTTTGTTTAAAAAAAGCAATTTTTAAAGTATTTAATAAGCCGATGGTCTCATTGCATTGCAATACATATATGTTGACGTGAAATATACGTGTAAACAGACCGACAAAAATTTTATATAATATTGTCTAGAGACTCACCCTCGCTTCGCTTCGGGTTCGTCTCTAGACAAAAATAACTCTATCCCACGGGAACCGTACATTTTTTCGGGATGATATATAGCCTAAAGCTTTCCTCGATAAATGGACTATCCAACACAAAAAGAATTTTTCAATTCCATCCAGTAGTTCCTGAGATTAACGCTTTCAACCAACCAAACAAACAAACAAACAAACAAACAAACAAACAAACAATCAATCAAACAAACTCTTCAGCTTTATAATATTAGTATAGATTTTACTACAGACATTATGTTACCACCGTAAAACAATATGCTACCACCAATTTCTCTATAAAAGTTTATTTTATGAATAGACGGACTGTTTCGTGGTACAATTTTATTTATACATTTAGAATTTAGATTGTAGGTATTTACGCGAGACAGTGATTTGACTCAATTTCATATCGTGACAAGAAGAGAAACGTCAACTTTTACTATAATATGCATATTGGTATCAACTCTCAAAGTAAGAAACTTAATTGTTATTATTTATTTCATTTTGACGCTAATAGCACTTTACTTTAAAAACTTATCGGGTTTTTATCTAGGAATAATTAACAATATAAAATTTTGGATTATTTATTATTTTTGTTTTCTTTAAGGTATAATAAACACAACCCACATATTTTTATTTTTCAGTAAACGTAGATTTATACTTCAGGCTTGACGATTTTTCTATTTCAGTACAATTTTGACTGATAGTCTGAAAAGGAGTCCTCTTCAAAACAGCATTTTCGAAGTTTTTTATTTAAACCATTTGATATTTTCTTTGAAGTTTTAAAACAATTTTTTATAAATCAATTCGCAACATAAATCAAATATAACTAACTTGTCCAAATCTATGTATGTGTAATAATAGTTTCTAATATTTCGTCAAACATATATAGGTACGTACAAACATAAATTACCCTACCTTACTCACTATTGGATAAAAACATATAAAATAAGCCAGACTAACCTGAATCATCATCATGGCCAGTATTGAGTTGCAGGGCGAGGGATCGTAGCTGCTTGAAGACCTGAACAGCTTCACTCCTCAACCAGTTCTCGTCTTCTTCTGGCTCTGCCTCCATCTCAGCGTGTAGGGACCGAGCTGTATCTGTCGTTTCTACTGGATCCACCCCAACTCGCTCGGCTAACGTGTCATGCGATCTTTGCAGACGTTCTAGCTCTTTCAGTGTGTTTTGATACAGATGTTCCTAGAAATAAGTTGTTAAATAAGATACATACATACATATATACTTACCTACTATGATTTTTATTTTATTTTTTATTATTCGTTATAACAGGTCTTTAGCTAGCAAGCTTAAAATAAAAATATTCTAAAATCTAAGACATATAGATAGTGTAAATTGAACCAGTGATTTTTGGGTTACAAGTGCATAATTGGACGCAATGTACTCATAGATGAACGTTAAATTATAAATAAAAATTATTATATAAACGTTGTATTTCATTATATAAAATATAGTGTAAGTACTGAAATATCTCAAAAGATTATAGAATGGGAAACCGTTATAATGTATAAAATGATTAAAAATTTAATTTTATGTAATTTCATAATATCTACTTTCTTAGATTGACGAGAATATTTTACAGGACAGGAGAGTCTCTCACGTAACCATGATTGCTGTAAAGCATTCAAACGTCGGAAACCAAAAATCTAAATAAATCCGCGAAAAAAATCCGAAAAGATAGTGTTATTTAAAATATTATACAAGTTTATGTAAAAAAAATCAATAAAAGTTAGGGTTAATAAACTGTAGAAAATATAGAATGAACAGTATAGTGCTGTACACAACGTTACAATGTAAATACGCTTTCCGTACCGTTTTGCCTTATTGTTATTATTATTGATTTGAGGCAAACTTTCTAAATCAAACACGAACAATGTATTATTTTAAAGCTATATAATAATAAAACTTATATAATATGTATAGCTTAGAAAAAATATCCTACTAATATTATAAATGTGGAAGTTTGTGAGGATGGATTGGTGGGTGGATGGATGGATGTTTGTTACTCTTTCACGCCAGAACGGCTGAACGGATCTGGATGAAATTTGGCACAGGGATGAATTGTAATCTGGGATGGCACATAGATTACTTTTTATCCCGGAAAAATGTTCGGTTCTCATGGGATAGATTTGTTTTTATCTAGGGACTAGGTACTTTGAAAGAATTATATCTTTATACTACCTTTGACACTTATGGAAATTGCAGCGCTAAACTTTAAGTTCTGAATACTTTATCTTATATTATAACGTTCATTATATTATAGGCTAAAATATTTCTGAGGAATTAATCTAATTCATTCAATTGTAAAAATCGTCCAAATATTAAAATTTGTCATGATAAAAATTGTGCACAAACAGACATACACAAATACATTTTTTTCATACTATATTAATAAAATTGCTCTACAATACTGTCTAATACTCTAAATGAACCGACCTGTTCTTTCAATTGCCTTTCCAACGCTGCGATCCTGTCGTTGGCCTCCTCTAGCTGTTGATGGAGGTTGTCCTTATCACGTAGGGAGGAGGTGAGTCTTCTTTCGAGGTCAGTCCTTTTATCACTCATCAGCGCTAGCTCTGCTTTCAGTGAATTCAGGCTTTGGACATGATCCTAAAACAATGGTAGATTAGACATTTTGGAAATGTTTTGTAGCTTAAGTACGTAATGAACAAACATTTAAATTTCTTTTCATGTTTTTTGATTGCGTCTAACACTCAAATTATTATGTATATGAAAATTTGTATGTTACTCAAACTAAAACGGTTGCGCTTATCTGGATGTTTCATATATATATATATATATATATATATATATATATATATATATATATATATATATATATATATATATGACTTAAATATCAGGCTAACATATTGACTGTTTGGTTAGATAATGAAATTGAGCTATATCTTGTAGCTCTCATCTCATACTTTAACATATCACAATGATTAGGTACGTCTATATGAAACGCCTAAAAATAATTCAAGGATACCAGTCTTTTCCTTTGGGCTTTAAATACCGAACTAGGGCACTTGAAACACATACATATGTTCACCAATTTAATTGTCGAGATACACAATAATTCTTAGAATAGCACAGCGCAAGCGATCCTGTGGCCCTGTCTTTTGCAATAGGGACCACCGTAGTGGTTTTAGTGGGTAGTCTGCCGCGCTTCTCGCGGCAGGAGTCCCGCATACCCCGCGCGCCCCCCGCGCTCTGGCACCCGTAAAGGGGTTTCCTCACGAATCAAAAAAAAAGGTAATATAGTTATGTAAATCAAACGATGGCGTTAAAATATACCTGTAAATCAGTTTTCCTTATAGAACATTGGTCCTTGAGTCCCTCCAGCTGTGCTAAAAGCTGCGCCTCCGTAGCAGACGACTCCTTTAGCTGGGCTGTGAGGCGGGAGTTCTGTGCAGTTAACTCAGCTATCAGGCTGGCTTTCTCTTCATCTCGCTAAAACAAACATACCATGGTTAACTGATGTAAATCACATATAATACCTCCGCCATTTAAAATTGGCTCAAAACTAGATACATATTAATTATTATAAAAAAAAATAATTAATAAAAATCGGTCGCCAAAACATCGGCGTAAAAAACGCGAGTAAAGAAACGTATTTTCTACTGGACACTTCAAAATTAAATAGGTATATTTTTAGTGTTCGTCTAGGAGTTGAAACTCGACCATAATTTTTTTTATTAACAATAAAACTGAACTAAAGCTCGTCCATAGCTACTAAAAAAAAAAGAAAATGGATTGACAAACAGAGGAGAATATTCCCTCTATAGCCAATTTATTATATAGATATGTTATATCTATCTATACATATAATAAAATTGTAACTAAGCCGAATCTGTACATTAAATATTTTTTGGAAAATCTTATTGAAATAGACATTATTATCGATACAGAGACCGAATTTGTCTGTCTGTCTGTCTGTCTGTCTGCCTGGGAACGCATCATGAAGAAATCACTGGACAGTGTTTAATGACATTTGGTATGATGATAGCTGATTATCCGAGTCAACATATACTAGGTATACTTTTTACTGCAAGAAAATATCTCATCTCTGAGAAATCTATACTAACAGTTAAAACGTATCTAGGGACGAACCTGAGCGGAGCGAGGGCGAGTCGCTAGTCTATATATGTATCTATCTATGTCTATTTGTCTGTACTATAATACTGTTTGTTTCCCTGTAATAAATAAAAATAAAAAAATAAAATAGATATATAACAAGCCTCAGTCGAGTGGCGTCTAATAAAATGGAAAAACATAATTTTAAATAATAAAAATTAAATTAATTGATTCCACAAAAAGAAATTTAAAACACAAGTCTGGAAACAATAATATATTATTATTTTATCATTTTTATATAAACGATATTGTTCTTTTATAGCTTATGCTTTTATTAATTAATTAATTTGCATCAAATACTTGTTATCGAGTCGATCGACGATTTCATATTAGAAAGTGCGTTGAATTGATTGTTCTTTCAAAATAATATGTTATATATATATATATATATATATATATATATATACATATACATATACATAATATTAGTATAGATTTATTTTTAAAATCTCTTTAAAATAACTAACCATAAGAACTAACTATAGAGAATTGACTAAATAGGTGTAGAATCTTGTTAACAAAGAACCCTGGTATGACAAATTAAAGTTAAAAATAAACTCGGAACTTGCGAAAGTGTGTTTTTCACCAATTTTAGAAGGTCGAATGGCTAATGGCTAATGTTGAAATTTATACTCGTAATGTTTTATAATAGGCAATTTTCTGATAACACTCTTCTGTTAATACTTTCTTAGATTTACGCGAATATTTTACATCTATACATATAATAATAAAATTCTGAGTCGAATCTGTACATTTAATATTTTTTGGAAAGTCTTATTGAAATAGTCATTATTATCGAAACAAAGGCCGAATCTATAGTTTTTGGAATTTTTGTCTACCTGTCTGTCTGTTGCTGCATCACGAAAAAACCACTGGACAGATTTTGATGAAATTTGGTATGATGATAGCTGGTTATCCGGATCAACGTATAGGATACTTTTTACTGCGGAAAAATATCTCATCTCTAAGCTAAACGTTAAAACGTAACTAGGGACGAACCCGAGGGGAGCGAGGGCAAGTTGCTAGTTTTAAATAAAACTATCTTTTCGGATTATTTCGCGGATTTATTTTGATTTTCGGTTCCCGATGTTTCGAATGCTTTACAGCAATCATGGTCACGGGAGAGACTAAGGTTTTAGACATCTCAAAGGCGTTATATACTTGTTACGGACAGTGCCTACTCACTATTTTACAAAAAATATTTTAAAAAATCAAAAATGGCACCAGAGTACCTTATAATATTTGTTGATTTAATTCTGTTCTGTTATTGTTTGTTTATAAGTGTGAATAATATTTTACACTAGCGACTCGTTATGTTTTAAGGTTTAGTATAGATTTCTCAGAGATAAGATATTTTCCCGCAGTAAGAAGTATACTATATATTGACCCGGGTAACCAGCTACCATCATTCCAAATTTCATCAAAATCCGTCCAGTGGTTTTCTCGTGATGCATTCCCAGACAGATAGACAGACAAAATTTCTAAAAACTATAGATTCGGCCTCTGTATCGATAATAATTTCTATTTCAATAAGATTTTTCAAAAAATATTTAATGTATAGATTCGACTCTGAATTTTATTATATATATAGATCAGGGATGGTGTTTCGCAAAAAATACTGGTAAGATTACTTTTGAAGTCATTTTGAAGTAGACGTATGTATCTTTTTAGTCATTTTTTTAAATCTATTCTAATATTATAAAGCTGAAGAGTTTGTTTGTTTGTTTGTTTGAACGCGCTAATCTCAGGAACCACTAATCCGATTTGAAAAATTCTTTTTGCATTAAATAGCCCGATAACTAAGGAAGGCTATATATCATCCCGGGAAATGTACGGTTCCCGTGGGATAGATTTGTTTTTGTCTAGATATGAACCCGAAGCGAAGCGAGGGCGAGTCGCTAGTTATTCAATATATGTATATGTAAGTACAAGTTTGTTTGTTTATTTGCTTTTCTTTCACGCAGAATCATAATACCGACGAATGGCGTAATTATTGACAGAATTCAAAAACGAGGAATTTTCAATTTGTCCATATTTTTGGTGGATAATGAGTCTGTTATCTTTCGCGGTGTGATTTTAATAATTTTTAATGAATTATGTTTTGTTTAAAGGCGGTCCCTCACCGGGAGTATTCGCTTGTAATGTAACAGTTCAGTTCCCGGTGAGGGACCGCCTTAAAAGGAATTCTGTATGGTGATATCAGTATATCGCAAACTGGGATTACGGTTGCATCACTGGTAAGTAATACGTAAAAAACCAGTGGCATCTTTAACCCAGTTCAAGTACTCATCGCTGACCATGGCAGCTTCCTTGCCTCCCGCAAAAAAGTGTAATTGAGAAACATTTCCGCTTTACGCCTATCAAACAAATTGGTCGGTGACAATAGTAATTAGTGGATGGCCAAGGCGATGTGTGACGGGAAAGGCGCAAGGGTATTTATAAGTACTGTATCCCTTATTATCTTCACTAAGTCACCTCGCATACAGTATACTTTTTATCGATAGTTTGGTCGGACGCATATTGTTGCACACATTTATTTTTGGCTTGGCCTTTATATTAATTAAGAAATCAACTACAATATCTAAAGTGTCTAGTGTGCGGCGCCTCTAATAGTGTAAACCAAAAAGCGATGCAACAGATTTAGATTTATTCGTAATGTTCATAAGCACTCTATTTAATAAATATGTACTTACAATCTAACTAGCGACTCACCCTCGCTTCGCTCGGGTTCGTCTCTAGGTACGTTTTATAGGTTTGTATGGAATAGATAGACTATGTATTATATGATAAATAGCCTATAGTCTTTCTCAATAAACGGGCTATCTAATGCAAAAAGTATTTTCAAATCGGATTAGTAGTTCCTGAGATTGGCGCGTTCAAATAAACAAACAAACAAACTCTGCCTCTTTATAATATTAGTGTAGATTAGTATAGATAAAAATGTTTGGGTTTGTTTTTTTTATCAGTTCGCCATTGCCTCATTGAAAAACCATTGCTATTACGTGCATACAATATAAGAGATGATTAATTGGTCACAGCATCCAATCTCTTGATTTCTCAACAAGGCATTTCGACACGACCCTTCGAGCACGAAATAGTAACATCGCCGATTTCCTCTCTTGGGCTTCTAATTTTATTACCGAAAAATCTTTTGGCCCGACTCGAGACTCAAACCAAAGACCAAACGATTCGCAGCCACATAAGCCTTGACCAACAAGTGGTCACTATCGTCTTAATGACATAAACAAGTATATATGTACGTATGTATGTACATAGCTAATTTTCCAGTATTTACACGTTACACAAATTAGTATTTAATAATAGGCGTGGTTAACCTTGGGAAGGTTTCAGGGATATTACCAGTAACTTCAATAAATTTTCATGGAACAGCTTGTTGTAGGACTGACGTCATGGCGACCGTTTATTATTAACGCCCACCATGCCTCACCTTAGAATAATATTTATAAATCGAAATGACTTATCGTATAGAAGAAAGGTCGGAGAAAATTATTGTTATCTATATTTTAAAAATAATAATGAAACGAATGCTTTACAGCAAAATGGTCACAGGAGAGATAAAATTCGAAAAGATAGTTTCATTTCAAATCTATACTAATATTATAAAGAGGTGAAGTGTGTGAGTTTGTGAAGTTGTAGGGGGTAATATCTGGATCTTCTGAACCGATTTAGATGAAATTTTGTAGGAAGTTAGTTTGAGACCCTGGGAAGGACATAGGATACTTTTTATTCCGGAAATCATCCCTTAAGGGGATGAAAATAGGAATGACAATTTGACCTGAACCTGGGCGAAGCGACGGTGAGTCACTAGTGTCATATATTTGCGTAAATCTAAGATAGTATTAAATTACTAGCCGAACCTGCGGCTACGCCCGCGTTCAATCTACAAAAAATTCTCTTTGACTTTATGTTATACAGCGACTAATCCTCGCTTCGCTCGGGTTCGTCGCTATGTATTTATATATTGGACATACAAAAATCGCGATTAAAAAATGGGGGGGGGGTGGGGGTAGGAAGGTGAAAAATACTTTATGACGTGTTCTCATACCTACCAAATACACAAAAAAAAAAACATTAAAATCGGTCGAGCCGTTTCGGAGGAGTGCGACCACAAATACCGTGACACGAGATATTTATATTAGTAGATAGCAACATGTGTTACATTGTTTGCTACAGTAAAGGTTGTATTTCGATCTTTGCACGGTCTAATCGGACTACTGTTATAAATGTAAGAGTTAACGCTTTACTGTTATAAATGTAAAAGTTTGTAAATGGCTGGACGGATTTGGATGAAATTTAGTATACAGATAGACTACGTATGAATGACCAGTAGTAAAATATAGGCTTCTGTTAGGCATCTAGACAAACACTCGTGCAAAGCTAGATTAAGTTGCTAGTTCTTGAATGTATAAACCATACATAAAAGTGTATTGATTAGGCATTTTAAAAACTCCATGAAAATTGAAGGGCTACGTGTATTACTCCTAACGTTTTTGAAAAGAGACCTGGTCTCCTGTATAGATTGTATTTGAATTGTATTCAGCTCTTTTTAACGTCCCAATGCTGGGCATGGGCCTCCCTTCAGTACGTAGAGTATCAGGCCATAGTCCACCACGCTGGTCAAGTGCGGGTTGGCGGACTTCACATGTCTTTTGAAAACTTGCTAGGTTCTCTCAGACATGCAGATTTCCTCACGACGTTTTCCTTCACCGTTAAGACAAATGGTAATCATATTGGAAATGATTCACACATGAAAATATCAGAGGTGCGAGACCCGGGATTTGAACCCGCTTCACTCCGGTTTCCCAAGCGAGCGCGTTACCACTGGGCTACCACTATATTATTTAAAAAGTTAAAACTAGTAGTTTTAGCACTTTCATTTAAAACTAATAACTAAGTTGGGTTTTATGACTCATAAAATGTAGTTTACTTGTCGTATAGTTTTTACTACTGCTTTACACTATATTTATTTTTATGGTACATTTTACCTACTGTCATTAAACAAAATTATGTTAGTTATGTATCTATTAATTTAGTATATTATATAAAGTTATATCTTTTTTATAAGGGCTGTTATTTATACTAATATATTTAAACGAGCAATTCTTGTATATCTATTTATTTATACCGGCGGTCTCGAAAACGGCTCTGACGATTTCGCTGAAATTTGGCATGTGGGGGATTTCGGGGGCGAAAAATCTTTAAAAGTTTTCTTTTTTTTTCTATCTCTAAAAGTTTTATAGTTTTCATGCGGTTTTCTTTCGCATTATTCCACGCAAAATATGGTCGATAATTTTTTACACTCTGGCATAAGCATCGTGATCAAGCGGCCAAGGTGCAAGATTGATAATCACATGTGTCCGAGTTCGAATCCCGGTCAGATACAAAGTTTTTACTTTTTTTGTATTTATTCAAGTTTTTAATTTTTGTTTATTTAAAAAATACGATATAACAAAAAAGAACTCCGAACGAAGCTCGATCGCCCACGTACTAATCGTTTAAATGAAGACATTAAATATATTTTACTTAATATATTGAAGCAGCATTTGCGTTACCTCGCGCTCGGCTCAACGAAGCATGATGTAAGATAGCTATACCGTCTTCAATAAATCGGACTACTTTTATAAATGCGATATCCAGATAATGGGATTATTATACACTAGCGACTCACCTTCGCTTCGCTTCGGGTTCGTCCCTAGACAAAAACAAATATATCCCACGGGAACCGTACATTTATCCGGGATTAAAAGTAACCTATGTGCTATTCCAGACAATAATCTATCTCTGCGCCAAACATCCAGATCCGTTCAGCCGTTCTGGCGTGAAAGAGTAACAAACATCCATACATCCTTACAAACTTTCACATTTATAACATTAGTATGGATGTGTGTGTATAATGTGTACGTTTGTGTCCTCTTTTCGGTAAAACGGCTGGACGATTTAGATGAAATTTAGTACATACATTGACTTTGAACTGGCAAAACACATAGACGATAAGATAGGCTAAGTAAGCGATCCTGCAACGACCCATTAAGACGTTTTTGTTGGGTTTTAGTGGGTGGTACTGGCTTTACAAGCCGTAGAATCCCACATAACCACCTGTATGTCTACAGGTAGTATGCGTAAATGCATTTCCCAACATTAAAAAAAAGGGACACACCCGAGCGAAGCTAGTTCAAGTCGCTAGTGATGGCTATAAAATGCGAATTCAAAAAAAAACATATCGGTCTGTTATTTACAGAGACAAGCATTTTTAACAAACATAACACAACTCTTCTGCTTTTTATATCTGTATAAGTTATAAACCATTTACACACAAATTGAACACCATGTACAAAAGAAATAATAGAAATCGATCATTATGAGTTCCAAATACGTATTGATTACATCGATTGTTTATCGATTTATGTTTACAATATACATCCGTCCGTTCGCTTTCAAAACAGACGAGTTGGCAACATAGTATACTTAATGATATTTTCTAATATAACGTTATTTTGGTCGATTTTCCAAAGAAAAGTTCCACGAACCACTAGATTCCCTACTTTGTCGGGAGTTTACTAAGAAAAGAAAATCGCTTCCCATTGTCTATCCCTATATATGCTTAGATCTTTAAAACTACGCAACGGATTTTGATGCGGTTTTTTTAATAGATAGAGTGATTCAAGAGGAAGATTTATATTATGTATAATACATACATATTATAGTAGAGAAACACTGATAATTTTAGAGGTTTCTAATGTGATGTCGTAAATAAACATTTTTTTTTGCGCTTACATAGCTGAGCTGTACCCTATGAGATAGATCAAAATAATGTACTACGGTATTGTACAACTTGAAAAGGTCTACAAAAAAGTCCGCAATGGCATATGTCTATCTCTTAAGGATAACATACTATATTCATTTTACTATATCCAAGCTAGGAACAAACACGAGCGAAGCGAGGGTGAGTCGCTAGTCTGATATAAAAGACTTAGTAATAACATATAGTCAACTAGCTAGCGTCAGTGAGGTTGGCCACAGAAATCGAAATTGGTGAGGAAAACCTAATTTTTATGCTAGTTTTATCCATATGCCACGTGGGCAGAGACACGATCAAAGAGTAGTGTAATTTAAGAAATTCCAATTGAACCGTTTAAACATTGGAACGAATTTCATTTTATATGCAGTCATTTATAGTTATTTATACGTAACATGTGAAACACTAACAAACAAAACTGTATTTTACAATTAAATATGTACCTACTGCATTATGACATATGATATACTATCTCTACATATAATAAAATTCTGAGTAAAATCTGTATATTAAATATTTTTTGGAAAATCTTATTGAAATAAACATTATTATCGATACAGAGGCCAAATCTATAGTTTTTAGAATTTTTGTCTGTCTGTCTGTCTGTTACCGCATCACGGAAAAACCACTGGAGGGATTTTGATGAAATTTGGTATGATAACAGCTGGTTATCCGAGTCAACATACAGGATACTTTTTACTGCGGGAAAATATCTCATCTTTGAGAAATCTATACTAGACGTGAAAATGTTAGTAGGGACGAACCCGAGCGGAGCGAGGGTGAGTCGCTAGTCTATTATATACATATATAAGATGTATCGATATTAATAACAATATCTCTTCGTCTATCATACAATCATTCGTTTGTAGATGTTTTGTTAATTAACAAGTTTGTAATTGGCTGTTATTAGAATAATTGTCTTATAATTACTTTAATGATACAAAGCCCGGTTTCAAGTTTCAAACAATAATTCACATGACCCCAAAAATATCGTGAGATGGTTTAGTTAATTATTATGAGTACTTTAGACTAGTTCAAACCCTATTTTAATTTAAATTTTATAAAATTATTTATGACTGACATGACATGAATAATATGACTTAAAGTTTTTTTCAGTTTCAATTTTCTTTTGGTAAATAAAATGGTTTAGTAAAAAAAGACAAAATTAGTGGCAGTGTATGGTTTACAAATCTATACTTCTATACTAATATTATAAATGCGAAAGTTTGTGAGGATGTATGGATGTCTGGATGTATGGATGTTTGTTACTCTTTCACGCAAAAACTACTTAATGGATTTTAATGAAACTTTACAATATAGCTCATACATAAGAATAACACAGGCTCCTTTTTATCCCGGAAAAACGTACGGTTCCCGTGGGATAAAGTTGTTTTTGGTTTTCTAGAGGCGAACCCGAGCAAAGCGAAGGTGAGCCGCTAGTATATTTATAAACGAACTTTATTCTAGAAGTGAACTAGCAGTGCTTCGTTTCACTTAAGCTCTAACTAACTATAGGCATTCCTTAGTAACATTTTACAATTAACTGTCCCATGGGCGTTACTTATAGGGATAAAAATGACCTAAGTCTCAAACTAAAGACTCCAAAAAACATGCTGATGATCTTGCATAGCAACCTTATCTTAGAAATCGACTAATGTGACACTAAATTAAGATATCATCCTACTAATATTATAAATGTAAAAGTTTGTGAGGATGGATGGATGTCTGTTATTCTAGATGCTCTAAATAGATTATAGTCTGGAATAGCACATAGGCTACTTTTTATCCCGGAAAAATGTACGGTTCAGGGATTCGTACCTAGACAAACAGAAATCTATCCCACATATATTTGTTTTTGTTTAGGGACGAACCCGAAGCGAAGTGAGAGCGAATCACAAGTTAGATGTACAGTTAAACCATGTAGTAATTTTAATATATCGTTATAGTTGCAATAACAAAACAAAATTTGCCTAAAACGTGAAGTGTATAAAGAGATTAGCATAAATCCGAATTAAAGAAAAGAGGATTAAGCGACGAAAACTATACCGTATTTAGTTCTAGTAGGGTTTCAAAATTCGAGTGCGACTGAAAGGTGAGAGGTAAGTGTTGATACACGTGAGTATTCTATAGGATTATAAATGTTATTGGTTTAATGGGCTTCTTATAAAGTTGTAAGCACACGTTTTTAGCTTTATTCTAATAAATTGTCTATGGAAATGACATTATATTGTATTCAGGTCTCAAAATACTTCTTTGGTGTTTTCAAATGTGATTTTTTTTCTTTTTGAATCTCGTATTTTTATTTTTAAATCTTTTATTTATTTAAATTCTTGTCTTTCATAAGTTAATTTTTGTTTGATGTTGGCATTTAAACTTTTTTATTTAAATACACATTTTTGAAGGTTAAAGTTAAAACTTCAAAAGTCACTTTAAAAGTTTAAACGCACTTCTGAATATCGAACCTTGTGTGTAATCCGGATGACAATTTAATAATTAAATACAATCGAGCTGATCTGATGATGGAGAGAGAAAGTGGATGATTGAATTTTTTAAATGCTACCTACTAGTAAAGCCTTCAAGTTTGGGCTCATTTAATTCGCTTAACGAGTCCTATACATTAACAGTTAATCGAAGGCATTCTTTTTTAGTTTATGATGATCTCCCTTCAATACGAGGGGAATTAGGCCATAGTCCACCACGCTGGCCAAGTGCGGATTGGCGGACTTCACATGTCTTTCGAAGACTTGATAACTTTTCTCAAACATGCAGGTTTCCTCGCGATGTTTTCCTTCACCATAACGCAAGTGGTAATCATGTTAGAAATGATTCGCACATGAAAATATCAGAGGTGCGAGACCCGGGATTTGAACGCGCTTCACTCGGTTTCCCAAGCGAGCGCGTTACCACTGGGCTACCACTGTTTATGAGTATAAAATCATTATTCAATTAAATTTTCATGTAAATGGTTTCAAAACGTGCCAGTAAGACACAGATTACTGAATTTATTATATCACGTTGTTGTCAGGGTGGTCTAAGCTCTTAAAACATTGCTTAAATCCAGTGTACTTGAGCTCACAAGGGCCGCTAGTTAATGCAATATTAAAATCGCTTTACATCGTTGACAATACGTATCCTTGACTTAGTTTGGCACTGGCCGATGTTATAATGTCAAATGTTTCACCCAACAATACAGCAAGGTTGTGTAGTAGGTACCGCTCTTATTTAGTTTTTACTTAATATTTTATGCCTTTTAAATTGATTTACTTAATAGTTTTACTTTTTAATAAATTTTAATACGGAAGTTTCAAAAAACCTTTGCAGAATCGAACATGTGATTACTACGAAGTAAGACAAACCCACTGTGGGTTGACAATGACAAGCTGATTACATTTTGTAGGATAGTGCTACAGTTTATTTTATTTAAACACTTTATTGCACAGTAAAATGGTATACACAGAAAAAAAAATATAGTTAAAGAAATGTGCAAAGGCGGCCTTATCACTAAAAGCAATCTCTTAGGGTGCGTTTACATCAAACGAGCGAATGCTCATTCTATCCCCACCCTATCAAATTCTTTTAATGTAAACAGAGACAGAGCATTCTTTCGTTGTTCTTTCTGCGTTCGCAAAGATTCTATAGAACATTCTAAGAATGCTCACTCGCTTGATGTAAACGGCACTAGAACGTGCGAACAATTGCTTAGAGCGTTCTTACATGTTCGAACGCGCTCGCTCCCCGTAGCGGTCTCTTCAAAGCATTCTTGTGTTCTAGCAATTTGAATATTTACGAGTACATACCTACTTATCGAATCATGGATTGGTCTCAAGATAAATGTCTATTAATGTCTATTAATAAAATTTGTCACCCACCAACGTCTCTTTCTTCTTTTCTTTTTGACTGTTTGAGACAAAATAATAAATGCAGCACTTGCAATTATAATATCGCTGTCAGAGTCGGACATAACCAAAGAGTATATAACTACACCGTGAAAATTGAAATAATGAAACACTACCAACCACAGAATTGACATAAATGGGCAATGAGCATTCGTTCGGCTGATCTAAACGTCATTGCAAGAATTCTAGTTCTATGTTCTCATTTTGCTCGTTGATCTTTTGGTGTAAACGCTGAAATCGAGATTTCGTTTACACTAAAAGAACAAGAAACAATGCTCTTGCTCTAGCTCTAGTTCTTTGTTCGTTTGATGTAAACGCACCCATACAGGCAACCTATAGAGAAGGATACAGAAAATAAAAGAAAAAAGCGAAAATGGTGCATAAAAGTGCACATTACTTAACCTAAATGTAAATAAACATACATACAAAGTTTCATATATAGATACTAATTCAAGTATATATATTTATTATAGACATACATAAACGTACATGTACATAATAATACAGTAAAATTTAGTTACATACATACGAGTATATGTATAATATACATAAACATATTATACAGTTTATAGGTATTAGAAATATCAGGATGATACAAGTTTTCTTTTAAGTATCCATTTGTTAATTAGGTAGGTACTTTAAAGTCTAGATTTTCAATGTCATCTAAAAATAGCTCGAAATGCCAGAGTTAGTCATTATTCCATTAAGAGTTGATAAACAGACGCAACGGTCTGTTCTTCGGCGTCTGGTCGTAACGACGATCGTTATCAATTAATAGGTTTGTCATTCTAGTAGTCATTCGAATAGTTTTTGTGATAAGATGCTGAAGACCTTATGAATTAAATTGTTTAGAATTGTTCAAATGATTTTATATCACTACTAGCGACTCACCCTCGCTTCGTTTCGGGTTTGTCCCTAGAGAAAAACAAATCTATCCCACGGAAACCGTACATTTTTTCGGGATGAATTATAGCCTATAGCCTTCCTCTGTTAACGGGCTATCTAATGCAAAACAAAAATTCAAATCGGATTAGTAGTTCCTGAGATTAGGGCGTTTAAATAAACAAACAAACTCTTCAGCTTTATAATATTAGTATAAATTTAGAATAAAAGAATTTAGAAGAAATTTAGAATTGCAATGGTAGCATAAAAAAATCAGTTTGTGAACTTAGTCGCAATTCTAATTCATTCAATTCAATTCTTTTATTTCATGGCTTCTTGGAGTGCCAGTTGGGCACAATTTAATTCTAATTCATAAGCGACATTTCTATTTTCTACCTATCAGCCAAAAATCAAAGTGACAATGGCCAAAAACGCGACATCCTCATTGTCACTCTGGCGTTCTTAATTTTTCTTGTTTTTTTTTTTCTTTCTTATATTTACATCGTTGGTTATTTTATTTATCTTATTATTTACCACTCACTATAAGCCTTTCAAATAATACGCGGGAATAACCATCTTCTCTTTTTTTTATGTACGTAATCTGATTAACAAAGGTTTACTAACAAATCATACTGCAATGAATCAAATATTATTTGTTTTGGCTAAATGTTTATATAAAAACTAGCGACTCATCCTCGCTTCGCTCGGGTTCGTCTCTAGGTACATTTTCATTTTTTTGAGCGAAACCTAATAATATTAGCTATCTGCTAGTGAAAGTCCCGTTAAAATTGTTCCAGCCATCTCAAAGATTAGCCAGAACAAACAGACAGACAGACAGAAAAATTTTTAAAAATTGCGTTTTTCTTATAAGTGTCGCATATAATGCCGTATGCATTTAGTATAAAGGTGTTATTTTGACATTACAAACAGACACTTCAATTTTATTTATCTGTATAGATTAACCTTTCTATCTCATATTTATAGATATTTATAAATTTTTGAAATAATTATATATGTAAACTATAATTAAATTACAAGTGGCATATTACGTTAAACCAGAGTTTACCGTACCTACGTAATTAAAATATTTTAATATTACCCAATTAACCTCATGGGTAGGCTATAATTATGTACATATAATAACATTATACATATTTAAATTTACAGTAACATTTTTATTTGTTTTCTTTTTATATCAAGGTTTTAAGTATTATTAACGTCATTAAGACGGCCTAAAAATAGGTAGTCTATAAGGAAACGTTTGGCGTAAATTAAAGGCCTTATTTATAAGTGTCATCCCTAATTATAATCTAAAAGGATTGCCTACATCTATACTAATAAAATTCTGATTGAGTTGAAACTGTACATTAAATATTTTTTGGAAAATCTTATTGAAATAGTCATTATTATCGATACAGATTTTTTGTGTGTCTGTCTGTCTGTGTGGGACTTCATCACGAGAAAACCACTGGACAGATTTTGATAAAATTTGGTATGATGATAGCTGGTTATCCGGGTCAACATATAGGATACTTTTTACTGCGGGAAAACACCTCACTTTTGAGAAATCTATACTAAACGTTAAACTAGGGACGAACCTAAGCGAAGCGAAGGTTAGTCGCTTAGTACTTAACAATAATGAAAATGTTTCTTCTAACAATAGCAGTACTAACCTGTTTTACTGAAGTATCTTTGGAACCGATCTTCGCAGTCAACTCCTTGATATCATTCTGCAGTTCCAACAACCTCGCCTCATACTCGCCCTGCTCTGTGTCCAGTCGTCGTCGGAGAAGGTGCTTCTCTTGCTCCAATTCCTGGTGAAACAAATAGTTTTTTTTTTAATTTTCTCTTGAACACGTCTGTGAGTAAGATTCTACATGTTTCTTAAATACTAAAGACTCGTTTTTTGAAATAACTATTAAAAATATGCTTGATTCAAACAGACTATCCAACAATAAGCTGTTAAGTATTGTACCGGAAAAACCTACATTTTATTTCCGTTTCCGATCCATAAACTAACTCTTTGTAAAAATGACATCAATCCAATTATCTTTTGTTGCTGAAAAAGTAGAACATAAACAACAAATAAAACTAAAAAAAAAAAAACATTTTGCATCAATAATATTGGTAAAGATTCTCAAGAAAATTACTTTTTGTAAGTTACTTTTCAATGAACCAAATCAGCGTATTATATTTAACTGCCTCGGCGGTGTAGTGGCTAGCATGTATGGCTGCACATCCGGAGGTCCTGGGTTCGACTCCCGGGTCGGGCCAAGTTTAGTTATTGAATCTTTCTATATAGCCTCAGTAACAGCTCGAAGTTGGGATGTTGGCGGTGTTTCCCCTCGTGCCGAGGCACACCGTGGCGTGCCGTCGGTCCTGCGGTTTAACTTTTACCGGTCATGCCGGTGGGATGACTGCCACCGGAGTATGAGAGTGACAGGAATAGAAAGTACACTTGTGTCTGCGCGTACACTTGTGCACTATAATATCTCCTGCGCAGTTGGCTAGTCTCAATAAGATTGGCCGCCGTGGCCGAAATCGGTCGGGAGGGCATTATTATAATATGTATGTAGGTCATAGAGAAGAGTAATAGAAATTAGTAATAGGTATTGAATATTTTAGCATAAATAAAAAAATATATAATAAGCATGGAAATATTTAAAAAAATATATATTTCTCTTATTATATTATAATGATTGACTTTCTACAAGCTGTGTAAATCGAATTCAGACAAAACAAACACCGCATATTTATATAAGTGCAAACAACTTGTCCGTGCGTCATTGGATTCGTAAGAAGTAAAAGAAAAGAATTTTTTGATTAGGTACTGTTAAATAAATAAGGTTTGTTATTGATATTTCTTGCTATAGTGTAGATGCAGGTGTAAATACGTATTTCGCCAGATATGTAGGTACCTACATAAATATCTATACTAATATTATAAAGCTGAAGAGTTTGTTTGTTTGTTTGGTTGAACGCGCTAATCTCAGGAACTACTAATCCGATTTGAAAAATTCTTTTTGCACTAGATAACCCGTTAACTGAGGAAAGCTATAGGCTATAATATATCATCCCGAAAAAATGTGCGGTTCCCGTGGGATAGATGTGTTTTTGTCTAGGGACGAACCCGAAGCGAAGCGAGGGTGAGTCGCTGTATAACATAAAGCCAAAGTTTTTTTTGTAGATTGAACTTCTTCTGCTAGTGTTATAATGTAAATAAAGAATATATATATATATATATATATATATATATATATATATATATATATAATTTCAATTTCTTCTAATATCATCAATCATCATACATAACGCTAATTTTAAGATGCGGATATCAAAAAGCTTTTTAACTTTCACGCATTTGTTAACAAAAAACCGTGCGATAATTTCAGATTTGACAAAAAAATTGGATCGGTTCACCGCTTTATTGTTAAAATTTTCATCATCACAAAGAAAGCTGACATGACTTTAGAAATGTTAGAAACAAGATATTACGATTATAGTCTTTACTGTTTTATAAATAAGGGTAAACAATCGACCCAGAAACCGTACCATGTAGACCATGGCATGTGAACGCTTGAACCATAAACTCATCTCCATAAGTGGGCCGTTTTCACAATTCTTGTAATTCAACAATGGAAACTTCCGATACGACGTATAATTCTTTTGTTTATATTTTGTCATTGGTAAGGAGAAACTAATTTTAAATTTCTGAAATCTGACGTCTCTAATTAGCTTTGTATATAATACCCACTGATATAGAAGAGTAATATTAATGTTAAGCTGTCAATTACCTTTGAGACGTCTAAAACCTTATCTCTTCCGTGACCATGATTGCCGTAAAGCATTCGAAACGTCGGGAACCAAAATTCAAAATAAGCCCGCGAAAAGATAGTTTTATTTATAATGTACGCGAATGCGAGTAATTTATAATTACTCGCGTAAATCCTATTTTAATTACTTTTTAACCGTTGTGGGTTTTTTTTTTCAAAATTTTTAATTTTGCTTTTTCTACATATCCAATGTTACAAATCTCGAGCAGCGCTGATATTTAGGTACATTGAACTCACTAAATTAAAGGCTTCTTTGACTACAATGACAGTAGCATTAAAATATGTTAGGTTTAAAGATATTTATTTCCTAATAAAGAACAGGGTTCACTTATTATTATAGGATAAACTACAAAAACGAGTATAATAAAATTCTGAATCGAATCTGTACATTAAATATTTTTTAGAAAAATGTTATAGAACTAGTCATTATTATCGATACAGAGGCCGAATCTATAGATTTTAGAATTTTTGTATGTCTGTCTGTGACCGCATCACGAGAAAGCCACTGGACAGATTATGATGAAATATGGTATGATAGCTGGTTATCGGGGTCAACATATAGGATACTTTTTACTGCGCAAAAATATCTCATAACTAAGAAATCTATACTAAACAGAAAAAGTAACTACGTACGTGAAAATAAATAAAAACTTATGTAACTTCCATCAAGTAGTGCGTCAATCGTCATCTACATCTTTTTATCGTATTTTGTTAATTTTTTTTTTGTAATTCTAATATGTTTCCAAAAATTAACCTATATTGCGAAAAAAAAATATTGTGTAGGAAGTATATATATATATATATATATATATATATACACACACAAACAAACATACATACATACATCAGATCGGTATTACATCTGTTAGTATTTCAAAAATATAACTAAATTTAAATCAGGTTAACATAAGAAGTTGAGAAAGAGATTGCTAAATAATTTCACATATGGTTTCTTTATGATAATAAGATACTTGTATTAATTAACACCTAAGCGACATAACTGTTTAAATGTCAATACGCAATAATTTATTAAAAAAATCAATTGTGCTAGATAACAATTGAATTCTCGGAAATTCGCACGGATTTCTTAGAATTTGTCCGGGAGGGATTAAAACTATTTTAGGTGTACATTAAAAAAGAAGCGCTCCATAGTTCCTGACAAATATTTTGAAATTCACATGTCTTTCGAAAACTTGCTAGGTTCTATCAGACATGCAGGTTTCCTCACGATGTTTTCCTTCACCGTAAGACAAGTGGTTATCATGTTGGAAATGATTTATGCATGAAAATATCAGAGGTGCGAAACAAGGGGTTTGTTCGCTTCACTCGGTTTCCCTAGCGGGTGCGTTACCACTGGGCTACCATTGCTACAAATATAACTGATATAATACGTGCCACGAAAGATGAGACTTGACGAGCGTCAGTAGTGGGGAGCCCGCGCAGGTACAGTCGTGTATGAAATAGTTATCTATAATTTATTTCTATATCTATTTTAGGGATTTTTCAACGTCATTCGGAATAAGGTGTATAGCAATGTTATATTAAAATGATTAACAATATTTATTACGAAATGATACGCATGGTACGCAACGGTACGTATTTGTACCTGCTTCAAATTTTGTACACTTCCTTTGCTTCTTTTAACATATAAGTGTACATCGTAAACTATCTTCCTACTTTGTCTTCTTAATGTTTTATCTCGAGGAATAATCAAAATTTTACAAAATTGCACTCGTATACAACACAACTTTAAACAAAATAGAAAATAAACACAAGTTGCACTCGTCTGTATCGCGGAGTCAAGCGGGGGTTGCACGGGGTGAGGAGAACGGTAGGCAACTAACGCGCATGCGCAGCGCCGTACCGCGCCTCCCGCGCAGTTTTCGACGCCCGACGACGCCCGATCCCTTCCCGCCTCAGCCCTCGTACCGCTAAAGTGACCTATAAATCGTCTTCTGCGCAAGTGAAACCACGTGGTTTGTCAAGTCTCATCTTTCGTGGCACGAACTTTACTAGCGACTCGCCCTCGCTTCGCTTGGATTCGTCACTAGATTGCTCCCCCATACAAATTTTTATCCCCATTTTCCTCCCTTAAGGGATGATTTCCGTGATAAAAACTATCCTATGTCCTTCGTAAGCTCTCAAACTATTTTCTTACCAAATTCTATTTATATATTTCATCTAAATCGGTTCAGTAGTTTCGGAGCTTATTAGGTACAAACAAACAAACAAATAAATCATTCCTCTTTATAATATTAGTAGATATAGATTATCATCTACTAATCTTGGTTTCTATCGATGTCATCTTAGTTAATTAAGGCTAATTTTGAGATGTTAACATCAAAAACCTTTTAACTTTCACGCCTTTGTTTGGGTTAATCCGGCAGTAAACAATGCCACTTAAGCTTATCAAAAGTAATACTTTCTTAGATTATGTATATAAAGTTCTATATAGAACGTTATAATCCAAAAATTGCTTGATAATAATTGATATTGTAAACTATTCTATACATCGATAATATATTCGTTTTTTCACAAAAAAACGCTAATAACGGGAAGCCATTATACGCTTGTATAAGATAGCTTATAATTATAATATGTGTATTCTAATTTTTTGCTGCAATAGGTTCATTTATATTTTGTAACAACCGCTTGCAAAATGTAAAGCAATAAAAGGAAAATCATGCATTAAGAACATTATAATAATGATTTACACTCAAAATGTCTTCAGATTATCCCTTCACTAAACATTAGTTATACTCGCATGCCCTTGACGATGATTAGATTTTCTTAGTGGATGGTTTTGGAACTAATGAAAGCAGTAAAGTACCTAGTATTTACTTTACACTAACGATAGACAATAAGACACGTTTGGCTCAGTTTGTAGTGATCCTACTTGCTGTGCCAGCGGTCGCGGGTTCGAGTCCCGAGGCATTAATTTGTTTGATGAGCACGAATGTTTGTACTCTAGTCATGGGTGTTTATATTTATTTATTATACTCGTATGTATGTATTAAAAGTTATATATGTGTAGTGTATCAACTATCTAGTATCCATAACTCAAGCCTCGTAGCTTACCATAGAACTAGATGGTGCTGTGTGTAAAAGTTCCAACTTATTTTTATTTATTTTTTTATTTTAATAATCCATATAAAATAGGCAAAGACAAAACAATTTAGTACCTTTTACTCCTTTGTTTGTCACCCGGTTCCCTTTTTTTTTTTGTTTATATGTAAACAAAAAAAAGGTAGTTGCTATTGATTATCAATAAAAAGATATTGGAAACAGTCCTTTTTTATATAGATAGGTAAATTCTATTAATACGTATATATATGTTTTCCTCAAATGTTCAATTAATCATTACACAGGACAACAAAATCGACATATTTTTTTGTTGCATGAAGTTTTTCTACTGTTGTTTACTAATTTTGGTGCGCTGATTTCAAATCTACTCTCAGATTTTTCGTAGCAGCTCTAGTTTTTGAGATATAGGTACCGTCTTAAATTAACATAAGTAGTCGACAATTTCGATCAGTAGCAGTCAACTAAACTAGTTTCTGTATAATATTTATTATGACTTCCTCAAGAAGGACATCTTTAAATATTCTCAATTATTTTTGTGTTATTTGTGACGAATATATGTACAAAAATTGCACTTAAAGGTGTCCGACTTCGTGAAAAAAGCAACTTTGACTACTTCGGGTTTCCATTGCCAACAAACGCCAAGCTCTGGATACCTATTTTGGTGTGTAAAAACTGTGTTGAGCCTTTGCATTTATGGGCTAACAAAAAAAGAGCCTCTTTCAAGTACAAAGCTGCAGTAACTTGGCGTGAATCATCAAATAATCATGACCACTGTTATTTCTGGTGTTTCGAAAATCATACCAATGAACCGTGAAAATTGTTCTAAATGAATTTATGCCAGCTTACAATCTGCTATAAGACCTGCTATAAGGTCCTGAATATTAGTGATACATTAGTACACAGCAACCATACATCCTCGGTACATCCAGAATAGTGCAGCCAATAAACCAATAATTACGACAATAGTGGCGACAGTGATCTTAACGACCTCGGTTATCCTCGACCACTAAGCTAACACGATCTAAATGACTTAATAAGGAACCTTTAACTTCTAAGCCTGCATTATAAATTCTAGTTTCCCGATCGAAAGAAAAAATCTGTTGACGAAAGAAACGCAATAATCGTATTACCGTAACAGGGAAAACAGTTTTATTTCTTTACTAAAGAAAACAATTTAGTAGTTATTAATACTCTACTAGCATCTATAGATCGTACAATATTTGCATATAAAACTGGGGTTAACAGAAATGTTAAAAAGAGGAACGCGCTTTCACCAGGATACTAGTACTATGGAGGAGAGATACCAGGATTACTAGAACGTAAATATGATGACTGATTATTCTTGGAACATTCAGAATAATACTCCTAACATACCTCATGCGAGAAAATCATAAAAAAGACAATTTTATTCAGACTACGTATATTTAATAATTTTTTGTATCTGAAACTATGTGCATTTTAGTATAAAATTGCGTCACCTCATATCTGTAAAACTAGAGCTGCTACATGAAAACGGTTTAGTTTTTTGAAATTAGCGTAGAAAAACTATTCAGATTCATGTACAAAACTTCATGCAACATACATGCTGTTGTCCTGTGTTATTGATCGAATTTCGACCACTGGGCGAACATTAGTACTTCTAAATACTCTACTTCTTTCTTTTCTCTATGTCTTTTATGAGCAATATACACAGAATAATTAGTAATTCTTTCGGTCAAAGTTAGTTCTGTAACTTACCAGTAGGGAAACTGCTCGATACAATAGGTAGACGATATAATACTTAAAAACGTTAAGACGTAAAAGTTGTAAATATATTAAATAACTAGCGACTCATCCTCGCTTCGCTTCGGGTTCGTCTCTAGACAAAGAAATCTATCCCACGGGAACCGTACAGTTTTCTGGGATGATATATAGCCTATAGCCTTCCTCAGGTAATGTGCTATCCAATGAAAAAAGAATTTTTCAAATCAGATAAGTAGTTCCTTCCTAATTTTTAATGCTATCTTTCTGTGTATTTTCGAGAACGGCTAATCGAATGAATTTCGATGGAGTTTTTAGAATAGATTAAAATTCGCTAATAGATTTTAATTTACGCGAATACGCTGATAGATTTAGGCGAATATTTGACTTTATAAAATAAAACTATGTTTTCGAATTTTTTGGCAGGTTTATGTTGATTTTTGGTTTCTGACATTTCGAATTCTTTACATTACCTACAGCAAACATGGTTCTCGGGAGAGATCAAAAATAAAAATAAATCTGTGAACACATCCGAAGAAATCGTTTTACAATACAATAAGATAGTCTTCAATGTAATAAAATCCATATTAAAAAAAAAAAAAATTTTCGCGGACATTTCGTGGTTTCGCATATGTTTAAGAAAACATGTTAAAACTTATAAAGTACCAAAAGAGATAGACACAGGCTTTTGACTTTCGAATATATATGAGTAAGCCGCAAAGTGAGTCATGGACATACATCAGGAACATCAATTTGCGATTAGGATGCGCGAGCGCATAGTGCGTCTCCAGGTGACTGCGATTGCGTTTGCGCCTAATGTTGTGACAGAGACGTATTGATGATCTTCTAAAATATGTATATAATTATTATACTATACTTGAATTTGCCCAGAGTTCGACCTCTTAGAGGGTTAAATGGATAAAAGTCCTTACTAAGGGCTCGTCTACATTGTGAAAGGAGGTTTTTTTACAAAATTTCACTCACGTCATTACATGATCTGTGAGTTTTCAGACATAATTCAGTAACTCATTTATCTTTTTATTTATGTAAATAGACTAGCAATTCACCCTCGCTCTGCTCGGATTTGTCCCTAGGTACGTTTTAACGATTTATATAGATTTCTCAGAAATGAGATATTTTCCCGCAGTAAAAAGTATCCTATATGTTACCCGGTTAACCAGGTTAAAAAATACCAAAGTTAAAAAAAATAATGCGTTCCCAGACAAAAACAAAAATTCTTAAAACTATAGATTCGGCCTCTGTATCAATAAAAATGACTATTTCAATAAGATTTTCTAAAAAATATTTAATGTACAGATTCGACTCAGTTAGAATTTTTTTAGATATGTATAGATAGATATTATATTTAAATATATTGTAAGTTAACAGATATTTTATGGCAATTTAGAGTGACAGTTCTATGGAGACTAATTGCTATTTAACCGTGTTATTCTGTAAAAAATAAATATATTTTATTTTATTTTCTCTACAAAGATAATATAAACTTTTCATGTTAGAATTAACATCTATAAATGAGTATCTAATCTAAATCGTATCATAATATTAATTCATCATGTTAGTTTAACTGATGATATTAACACCTAGTTCGTCTCTGCACAAGTCGGTCGCGCATATTAATTCGGATGGCTTATATGAGCAGTGACGCCCTGATTCGCTTTCACCGACATTTGTATGCCTGCTAAATATTTATTTATAGGCTGAATGATTATTTAATAGTGTACAATGTTTGCAAACTTTGTACTTGATGTAAATTCGAATTATTTTATTCAGCTTAGTTTTTAATTTTTTTTTACTGATCGTCATGAGTCTACTACCTATTCGGAAAGAACCTCGGACTTGAGAAGAACAAGCGAAAGAAACTCAGCGGGACTAAATTTATTAATTATAAGAAAAAATCTAATAACAAATCCTCAATATGTAATGATACTATGTGAAAGTATTTATGTTGGTTTTCTTCTATGGTGAATCGATGGGATTTTCATATACGTAGTCTACTCTTTATCCCATACACGAAGCAGTTTTTATTAGATATTTCTGTATGTAAAGAGTACTAATTAGACATGCAGCTATGAAAAGCGAAGGCGGGTCACTAACCAGTGGTTAGGTTAGTAACCACGTCTGTAAAGTGCATAAGTACCCCATTAAGACGTGGAAAGTTTTATTGGGTGTTAGTGGGTAGTACTGGCTTTTCTAACCGATGAGTCCCACATAACCACCTGCATGTATACAGGTGGTATGCGTAAATGCATTTCCCAACGTTAAGAAAAAAAGTTAGTAACCATGCATAATATCATTAGATGCATAATTAAACAGATGTAAATGTCATTTATGTAATTGAAGACCTTTCACAGCAGGACATATTAAATAATATCTACTGTTTGCTTTTCCAGTCGCGAGATTATGAGATGTTTGATGATATAAACTATAAATGAAATACTATAAATGAAATTTGTCTATTATTAAGAAAACGGTCTTCATAATTTTAATCCATAGAGAAATTAATTTATCCATACAGATAAATAAAATTGAAGTGTCTGTTTGTAATGTCAAAATAACACCTTTTTACTAAATGAATATGAAAGTATATATGGTACTTATAAGAAAGACACAATTTTCAAATTTATCTATGTTTGTTTGTTTGTACCGGCTAATCTCCTACACGGCTGGATTGATTTAGCGACGACGTACTTAGGGACGACTCGAGCGAAGCGAGGTTAACTCGCTAGTGATACACATAAAATGATAAAATAATTGATATAAAAAGTTTTATCATTTGTTTATATATATATATATATATATATATATATATATATATATATATATATATATATAAATATTGATTTAAAATCAAACTAAATGCAAAAAAACCGTACGCTGTCCTTCATTTCATACCGGTTCGCTATTTTTCTATAGTCTATACATAATGTTACTTGTTAGTCACAAACAGGTTACTGGTCATATAATAAATTATAAGTTATATCTAACAATATGTTAACATAACCTTTCCAATGTATCCGTGATGTACGTCATGACATCATCATGCATTGGTCATGCCAATGACAACTTACTGGTCTTACAACACAAACAAAACATATTTTACAACTGGAGGCTCACCCTCGCTTCGCCCGAGTTCGTCCCTAGGTACGTTTTTTTTTGAGCGAAACCCTAATTCTTTTTTAAAAATAAAAGTAGCCTAAGTTACTCCTTATAATATTATTATATCAGCTATCTGCCAGTGAAAGTCCCGTTAAAATTGGTTCAGCCGTTTCGGAGAACAACCGGAACAAGCAGACAGACAGATAGACAGACAAAATTTTTAAAAATTGTGTTTTTCTTATAAGTACTGTATATAATTCCATATGCATTTAGTATAAAGCTGTTATTTTAACATTACAAACAGACACTTCAATTATATTTATCTGTATAGATTACAGCCTGGTAGGCGCTAAAAAGTAACTAAAATATAGAAAAAATAACTATAATTTTTTAACTAAAACGCCGGATTCAAATCACTTAAACGTCGGTATTGTTTTTGGAAAATCTGGGACCTTACAACTTACAGTTCACACATCAAAAAAGCAATTTCGATAGAAGACCTTTTTATAGAATAAAATTATTATTGTATTTTTAGATTGTATGAACTAAGAAGAAAAGTCTGTCCAAAAACAAAAGACTTCTTTCCTATTTTGTTTTCATTATTTCTTTACCGACCATACTCCCTCATATTGTCTCCTCCATTCTACGAGTACGTGACATTGGCGAAGTAATCTAAGTTCAATTGGCACGGTTTGAAGCCATTATTAACACGAGAATTGAATTGAATATTATGTCGCGGATTTATTGTGATTTTTGATTACCGACGTGGGTAGGCACTGTCTGTAACAAGTACATATACATATAACGCCTTTGAGATGTCTAAAACCTTAGTCTCTCCCGTGACCATGATTGCTGTAAAGCAATCGAAACATCGGGAACTAAAAATCAAAATCAATCCGCGAAATAGTCCGAAAAGATAGTTTTAATTAAAATGACAAATATTCGTGTAAATCTAAGAAAGTATTTATTATTTTGATTAATCTTTTACAAAATTATTGATAACCGTGGCTTTTCTTGCCCTTTGAACCGTTCTTGTTACTCAGCGTTATTATGGTTAAGTAGGTACTAGTTCAAACAATATAAATTTTCATTTATTACATAATATACTTCTACTTATTATTATTATTATATTACTTATATCTGTATAATTAACTTCTTGAAATAATTTAATTATTTATTAATATTAATTAAAATATTTATTACTAGAGACTCACCCTCGCTTCGCTTCGGGTTCGTCTCTAGACAAAAATAACTCTATCCCACGGGAACCGTACATTTTTTCGGGATGATATATAGCCTAAAGCCTTCCTCGATAAATGGACTATCCAACACAAAAATCATTTTTCAATTCCATCCAGTAGTTCCTGAGATTAGCGCGTTCAACCAAACAAACAAACAATCAAACAAACTCTTCAGCTTTATAATATTATATAGTATAGATTATACAGTTTCTTGCACTATCACTTTTTATTCCTCACATTATATTATTTCTTACATTTTTATTGTTATTTATTATAGGTATATTAATTTCATTATTTATTGCACTTTATAAGTTTTGCAAGTATTGCAACTGCAACTAGGAGTGGATGGATTTGGATACATACTTTACAACACAAGTAATTTTTAGAATCATCAGCTAGATTGGTCTAGAATCTAGATTTTAATAGCTCTCATACTAGATACGTCTTGCACATACATCCGGAGGTCCTGTCGTGTGGAATGTCGTCCCACTGGACACACCTCCTAGATAATTTCTAAAAAAATAATTGTTAACTGGCACACCGGTGTGCCCGCGATCCTCAACGGGATAAGAATGAAAAGAACAGTGTATTTTTCTTTGCGCGCAGACGCTTAATGACTCCTCTTGTCTCAGTGAGACTATCCTAAACCATCTACGCAATGGGCCGCCGTGACCGAATTTAGTCAGGAAGTCATCATTATTAAATACCTTTGTATATAAATAGGTAGATTCTAAATTTCAACATTGCACGAGTTCCCGTTTAAAGTAAGGGTCATGTTACAGGATTGACGATTAAATATATATACAAATATCAGAAAATAAAGGCAGTGGTAGCCCAGTGGTAGCACGCTCGCATGGGAAACTGAGTGAAGCGGGTTCAAATCCCGGGTCTCAAACCTCTGATATTTCTATGTGCGAATCGTTTCTAACATGATTGGCACTTGTTTTACGGCGAAGGAAAACATGGCGAATAACCGTGCATGTATGTCTGAGAGAACCTAGCAAGAAAATGTGAAGTCCGCCAACCCTCACCTGGCCAGCGTGGTGGATTATGGTCTGATCCCACTCGGATTTAGGGAGGCCCGTGCCCAGCAGTGGGACGTTAAAAAGGACTGAATACATACTGATAATTCAGCAAGCAGAAATAAAATAATTTTGATATTACAAAAGTACCTGACGTTCACGAGTTCACGACGTATTGTCTTAACACTTTCATATCCTAAGTTAATATTCACGTCCTACATACGTCTCAAACACAATTGTGCCTAAAATTAAGGTTAATTCTGATAACGATCTCGTAATGCAATTAAATTAAGACACTAAGTATAAACTGTTCTGGAAAAATATTTAAATTGGTTAGTTTGGTAAATAATAAGTTTAAAGAGGAGGCGGTATTGTTTGACATTTAAAATATACATATATTCCTTTATTATAATATGAATAATTGAGAGTCCTTTATTTTGTAGTATTTTTGTATGAGCTCAAAGAACACAAGCATTGAAATTTTGACACAAACATCTGTCTAATCAGTAGTATAGATACTACTACAATAAAAAAAAAAAAAAAAAAAAAAACATAAAATCGCTTATATCTTGCACCGCACTACAATATAAAGGTCACGAATGCGCTTGGGCAATGTTTTCCGCAAAAACTGCTCATTGTTCTCTTTCAACACTAAGTACCTACTAATGGGAATTAGTGTACAATAAACAATTCATTTAAATGTATCCAATAGCATTAGTTTTCTCTTTCACTTCCCTAGAAGATGGTTTATTTCCTTATTCGCATATTATTAATTAATATATAATTAGGCTTCCTACAAACGTAAATTAAAAAAAAGGTAATTTCTAAGACATTGAATCTATACTAATATTATAAAGCTGAAGAGTTTGTTTGTTTGTTTGAACGCGCTAATCTAAAGAACTACTAATCTGATTTGAAAAATTCGTTTTGCATTAGATAGCCCGTTAACTGAGGAAAGCTATAGACTATATATCATCCCGGAAAATGTACGGTTCCCGTGGGATAGATTTGTTTTTGTTTAGGGACGAAACCGAAGCGAAGCGAGGGTGAGTCGCTAGTAAAGTATATAAAGTATGTAGGTAGTTACATAAAAAACAACTGAAAGTTACTATTGTTAATAATAAATATCTGCTTATTTTACATTATTCTTATCATTTAAGAATTTTCGATGTCAACACAAATACTGCATTTTTAAATTTTATTTATCTATATAAAAATATGTGTGTTTGTTTGTATGTATTAAGCTTCATTCATTAATTTGACCGCGATAAGTATAATGAATTTTTATGCTAACGCTGTTCTTGGTTTGGAAACCAGTTATCAGATTATTCGATTATATTGCTTAGAATATAACGTATATAATAAATGTATATAAGTATATGCGTTTATAGACGGCTTTATATTTTTATATCTTTTATTGAGTCTTAAAGACCAACAAATGGGCACTTGTCTCAAGGCGAAGAGGATTAGGCCATAGTCAACCATGCAGTCCAAATAAGACTTGGCGGACTTCACAGGTATCAAACTAGATAGGTTTTTTACATGAATTTTCTCATTATATTTTACTACTATGGTAATTATAAGAAAAATAAGACTTATAAGCTATATGTATGTATATGTCTGTTTAGCCTAAACATAATCAGGACGAATCGTTAATTTTCAATATAAATTATTGGACTACTTTTTATGTTTATCAGCAAATATTAAATTAAGATGATTAAAATATGAGTAAAATATTACGATATTACTAGTAGTTATCCTCGCGAGCACAAACTGCATTTTGAGGAGCTATTTTGTTCGTCACGCCGAAGAACCTCATCAGATATTCACACAATTTTTGTGAGACCTTTCAAATAAAACAAGAACCATCGAAATCGCATCTCATAAGGCGGATATCTAGTAGTCCTTTTTTGTCCCTTTTTGAAGGAAGTACCCCAATTAAAAATCCCCGAAGACAAAAAAAACTATAAAGTCGTAAAACCTGTATACCAAGTTTCGCCCAGATCAATTGTGAAATACAACCTGTAGAGGAGTTCCAACAAACAGACAGAAGAAAACAAATTTTGCCAGACTTAAAACAGAGATGCTTCGCTCGTTAGGTCAATTAAACAAAGGTTACTCACAAAATAAAACCAACTTTCTGAATCATTTAAGCAAAATGAGCTCACACGTAAAGCAAACGGATGACTTCAATAACATGGACGTGATAATTGACTCCAATATTTAAATTACGGACGGATGTTTCTGAAAACGTTTCAATTTGTTATTATAAACCTAATTGTAAATAATAAACCAATGTGTTATTCTAAAATATAAGTATTTTTGTACTGATTGATTACTGTTAAAGGAAAATATCGTGAAAATATGTAGTGACTGTGGAAGACATACTGTGTCGACCCCAAGTAAGTTGGGAAATGGGCAGGGGGATGATGTTGATATCGTGAAAAAATGTATATTAATAAAATTGGTATCTATGATTTTAATAATCCTTTTTTATTAGATTTACCTACGCGAATATTTGACATTTTAAATAATACTATCTTTTCGAATTTTTTCACGGATTTATGGTTTCTACTACTTAATTACTTATAAAACACTGTCATAGATTGATTAAAGAGTTTATCGATTACAAACAAACAAATGTTTAATTTTTTATAGGCAGATTTATGAGTCGAGACCAAAGAAGAAAAAACAAAAGTTATCAAACTGTAAATGTAACAGGTAACGTCAATACCCTCATTTTACATTAGATTTGATTGCGAAATATGACAAAAAGTACACACATCTGAAACAATGGAAAATCGATCAGTTATAGAAAGCGAGAGTTCTACCGGGTCATGTACGGTTGGCAAAAAAAACATTACAATGTATTGCTGTACTAAGACTCGGCATATTTCTTTATTTTTCACGGAAACTAATGAAATATTCATTAAAAAGTAGAAATGCATGGGAAAATTTTTGTGTCGACAGTACAGTGTAATCTGTTTATGCAATCAAATTGTTCTGATAATTAAGACTAATCTTATTTTTATGACTAAAAGAACCTGTGAATAAATTCGTGGAATGCCTTCTTATGTAAACTAATTCCTAAAGAGCTTTTGTTATTTTTCGTACTTACGTTACGTGAAAATAAACTTATATTACATAAAAATCAAACATGTAATGTAATTATACTATAAACACAAAATTTTGTATGTGTGTATATTTGTAACCCTTTACACTGAAATTGCTGAACAGATTATGATGAAATTTAGTAGACAGAGGCTAGGCACTCGACGTTAAATTGATAAGTGATATTTGACGAAGTGACGACATTTGGCTCAGTTTGTAGTGACCCTACTTGCTGTGCCAACGGTCGCGGGCTCCAGTCTCGCTGGGGGGCATTCGTGCGATGAGCAGGAATGTTTGTACTCCACTCATGGGTGTTTATATTTATAATATGTATGTATTTAAAGTTATATATGTGTAATGTATCAACTATCTGGTATCCATAACACAAGCCTCGTAGCTTAGCATGGAACTAGATGGTGCTGTGTGTTAATGTACTAACATATTTATTTATTTTTAATATAAAATACTATTTTTTAAGAATCACTTATATATTTTATTTTACATCATATTTAACAGATATGTATACAACACTAATCTAACGTTACGTAGTTATTGTATAACCCGATTACCACCAAACTGTGGTTCTTGCGTCACTTCGTTTCGTCGACTTTTGTCATCACTATCGATATGATAATGTGCGTTTCTAGGCTTTGACAAAATTAAAAATCTGTTTTCATTAGAAATGATTATTTTACTGAGAAATCCTTTCTAATGTATTTCTAAGAATTTAAAGAATAAAATGTACAATATTTTAGGCAGCTAAATAATAATTGTACCAAAAAAATATATTATTTATTCGGTTTATCATATCTATACTAATATTATAAAGAGGTAAAGTTTGTGAGTTTGTGACGTTGTAGGGGGTAATCTACTGAACCAAATTAAATGAAATTTGGTAAGAAGATAGTTTCAGACCCTGGGAAGGACATAAGATACTTTTTCTCCCGGAGATCATCCCTTAACGGGGTGAAAATGGGGGTGAAAATTTGTATGGGGAATCAATCATGTGAGTTGAGTCGCTAGTTACTCATAAATGTATAACTTGGATTTCTTCAGTGGTGGATAGCATGAAATTGTGCACATTCGGAGGTCCTGGGTTCGAGTTCCATGTGGAGCCAAGTTTATTTATCGAGTCTTTTTGTTAAGTAACAGCCCGGAGGTTGGAAATTTGGCGGTGTTTCTCCCCCGTGCTTCAGAGAACATGTAAAGCCGTTAGTCCTGCGCCTGCTCTCTCACTGGTTGTGTCGAATTATTGCCCAATCGGAATTTGAGAGTGCCAGGAATAGAGAGTGCACTTGTGTCTGCGCGTACACTTGTGCACTATAATATCTCCTGCGCAGATGGCTAGTCTCAATGAGACTGGCAGCCGTGGCCAATTAATCGATAGTAAGGACATTATCATAATATGAATATAGGTTTATATAAAAGCTAATACGAATTAAAATGGTAGAAAATTATAAGAAAACTTGTCCTAGATTATTCTAAGTACTAGTTACCATAAAATTTCTACAGACCAATGTTAATTATAGCTCTTACATTAAAACTGACTATAATAAATATACTAAAGTTTCACACTTTCCCTCTAATTACTCACGCCATGGTATGTATAATGTGTAATTTGTGAATAAATTACTATTTTTATTAAAAATTATAAAAAATGACGTAAATTATATTATTATTATGTAAAACGGGTTATTTACCATGTTTAGTTAGCGTTTATGAGAGTTCCTGATATTTCGGCGCTGTTACAAACGCCATGGTCAGGATAACTCTATAAAGTAAGTGCCAAACATGGTAAATATCCCCATTAACATCATAATAATAATATGTCAAATAAATGTAAAATGTATAGTATGTCACTGGCATTGTCTTCAATACTGTAGGTCGCAGCTTCGATTTCCACATTAATATTGACAACCAGGATGCTTTACATCATCCTGCCTAAAATCCTGCGCGGCGATAGAGGAAGTGTCTCAGAATAGAGTAATAAAGAAGATGGATTTTTGAAATATTAATATGAATTTTGTTTTTATTTTAGCTATTGTTAAGGAGCTTTGTTATAATTAAATAGTATTGTTTGTTTTTAATTCGCAGATTGCACATTTAAATATTTTATGTTTCTCAAAAACAAGACTACACCTAACCTCCTATAAAAACCGATCAAATATTTAGATTACAAAGCTTACCAAAGAATAAAAACAAACAAACATAAATTCTAAAAACATTACCCTCTTTCTAATACAGTCGGGTAATAAAAAGGTCATGTTTATAGCTTTTCGACATCGACTACATGCAAATACCTTCGTGATATCCCCTAATAAATAAATAAATATGTTGGGACATTTACACACAGAACCATCTAGTTCCATGGTAAGCTACGAGGCCTGTGTTATGGATACCAGATAGTTGATACACTACACATATATAACTTTAAATACATACATATTATAAATATAAACACCCATGGCTGGAGTACAAACATTCGTGCTCATCACACAAATGAATACCCCGAGTGGGACTCGAACCCGCGACCGCTGACACAGAATGTAGGGTCACTACAAACTGAGCCAAACGTGCCGTCAATACGCCATTGTTACAGCCTTAGTTCCATCACTTTAGCCTCAGTTATATCATGTGACCTGCATTGTGTTCTCAATTGCCCAATACAGAGTTAGTGGAAAGTCTTTAGGTTATGGGGTTAATGATGAACAGTATATGCAACTGTGATTTTGTTTACCATTAAACTGCATGATGAAAATTTATAAGATAATTAGTAGTAAGATTGCAAGATTTAATTTAAATTTGATATTTCATAATTGCTTCAAAACATATATTATATATATCTAATATATTTAAACGAGCAATTCTTGTATATTTATTTATTTATACCGGCGGTCTCGAAAACGGCTCTGACGATTTCGCTGAAATTTGGTAATGGGGGAAGGGGGATCGATCTTGATTAGTCTTATGTCTGGGAAAACGCGTGTTTTCGAGTTTTCATGCGGTTTTCTTTCGCATTATTCCACGTATAAGTATGGTGCAAGATCACAGGTGTCCGCGTTCGAGTCCCGGTCGGATACAAAGTTTTTAGTTTTTTTTTTGTATTTATTCAAGTTTTTAGTTTTTTTTTTATGTAAAAAATACAATATAACAAAAAAGAACTCCGGTCGCCCAGGTACTATTTAATAATGTAACTTAAAAAACATATAGGTAAAAAAAACCATTCGAAAGCTACAGGAAGATTTTGCAAAGGAGAAAATCATCAATAGTTTTAATATTTAGATATGTGCTAAAATAAAAGCAATCATTCCATTTCACCTGTAAGAGTGGAATTTAAAATTTCATAGTAAAATGTGAATAAAAAGTTAACAAGACTGGAAAAGCATAGTAACTAAAGAGTCTATTGTTCTTTTTATCATTTTCTTTCGTGAAATTATAAGAATAAAGCAAGGTTTTAATCAGTTCATCCCATCCAAAGATGAAACTTGACCCCGTCTTACGTTCTCATATAAATCGGAGGTCACAATAACTGGTTGTAGTCTAAAAACTCGTAATTCTTTCTTAGATTTACGCGAATATTTGTCGTTTTAAATAAAACTATCTTTTCGGTTTATTTCGTGTTTTTTTTTTTTGGATTTTTGGTTCCAAACCACCAACCAAAACTGGTTTGGAACCAAAGATCCGAAAAAAAACCGCAAAATAAACCGAAAAGATAGTTTTATTTAAATACTCGTAGTTTATAGCTGTGAATCGTAAAAATTCGCAAGTAGAATCAATATATGGCAAATTTAATGAGGTCTAGGTTGTAACGATGTATCCTGAGTTATGATGTCTGATGTAATATAGTAATAGGTACGTAAGTTGAAAATACCATACACTTAAGTTGACTCACCGGATGTGCTTATAAATGCAGTGGAATGTCATGTTTACCGTATAAGCAGCTTACCTGCAAAGGAAAATGATTTTGTAAGTTTAAAGCAAGTAACAGAAGCTTATGATTTCAAAAATAAGAGATACTCAATTCGAGTGTTTACATCACAAGTATTTAAGAATAATCTTGCTAATATTATAAATGTGAAAGTTTAGATGTTTGGATGTTTGTTGCTTACGTCAGAACAGCAGAACGGATTTGGATGAAATTTGGCACAGAGATAGATTATAGTCTGGAATAGCACATAGGCTACTTCTATCCCGTAAAAATATACGGTTTTCGTGGGATAGATTTGTTTTTTGGCTCTAGTATTATTATATGTGCGAAAGTTTTTTAGTCACTAGGTATATTCACTTTTTTTTAATAGATTTTAATAATAATCGGAATTGAGATGATAGCTCATATTCGGGAGACTGAATTATCACATAGGTTAAAATATATCGACGTATCTACCACACAAGTGGAGTCGCGAACAAAAAGCTAGTATTATATACTATTTAGATAAATTCAGAGTAAAAACTAGTCAGTAGGACGTTTTTAATATATTTAGTGAGTGCAGCCGGATACATGATATAACTAAACGATGCGCGTAACCTTTAGAGGACCCTCACCTTTGGCAATTTCAGTATTCTGACCCCAACATTGAAACAATGTAATCTCTACTTCGCTAAATTGGCGCCTGAATAAGACCTTCATAATACTTAAAAGCTTATATAATATCTTCGTATACATTTTTATCCGAATGTCTAACAGAGACTGAATTTGTTATAAGATTTGTTTGAAAAATACATAATTCATATTTTGTGCAATATTATATTATAATCATTTAAATTTATATAACATCATAATATAAATATATTTGCTACTAGCGACTCACCCTAGCTTCACTTCAGGTTCGTCCCTAGACAAAAACAAATCTATCCCACGGGGACCGTAGATTTTTCCGGGTTGAAAAGTAACTTATATGCTATTCCAGACTATAATGTATTTCTGTGCCAAATTTCATATAAATCCGTTCAGCTGTTTTGGCGTGAATGAGTAACAATCAACCATCCATCCTCACAAACTTTCACATTTATAATATTAGTATGGATATAATGTGAGGAAATTATGTTATGTGTTTCACCTGTGATGAATTAGCAAAGTTTGCATTTGGATTAAGCTGTGCGCGTGCGCAGTTACAAATATTATTGAATTAATCATAGTTAATTTTCTTTTATTTATATAAGTTTATAGACAAAAAAAACGTATAAAACATTATAAAAGTGTCATTACTTCATAAAGAATTCTGTAAAAACTCTTCGAAGACAGGTTTATGCTATTTCATAATTCCTATAAAAAGTTAATAATAACTGAATAACAAATAAAAACATTAATAGAAATATTAACAATCAGTAACGTGTCATTCTTATAATTTACTAGCGACTCACCCTCACTCCGCTCGCTTTCGTCCCTACTTACGTTTTAAGGTTTAGTATAGATTTCTCAGAGATGAGATATTTTCCCGCAGTAAAAAGTATCCTATATGTTGACCCGGATAACCAGCTATCATCATATCAAATTTCATTAAAATCCCTCTAGTGGTTTTTTCGTGATGCGGTCACAGACGACCAGACAGACGAAAATTCTTAAATCTATAGATTCGGCCTCTGTATCGATAATAATGTTTATTTCAATAAGATTTTCCAAAACATATTTAATGTACAGATTCGGCCTAGTTACAATTTTATTATATGTATATATAGATAAGTAACTAGCGACTTACCCTCACTTCGCTCGGCGCCTAGGTTTCCTATGTGCCTTTTACTACTTGATACAAAAACGTCTACTATTTTATATACATAATACTAATATGTATATATTTATTCATCTTTTGTCAAACGACCAGCACTACTTTTTGACAAAATAACTACCCTATGAGTTACTTCAGGTCATAGTTTCTAACAATAAGTACCTACTAAATTTCCTTCAAATTCGTCTAACCCTTTCAACGTGAATAAGGGAAAACATAAACACGCTTATAATAACGTGACTTTATAAAAACATTGATTCCTCAAACAAACTTTCATCCCCATTTTCACCCCTTAAGGGATGATTTCTGGTATAAAAAGTATCCTATGTCCTTCCCAGGATCTCAAACTATCTTCTTACCAAATTTCATCTAAATCGGTTCAGTAGATCCAGAGATTACCTCCTACAACCTCACAAACTCACAAACTTTACCTCTTTATAATACTATTATAAAATAAAAATATAAAATATGTTGGGACATTAACACACAACACCATCTAGTTCCATGGTAAGCTATGAGGCTTGTGTTATGGATACCAGATAGTTGATACACATATATTACTTTAAATACATACATATTATAAATATAAACACCCATGACTGGAGTACACACATTCGTGCTCATCACACAAATGAATACCTCTAGCGGGACTCGAACCCGCGACCGTTGGCACAGCAAGTAGGGTCACTACAAATTGAGCCAAACGTGTCGTCAAAATTATATATTTATTATATAATTATAGACAATTGCCCACAATTGCATACATAAAACAATCTCTCCAAACGACTCATGATCTTTTGAAATTGATTTTCGAGGGCGAACAACTTATCGCTTACTCGCAAGTAGTAATTCCTTCGAAATTGTTACTTATTAGAGCAAAAAAAGCAAATTAAAGAACAATAACAAACGCCCTTGCTAACAACAAAGCTTGAAACAAAGAGTTACGATATGATCAACAATACATCTGTTCGCTGGAAGTTTGGACCTTATGTTCAATACAATGATAAGGCAAACCGTCAATGGTATTTCGACATGTTGCCTAATATGGTATCTTATTTAATACAAGTAAGTTATCTAGAGTTTAACTACACGCTGTTAATTGTGCTAGTTTTTGTTCGTGGTAGGTGACGTCGGTAAAAAGTAGTTTGTTTATCTATACGAATCTATACGAAAACATATATGAATAGAATTTACCCATCTATATAAAAAAAATTACTGTTCCCATTTTTTTATTAATGACACTAAGCTCTTCAATAGTTACTAAGCAAATAAAAAGAAAATCGGTTGACAAATAGAGGAGAAAAATGTACTGAATTGTTTTATCTTTCTTATTCATATATAGAATATGTTATGCTATAAATTCCAAATTTTACGCAGATCCATTTTTTAGTAAGTTATATATTGAAAGGGTGTTATAATCAATTATTTTTGAATGATTATTTTTTTTTTCGCTATTTTTCTTTTACTTTTTTTATAAAGTTCATGTATGTGTTATATGTTTAATAATCTATACTAATATTATAAAGTTGAAGAGTTTGTTTGTTTGGTTGAACGCGCTAATCTCAGGAACTACTAATCCGATTTGAAAAATTCTTTTTGGATTAGATAGCCCGTTAACTGAGGAAGGCTATAGGCTATATATCATCCCGGAAAAATGTACAGTTCCCGTTGGATAGATTGTTTTTGTCTAGGGACGAACCCGAAGCGAAGCGAGGGTAAGTCGCTAGTTAATTATAAAGCCATGAAAAATACCTATATAAAGTATTGCAACACGTCTAAATTATAAAGCAACCTAATCTAATAAGTATGTAAATCTTCTATCAACAATGTGCAAATAAACTGTAAAGCCGGTTTAATATAAATCCGGTCACAACACAAATACCGGTTACAATAATTAAAACAGAACGTCTTTTATTTTGCAATTTTACTATCGAAATTATTTCTTTCAAACAAAATGGACAATTAAAACATATGCTTTATGAAATAATTAACATGTCTGCATTTAATATAAATAGTTATATACTTCTAATGTCAGGTTATATGTATTCAGCCCTATTAACGTCCCACTGCTGGGCACGGGCCTCCCTTCAATACGAGGGGGATCAGACCATAGTCCACCACGCTGGCCAAGTGCGGGTTGGCGGACTTCACGTCTTTCGACAGCTTCCTTGCTTCTCTCAGACATGCAGGTTTCCTCGTGATTTTTTATATTCAGGTTTATTGAAAAGTAACTTAAAATTCTAAGTAAAACAGAAGAAAAATGCTAGTCTCAAAACATTAAAAATGATGTTTCTGATAGAAAAAAAAACGTGTACTCATTTAATAGATATCACAGGCATTAGTGTACTTTACTTCGTGAAGTTCGGTCACGTAAAGGCGATAACCGAGACGACCTTACAAAAATTTCAATCGGACGTGACGATGACAGGATAGCTATAAATATAGCAGATCTTAATGGAACCATTCGTTTTACATAAGCGTTGACTATTGAATTTCAAGCAATACGATGAAATATTACCCAATTTCTTAGATTTCCGCGACTTCATAAATAAAACTGTGTAATCCTTTTAATATTTTTTTTTAAATAAACAATTGTAGTCATAAATAGTACTACCTAAATTAAATATAATTAAAATTATTAGTATTTTTTAAATTAACAAAATATTTGTTTTTTGGTGCGCTTTGGTGCCATTTCTGTTTTTTCTTCCATATTATTGTATTTTGTGGGTGGTTCTACGAATTTTCATACGTTAAAAACCTTAGTCCCTCCCATGACCTTTATTTACTGTGAAGCATTCAAAACATCGCATCAAAAACAAAACTCATAAATCAAAATACAACCGCGACAAAATTTGAAAACAGTTTTCTTTACAATATGACGAAATGGATTTTTGATTTGCAGTCGAACTTATTGAGTCGGAAATATTTTTTATATAGCTTTACACCATTCCTTTCTTGTAGAGTCGACAGAATGAATAGTAACTTCACTATGCTCTACGTGAGTCGTTCTTCAGACGAAAAGCTTTCATAATAAAAAGGAAATACAAAAAAAATGTCAATATTTACTTAAGAACTTAAAACAAGTTACATACACAGGCTTCAAGAGAATCGCTGATATATTAACTCCCACGATTCAAATAATAAATAGACATTGTCGTCACCAAGACGGAAATGCAGAATTGCAATTTACCAATATTATAATTTTCCCATTATTCTAATAACCTACATCGAGTAGGTCACACATTCATTTTAGATAATAAGTTTGATTTGTAATAGTATTATTTTATAATAAACTAGCGACTCACCCTCGGTTCGCTTCGGGTTCGTCCCTAGGCAAAAACAAATCTATCTCACGGGAACCGTGCATTTTTCCGGGATGATATATAGCCTATAGCCTTCCTCAGTTAACGGGCTATCTAATTCAAAAAGAATTTTTCATATCGAATTAGTAATTCCTGAGATTAGCGCGTTCAAACAAACAAACAAACTCTTCAGCTTTATAATATTAGTATAGATAGATTAAATTAGTTTTTGGGCTTTTTTGACCTTCCGACTGTAGCTAACGTAACTAACAGGTAAGTAATTTCGATATATATATATCTAATATATAAAATTCTCGTGTCACAGTTTTCGTTGCCATACTCCTCCGAAACGGCTTGACCGATTTTGATGAAATTTTTTGTGCTTATCCGGTATCTATGAGAATCGGCCAACATCTATTTTTCATCCCCCTAAATGTTAGGGGTAGTCCACCCCTAATTTTATTTTTTATTTTTTAGACAAAATTTTTAATTTATATTTTTTTATGATACAACATACAAAAATACATACAATCCTCAATTTTCACCCTTCTACGATCAACCCTTATTTTTTAATAGCCATTTTAGTAATTTAATCATTTTTCCTCTCCGGTCGAAAACTGATCAATCGTGATTTAATGCAAGCTAGGGACGAACCCGAGCGAAGCGAGGGTGAGTCGCTAGTATATATATATATATATATATATATATATATATATATATATATATATATTAATAAACAATTCAAATCTAGCAGAAATATAGTAGCTTTAATATAGGAGCTTTCAATCCGGCGGATGTTGTAATCACTAGAAACTGACTCCTATCAGATGGAAAAGCTTTCATTACGAACTTGACGTAGTCATCATTCAAACTTAATACTAGTTTAGTCTCTTAAGAAAATAAATAAGCTTTATGTATAAATTCATATATGTATACGTATACTAGCGATTCACACTCGCTTCGCTAAGGTTCGTCCCTAGGTTGCTTTCCCATACAAATTTTCATCTCCATTTTCACCCCCTTAAGGGATGATTTCTGGGTTAAAAACTATCCTATGTTCATCCCAGGGTCTCAAACTATCTTCTTACTGATTATTATTATTTATTAATATATATATATATATATATATATATATATATATATATATATATATATATATATATATATATATATGTATATTTCATCTAAATCCGTTCAGAAGTTTTTGTTTATTCGTAACAAACATACGAAAATACAAAATACAAATCTTTCCTCTTTATAATAATAATGTAAATAGATAAAATTATCTTTTCAGTTTTTTCACGGATTAATTTTATTTTTGGTTCCCGACGATTCAAATAATTTACAGTTTACAGCAATTATGGTCACAGGAGAGATAACTAAATAAAATCCTCGAAAAAATCCGAAAACTATGTTTTATTTAAAATGTCAAATATTCGCGTAAATCAAAGAAAGTATTACACACATGCTTTTCAAATTTTTAACCGATTTCAAAAAAGGGAAAGCACTAAATTTGAGAGTATGTGTTTTTGTATACATATATTACTCCAGAATATTTTTTTTTAGTCGGTTTTAATTAAAAAGCATTTATGCTATAGGAATAACCTCTGACTTTATCACTACGCAACCCAACACTGTTTCCGTAAGACAATATTATTTATGATATGATACTTTACGTAATGTTCACACATCAAGAATTATCGGTAAAGTTTCAAATTGCGAAATATAAACAAATATTTTAGTTGATGAATCTCAATAATAATATGATTGCTAAAGTTTATTAGTGTGTATGTTTGTTACTGGCTTACGCAGAAACGGCTGGACGGATTTGGATAACATTTTTAAACTCAGATAGACTATGAACTGGAGTATTATATAGGTCACTGTTAGTAATACTCGTAAAATTTGCCAAAAAAGTGACGCCGTCTGTATGTAAAAAATATAAATACAAAAGGGATCCGAGCAAAGCGGGGGTAACTCATTCGTTGTGCATATAGCCAAGCTACTTCATCAAGCATTGGCAGGCACACCAAGATTATTGATTTATTACGCATTTCATACCTAGGGTACATATTAATACTGAAATCGAAAATTTTTATGTTTGTTTAGATCATTTCTGTACCCGCAAAACCAATTCAAGAAACGTTTTTTAATTGGGAGCTATAATGTTCCCTTCAATACGAGGGGGATCAGACCATACTCCACCACGCTGGGCAAGTGCGGGTTGGCGGACTTCACAAGTCTTTCGAAAACTTGCTAGGTTCTCTACGACATGCAGGTTTTCTCACGATGTTTACCTTTACCGTAAGAAAAGTGGAAATGATTCGCACATGAAAATATCAGAGGTACGAGACGCGGGATTTGAACCCGCTTCACTCGGTTGCCCAAGCGAGCGCGTTACCACTGCGCTACCGCCTATGTTATATGATTACTGTTCATGACTTACATGGTTTATTTTAAATTTCCATTTATATAATAGAAGCAGTAAACTTAAATATTTAAAATTGACGACATTTAATTATATTAAAAGAAAATTACGAGTTTTGAGGCAGTGGTAGCCCAGTAGTAACGCGCTCACTTGGGGTACCGAGTGAAGAAGGTTCAAATCCCGGGTCTCGCACCTCTAATATTTTCATGTGCGAATCAATTCCAACATGATTACCACTTGACTTAACGGTGAAGGAAAACATCGTGAGGAAACCTGCAAGTCTGAGAGAACCTAGCAAGTTTTCAAAAGACATAATGAAGTCCGCCAACCCGCACTTGGCCAGCGTAGTGGACTATGGCCTGATCCCCCTCGTATTGAAGGGAGGCCCGTGCCCAGCAGTGGGACGTTAAAAAGGGCTGAATATTATACTACTATACTAAATGTACGAGTACATACTTTACTGAACCTAAATAAATACTAATTACACATCGATTTAGAACTAATCGATCGTCACCATGCAATTAGTGAAAGTAGAGTTTATTCATGTATGCTAATAGTTAGGCGACCTAGAGTTTAACTGGTCTTACTGTAACGTTGATTGATATCTGGCACAGCTACTGTTAAAGTAATCGTCGAAAGTAGGTCTCACCTAACCTGAGTGGGATCGTACGATCAGTTATAATACAAGTATATGTAAATGTTGATGCAAATTTTTTGTATTATTATATTTATTACTTTTACATCGTAACAGAGGTTACAGACCGACATTTTTGCAATAAATATATAAATATTTAAACGACTTAGTAAATCAAGCACAATCCAATCTTGTAATAAATGTTAAATTAGCAATTCTTGCATGTTTATTTCGTGTATCTCGGAAACGGCTCTAACGATTTGAATCAATTTTGTATTTAGATAAAGTTTTGATTTTTAAGTTTATCTTTATATATAGGTGTCTTTTCTGAAAAAAAAACGCATTTTTTATATCTTTTCCGGAAAAAAAAGACAAAGAAAAAACACCTAGATACTATACTATAAATAAAAAAAAAAAACTAAATAAAAACTTTATGATTCACGATACATAATATTGCTATATTTATAATAAAATATTAAACTCATTCTTATTTTCATTGCGGAAATACTCTTTTAAATGTTTGTATTATTCACGCTGTATTGAGGTCATTTTTTCTCTCAAAGTAAAATTTTGATCCCCAAATTAAAAAAAATCTAAATATTACTAAAAAAAACTAATATATTCATCTAAAACAAAAATTGAACTTGTATTATAGCGGGTACAAAAAAGCTTTATTTAGCTTAACTTAGTCTGTTTCATATATATAAGAAAACTTCTTGAACGTATGTACGTACGTACATACATACACATCAGTCGACGTCGTATACATTCACCTTTTGATTTTTAAACCCAAAATCTAGCAACACAATATTATCTATTGATTTTGAAAAAACAGTTTATTCCAGACATCAAATCACTTTCGCTTGACCCGCTTTGTATTGTTTGGTGGAATATTCTCACGAACGGTACAATTTTGACGTTGCGAAATTTGAACCTTATTACATTTGCGTTAAGGATTATAAAAATTAGATTTAGCAGTTTATGTCAGCATTGCGTCAAAAGCCTTTTATCAAAGTTTTACAGACAAGGACGGTAATTGTGCTGTCTCTTTCTTTCATTTATTATATTTTGCAAAGGTCTCGTATAATAATTAAAAAATCTAACAACGTAATGAAGGTTTGTTTTAGTACTTACAGAAATATATATACATCGTTACTTGTCCATAAAAAAAAAACATATATACGGTCGAATTGAGAACCTCCTCCTTTTTGGAAGTCGGTTGAAAAATTAATGAGCTCTTTAAAATACATGGAATTTATCAATAACATTAAATTAAATATTTAATGTTTTATTTATTTTATTTAACTCCAACACACGTACTGGAATATATTTAGCATCACAGTGAACTCGAAATCATGAATTATGTACGTATTATTAAATAATCGTTAGTTTTTGTTCAACGAAAGTACAGTTATGTATGTACGTACATATATAGAAAATAATAAATCACGACTGCATATAAAATTGACCGACTTTTTAATAATTTATAAAAAATACAATCGTTTGTTACCTAGGCTATATATAACACGTGCTAAAAAAGCAGATATTCCTACATACTAATAACATTACATTTTGATGAAAGTTGGTTAAAACTTTACAGTACATGCACTTTAATTATTAATAAAATATAAATGTGTTGGGATATTAACACACAGCACCACCTAGTTCCATGGTAAGCTACGAGGCCTGTGTTATGGATACAAACTGGACTGGAGTACAAACATTCGTACTCATCATACAAATGTATGCCCCCAGCAGGACTCGAACCCGCAACCGCTGGCACAGCAAGTAGGGTCACTACAAACTGAGCCAAACGTGCTATCAAAATTTGAAGTCTCTAAAAAGCATTACATAGGAATAAAGTTTAGTTCCTTACATAAAATCAGCTCCTTTTTTTCGATAGCGGTAATATCTACTACTTTAATCTATTTTTAACCCTCGACGCATAAACGACGGGGTTTTATAAGTTTGACGTCTCTGTGTGTTTGTGTCTCTGTCTGTGGCATCGTAGCTCCCGAACGGACGAACCGATTTTGATTTTGTTTTTTTTTTGTTTGAAAAGTGAATTAGTCGGGAGTGTTTTTAGCTATGTTTGAAGTAAATCGGTCCAAAATGTTCGAAGGTTTTTAAATTTTTAATTTAATTTTCTTTATTGTTGGTGTACATAATACATATGTATTAAAAGAATGATATATTATGTTAGCAGGACAGTTAGCTGAACATATAATTATGCAAAGATCTACAGCATTTTCGCATTCCATGCAACTTTTTGTATAACAGTATCTTGAACTTGCATCATGTAACAAAAACTAGCTCTAAAATTGTTCGAGAACCATATATTGCGTCTCGCCATAAGGAGTTTAACTCGTTCATAAACAGCCTTCTTCTTAATGAATAAAAAATTAACGCGTTGAGAGAATCCATGCAAAAAGTGGTTAAGTTTCGGTAAATGGTCGTACACCTCTTACTGAAATAAAGTAAATCATTTCGTACATATTGTTTTATTTGTTGTCTTCCTAACAACTCTTTATCTCATATGTTAATGTATACATAATATAATTAATATCATAAACATAATAATTTATCCCTTTGTAACTTTTTCCCACACTTTTGGGCAAAGGCCCCCTTCCTTCAATGCGAGGAGAATTCGGCCGTAACCCACCACGCTAGGCTATTTTGACATGGCGGATTTCAAACTTCTTTTAAAAATCATTTAGATTCTAAGTCTTTCAAGCTATAATGATCACTGAAAATATTTTTATTATGACGGCATATTGACATAGCTTTTCATCAAAACTATTTCAAAACTTGATAAATATCTTACTTAATTTCTCTCAGACATGCAGTTTTTTCACCATATTTGCAAATTGTAATCAATATTGAAAATAAGATTCCCATATGAAAATCTCAGGAGGTGCGACATTAGGGGTTTGAATCCCCTTCACTTTTCGATTCTACGATTTTTCTTCTTTCTTTATCTTCTTACCAAATTTCATCTAAATCGGTTTAGTAGTTTCGAAGCTTATTCGGTACAAACAAACAAAAAACCTTTCCTCTTTATAATGTTAGTATAGATAAATTATCCAGTACCACTTGCACACCATCGACATATTATTGTCAAAAGCCGGATGTGCAAAAAAACCTCTTACAAAAATCCAACACTAATCATAATTTCAACGCAATCGAATGGTTGGAACCAAACATCTTTTTACGAACCCAAAACCAGTCTAAATAATCATAAAAATGTGATTAATTGCAAGTTTTTCTCTAAAAGAAGTATAATTGACAGGATGTTGAGACTTATTTCTAGCAAGCACTTGCTTCCATACAAAGGATTTAATTGAAGACTAATTACATACCTACTGCTGGTGTTACAGTTGTTATAGTAGCAGATGCCGTTCTCTTAAAGGATCTGCACTTATTAACATGATTCAAACATTTTTTTATAAATGTGTGGAAAATTACCACTGTACTATTCTATCTATAGGGTTCCGTTTCCGAACGGATGAAACTCTTTACAAAATACACAGTGTTTGTTTGTCTATCTGTCAAACATATTATTGCAATTTATGCTGAATCTTTTGATTAGCGATAGAAATTATCAAAAAAAGATTATTATTATTATCAAATAATTATTTATTTTATTATTCTAGCCATTAGAATAACCTTCGAGTTTGTAAGCTAATTTGTTTCGTTTTTATGATACATCAAAGTTCGTCAGGAGCTTTTTTATTGGATTTTAATACTATAATAAATATTTCTGTATATTAATTGGTTATTATGATATATACAAACAGACAAACAGACAAACAGACAGAGAAACAAAAAATTTAAAAAAAATCTGGATTTGTACTATTTCTCTTCTTACATCCCCGTGACTCGGTTTTTAGCATTTTTTTTCTATGTACAGACATTCGACCTCTACAGTTTTATTATATGAATAGATTAGCTTCTTCGAAAGTAAGTAAGTCATAGTACAGATGGCTTTTGTTATAAAACTTAATATTATGCACAATTGCATATCTACTATCTATTAAGTTAAACGTAGTGTGTGAAACAGTGTCGCGCGAACTTTATCAATGAGTCAGCATTGCGTTCACTTGCGGATATTGCTAAACACCGGCGACTTGTGTCCAATTAACTAAATAAAGTAATACAAAATTATTAACTAATCGATTTAAGTTATCTTTGTAAGTTCACCTGTAAGGCCGTTTTAGAGAGGAAGAACTTTCAAAGCTACAAGCTAACTTTTTAATTTCATTGACTGTGGTGGATGTGGAGTCTTTTATGAAAAGCTCAAGTTATGAATTAACGGTTAATATAGATTTCTTAGAGATGAGATATTTTCCCGCGGTAAAAAGTATCCTAAATATTAACCAGCCAGCTATCATCATACCGAATTTCATCAAAATCTGTCCAGCGGTTTTCTCGTAATTCGTCCCCAGATAGACAAACAAAAATTCTAAAAACTATAGAGTCGGCCTTTGTATCGATAATAATGACTATTTCAATAAGATTTTCCAAAAAATATTTAATGTTCAGATTCGACTCAGTTAGAATTTTATTAGGTATTCGTAATAAAAAGCTTCATAAACTGCAATTTTCTTGCAGTTTTATAAATAGTGTGCCAGTTTAGTTTTTATTGGTTTTGGTCTGCTTAAGCATGTTCAAGGTTTACTTGAAAACGGCTGTACCGGATCCGTAGTGACTTCCTACTTTGAATATATTTATAATATAACTATGAATTATTAGTGCATTTAACAGTTTTAATTAAGAATATAATAAATTACATAGTTTCTTTACAATTATAGTACTTAAATGAATGTGGGCTAAATAGAAACACTATAGGTACGTAGGTACCCATACGTGGCCAAATCTATACAGATAAATTAAATTGAAGTGTCTGTTTGTAATATTAAAATAACCGCTTTTTACTAAATGCATATGAATGTATACACGGTACATATACCGAAACAACATTTTTTACAATTTTTGTCTGTCTGTCTGTCTGTTTGTTCCGGGTAATCTCTGAAATGGCTGGACCGATTTTGACGGGACTTTCACTGGCTGATGTAATAAGGAGTAACTTAGGCTACTTTTATTTTAGAAAAAAAATAGGGTCCCACGAAAAAAAAATAATACCAAATTAATTAATTAATTTTGTTTTGGGAAACAACCTAGGGACGAACCCGAGCGAAGCGAAGGTAAGTCGCTAGTCTATACATATATTAAAATTCGGAATCGTATGTGTACATTAAATATTTTTTGGAAAATTTTATTTAAATAGTCATTATTATCGATACAGAGATCGAATCTATAATTTTTATAATTTTTGTCTGTCTGTCTGAGAACGCAACTAGGAAACCACTGGACAGATTTTGATAAAATTTGGTATGATGACAGCTGGTTATCCGAATCAACATTTAGGATACTTTTTACTGCGGAAAAATATCCCCTCTCAGAGAAATCTATAGGTACTAACCTTAAAACGTAGGGACAAATACAAGCGGAGCAAGGGCGAGTCGCTAGTAGTACTATAAAATAGTAATACATAAAATTAGCATACTAACGCAAGTTGAAAATAACAGTACAAGCTTTGCAGAAACTAGGTAACATCTTAGATAAGTATCATTCAGTTCAAACAGTGATTCAAATCTGAAGTGGGTCATTAAGGCCGTCCGTGCGATAACCTCACATTGTAACACTAACAAAATATTGTGGGTTTGTATGAAATAAGTAAAATTTCTAAAGATTTTGAGTACTTAAGTATCAAATTAAGGTACTTTAGTAATATAACGTATAATAATTTATACGTAATATAAATTTTCATGCCCATTTCTCTTTTTAAAAGTTTAAAATAGTTCTAAACAAGTCAGTCATCTATACTAATGTTATAAAGAGGTAGTTTGAGATTTAGATGAAATGGTAAAAAAATAGTTGGGAGACCCTGGAAAGGACATAGGATACTTTTTATCCCGGAAATCATCCCTTAATGGGGTGAAAATGGGGATGAAAGTATGTATGGGGAATCAAACGAACCCGAGCGAAGCGAGGGTGAGTCGCTAGTTTATTGTAAAAATCACATTATATTAAAAATAGAAGAGGCAAACAGACAGAATTACTTTCGTGTTTGAATATTAGTATGGATTATAATGTAGGTTAGTCTGTCTCGAGCCAATAGACAATTGGGTGGTGTCAAAGCCCAAAGTAATCGATTCATACCACAATTTTCGGTGACAATGGCGAAGGATACCAACCGTGGAATAAACATCGTTAAAATTTTGGTTTCGAATTGATATTAATAGTTTCGTCTAATGAAATTATTAAAAAATATTCAATTTGTATATACTTTATGATATTTGTACTCGACATTTTGAACATTTACAGTTCATTACCAAAAATACTAATATAATATTTTTAGAAATCAGAATTGGGATAGGCTTAAACCCTAAAACCTTAAAATATACAGCCTTGTCATTCTGGTCAGTTAAAACTTAAAATTAAATTTATTGCTAAACTAATGTTTCAGTTCTACACTTTATTTATTTTCTTTTAGGTACCTTTTCCATCATTTTACTTCTGTGGTCATTTATTGTATTGCGTTTGAGTTAATTTTTGTAAATACGTCGTAGGAGCATCGACGCGCGGGTAAATGATTACCTAGTGGTAACACGATATGTCGTGATGTAAACTAAATGACACGCGTGAAATTATATCCCAATTCTGATTTCTAAAAGTATAAAAAAAAGTGCGTGTGTGTGCAGTTCACACACGGTAGAAGTGAAACTTTAGAAGAGTAACCTACGAGAGAATGAGATGAATATAGAGTACCAGGAGTAGGATAATACTTAGGTTAATTTTTTTAATAATATTTTTACCAAGTTTAAAAGTTATTTTACATTTTATTTGACATAAATATACATTACATATTATTCAGTAATTAATTTTATTATTTTTCACTTCAAGTGTAATATATTCTATCTTAAATAACAACGGTTTCCATGGCAACATGGTAATGTATTCTATCTCATTCTCTCGCCAGCTTAATCTATAGGTACATATAATAAAACTGTAACTAAGCCGAATCTGTACAATAAATATTTTTTGGAAAATCCTATTGAAATACACTTTACTATCGATACAGAAGCCAAATCTACAGTTTTTAGAATTTTTGTCTATCTGTCTTTCACTCTGTTACCGCATCAGGGGAAAACAACTGGACAGATTTTAATGAAATTTTGTATGATGATAGCTGGTTATCCGGGTCAATATATAGGATACTTATTACTGCGGGAAAATATCTCATCTCTGAACTAAACGTTAAAACGTAACTAGGGACGAACCCGAGCGGAGCGAGGGTGAATTGCTAGTCCTATATATTTTATGTGTCTGTCTCTTTTTAGTGTTGCATTTCCGTTTTATAAAGTTTCAAATCACAACGATTCTAAAGAAATTTCACTTCAATATAATTGATACACCATACCGTAATTAGCGATTATCTCAAAGGAGACGAATTGAACACTTTTTCCTTTTTGAAAGTCAAAACTCTAAAACAAAGATCTCTTAATCACACAATATGTAAATATGTACTTACATATATGAATGTTATTGGCATAATGATGATCTCAGATAAAATTATTGGCATACATTTATTAGATCATCATCGTGAAAAACTCAGTAATATTTGAGTAAGTTTTATTTATTTAAACTTGCAATTATTAACTCAATACCTAATATGCATTAAATAATGACAAATTACCTATACTAATATAATTATATAGCGATACATATAATAAAATTCTAACCGAGTCGAATCTGTACATTAAATATTTTTTGGAAAATCTTATTGAAATAGTCATTATTATATCGAAACACAGGTCGAATCTATGGTTTTTAGAATTTACGTTTGTCTGTCTGTCTGGAAGCACATAACGAGCAAACCACTGGATAGATTTTTATGAAATTTGGTATGATGATAGGTGTCCGGTCATCATATAGGATACATATGTCATCTTTGAGAAATCTATACTAAACGTTAAAACGTAACTAGGGACAAACCCCTGCGTAGCGAGGATGAGTCGCTAGTGTTTTTATATAGTTTAATAATAATGAAGATCTTTTGTCACTAACGTTTTTGATTGACTTAAAAAAATCCACTCCTTAAGGAAGATGGAATAATTGCGCCGCTTCTCTTCCGGGTGCATGATGTTAGAGTGTATAAGACGTTCCTCAACTACCTGTCAGTATTAAACAATCTTAATCGGACAGTGTTAGAGATTAAAGAGTTTAAATAATTTTTTTTTCATTAGTACTATAGTATCTAGATTTCAATCTAGGTTCTAAATAACGCGAAGTCTTGTTATTGTAATAGATCAAAAAACCACGAGTAAAGCCGCAGGTAAAAGCTATAAATAAATCGATCAAAATCTAGAAATCCAATACAAAATGCGGTTAAGTTATTTGAAGAGTAACAGTAGACAGTCTAAGGAATGGATAGTGCTAATGTAATTGTGGATATTGCGTAATCTTGATTTATTTCACTCTCTCGAGGTAGAATAATGTACAGTATACACGTTACCAGTCGATCATTCACAGTCTAAAGAACAAGTGACCAGTTATTATGAGGTAAAAAATGTTTTTTCTTTACAGATATACGTATATTGGGGCATTAACACACAGCACCATCTAGTTCCATAGTAAGCTACGAGGCTTGTGTTATGGATACCAAATAGTTGATACACTACACATATATTACTTTAAATACATACATGTTATAAATATAAACACCCTGATTGGAGTACAAACATTCGTGCTCATCACACAAATGAATGCCCCCCAGCAGGACTCGAACCCGCGACCGCTGGCACGCCAAGTAGGATCACTACACATTAAGCCAAACGAGTCGACAACATGTGTGATGTTATAATTTTTTAAAGTAAAGATTTTTTCGTTTCAAAATAATATCTACATACTTTTAATGTATAAACTGAAAGCATATACGTTAGAATTAATAGTAAACTGTAGAAGGTTTTGGGTAAAAATGGTTTTCTTTTATCAGTATTTACCGATTGTGATAATAATTTATATGGCAATACTTGTACTTTTAAGGCTTTAATTTTTCTAAGCAAAACTGCAATATATTGCTAATTTTTAGCTCTTCTAATAACTATATGATTCATTTATTCGAATATATTGTCTTACTCTTTCTATATCATGAGATAAAAGAAAGTCATGTTCAATTTTCTTATTCATAGCTTCAAAAAGACTTATTTTTACCTACATTGTGTTTTAAAAATAATTTTTATTTATCTTTAGAGTATTTTCTTTTCAAATAAGGAGCCTGCAATCTGTAATTCAGTATCAAATAGACTACATTACGAGTATTACTTAACTTTTTGTAATAAAAAATATCTTTGTTTATAACTTAGACATATAACACGATTACAAAAAACAATATATTAGTACATTCCGCATTACATTTATGACTAACGAGATGATGTAAACATAATATAATCCTCTATAGTATTGCGATCGACACTTGTTACAATAAGTAGTCGACCTATTAGTGTATGACAAATGAAGTAAGTTGAAATATATCATTTTTAGGGTTCCGTACCCGAAGGGTGCTAACGGAACCCTATTACTCCTCCGCCTCCGCTGTCCGTCGGCCCGTCAGAGGGCTGTATCTCATGAACTGTTATAGGTAGAGAGAAATTTTCAGAGTATGTATGTATTTCTATGGCCGCTATAACAACAAATAATGAAAATAAAAATACAAGAAACATTTTTTAACGTTCGTAATCGATCATCGAAGTTAATATCAATATAGTACATACACAAAGTAAAAATCAAATTAATAAAAAGTACATATACGATGGTACGGAACCCTCAGTGTGCGAATTCGACTCGCACTTGAACGATTTTTTATTTAAGCATAAAATTTCGATATTTAGTTCGAATTTCTTTGATACATATCGGATCTAAGTCAATTATTGCGTATATTTGGTTTAAGAGCAACTATGAAAGAATGCATTTTAAATATAACGTTAGCACGCCATATTACTCGTAGTTTGTGTAGAGTATTCATTGTACATACTCATAGTATAAACACAAATTGCTAAACGTATTAACATTCTCAAAAAAAAGTAAATTAAGCCGTAGATGTAATTTAAAATTACATTAAATCACCTTTGATGAAACCTAGAAGATATTAATAATAATCGATATGATATCGATATTACTTAGGAAGCGTATGGGCTCGTTAAAATATATTTAGTACCACTACTTCCGTTGCGAGATTTTTTGTCAATTACGTTAATGATGTATAATATATTATCTTCCTCCTTGCACTTCCGGCTTGAAAGCTCATTCTTTATCAACTTCCGCAACAAGCGGGTAGAGCTTTTTATTTAAGATTTGCTTAGGGGAAAGCTTCTTATCATCATTTTTTTAATATTTTCTATATTTAACTATAGGGTAGCTAGTGGTACGCCCTCGCAATGCTCAAATAATAATTTATAAGTTTCTTTTTGTAATAGTATAATATATTATATACTTTACGAAAATCCATCAGTTTAAAATTTATAAACAATTAATTCCATTAATAATGTATCTATACACAAATTTAAAAAAAATTGAAACCAGAAACAGAGCTATATTTTATTTTGACCATTAAGGTTTGATAGAAAAAATCTAAAGGAAATTCTCCTGCCGCTTTCGGTAAATGCACAAACTCAACAGACGAAAAAACAATTTTACATATTTTATGCATGCATTGTGCTGTTTTCCAAAGATTTTTTAAACAAATATATATCTACAACTTTGCTATTAGTGTATAGATGATTAACGAACTAAATAAACCTATCAATACACAGTATAAAACAAAGTCGCCTCCCGCTGTCTTTCTGTCCCTATATAATATGCTTAGATCTTTAAAGCTACGCAACGGATTTTGATGCGGTTTTTTTAAATAGATAGAGTGATTTAAGAGGAAAGTTTATATGCATAATATAGTAGAGAAACACTGATAATTTTAGAGGTTTCTCATGTGATGTCGTAATAAACACATTTTTTTTACGCTTACATTGCAAACGCTGGCTGAAACCTACGAGATAGCTCAAAATAATGTACTACAGTATTGTGCACCTTAAGGTCTACAAAAAAGTCCCTAGTTTCCATATAAGAAAGATGTAGAAAAATCGTGAGATTATCATAAAAACAGTTTTTATTTTTATATCCGCTAAGCTTAGTCCGGTTTGTGTGGGCGTTCACTGACTCACTGCTGACCTCATCTGACCACAAAGGCTTTCGAGGAGCGCCTTTAGTCATACAAATTTCCTTAAATAGCAAGTGTTATTGAAATTAGGTTACTTTGACATTGAGATGCGTTTCTCTCAAGTTTTTTTACTCTATGAAACTGAAAATCCTCTATGTAGCTATATTAAATTTATTTATTTATTTATTAGGAAGCCTACGTTATATACTAAGAATACATTTCTTAACTAAATATAATTATATATAAAAAAGTGTTACAAAGTATATCACAATTACAGGCTAACTTAACATGCAAACAATAATTGATGAACTAAGAAAAAGGTTGTTGCTCACTTATGCTCTAAATAAAAAAAAAGAAATAAATTTATTAATTAAATAACAAAATTTCTGTGAAAAAAAAGTAAATCGGCTAATTATCAACTAAATATGTCTTTAAAAATGACAAGTTTGTTTATTTATTCGTCCTTCTTTCAGGCAAGACCAGGACAAGGAATCAATGTGATATAAATTCAATGAAATGTCCATCGTTTCATAAATTATTTTTAATACATATAGTAAAAAAACATGTAGTTAGCATAGAATGTTAAAATTGTTAGAAAAAGAAAGGAACTAGAAGCCAAAAAGCCGGTTAACAATTATAAGTCAATGAATACAACAAAATTTTGTATTTTGATTTTATAAATACCTAAATATTAGGTTGTATTGTGGTATGTATTGTATATAATATTTACACCACCCACCCTGTATAGTCTTCCATATTTCTTCACCCAAAGGTTGGCTGGAAGAAATCGCTAATTAGCGATAAGACCGCCTTTTGTACACACTTTTGTTTTTTTTTTATATTTTGTTCACACTATTTACTTCATAACTGTGGTGTACATAAAATAATAAATAAAATAGGTATAAATGTTATTCTGTTTGTTTATTAACTTTTTTCTTCGATGAAAGACAGATGCATCATGGAGACGGACGCTTACCAAAATAAGGTAAGCCGCGGGTGAAAACTAGTTTATTAATATAACAATCCATTACTACACAAAATATTTGTTAAAGTTCCACGCAGGCTGGCTTATTATATATTATAGACTGATTTTGTTCTGTGCAATTGGTCTTGCTTAATATCTCGATGGCTTATCGAGTATGTTTATTGAAATATACTTAGGTAATTTAAAAAAAAAACTTCCACATTTATATTACAGAGTGATTATTTTAAATTGACATGATTTTAATATGGATTTGAACATACAACGCTTCTTTATCTCGATATATCGGGAAGTTACGATGAAGTTGAAATTACGATGTTACTCTATACAGACAAATAAAATTGAAGTGTCTGTTTGTAATATTAAAATAACAGCTTTTTACTAAATGCATATGGAATTATACACGGTACTTATAAGAAAAACACAATTTTTAGAATTTTCGTCTGTCTGTTTGTTTCGGCTAATCTCCGAAACTGCTGGACTGATTTTGTCGGAATTTTCACTGGCAGATAACTAATGTTATAAGGAGTAATTTAGGCTACCTTTATTTTACAAAAAAAAAGTCAAGTGTTCCGCTCAACAAACGCACCCGCGCAAAGCGAGGATAAGTAGCTAGTATACACTAATATTATAAAGAGGTAAAATTTGTAAGTTTATATGTAGAGGGTAGTCTCTGAAAATATTCATTCGATTTAAAAAAAATCATTAGTAGACAATTATATTACCGCCGAGTGCTATAGGCTATGTTTAATTTCGATAAGAATGTGTCTACTGTTAGAAATCATAATAATTTTAATTGAAGCCGGAAAACGCATACGAGCGAAGCAAAGATAAGTCACTAGGTATTTCAGAAACTCAGTATAAACGGGTATCAATAGTAAAACAAAATTTACTGGTACAGCGTAAATAATAAGTTCAAACAATTCCCTCCAGAAATTCCGATTCCATTTCGAGCCGTGTGACAGCAAATCGTAGATGTTTAATATTAAACAAAGGCAATGCAGCAATAAACACTTTCACATAAAGCAAATAACTTTATAGTCGTGACTGTGATATGAATTTAAAGTGAATATTTAATTTATAATAATAGAATCATAAAATAATATGACGTCAGTTATTCTTTATCACGATTTCTCAAGTTTTCTACGTATAAGTTAATAAAGTTTGAAATCTTTAAGAAATCTAGTTGTTTCAACATTATGGTGTCTTTTAAAATCTAATATAACAACTTAAAAATTATAGCTTTTTGAGCCATTAATAAGAAAATTGATTGGTAAAACTTTTAGAAACTTCAAAATTAGTTTAATAGTGACTTGAGATTTTAATGAGGCCAGCCTAGAAATGCATATATATATTTTTTAAATCATGAAAAAATCGGTTTACAATTGACGAAAATATCATGTAACAACAACACATGTTTGTACAAAAACAAACAAATACACTTGAATGAATTTTTTCGAAGTCCGTTAAAAATGAATAAGTAGTGAGCATATTTTTCTGTACATATTTCTACGTAGGTATCTATTTTAATTCATTTCCAAGCAAAATAAAACAATATTTTATTTATTATATACTAGCGACTCACCCTCGCTTTGCTCGGGTTCGTCCTTAGGTTGATTCCCCATACAAATTTTCATCTCCATTTTCACCCCCTTAAGCGTTGATTTCCGGAATAAAAAGTATTCTATGTCCTTCCCAGGATCTCAAACTATCTTACCAAATTTCGTCTAAATCGGTTCAATAGATCCAGAGATTACCTCCTCCAACATCAAAAACTCACAAATTCACAAACTTTACCTCTTTATAATATTAGTATAGATTAAAAATATTTTAAATTATACCTATATTTAATCGGCAAAAAATAGAAAATGTAAATAAGGGAAAACCATTTAGTTGAATCATTCTTGGTCAAATATTGAGATTTTGAACACCATAGTGTTTCAAAAAACCATGATTATATGGTATTTAAGCAGAGGCCGGATATCTCATCGGAAACTACGGAGTATGCTTGCCGTAACTACCGAAATAAGCATTGTTGAGAGAAATGCGGTCATGGAACTATGGGATTTTTTCTCCATTTGCATTGTGATTATTTTGTTTATTCATAGATATATGTTTTTTCATGTACCTATGTAGGGCTTATTTTGATTCATCTTGTCATACTCGTAGACGAATACTTTTACGTTATGTTTTTTAGATATATATATTTTTTTTAATTTTTTAAGTTATGTAAAGTCATGGAAGAATTTCAGTTACGTTAAAATAAACTTTAAAATGTTCCTCAAATTGTGGTTTACTTTTTATTCAACGTTCTTAATTATTTTACCAATATTTACTTTCTATATTTTACGCTTTGCACTACTTTCCATACTAGACGAACTATTTTGCATCGGGGCTCGTATAGAGTAAATTATAGCAAATTAAAAAGACAGTTCAATGAAATAGAAAAATTAAATCTTGATTAATTAATTTGTAAATGTTAAACGAAATTATAATAGTTTTCTGATTTCTCTAATTATAACTTAAGTTTCTTAACATCATAACTTTTTATTATTTTGCTATAACTACAACAAAGGAGTCAAAATAAAAACGATAGATTAAAATGTCTAACAACGAAAATAACTATATTATCTCAGCCACAAAAAACTGACGATGAAGTTTATCAAGTAGATAAATAGTACCTACTTAATCTTTGTCCTTTTGTACTTCGAAAGAGATCGTGACGATATATTCGTATTTGATAAACAAAATTGAAATGTCTGTTTGTAGTGTCAAATTAACAGCGTTTTACTAAATACGTATGAATGTATATACGGTACTAAAAAGAAAAAATCAATTTTTAAAATTTTCGTCTGTTTGTCTGTTTCTTTCAGCTTTCCGAAACGGCTGGACCGATTTTGACAGGGCTTTCACTGGCAGTTAGCTGATGTTATAAGGATTAATTTAGCCTACTTATATTTTAAAAAAGAATTAGGGTTCCGTGCCAAAAAAATAAAAACCATGAAATTATGAACAAAATCCGCGTACCTAGAGACGCACGAGGTTGCGAGAGCCGAACAAAGCGAGGTTAAGTCGCTAGTGATACATAAATTCTTATAGGTACTTTCATTTTTTCAACCCTGTACATAACAAACTAGCCATATCCTAAAATACTTATTGTAATTGATTAGAAATATTCCAAAAAAGGGTTTAAATTAACAATTACGACAACAAAACAGCTGTTTCCTCGTCAGCTGTTAAAGGTGCGTAACTGACATTTGACAACATCTGTCACTTTTTAGAGTATTAGTCCGGAATTGGAAGGGAAATAACGGGATCCTTGCAAATGTCACTACCGTTGTTTATTCAAAACATGAGCTATGGTTGTCTAAATATAGTGTATATTATATTTTTTCATGCCCATATTAGTACCCTTACTCTTCAGCCATAAAAAATTTAAGCAGCCCTAGCTAAATGGCAACTTTTAAAGTTTTAAGTGTAAAATGTGATGTTTTAACGACCTCATATCCATTTTTAAGTTTCTTCAAATAACAACTGATATTATAATTTTTTTTTATACATACAGAGATTATATATGGTTGAATTGAACAAGACAAGTTCGTTATACTCGTATTGGAATAAAAAATAATAATACGTTAATTGATGATTGATGTAACATTTCATGGCAATCATAAGCAATTAAAATAGTACATCAAAGGCTATAACGGAAAACAATTGAAATTGCCTGACTACCTTGATTAATGAATTCAACTCTTTTTTTAACTTCCCATTGCTGAGCACAGGCCTCCCTTCAATACAAGAGGGATCAAGCTATAGCCCACCACGCTGGCCAAGTACGGTTGGGCGGACTTTCAATAATCGAGTATAATACTCTTATCATCGATATTAAATAAAAAAAAATATATATTTTTTAATCCTATTATCCGCATTCTACGTAAATATCACATATCAAAAATGTATAATGACAAGAGAGAGAGAGAGAGAGTTTGGCTTTTCTTTCCCCAAAAGAGCAGGCCATTCCACGTGCATATACTAAAGTATATATTTATTTACTTTCATTATATGTTTTGTAGTTAAATTATATATTGGTATATAGGGTGTGGCATAAAGAATAACAGCAGTGATTAAACATCGCTCATAGATATAAGTATTGAGTATACCTATTTCTAAGACATGTTGAATTTCCATTATCAATATCGTTGATAGATTAACAAATTGGAAAGATATTTCTGATCACGTGACATAAGAATTAGAAAAATAGTTTGAGACCCTGGGAAGGACTTAGGATAGTTTTTATCCCGGAAATCCCTTAAGGCGTGACCATGATTGTTGAAAGGCATTCGAAACGTCAGAAACCAAAAATCTATCTATCTATCCTACCTCCTATCATCTTATCTCAACTATCTTCTATGCTCAAAATTTCTGGAGAAATGAAATCAGCGTCACTCTTTGTACTATAACGAAAAGTCGTGACCATCTCAAGAATTCTGTTCTCCGATATCGCCTACGTATTTGACATTATCATGAAATGTGTCGATGAAAAATGCCCTTCAATACAAGAACCACTTGAAAGATAGCATTGCAGTTTTATCGTCGGAGAATTATTTTGTGTGTTGGAATTTATTAATTATTGAGTTTGACACCTTATTCATTAGCAAAAGAAGTTTTTAGTGTTTTATTTTAAAGCATGCCTATCGTTTGTTTTATTATTATTTTACTAGCGCCTTACCCTCGCTTCGCTCGCGTTCGTCTCTAGGTAGGTTTTAATTTTTTTGAGCAAAACCCTAATTCTTTTTCTAAAATAAAATTAGCCTAAGTTACTCCTTATAATATCAGCTATCTGCCAGTGAAAGTCCCGTTAAAATTTGTCCAGCCGTTTTGGAGATTAGCTGGAACAAACAGATAGACAGACAAAATTTAAAAAAAAATGTGTTTTTCTCTTAAGTACTGTATATAATTCCATATGCATTTTAGTATAAAGCCTTTATTTTGACATTACAAACAGACACTTCAATTTTATTTATCTGTATAGAATATTAGCGTTCGTCAAATTACCCTACCTCTGTATATGTACGTGAAAGTTTGTAAGGATGGATGTATGGACGGATGTTTGCTTCACTTCAACGCAAATACTACTAATAATCGGATTGAATTTAACATTTACAGTATTTTAAATAAAACTATCTTTCCGCCCCAGTCAGTCCTTCGCGACCATTATTGATTTAGACTTTTAAAATATTTGAAACGCCGGGAACTTAAAATGAAAATAAATCCACGAAAAATCAGAAAACATAGTTTTATTTAAAATGTTAAATATTCGCGTAAAATAACATAAGAAAGTAAAAACTTAACAGTTCAGCCCTTTTTAACGTTCCACTGATGGGCACGCGCCTCCCTTCAGTACGAGGAAAAACAGACCATAGTCCACCACGCTGGCCAAGTGCGGGTTGGCGGACTTCACATGTCTTTTTAAAACTTGCTAGGTTCTCTCAGATATGCAGGTTTCCTCACGATGTTTTCCTTCACAGTTAAAACAAATTTAACAGTAATATAGCTTAGATCAGAGTACTAATACATAGCCTATAATTTATAAGGATATTGTAATATAAAATATGATGACGGAGCCGCGAGAAAACTATAGATGGTATAGGTTATTATGACGAATTCAAAAATAATAAAACAAGAAAAAAGGATATTAAGGAACTCCACATATATTGGTAATAATTAATAGTTTCTGCTGGACCCTTTGTATAGGGAACCCTAAAAATTAATTTGGAAGATAATATATGCCTAAGTCATTATAAAGGCAGTTAAACAATAAATATTTTTAAAGCATCATAAATTACTTATAAAATATGTTCTGTAATCGCAATTCATCTCAGTTGCGTTATGTCTGGGAACTTCACGCGAGGACACAGCTAATTGTATGTTAATTTATTTGTGTATGTCCGAAAACGCTGGGCGTGGCCTTCGTTTGATGCTTAGGTCTCTATACTACAATACCAAGTAGCGATTAATATTTTTTTACATTCAGAATATATAATGAAATGTTTAAATTTAAATTCGCATGTTGAATTTGGCATTGGTGGTGGTGAGAAACCGAGTGCAGCGGTTTTCACACCTCTGATATTTTCATGTGCGAATTTCCAACATGATTACCACTTGTCTTACGGTGAAGGAGAACATTGTGAAGAAACCTGCATGTCTGAGAGAACCTGGCAAGCTTTCAATGTGAAGTCCGTCAACCCGCACGTTGCCCTGCGTGGTGGACTATGGCCTGATACCCCTCGTATTGACGGAAGACCCGTGCCCAGCAGTGGGACATTAAAAGGGCTGAATACATTTATAAGGACTTTGCTCCACTTAGGTATAGACGCTGTGTAATATTTGATAGTGTAGGTAAAACATATCTTAGATTTAAATCAAATTTTGATATATATGATAAATAGCTACATCTATACTAATATTATAAAGCTGAAGAGTTTGTTTGGTTGAACGCGCTAATCTCAGGAAATAGTAATTCGAATTGAAAAATTCTTTTTGCATTAGATAGCCCGTTAACTGAGGAAGGCTATAGGCTATATATAGTCCCGGAAAAATGTACGGTTCCCGTGCGATAGATTTGTTTTTGTCTAGAAACGAACCCGAAGCGAAGCGAGGGTGAGACGCTAGTTGATAAATAAAACACTTAATATGTTTGGTTATTCTTATAGGGATGGCATGATCCCTCTGTGACCGAACCCTTTAAAATAGTAACTTAAAACACTTAAAAATCGATCAAGTGCAAGTCGGACACGCACACGAGGGGTTCCGTACTATAATCGTTATTTTTTTTTAATTTGTATGGCAGCTTTTTTGAAATTCGTCATCTTGGTTTTTTAAATTATTTTCAACTCTTTACCTATTACATTACGTTCATGAGATACAGTCCTCTGACAGACGGAAGGAAGGACGGACGGACATCGGAGGCTTAATAATAGGGTTCCGTTAGCACACTTCCGGTAACCCTAAAAAGTAGCTGATTCATAAAATCTAGTACGACAAAAAAAAAGACTATCCTTAATGGTACATTGACACTTGCCATGACTAATCTCTAGAATATATAATATAGCCCTAAAATTACAATGGGACTTTTTGCACCAAACGTTAATAATTTCGAAATGAACCTTGAGGTTACAGATCCGGCTACACAATAATATCTATCACAATAATATCCTATCTGTACATCTATTATAAGGCACTAAAAACCGCAATTGTATCATATATGTAGTTGGATACTGTTACTACGAAATTGAAACTAATTAGATATTGAATTCCACCTTTCATTTTTTGATTCTCGCCTTCGTCTTTGTTACAGTAGCGGTTTAAGTTGATTAAAGCGAAAAATTGGCTAAGTAAGAGTCGCGGATGAATCGACCGTTTCAATTTTTTATTTGCTGTTCTTAATAATAACACATTATTTATTACAAACACATACATACATCTTACTAATCAAGTGCTATTAGGTTATTAGGTTTATACCTTGAAACTTAGCGATGATGGATTTGGCTGATTTTGGATTTTTTGAATTACTTATATGTACTTAAAACTAAAAAGTATACCTTTTGAAACCTTCCGCTAATGTTTATTTTCTTTAAGGGTTGTCCCATGAAAATGATGCTACTTCTAGTTATATAAATCTGAAAGCTTAGATGTTTGGATGGATGTTTGTTACTCAAACACGCCAGAACGGTTGAAAAGATCTGGATGTTTGGCACAGAGATAGATTATAGTCTGGAATAGGACATAAGTTACATATTATCCCGGAAAAATGTAGGAGTCCCGTGGGATAGACTCGTATTTATTTCTAGAGGCGAACCCCAGCGAAACGAGGGTGAGCCGCTAATTCGATATTAATATTAATATTTATGTATATATGTATAGACTTTTAAATGTGGGAATTACAAAAAGCCGATATAAGACAAAATCATGGCGTCTTCTTCTTTTTTATAGGTAAAATGGTTAGGTTTTATTTACCACTAAAAAAATAGGAAAAGTGCAGTGTAAAAGTATTTGTAAGACAAATAGCGTTGTTTATATACATATACACGTGTTATATAAAGTAAAAAATATTAATATCTATTATTCACACGTTTTCAGGACAGGAAAAGTTTCAAGCATGACGGATCTCGGCATACATATTTCGCTTCAATAGTCAATACATTATTTACGACTAATAGTGGCGAAAGGAAAACTTTCATGACTGAAAATCATTTTTTTATCATTATTAAAAAAAGGACAAAGTCCTCTGGGCCCTGCGTGATGGTATCGCATTAAATGGTAATAATGTCAATGCCAATCCAAATTTTTGGTAAGTTGTCGCTTGGTTCTTTAGGAAAACCTTCTTCTATTTTAGTAAAGGTGAAGTAAATTTCTCAAATATGTGTACAAATGCATATATGGGAAATTAGTTTTTTCCCACAGCTTCGCTCGGTAAGTAAGGGATCAAAGATATATGTCCGTTCCAGGATGCAATTTATGTCTTAGCCAAAATTTTATCAAAATCTGTTCAATGGTTTGAACCTGAAAAGGTAACAGACAGTTACTTTCACATTTACAATATTAGTATGGATTACGCATATAGACTATGCGGTAATTCTAATTAGTAATGACGTTTGTTGTAGGTATATGGCTTGTCGAGGTAACGATTATTTCTCATTTAAGAATGAGATAATGAAGACTTTACACAATTTTAAGTTTTTTTTATTGTATTTTACAAAGAAAACTACAAATTTGAACGATGTACATTTTTATGTTTTAGGCTTAGAAACCAGAAGTCATATCCATTATAAACCTAGAAATAAAAAGAAAACATTTCTTAAGATTAGTTTATCTACTTTATAATATTTTAAACGTCCATTTACATATATCATACTTCGTATCATATCAACGTATAACATTCCTAAAGAACATAAGAACGATAAAATTCATCTCGAGAGAATTTTCAAACTGATATCAGCATACATGCCTATTTTAGATGTTTTACGCATGATATAATCATATAAAAGACTAGCGACTCACCCTCGTTCGTCCTTAGACAAAAACAAATCTATCCCACGGGAACCGGATATTTTTCCGAGATGATATATAGCCTATAGCCTTCCTCAGTTAATGGGCTATCTAATGCAAAAAGAATTTTCCAAATCGGATTAGTAATTCCTGAGATTAGCGCGTTTAACCAAACAAACAAACTCTTCAGCTTTATAATATTAGTACAGATATGTTAGTTTTACCTGAAACAATACCTACCCCTAAACCCTACAAAAATTTGACAGTGTATTCCTATTTCCTAAAACAATATACGTATTTTTTTAAATACGACCATTTGGGGGTGTTTTTTTTTATAATTTATAATAATGAACTCCATTAGAAAAGTTTAAACCTTTAATATGCTCAAATTATATCGATATTAGCGCATTCATTGTGTCTAATATAGATACTACAGTACTAATCACTATAATCCATCATAAGCACGACAGTCATTTGACTCATTTACCTCATTAATAAAAGCGGTAATTAGATTGTGACGAACAAACGTTATTTGAACTTTACAGTATTATATTTAAGGTTTAAATTAAATAATCACAGTGCGTGGGAATTAAGCTAAGCTTTTCTCACGACCCAAGCATTAACAGTCTAACGCCAGTACGGCCACGAAACAATTGTCATTTTCTCAAAGCAATTATTACTACGAGTAGTACTTTGATATTTATGTTAGTAACTGTTTCCTCATAATTGAATAGCAAATATTTGTTTTTCTATCTCTTTCTGACTTAACTCTGTTTGTGAAACATAATGTATAACTTTAGCGATAGGATTGAAAAAAACATGCTTTAAAACTTTTTGGGCCTCAGTAAAAGACAATTTTTCTATGAGATAGAAGATAAAATTGTAAAGGCCGATGTGAAGCTTTGGCAGGTCGTTGGTCTTTACATAATTTAACAGCGACTTACCCTCGCGTCGTTCGGGTGCGTCCCTAGGTACGTTTTAACTTTTTTGAGCGGAACCCTAATTCTTTTTCTAAAATAAAAGTAGCTTAAGTTACTCCTTATAAGATCAGCTATCTGCCAGTGAAAGACCCGTCAAAATCAGTCCAGCCCTTTCGAAAATTAGCCGGAACAAACACATAGACAGAGAAAAATAAAGAAAAATGTTTTCTTATAAGTACCGTACATAATTTCATTTAGTAGTTGCATTTAGTAAAAAGCTATTATTTTGACATTACAAACAGACACTTTAATTTTATTTATCTGTATAGATTATCTCGTTACTCTAATGGCCATATAAAATAGGTAATAGAAATTACAGCCAACGGCAATTTAAGTGTTTGCTTATTCCTTTGTTTCTAAGTAATTGCTTAACTAGGAAGTAAGTAGCTTCATTAATTGTGTAATACTAATATAAAACAATGTGCATTCACCTCGACTCTATACAAAGTGGATGGACAGGAGAAGATCAGCATAGATTTCTCTCTTTATATTTTTCAAACTTATTTTGAAGTTAGTAGGTTAACTGTATTTAATACAAAAAAAATAAATATATAAAGTTCTTTTGACCGTAGTTCCACAGGTGCAACACAAATTTCCTTATACCGGGAATCGAACCCAGGACCTCAATTCCTCAATTCGTGCCTCAGACTACGCGGTAGATTATCCGTTCAGAATAAAGACGGAAAACATCTGTAACTGCTGAGTTTTAGTCATTACTATTATACATACTACTACATATTATACATACTATGGACTAAAACTTCTATATAAAAAGTGAATTCATAATTGTTAAATTAATATTAATAAAATATATTATTAAAATAAGCGTAAAATAAAGTTAATATTAGTGCTTGTATAATTTTACTAGAAAAGCTTCCCAAAACTGAAGAAAAATAATATTTTCAATTTAAGACTGAATTAATGAAAATGTCAAAATCTTCAATCAAACAATATTCACTACACCATTGAATGTACCCAGCGAAATTATAATATAACTGGTATTGTCCCGTGATATTGTAAGAAATTCTGCGTTTTTACAATATATCTACGATATATCAATGCTTTTTATTATAATTGTTATAAAACAGACGTCATATATTAGTAACGATTTGTTAGTGAAATTAAATTAACAGTAAAAAAATCTATACTTAATATTATAAAGCTCAAGAGTTTGTTTGTTTGTTTGTTTGGTTGAACGCGGTAATCTCAGGAACTAATAATCCGATTTGAAAAATTCTTTTTGCATTAGATAATCCGTTAACTGAGGAAGGCTATAGGTCATATATAATTCCAGAAAAATGTACAGTACCCGTGGAATAGATTTGTTTTTGTCTAGGGGACGAACCCGAAGCGAAGCGGAGTCGCTAGTATTTAAATAAATCGACATTTATATAGGCAGGATAAGAGGAAGTGGTTCTAATTTAACCTAAACAAACACCACCACCACCAACTAACAAACAAACATTTCAAGTAGGTATACATAAAAAAAAGCTTGTAAAAGTATAAGTCAATGAACGTTCAAATAACTTGTCCACTTACATATTATTATAATGGAATTTTAATACTCTCTCACGGTTTAACATTACAAATGTACGCCATTGTTAGGTATTTTGTTTATGTAGAATTATTTTTGCGTAAATTAATCTGAGTTATTATACTCAAACAATAACATTACTTATTTAGTGTTATACGTCAGTGTTTAAAATCATATTAATGTTGAATAACTAAAATAATCTATACCAATATTACAAAGGGGCAGAGTTTGTTTGTTTGAACGCGCTAATCTCAGGAACTACTAATCCGATTTAAAAAAATCTTTCTGCATTAGAAAGCTTGTTTATTGGGGAAGGCTATATATCATATAATATATAGTCTATCTATTCCATACTAACCGATAAAACGTAGCTAGGGATGAACCCGAGTAAAGCGAAGGTGAGTCGCTAATTCTAAATAAACGATTAATTTGTACTGTTTGTAATGTCAAAATAACGGCTTTTTACTAAATGCATATGAAATTATATACAGTACTTATAAGAAAAACACAATTTTTATAATTTTTGTCTGTCTGTTTGTTTGTTTCGGCTAATTTTCGAAACGACTGGACTGATTTTGACAGGACTTTCACTGGCAGATAGCTTATGCTATAAAGAGTAACTTGGCTACTTTTATTTTAGAAAAGGAATTAAGATTCCGCTCAAAAAAATTAAAACGTACCTAGGGACGTACCCGAGCGAAGCGAGCGTAAGTCGCTCTTTTGTACAATATAAAACTTCTCTTCTAGAATTTAACTTATGGAAAAATTATGCTTATGAAACTAAACGCGATTTCACTAATTAGCTTACGTCATTAAAACTATAATAAATTATAATTATTTCAATCTTAACACTTTGAAACATTACTTATTATTCACGGGTCAAGCCTTTGCTTAAGATTTGCAATGTCGATTTCTACTGACGTACAGCTTAAGAAACCATCAGTAATAAGCTACAGGGATTACCAAATATCGGACTGTTCATTAAAAGCTAACCACATTTCTATCAGTCGTTTATGACATTATTTAATACATTTTTAAAGTTATTTCTATTAATAAACCAACAGATTTTAGAATTATTGGTCTACAAGCGATATAATCTCGTTCTGGTCGAATGCATCCCTAGCCTATGTGTTACTCTACCAGGTCATAATCTACCACCCCCTGATGTTTACCACGTTGTGCTGTAGGAGGGGGGGGGGGGGGGGGGGGTTGTTATTAGGGGGGGGGGCTGATGCAGCGATTGCGCGGATCTGTTGGGTTTTAGTGGGTAGTAGGTACTGGCTTTCTAGTCGGTGAGTCCCACATAACCAGTTGCATATATACAGGTGGTATGCTTAAATGCATTTCCCAATTTTAAGAAAAAGCTCATTATCTACCTGTACACTAAACATCCTAATACGTCCAACTGTTTCAGCATAAAGGAGTAACAAACAAACACACAGACACATAAACTTTCGCTTTTTTAATAGCATTGTGATGAAGTATATCAAGGTTCTTTTAGGATCCAAAGCTGAGCGAAGTAAGAGCGACCATCTAGTATTAAATTTAAAGACCAATCATCTTGACATTCTCTGCAAGATAATCGCGAAGCCTTGAAATTATCGATTTGCCCCGCTCACACTTGGCTGCCATTAATTCAATACCAGTGCGGAGTTGAGCAACTGTTGCACTGTTGACTTCGTCTGTTATGCACTTTTGTATGTAATTGAATGTAATGTATTTGTAAAGTGATCAATTATGGTGTAAAGCTTATCTTACTACTAGAAGCCCACCCTCGTTTCGCTCGGGTTCGTCGCTAGGTACGTTTTACATAGATATTTAAAATAGTTATTTGCCAGCGTTAGCCATATAAATATTTTTTCTAATGTTATAATACTTATTATCCTGACTAAGGACGCACCCGAGTGAAACGAGAGTAAGTCGCTAGTTATGAATAAATGTCATCCAAAAATTACTATTAGTTTCCTTAAATGTGTGTACTATTTTAAATATCAAATTAAATTTTCTCCCTTCAAGCCGTGTGGGTCGACTCAAGTTCCACCACTAAACGGATTATCATATGCCATGTTATGTTTATGTTTTAATGAGTTACCAAAGCAAATAGGAATTAGTAATAGAATTCCATTGAAAAATCGTTCAACATAATATTTTTTGGGATTTCAATAAATATATACAGTTTAAAATCTACCAATAATTTACTTAAGAGAGATTTTTAAAAACTGTATGGGTCTTCAAACTCATCAAAGTTGGGCTCATCCAAACTCAAAGTTTTACTACAAATAATCATTGAAGAGTTCCACTATTCTAACTCCATCAGCTCAGCTCGAGGATACCAATTTATTGGTAAAATTTTAAAGTTTTTGTTCAAATTGCAACAACACATAGAAAGAAATAGGCTAAAATCGAGCTCTGATGAAGAAACCAGGGCAGTCGCCAAAACCCATACTACAATAATATTAAAACAGGAAACTGTCACTTGACTCCCACTAAAACTTCATTCAATATTGTTCAGAAATCAAGATAATAAATAAACAACAAATTCCCAAACAGTTCCACTTCATGACCCGAGGCATGTGACGGAAGCAGCTGTGAACGAGGGTGTCCCATCTGCTCGTGCTTTACTGTACTATACTTTGATGCACAATATGCACTTTCAATTTTTTTATATATAGCTATTACTATTAGAGATTACACATACATAATATGTATGTAGTTTATTTACGTATACGTGGTTATGAATTTTTTTTATAGATTTAAAAGAAGTCGTCTTTGTAAATTGTGCTATCTATTAGAAACTAGCGGGTTTCTTACGGATGCGTTTATAGCTGCTATGCAGTAAACGTTTGTTTTACTTACTCCAGATCATAGACTATCTGTGTACCTACTAAATTTTATCAAAATCCGTCCAGCCGTTTCAGCGTGAAGGAGTATTGATTGATTGATATTTTTTATTATTTAGTAATACTCAGAATTTGTCTAAACGTTATTTGTTTAAAAGTATTTTAACCTATACATATAATAAAGTTCTGATTTGAGTCTGTACATTAAATATTTTTTGGAAAATAGTCATTATTAACGATACAGATGCCGAATCTATAGTTTTTAGAATTTTTATGTCTGTCTGGGAACGCATCACGAGAAAACCACTGGACAGATTTTGATGAAATTTGGTATGACGATAGCTGGTTATTCGGGTCAACATATAGGATACTTTTTACTGCAAAATGGAAAATATCTCTGAGAAACCTGTACTAAGCCTTAAAACGTAACTAGGGACGAACCCGAACCGAGCGAGGGCAAGTCGCTAATATAAATTATATTCTTAATCGGCATTATTTACTTAATTTTGTATAAACATTACTTCGTATTCGCATTACAAAAGGCATTATTTACTTAATTTTGCAAAGACATTACTTCGCACATTAATTGTTTTTGAACGCATCGCCATCATTTCTGAAACCTTTCAATTAAACTCGGTCACGGACGGACAGTCTGTTGTCCATTACTAAACAATATTAAAAACAACTGTAATAATCCAGAATTTTAAGTTAAAATTTCGCAGATTCTATTCTTGCCTGAGGCAAATATTAATATTGCATTATTTTAAAATAACAAATGAAATATTAGCGTAGATCTTCTCATGATCTTAATATAAATGCCATAAAAGCTATTTGAAACAAGATAAATTTAATACTTTGAGTCGTATTAGGTTCGTCTGCCATTCCAACGGTTTCTCAATGACTAACTTGATGAATCTAAGGGTTTCATTACATATGTGGCAATTACAACTTTATTACCATACCAATTAAGTTCATATTCGCATGAACGTAAGTACAACACCTGACGTCGAGCGAAACGAAGCGGATCGAGCAAAAAATATATAAAGCTATATTTTTTTATTCTTCTCTGATGTAATTTTATTTAAATGTAAGTAATGAAGTCAATATTGATCTTATAATTGTAAGTTTTTAATTGGGAAGTTGGAATGTACATTTCATGTTTTTTCCTTGACCAACTTCGTAAAGAAAGAGGTACTAAATTCGATTATATTTTCTTTTTGTGTGTGTGTTTGTTCTTTTTTGTTTAATAAACAAGTTGAGAGAATTATAAAATAAAATGGATTTTAAAGAGTAAAAAGCAATTATTTTGCTACCCGTTTAGTTAATTAATAGTACATCTTACTACTCGTAGTCTTACTAATATTATACATGTTAAAGTATAGAATTTAGGTGGATGTTTGTTGCTCAATCACGCCAGAACGGTTGAACGGATCTGGATGAAATTTGGCATAGAAATAGATTATAGTCTGGAATAGCACATAGGTTACTTTTTATCCCGGAAAAATGTACGGTTCCCGTGGGATAGATGTGTTTCAGTTTTTCTAGAGGCGAATTCGAGCGAGGCGAGAGTGAGCCGCTAGTAATACATAAGTTTTTAATTTTTATATTAGCTTAATTGGTTTTAGAGTTAGTTGACTGCGTGGCGAATTTTAAGAGCTCAATCTAGATTTTAGAAGCCTTTAAGGAAATGTGAATTTCATACTAACAACCGCTTGTGAGACTCGGAATAGCTAACGATCGCTATCAAGGATTCATGAATATTCGTTTTAAGATTACTAACAATCTCTGTTTTAGGTTTTTTTTTCTGTGTATATTTCAGGGAACACCTAATTTAAGCACTATTACTTTTTTTATTGTGAGTTTTAGTACGTACGTATGTTTTTTTATGTTTTTATTTACTAAATAAATTCTTAGAGAAGGCAATTTAATAGTACAGTGTCTACATATTTTTAATAAATTAATTATGAAGTATAATGTAAACTAAGTTAAAATAATGTATGTGTGTATGTATGTATTTAGTCCTTTTTAACGTCCCACTGCTAGACACGGGCCTCCCTTCTATATGAAGGGGATCAGGCCATAGTTCACCACGCTGGCCAAGTGTGAGTTGGCGGACTGCACATGACTTTCGAAAACTTGTTAAGTTCTCTCAGACATGCAGGTTTCTTCACGATGTTTTCCTTCACCGTAAGACAAGTGGTAATCATGTTGGAAATGATTCGCACATGAAAATATCAGAGGTGCGAGACCCGAGATTTGAACCCGCTTCACTCGGTTTCCCAAGCGAGAGCGTTACCACTGGGCTACCACTGCCTTTTTCGTTAAAATAATATCTTAAACCAAATACATGAGAATTAAGTATATTTGTTATTCGAGTAGTAATGCGCTTACATACGATGATACGTAAATAAATTCCGTTTCGCTCTGTAATTAACAATAACGAAGTAAACTAACCACTTCCTATATCAATATAAAAACGTTGATTTTGCGTTTTCGTAATCTTCATGTATTATATAGATGTATCATTGATATGTGAATTAACAATTGTTATATTTTATAAATATTTGATAAAGACATATAATATTATCTAGTATGCTTAAACGGGAATGCAGTGAAATTAATATACTTGACTCGCCAGTTAAGTATTCTTCTCTTTTCAACCCCTTAAGGGATGATTTCCGGGATGAAAACTATCCTATGTCCTTCCCAGAGGTTCAAACTATGTCCATACCAAATTTCATCTAAATCAGTTCAGCGGGTTAAGCGTGAAATGGTAACAGACAGACAGAGTTACTTTCGCATTTATAATATTAGTATGGATTACACATAATAATTACTATACCTACAAGCTATGTACGTATAAGAAATAAAAGAAGCATTTAAAACATTATAAAAGTGATTTGGCTGTGACGCCGTAGACAGTAGGTTCGATTTTGTATAAGGTAATATCTTTCATATTAATATTAAATTTATGTTTTCATCGAAATGTTAAAGTGAAGTGACAGGTAAGCGACCGCCACACAATATGTCCGAACGACAGCCGGAAATTGCTGCGTCAATATGCACTACGTGCCTCGCACTCATACTAACTACTCTACTTATTGTTAGTTAGGAACCTTTTTAGGGTTCTGCACCCAAAGGTGTTCGGAACCATAATATTAATATTAAATGGTTTTTGCTCCAATCTCGAAAGTTCCTCTCTATAAAAGAAACATAGCTAATGGAATAGCGAAATAAATATCCTACTAATATTATAAATGCGAAAGTTTGTGAGGATGTATGGATGTCTGAATGTATAGATGTATGGATGTTTGTTACTCTTTCACGCAAAAACTACTTAATCGATTTTATTGAAACTGCAATAATATAGATCCATACATCAGAATAATACATAGGATACTTTTTATTCCCAAAAAATTTGCGGTTCCCGTGGGATAGATTTGTTTTTGTTTTTCTAGAGTAATAGATAATTACATTTAAGCAACTAACTTGTTATTATAGTACAAAGTTAAAACCCTAAAGCCACCGGTAGATACAATCCCTAAGTAAGCACTGTTAAACAAAAAAAAATACCGGTCAAACATTTAACCTCCTTTTAATCATGTCGGTTAAAATTCTTTACGTTTTAGTTAACTTTATTTCATTTAACATCGTAGTTTAAAAATACTGTAAAACCTTGAACTGAATACCTGAGGCTGTTTCATCGATTTTTTTTCTGTACTGATTATTCGCTTCAAATTTAATGACTCGAATGGTTAGGTCAGTTGTGAATTTTTAAATTGCTCACAAACTCACGTTTGCTCATTTTTGTTTGAGATAGGTTTATTAATAGGATGTATGAGCCTAGCCGGTGCCAAATCAATATGTTTCAAAGCTGTAAAAACATGTAAATTCTCTCGCGCTGTCAACACTGACACTGAATTTCATTTCATTTAAATAAAGCCTGTTTATTTTTTTACTAATCTACCTACTTCATGTCATTTCCATTCTATGTGACATTGGCAAAGTAATCTGTGCTCAAATGGCACGCTTTGAAGCCATTAACAAATAAATTGAATTGCATTGTTTTTTTTTGAAGTTATACTTCTTTTGGCACGTTTGGAATAAATTCTGGGAGTCAAATTTTTACGATATGCGCGCACACCCATAGTCAAAAAGCGACATGATGAAGTTAGCTGCATTCCTTTTACAGAGTTGCGACATACGGGATGAAATCTTTGGCAGTTTTTTTTCTGTTACGCCAAAGAAGTATAACTTGTTACGTGCGTACATAAGTACACACACACGTATTTTTTTTATTTAAATATGTTTGAACAACATTTATTGGAATAAGAGGAAAAAATAGAGTAGGTTTTTTGGGATTGCCATCTCGGAATGGATCTCCGTATAATTACGAGAGAACTAAGAATAAGGTAATTTCGTTTTTATTTTTGTTCAATAATATCAAAACACCAGTTTTTATTTAATTTTTGTACTAAAAGTAGTTTATATTTAAAAAATCAAGACGTTCATGTTGTATGAAACCCTGTTTTTCTACCAAGACTAATAGAACGTCCGTGACGTTATTATTCGCTTAATCTGAATGACGCATTATATCGATTTTATTCGCTATCATTAGGTACTCTATATAATCAAATCGATCAATGAGATCGCCTGTCTTTGTAAGGTTGCCTGAAAATATTGCTGTACATATGTAAGTACATTCAACTAGCTACATTTTTGTGAAAACACGTATATGTATAATGTATATGTATAACATCGGTATAGATATTATAAAAGTGGATAGTTATCGATTTATTGTCTTAAGACTTTTTTACGCACCAATAACTCTACGTGTTATTGAATATCTATTGTTAGTGTATTATAAAACTTGGCGGTTCGTAAGAGTTTGTAAAAGTCTTTTGAATTTAAATATATTTTACTTTTATTGTAAACACAAAACTTAATATAATCGTACAAGGGCGTCTGATTGAAGTACAATATCGATTATATTGCTCCGCTAAATATCGATTTTTTAATGAGTGGACACAAGGTCAACTCTAGACTACATTTTTTATAAAATTCGTGTTCATATCAATAGTCTGCAAAGAAAATATGAAAAAGGTCGTCCTTACCTTTTGAAATATTGAAAATAAAAGATTATATTAAAACTATTTTATTATAGCATTAAAATTCTTCACATTTAAAAAAAATACTTTTGCTCGCGCTGTACTCGCATGTTCAATAAAATCAATAACATATTGCTTATGGTTACTCAGGGACGCACTATCCCTATTAGTAGGTACTTCAGGATTTAATTAATGAAAAATTTTCTAAAAACTGTTCAATACGTGTTATTATAGATTACCAAGGTAATATTTATTTTTATGAAAAGTATAGTTGGTAATATTACCTATTTATAATAGTATAAAATTAAATTTACAAACAAAAACGAACCAGCCACCCACCTCTGTTACTCTGCATTAAATAATCCAATCAATCAAATATTTTTACCTGAAAAAAGAAGGGACATAATTAATAAAAACATACTAAAATTACATAATTACAAAAATATATACAATATTGAAGATGTATGTATAACGTATAAACTACTAGTCTTAGCTCGAGACTTAACCCGCCTATTTAACGTGTAATATGCTTCATACTCAATTACCCTTAGTAGTAAATTTCGAAATTAAAGAACTTAATACGCTCCATTTCTTCTTAAGTTTGGCACTAAACAGCGATTCAAATGCAAAATATTATAAGTCTAGTTATGAGGAAGTACAGCGTTTTGAACTATTTTCTAATAGGCATTGTCTGTCTCTATGATGCTGTACGGAGTTTAATTATAATCTAAAATCATCCTTTGTCTTTCATTAAAACAATGAACTTGGGAATGCTTGAGCAATTATCTTTTATCGACAATAAATGAATTTGGCTACGTTGTTACCGATATATTCGACTCACCCTCACTTCGCTTCGGGTTCGCCCTTAGACAAAACTATCCCACGGGAACCGTACATTTTTACGGGATGATATAGGCATAGCCTATAGCCTTCCTCAGTTAACGGGCTATCTAATGCAAAAAGAATTTTTCAAATCGGATAAGTATTTCCTGAAATTAGCGCATTCAACCAAACAAACAAACAAACTCTTCAGCTTTATAATATTAGTCTAAATTATAATCGAAGTAAACGGTTTTCTTAACTTAGTTTGGTAACGATAACTTTTTTTTTCCAATGGCACAAACTTGGTTCCAATTGAAAGCATAATCAAAATAATTCCTTAATAATCTGTCTTGTTGTTCCTTTATTGGTTTAAAAGTCGATAAATTAATAAATAATCAATAATATTCGAATGCCTACAACAATCTAACACGTAAATCAGCACTTGAATGAACGCATACAATTTCACGCTCAATGCCCATTGAGGGACCAAACAGATGCTCTGGGGAAAACAATCATTTTTACTAGCAACAAAGAAAATAAAAGTTAGATAGTATTTATATCAAGAAGGATTGTGATGGAAGAAAAGAAAAGTGAGTATCTATAAACACTTGGGTTGTTTTAATTGAAGGTTAATTATATGAGGATCCGTATTGGATTAAGGTGTTGGTAGCCCATTGGTAATGTGCTTGGTTTGGAAACCGAGTGAAGCGGATTCAAATCCTGGGTTTCACATCTCAAATTTTTTCATGTACGAATCATTTTATAACATGATTACCACTTGCCTTACGGTGACGGAAAACATCGTGAGGAAACCTGCATGTCTGAGAGAACCTAGCAAGTTTTTGAAAGACATGTGAAGTCCGCCAATCTGCACTTAGCCAGGGTGGTAGGTCTATGGCCTAATTCCCCTCGTATTGAAGGGAGGCCCATGCTCAGCAGTGGGAGCGTTAAAAAGGGCTGAATACAATTGTATTACATTATAGGTGATTACACTGATTTAATCAGATTTACAGCTAGACAATAAGAGACTATATTGTAAAAAAGCAAAATAAACCTTAAATTTAACTAATTAGCGTTTAGATATGAAACTATACTAAAATATTAAATTTAATGTCGATATATATATATATATATATATATATATATATGTGTGTGTGTGTGTGTAATATATATATGTAAGGAAGATATAAATTATTAGAGTAGAAACAAATCCCACTTTTGCGCAGCCCAACAACCAGTACGAAAGTGAATAAATTAGTTAAATTAACGTATGAATACTAATTATAGTTAACTGTAATCGTGTTAATTTAATGAATATGTAGATAACAATGAATATATCAAGTTAACACTTTGCGTACTTATTATTTATTATGTAAAGGTTCTTGAAGATTCATATATTTTTTCGTTCTCAACTTATCTATCACCCCATTTAGCTATGTCGATGTTCTACAATTGTTAGCGTTAATAGAAAACTAACAAATGTGTAGAAATGATGTTATATAAACTATTATTATAATGTTATTACAACTTGCCATAATTTACTGTTATATACATTTCTTAACTAAGACATAGAAATGAGAGAACGCACAGTCTCAAGCAGCAGGTGCCGAAATTTTGTAGTTCCTTGTAAAATAAAGGTGAGTGAATTAACAATTTTAGTTTTTTTTTTTGAATTGAATACTCGAAAGGGGTTAATTAGGGGTTAAAAGTACCCCCCCTTCCTCCCCCCTCGTGGCATGCGTAAATGCATTTCCCAACATAAAAAAAGGGGATGAAAGTTGTACGACATTTTGAAAATCAATGTTTAAGTTTTTTTTTGTTTTGTTTGGAAGCAATCTTATCAGATACACTGCTTATATATGAGTATAATGATTTTCTGAGCGATATCCATTGTAGAAAGTCGTCTTGACGTTTTGTCGTCTTGTCGTTTTATTAGTATACATAATATGTATTTTATTTTATGCTTTCGCTTAAATACTGGCAGATAAATATCTAATATCACGCTAAACATTACTAAGTAATAATTGAATAAGAACTTTAAGCTATAAATAGTTAAATATACCTACTTATTGATAGAATATTATAAATTCGTATTTTATTAATTATATGTTACATATGTAATAACAACTCGTTATATTAAGTTAAGAGTAAAGCCGTTTGAAGGAAAGGTTACTACGGCGACGTGTTCTAGATTCTTAAGATACATGTGATACATATTGATATTTTGTTTGTTCGTTTATATGTTTGCTGAAAAGTTTAAAATTAGTTTGTACGTTTGTACGTAGACGATAACTTCGGAAACGATTGACCTGATTGTAGTTTATTTATATAGCTCATTTTATAATAATATCTATACAGATAACATTTTTTACAATTTTTGTATATCTGGCTGTCTGTTTGTTCCGGCTAATATCTGAAATGGCTGGACCAATTTTGACGGGACTTTCACTGGTAGATAACTGATGTAATAAGGAGTAATTTTTATTTTAGAAAAAAAGGGTTCCATGAAAAAAATTAAAACCAAATTAATTAATAATTTTGTTTTGGGAAGCAACCTAGGAACGAACTCGAGCGAAGCGAGGGTGAGTCACTAGTAATAAATAAAATAGTCAATTATATACGTATTTAAAATTAAATTTTACTATCAGCAATTTTCAGTTTGTATTGCGTGAGCTACAATGTAACCAGCGTATGGTATTTATGCGCCATCATGAAAAAATGTTTGCACTATTTACATAAAAGATAAGTTATTTGTAATAATATACGCGTAAAAGATATTATTACAGTTTTGTTTTTCTTTTAGATTGTTTGACAAAAGGTTTTTGCTTATTTAAATAGTGAAAATTAAACAAATTAAATAAGAAATGATACGCTCTAAATCTAAAACAGATATAAAACAATCCTGTATTAAGTAGTGTAGGAGGTCACTAATAAAACTTCGAGATATTCCTTGCATATATACTTATATTCAATACTTTATAATCGTCAGTACGTCTGTCGTGTGGAAGTTACCACCGGCCGGAAAGCAGTTCTGCTGAGAAGAGCCAGCAAGAAACTCAACAGTTACTCTTTTTAAATAATGAGTTACATAATTTATAACAATAATTTACAGTATTACAAACATTCCATGACTAGTCACTACAGGGTGGTACCGACATCTCTGTGCAAAAGCGCGGGAAAACAATTTAATATCCGCGTCCTTTTTATTTTTTTTAAATACATTCCTATTGGCCAAGGTCATATAACTAAATGCCTTAAACATAAATCATTGCAAATTAATCAAATATATAAATGCAGCCTTACAGTAGATACATGAAATCTATATCTATACTTATAATAAAATTGTAACTAAGCCGAATCTGTACATTAAATTTTTTTTTTGAAAATCTTATTGAAATAGTCATTATTATCGATACAGAGGCCGAATCTATAGTTTTTAGAATTTTTGTCTGTCTGTTACTGCATCACGGAAAAACCACTGGACAGATTTTGATGAAATTTGATATGATGATAGCTATATCCGGGTCAACATATAGGATACTTTTTATTGCGGGAAAATATCTCATCTCTGAGCTAAACGTCACAACGTAACTTAGGACGAACCCGAGCGGAGCGAGGGTGAGTTGCTAGTTTTAAATAATTTTAGACCAAAAAAATGGCATGTTCTAAAGATGGTGAAACAAAACAACGTCATATTTCGTGAAGTATGATATGTGTATTGTGTATATTCGAAAGTCTTCGCACTTTATCTCATACGTCGATCTTTGAATCAGATAAGTGTGGTTTAATCTCGAGTGGAATTCTTGCGTCAATCAATAAAATATTCTACCAAAAAATATAACTTAATGCAAGTCTTTATTTTAGGCGTACCAATTGAGCAACGTTTCTTTCGCCAATGACATAGATTGGATATGAAGATTGTTTGATAAAAAAATTTACTATTTTAGATTTGATAACATTTTATTGAGACCTTTTTAAAGGCACACTGTTGGGCCTTGGCCTCCTCTCAATACGAAGGAGATTAGGCCATAATACATCTCGCTGGCCATGTGTCTCACATGTCTTTCAAAAACTACATAGTTCTCTCAGACATGCAGGTTTCCCTGCCATGTTTTCCTTCACCATAAGGCGAGTAGTCATGTTGAAAATTATTCTTCATTTAATTTCTGTAAGCCATTGCGTTACTACTAGACAATTACTGCATCATATTTAAATACAAGTTGTTTTTTAAAATCTTCTCAATGAAAACCCAGTGTTATCTTTAGAAACAAATTTTCCTCATACATATGACCTAAATCTTTTCAAAAATAATTCTAATGTACTTTAGTTACTGTAGTTGACCTTCGCTTTAAAACATTATTCTAAATCTAACATTTCATATAATGTAAGGCCTTGACTGAATAGATTAATAGATAAAAGTTGTGATGTATTCACGTACGTGACATTCCGTCTGTACCATAGATACAGGGCAAAGAGCTATTTAAATTTTTTCAATGCTGGATTACTGTTATTCAGAGAACTTAATAACCATGAATGTTATTAAAACCGTGAGATAGATGGATTTGTACTAACATAAAAAATGACGAATTCCCATACAAACTTTCATCTCCTATTTGACCTCTTATGCATTTTTTAACTATAGTATGATAAATCGATATAACTTTTTATATATAAAAACAGTATTTGCATCCCAGACCCCGAAAAGATAAGTTTACCGTAAGTATTTGTGTGTTTGTTTGAGACATCGTAGCATGAAAACGAACGAACTGATTTGATTTAGTTTTTTTTATTAAGTAGACTGATGCTCATCATCGTTAGTGGATCTGATTCAAATGTACATATAAACGGGAAAAGACGAAAAATTTCAATATCTTTATATCCTTTGTTTGCTAATCGATTTTCGATAATCGATTATTTAGTAGCTGTTGGTGAGCTTTAGTGTTACCAAGCAATTTTTTCTATATTAGAGATAAGTAAATTCCTTTTTTATAGAAATAGATCGAATTTCAACCACTGGGCGAACACTAGTCTTTGTAATTAGCTGTATAAGTACTACCATTTATATATTTTAAATTTATCTCGTTTATTTATAAACTGTTAGTTTATACCTTTATCTAAAAGATAAATAAAATTGGAGTGTCTGTTTGTAATATAAAAATAACCACATTTTACTAAATGAAAACACGGTACATATACCGAAACAACATTTTTTACAATTTTTGTCTGTCTGTCTGTTTGTTCCGGCTAATCTCTGAAATGGCTGGACCGATTTTGATGGGACTTTCACTGACAGATAGCTGGTGTAATAAGGAGTAACTTAGACTACTTTTATTTTAGAAAAAAAAATAGGGTCCCACGAAAAAAAATTAAAACAAAATTAATTAATGTCGCTAGTAAGGTAAAATAAATCAATCAAAGAAATAAATAAATTAGTCTCCTTGCAACATAAATAAAGTGTAGTATAATAACCCAATTTGCCAGTTGGCCGTAAATGCGCTATAATTTGAGTTTTGCAAAGCGACAAATCGCAAATCGTTCAAATATTGCTGAAATTATTTAAATTTAGTAAATTATAATATTATTATAATGGTGATAGCCCTATAATTTGTGCCATACTAGCCTGCATCAAACCTTTTAAATAAGAATCAAATGTTTTTTTTATTATATCTAGGCCAGGGCCCATGGTGGCTCCATACTATGGGAAAACCCAAGAGAACCAATAAACGTTAAAAAGTAATAAGACGAATGGGTCGAAGAAGAAGAAGGACAAATGAAGAAGAAAGTTGAAAATAGCAATTAATTAATCTCTCTACTTATATATTATATAGGTAAAGTGGAAAAGTTTGTTTGTTTGTTTTTTGTTTGAGCGCGATAATTTTTACAACTACCAATCCAATATCAAAATTATTAATTTATTTGCTTCCTATTTCCCGCAATATTATGCCAGTAATTTAAATATTATTTTATCATTTAGTTCTGGTAATTTTGTTAATGTTATAATCCACTTGAACACTTTTTAATTATTAAAAGATAGTGTATGAAATTTAATGTAAAAAAGTATTCCCGAAAACTCCTAAGGGACTTAGCATTATTACGCTGTGCAGCAATAACATATTATAAAAAATGTATAACGGCTTAGCCGCGGACAACTCTAGTTATAGATATATCTATTAAACGCGTCAGTTAAATATATGGTAATAATAATAAAAAATCTATCTATCTATCTATCTACTCAAATACTAATAATAATAACCTCCCGACAGACTTCGGCCACGGCGGCCAGTCTCATGGAGAATAGCCATCTGTAAATTCTTATTCAAATACAATTGAAACACCGCCAACTTCTCAACTCCGGGTTGTCACTGAGACTTACTAAACAGATAGACTCAATAACTAAACTTGGCCCGACCCGGGACTTGAACCCAGGACCTCTCGATGTGCAGCCGTACTTGCTAAGCATTACAACACCGATGCAATTGCACTCAATACTGCTGGAGAGAGGACTCCAAAAAATACACTGTATTGTTTGGCTAAGCGTTCCATCTAATCAGACAAAATGAATTCAAGAAGTGGCAGTGTGAGCCCATTTGTAACGCGCTCGCTTGGGAAACCGAGTGAAAGGGGTTCAAGTCCGGAATCTCGTACCTCTTATATTTTTATGTGCGAATCATTTCCAACATGATTACCATTCGTTTTACGGTGAAGGAAAATATCGTGAGGAAACCTGCATGTCTGAGAGATCCTGGCAAGTTTTCATGAAGTCCGCCAACCCGCACTTGGCCAGCGTGATGGACTACGGCCTCATCCCCTTATATTAAAAGGAGGCCTATGCCCATGCATGGAAAGTTAAAAAAGGCCTGAATACATCTGAAGGAGTAAAAATACATAGTGTGTTGTTCATCCAAGATATGAGCTAAATGACTTCGCATACTTTATATATTGAAATAATAATAGTCTTCTTCCGTGATGTTGTTTCTTTCAAAGTTATTTTATAAAGTACAGAGGACAATCAAAATCTAATTTAGTTGGTAATCCAGTTAGAGTAGTTATGAAGTATTCGGCGGCAAGCGCAAGGCCGCGGCCTCATTCGCTGCACTCTCACTTCTGCTGAGGCACTAGTGTGATAAGTAAGGTTTTAAAGTTTTTATTAAAAAAATAGAATTAGTATCTCAAATATCTTATATTTCTTAAAAAACAATTTGAACAGGAATTATAGTTAGGTACTTATAAATGGTTTTAACAAAAGTAAAACGTGAGTATTAGTAATAACGTATTCTATTCTAATATTATAAAGAGGAAAAATTTGTTTTTTGTTTGTTTGTATCGAATAGGCTCCGAAAGTACTGAATCGATTTAGATGAAATGATTGGTAAGAAGATAGTTTGAGACCCTGGGAGGGACATAGGATAGTTTTATCTCGAAAATCATCCCTTAAGGGGGTGAAAATGGGGGTGAAAGTTTGTATGGAAGCAACCTAGGGACGAACTCGAGCAAAGCGAGGGTGAATCGCTAGTGAAAAATAAACCTACACTTATATGAATATTACTTTAACTGTTTACTTAAAATATATTGAGAAAAAAGCCTACATCACTATGGTTTTATGTAGCTTCCTTCCGGTAAGAATTTTCAATATATAATATATAGTTTGGCCGATACTTAATTTTATATAAATTTAATTTCACACTCTACCTCTTAATAATTAAAACATATTAAAGTAGATTATAACTTTTACGAAATCACGCTTAACCAATAACAAGAAAATGACAAAATAAAATATAAATTAAATGGCATAAATATTACAAAATGTCAGTTATGCATATTTGTCTAGTGGACTGCTGTGAATCATCGCGTTGTTTTATATTCAAAGCACTTTAAAGCGACTGCAGGCGCAATCGTTGTAACAATGATTTCATACAAGACCTCCTTGAGGTTTTCCCTGTTATATCTCAAGTTTAGAAATATAATAAGTTATAATACAAATAATGTTATTACTTACTAGCGGTTCACCATCGCTTCGCTCGGGTTTGTCCCTAGATACGTTTTAACGGTTACTACTGAATAGATAAGACTATATACGAGTATTATATTACAGCTCCGCTCCCTTGGGTAGTAGTATCATAATATATAGCCTGTAGCCTTCCTCAATAAACAGGCTATGTAATGCAAAAAGAATTTTTCAAATCGGATTAGTAGTTCCTGAGATTAGCGTGTTCAAACAAACAAACAAATCTGCTTCTTTATAATATTAGTATAGATCCCTGTAATATCCCAAGCTAAGAAATACAATAACAAGTTATATTACAAATTATGTTATACTTATTACTCGAAGTAAAGCGACTGTTGTTTAGTGAACTTTTAATAACAGATTAGATCATTTTGCACTAGTAATCTTTTATTTCACAATACATATAATGAAACTTGTTTGAAGAATTGATTATATTAAACAGCTATAATAGATGTTTTCAAAACAAAAACTTTAGTTATACTTTATATTTTATATAGAACATTAATATAAGAAGCTCAAGAATATAAAAAATATCATTTTTGTGACTATCCATATACATATAGACGATATATATGTACACTATCCGTATAATAGACTATATGTATGTATATGTATATAAGGAAGTATGTGTTGGACAGGGCAATCATGTTGGCCTTTCACGTCATCATGAAGTCCTACCACCTGACTGACTATTAATCGAAACAAAAAGAAATTGATATGAATTATTGTAGGTTTTGTTTAGTTATCAATAAGTGTATATCAATATTGTCAAAAACCACTTAAGATCATCACTGATTTATAAAGGAAATTATTTGTCTTTATAGTATACTAGCGACTCACTCTCGCTTCGCTCGGGTTCGTCCCTAGGTAGGGTTTAACGGTTAATGTGGAATAGATAGACTATATACGATAT